>OV702290.1:173493337-174693337 GCA_916181665.1 Avena sativa | reverse complement strand
TTGGAATTAAGGTCAACAATGATATTGGTCATTTCTTCCAAACCAAAAAAGGCCTAAGACAAGGTGACCCGCTGTCACCCATGCTCTTTAACATTATTGCGGACATGTTGGCCATTTTAATTGCTAGGGCAAAAGATGATGGCCAAGTTGGAGGTATTATCCCTCATCTTGTTGAGGGAGGCCTTTCCATTTTGCAATATGCAGATGATACGATTTTATTCATGGAACATGATCTAGAGAAGACTGTCAACATGAAGCTTATTCTATGCATCTTCGAACAATTGTCTGGTCTCAAAATTAATTTTCATAAGAGTGAGATCTTTTGTTTTGGAAAGGCTAAAGAGGAGGAGGAGAAATATAAACAGCTATTTGGTTGCGAGTTGGTCTCTCTCCCCTTTAGGTACCTTGGAGTACCTACTCACTACAAAAAACTCAAAAACTCAGAATGGTATCCTGTCAAAAATCGTTTTGAAGGAAAATTAGGTTGTTGGGCAGGCAAGATGTTATCTTATGGCGATCGTCTTGTGCTGATCAATTCAGTGTTAACTCGTTTACCAATGTTTATGTTCTCTTTCTTAGAAGTACCTATAGGGGTATGAAAATGTCTAGACTTTTACAGATCACATTTGTTCTGGCAAAGCGAAGATGGTAAACGTAAATATCGGTTAACAAAATGGGATATGATTTATAGACCAAAAGACCAGGGAGGATTGGGAACTAAAGTTCTAGAGATTAAAAACAGGTGTCTTCTTAGTAAATGGCTGTTTAAACTTCTTAATGAAGAGGGTGTGTGGCAAGAACTGTTATATAATAAATATCTATCTCAAAAAAATCTAGCTCAAGTTACAAGTAAACCGATGGATTCACCGTTCTGGAAAGGACTAATGAGAGTTAAAGATGATTTCTTTAGTAGGGGACTTTTCAAAGTAGGTGATGGTACTACGACTAGATTTTGGGAAGATACGTGGTTAGGCATAACTCCATCGCTAATCAGTACCCCTCACTTTATAATATTGTGCAACATAAACATGTTACTGTTGCAAATGTTCTGTCCACGGTTCCTTTAAACATTGGTTTTAGGAGGACTCTAAATGGTAACAAGTGGAATTTGTGGCTACACTTGTGCCAAAGATTAATGGGGGTATGTCTGAACAACGAGCGAGATGTTTTGGTTTGGAAATTAACAACCTTCAGACAATTTACGGTTAAACCTATGTATGCAGACCTCATTGATTCTCAAACGAGTTTTCCAAGCAAATATTTATGGAAGTTAAAAATCCCATTAAAGATAATTTTTTTCATGTGGTTCCTAAATAAAAAGGTCTTATTAACCCGAGATAATCTGGCCAAGAGGAATTGGATGGGGAGTAAGAAATGTTGCTTCTGTAACACTGAGGAAACAATTGAACATATTTTTCTCTCATGCCCTTTTGCAAAGTTAATTTGGAGAATAGTTTTTTATACATATATTATACCACCGCCAACCAATATAACAAATATGTTTTGGAATTGGTTGAAGGGAATCGAAGGAGATACTAAAGCTAGGATTCGCATTGGGGTTTATGCTTTGGTTTGGTCTATTTGGAATTGTAGAAACAACATTGTTTTTAACAGGAAAGACTCTACCAACTTTTTACAGGTTATTCATATGGTTGTTCATTGGATACATCTATGGAGCTTTTTGCTCCTGGAGGATCAACATGAGTGCATGGTTTCTGGATGCAACCGGCTACTTATGGTTGCAAAATATTTCTTCTACCAGGCTACATGGCGGCCTATTAGTAGGATTCGAGATGTTTAGATTGCTGAGAATTTTGATAATTTTTCGTTGGTTGATCTTTGTATCGACTCTCTCTGATCTATGAGATGTAAAACTTTATTTTTATTCTGAGCTAAGTAATAAAAGGCCGTGCGCATCTATTGATGCAGAGGCCGAGGTATTCCCCATTTCGAAAAAAATAACTTTGCCTAAGATCCTCAATTTCATGTTTCTCCAAAAATCAAGTTTGATTTCCAAAACCCAAGGTTGCAAATGATTGATACTGCATGTGGACATCATCTACCTTGGATATAAAAAGTTATCAAATATTATCCATAATTCTTTTGACCCAAAAAGAATTTAATTCCATTCTCTTACTAAAAGTTAAAAACTCTCCCTATAAAAGAAAGTATGTTTTCCCCAAAACACTTTGCCAACCTTAAGCACATTTGAGGCCTATATATCATACCCTAACCTCCCACTTCAAAAATAAATATTTTTGAAGAGGGTTAATAATTCTTTTTGCCTATTTTCCTAAATGGCAGAAGTGATAAAATAAATATTTTAATTACTTTCCTTCATCAATAAATCCTGGAAAAAATTCACTAATGTGTGAAATAGTATTTGGGGTCACCTCAGACCGAAAACTCATCTTGTCCAATTCAAATATTTCAAAGGCAATCAATAAAACAGATTCAACAATATTTGAATAATTGAGATAAAATGGATCTAAAATAATAAAATAAATCCCAATTAATTTAGGGTGGTACACCTTGACTATATACATCTACCAGCATCATTATCTCTCCATTCCAAGATCAAGTTTTGAGAAAATTCTTGATGAGCATCATCTATGGCAAGTGGAGTATGAAAAGGAAGAACATTCACCTGGAGCAACATGCAAGACCCCCCTCTTCTTGAAAAGCTGGATTGGATTTTTACATGTCCTTCATGGACCACAAATTTCCCCAACACCATGGCTCACCCACTCTCCAGAATTGGACCTGATCATACTCCCATCAGTATCCAAGTGGGCACTTCCATACCTAAAGCTCAATTATTCAGATCTGAGAACCACTGGCTGGAATTTGATGGTTTCTATGATACTGTGAATACCCTCTGGAACTCAGCTCCCTATTTAAGTAATACTGCCCTTGCTATCAACTGCAAATTCAAACATCTGAGAGCTGGACTTAAAAAATGGTGCAAGAAGTTTTCAAACCTAAATCAGACTATTGAAAATTGCACATTTATCTTGGCATTACTTGAAGGAATTGAGGACCAGAGACCACTTGCTCTACATGAGAAGAATTTTAAAAAGATTTTGATGGATCATACCAATAAGCTCCTGGAGGCTAAAAGAATATATTGGAAAAGTAGAGCCAAAATCATATGGGCCAAATTGGGAGATGAAAACACCAAATTTTTCCATGCTATGGCTACCCAGAGCTTCAGAAGAAATCTCATCACCCATATCAAATCTGAAGACAATTTGATTCTGACTGAGCATGAACTTAAAGCTGCTGTAATCTGGCAATCTTACAAACACAGACTTGGCAGAAGTGAAAATATTACTAATGACATCAACCTTGATGAATTGATTGCACCTAGAAGTAACCTTCTACACCTGGATGATCCATTCACAAATGATGAGATTGAATCTATGAACAAAGACTTTCCCTCTAATAAAGCACCTGGTCCTGATGGATTCAACGGTAAATTTCTCAAGAAATGCTGGCATATTATCAAAGAAGATTTTGTAAAACTGGTACAAGAGTTCTATGCTGAATCTGTAAATTTGAGTGCCATCAACACTGCTTTTATTACTCTCATCCCCAAGATAAATGATCCCAAGACCATGAATGACTACAAACCCATATCTCTGGTTAGTCTTCCTCTTAAATTCATCACCAAGATAATGGCTAATAGAATCCAGAAGGTTATCAAACCTATTATACATAATAATCAATATGGATTTATTAAAGGGAAAAATATCCATGATTGCCTGGGATGGGCATTTGAATATCTTCACATCTGCCATGTGTCAAAGAAGCCAATTATTATTCTGAAGATTGATTATGAGAAAGCATTTGACAAGATTGAATATAATGCAATTATTAATATGCTAAATGCCAAAGGTTTTGGCCCCAAATGGATTTCCCTGGTAAGATCTATACTGTACTCTGCATCCAGCTCAGTGCTACTGAACGGTGTCCCAGGGAAAAAAATTGCTGTAAAAGAGGGGTCAGACAAGGAGACCCCATGTCCCCCCTTCTATTTGTTTGCACTGCTGAATTACTACATGAAATTGTCAATGATGCCTGGCACAGAAATGAAATCAGCCTGCCTCTTGATAATGACTATGGACAAAAATATCCAATTATCCAATATGCTGATGACACCCTGCTGATTATGCCTGCTGATAGTCAACAACTTAATAACCTCAAGACCAGACTCCAACAATTCAGCAACATGACAGGGATTAAGGTAAATTATGACAGATCTACTCTGGTGCCTATCAATATAACAGTGGATTTTGCATCCCAACTGGCTTCTGATTTTGGATGCAAATTGGAGAAATTGCCTTTCACCTACCTGGGTCTCCCTCTTGGTACCACAAGACCATCTATTGATAGCTTGATGCCTATTGTTTCCAAATTTGATAGAAGATTATCTGGACTATCTTCTCTCATGTCATATACAGGAAGACTCACATT
Source organism: Avena sativa (assembly GCA_916181665.1). Taxonomy (NCBI): domain Eukaryota; kingdom Viridiplantae; phylum Streptophyta; class Magnoliopsida; order Poales; family Poaceae; genus Avena; species Avena sativa. Next base: position 174,688,861 of record OV702290.1, on the reverse strand, counting down.
ACTGAATTCTGTATTAAATTCTATGCCCATCCATGCCATGTGCTCTTTCAAAGTCCCATTAACAATTTTTACCCATTTTGAAAAGGGTGGCAGACGCTTCCTCTGGGCAGGAAAAGATATCCACAAACATGGCAAATGTCTTGCTAAATGGGACTTGATATGTAGACCAAAAGATCAAGGAGGTTTAGGAGTCATAAACCTCAGGGTACAGAACCAAGCTCTTCTATTGAAGAATATTCATAAATTCTACAACAGGGATGATATACCATGGGTTGATCTTATTTGGAAAGCTTACTATCAAGTTGACTCTGCCCCACATTCAATGAATCATATTGGTTCTTTCTGGTGGAGAGACTGTATGAATTATGTGGATATTTACAGAGATTTGACTCACTGCAAAATTGGCAATGGAAAATCTATACTGCTATGGAAGGATCTATGGAAAGGTGAATGCTTTGAAGATAGATACCCACACGTACACTCTTTCTGCCACAATGATACTCTGACCATGGCCAAGGCAATCACTGCAGCTGAAAATGATTTCTATGAACTTTTTCAACTCCCCTTATCCATCATTGCTCATGAGGAGTTTACTGTTATGTTGGAAAATATCAGAAGCATAAACCACAAAGACGACCATGATTCATGGTACTTTTCCTGGGGAGAGTCTTTCAAAACCAGAAATATCTACAGAGCACTCATTGGGGCACACCCAACACCAAAACCCATTCTGGATATTTGGAAATCATGCTGTCTTCCAAGACACAAATTTTTTGCTTGGCTGCTACTGAATAAGAGGCTAAACACCAAGGATTTAATGACAAGAAAAACTTCTTTGTGGAATTCAATGATTGTGTTATATGTGACACCTGTCCTCAGGAAACCCTGCTGCATCTATTTTTTGAATGTAGTTTCAGCCAAGGGTTCTGGTGGGCCTTGGGACTTGAATGGAACACAGATATGGAGATTCATCAGATGATCAATGATGCTAGAAGTAGATTCAGTCCCAATTTTCTTATGGAAATTATCATCACTGGATGCTGGAGTATATGGGATCTAAGAAATGGTTATATTTTTAGGGACCTAAATCCCTCAATCACTAGATGTATTTCTTTTTTTAAAGCAACCTTTACCTTGACTATGCATAGAGCTAAACCTAGTCTCAAGGAAGGTATGCAAGAGTAGCTTGACACACTATGAATGTAAACAACTATAATATCCCTATTGATTGAGCCTGGCTCAATCTTCTGTACATTATAAAAGTTATAAAATGACACAGTAGGGGACTTCCCTACTGTTTTTGTCAAAAAAAATCCCATTCAAAGTCCATCAAAACTTGCAAAGTACTTCTCCACAACACCCAGCTCTCTCTCCCGGCTGACCATACCACTGTAGCAAGGACTATAGCAAACCCTAGCTACTTGTCCTTTGTGCTTGGAAGAAATCCAAAGGAAGGGATACCCACATCTTTCCAAATCTTGCTCCATAAGTGTGAGCAGCAGCACCCCCTGCTCCCTCCACCTTTCTGCACGACCAGAACCCCACTCCCCTCTCCTCCATCTCCCTGCTGCCCAATGGCTGGCCACCTCCCTCCCTCCAATCTCCCCATGGACCTAGACCATCATACACCGCTCCCTCCTTGTTAATTAGGCCATAGCCTCTTGCAGCTCTCCTCTCCTCCTTCATTTCATTCCCTGACCACCAGACTACCTCCCCACGAGCTCCTACCCTCTTCCTCTGCCCTCCCTTACCCTAGAAAGAGAGGAAACCCACTCTGGGGGATGCAAGCATCCAAGAAAATGGTCATGGTTCCTGACCCCCTCTCCTCTCTCTCTTTGTCCCATAGTACCCTACTCCCCCTGATCCATCTCATCATGCCTCTCTCTGCCTGAGGGACATCAGAGGTGCCCGCACCATGCATGCCCGAGCAGAACTCCAACTAGCGAACCTCCCGAGTCCGGTAGAATGCACCTCGGTCTAACGAAGAAGAGCCCCAGCCTCTCCCTCCCCCTAACCTTTGACATGCAGCTCAACCCCAACGCTCCCCAACGAGCATCCGAGCATGCGCTGCTACGGTGACACGCGTCTCACGAGATATGCACCGAACTTGTCGATGCCGCCTATCCTCGAGGTCGCTGTCGCTTCCTGCATCAGCTCCACCACTCCCCATTGCCTCCCCAGCCCCAAGGTGAGCTTCCCCCGCTGTCCCGCTCATTCCTAGGGTTTTTGCCCCGCTCTCCCTGCTTAGCGAGAAAGATGACCGGGAGCTGTCCATCCTCGTCTAATAGGACGACCGACGTTCACCTGTACCGCTTCACCGGCCGTGTTCCGCTGACAGGCGGGAGTCCCTATGCATAACCGTTTGAAAATAGTTCCCTCCCACGCACGCGATGCTTTTGGGCCGCCTGCCCTAGTGCGGCCCATCTCCACTCAGATCCCGACCCACCAAACCTTTTGTTTTTTTATCTACAGATCTTAAGTATGCCCTCTAGTTTAAATACAAATAAAATGGGAAACCACATGTAAAATCATAGGTCCAATTTTGTTACTGTTCCCAGAAGTTTTGTACACCATGCAGGACAAAAATAAAGCCAATATAATAAATATATCATTCATGTCAAATAAACTTCCAACATGTGTCTAAATCTCTCAAAAATTTATTCAGACAGTTCCATAACTCCAAATGCCTTGAACCAACTTTGTGCTGCAAGGTATTTCTGGTACCACGCATGTCACATTGGCTCCCTGCCAAAACCCATGTGGATCTAATGAAGGAAAAATAACAATATCTACTCATTTCTAGCTTTAGAAAATTCCCTAGGTTATATAAATGCATATTTTGAGTTGATTCCAACTCTTAGTGAAGTAGTAATACAAAACATACCAAAACCTAAGAGATAAAGATTTATTGAGCCATTATTAATTTATAGTGAATTAAACCATTTTGTCTAGGATTATTCACTAGATAAATCACATATGTAGTTATGCAACTCAAAAATAGTGATTCCTATTTCATCAGAAAGGTATTGTAAATACCTACTATGTGTCCTTGGATTCATAGCAAAATATTGTGTTAAATAAATCTAGTGAAAAAGACAATATGCATGAAGATTTAACTTTGGGATTTTCTCAAGGGCATTTTGTTTATTATTTTGAGGTGATTCCAACTCTCAAAAATCACAATCCAACTTATATACAAAAAAATTTGAGGACAAATTTATTTGAGCTCTGGATCTTTTCTCGTGATTTATTCACCTAAACTAGGGTTATTTCCACTAAAATATTCATATCTAATTAAAGAAAAGTGCAAAAACAGTGAAACCGCTTTTGATGGACTTGTTATTTCAATACCTATCTGATGATATCATTTTTTAAATTTATATCATATAGACCCAAGCCTTAGTCAAAACCCCTTAATTAGATGCTATTTGACAATTAAATCATAAAAGAAGTTCCACCATTGCATCTCTAGAAATTCCAATTGCACTAAACTCAATCTATCAAAACCTACTGTTGTAGGTTGATGCCTGATGGCTCTGAAATATAGCCATCTAACATCCACATTTAAATTGGATATTAGTCATATTTTGATGAAATATCTCTCTAAACCCTACCACTAGTGCTAATATTCAGAGTGGTATGCAATCCTTTCTTTTGTATTTTTCCTACGCAGATAATGTCGTTTAAAGGAGGGAATCACTACATTAAAATCAAAGATACGAGATTTCCAACTACCAGAAGAAACCAGGAGCCTTACATAGGAGGCAGACGCTTTAACGACCAATTATATGGCCGGAGCAAAAATTTCGACCGTATAGCTCCGGTCATATAGTTGGCGCCACCACCGTTAGGTCAAACAGAACAACTTTCGTGAAGGGACCCCTATATAAAGAAGCCTCGGGCGATGAGAAAACAGAGTTCAACCATCCAAAAGTCCCTGCCATAGATCACCATCCGCCTCCAAATCTCCAAACCCTTCTCCATCTCCATAGCCATATTCCACCATTTGTAATAGTAGATCTCTTCTCCTATTGGCGATATTGTAAGACTATTGCTATCAATCTTATGATTTTTATTACAATGTTTGCGATTGTTGATCTCATCTCTATGTGTGAGCAATTCTCCTTGGGTTAAGGGATTCAGCCTAGCCATGTAGCAATTATGCATGTGAATTATCATTGTTGGGGGATACCCCCGGGTAGGGTCACACCGGGGTATAAAGGCCGAGTTAGCCGAGGTACGGCATGGTCAAAGCAAGTGTTGGCCGGGTCACCTCAAGGCAGGCCGACCTACGGAGTAACCCGGCCCGTGGAGCATCTCCCTGGCCTTAACCCGGCCATCATAGAATACATGTCAGCCATGTTTACCTATCTATTACACATGTACCGTTGTAGCCGGGTTAGCCACATGCTAGCCGGACTACCATTTGGCTTCCAAGAGAAGGAAGGAATCTCCCGCTGGTCAAAAGGTGGCCTTTGCTAGCTGTAGCGTGAGCAAATCAAAGCAGAGGGCAGGACCAGCGGGGCAGGGCGACCAAGATGACGCGGGTAATGCCGGCTGACGTAGCCCGTGTCTGGTGACGCTTAAAGGCAAGGATTACGCAGCGGATTACGTCCATAGTCCGGACGAACCGTTAAAGAGAATAAAGAAGCATCTAGCTTTAACCAAGGGGCATATTCGTGGAATATGCTGCCACGTGTGCCCTAACTTTGTAACCCGGGCTCCCCTATATAAGGAGCACTGGGGCCTCCATAGAAGGGGATCAATCATTTTATCTATCTAAGGTAGAACTCTAGAGCTAGGTGGTGGGGAGTAACAGACATAGTCTCCTTCTCACGAACAGCTCGAGGAGCACTTGTAACCACCATTGATAGAGGAAATACAACAACATCTGTGCGTGGAATCACCATGTTTTCCCTCCCTAGATTCCCTATCACACATTGGCCCCATCTTTAGCCTATCCATGGCATCTGCCGTGCCACCACCACGACAGTTGGCGCCCATCGTGGGGCTAGCGGTGCTAGCAGGGGTGAAAATCCAGACGGGAAGCATCTCCAACACCAGCGAGCGCATCGTCTCCGGCCTGGTTTAGTGCTTCAGAGCGCTAGATTATGTCAGCGACAACACAGGGAGCTTCGGCAGGCGTCCCCCTCCGCGCAACAGCGTCTTCATCAAACTTGGCACGCACAAGATCTACGTCAGCGTGGACGGGTCCTGTGTTCATCCGCGGCACGTCGTCGAGGGAGGCGAACCACCTCTCAGTGCAGCTCGTGGTGTGCGTATCACTCGCCCCGCTAGCAGCGTTGAGGTCCCGATGGCTGTGTCAGACGCGGGAGAAAGCAAGGACCCGGTGCCAGAGCCGGAAGTCACGCCAAAACAGGCAAGATCTAGGTTTCCTCCACTAGAGAGGCCAAAAAATGTACTCCATCAAGCAATATATAGCCTAGCAACACCAATAGCTCCTGTGGTAGATCCGGCTCAGGCGCAGGCTGAGTTGGAGGAAACTAGGCAGAAAATGTTAGCTGGCGCTAAGAAAGTAGCAGAGTTACAATAGTCCTTGAACATCACTTTGAGGGAATATGCAAAGGCAAACCACATAGACGGGGTGAAAATCCGAGGTAGAAACCTGATTACTGAGATTGACAAGGAGTATGAGCCTAAGCCGGGTCAGACAACCATGATCGTAACAGGAGGGCTGGAGAGGTATAGTACCCCAACAAAGAACCTCAGGGCGGCAAACGCAGCTGCATCCGAGTTAGAGGGTCTAACCAGAGAGGCTCGGGAAAGGCAACATGAGAGGGTGAACCACTTGCTGAGGGTCGCTTGCCAGCAAAATGAGGAAATGAACAAAGCAAACCCGGCACCACTAGGAGCATCGCACGTGGTTCATTCGGCTAGAAAGAACCTGGCCAAGTCCGGTGCTGCCGCATCATCTTTGGGTCATAACCCCAGGAGAGAAGAAGTAAACTCCAGGAGAAGAGATAAACATATGGTACCCTACGACCCGGTAAGAGCTGGAAAAGGCAAATCAGTGCAAGTTGAGGAAGATTGCCATAGTACTAGCCTAGGTGAAGCTGGCCGAGGTAACCGCGACCAAGGCAATGCCGGTCAAAGGAACGCTGCCAACGGCAATGCCGGACAGCGTGATCCAGCGGGAACAAGGCAAAACATACCTCGACAGGAACAACAGCTACACGCACCTCGACAGGAGAGAAGTGCAGGTCAAGCAGCACAACAGCAAAACACTTGTCCGGATCAGGAATGATACAATAATGGTTATTCGGTGATGGTTAACGACGGATACCCCTGACCGGAGCACCATGTAATTGGATCAAGGCTGGGAAGCAGAAACTTGCAGCTAGATGATGCAAGGCTGAAGCTGGACAAAATTTATAGGTCGGAGCTGATCAAGGTACAGGGTCCTCCTGGTCTAGTGTGCTTTGGGCCCCGGATAATGAGGGAGCCGCCAGTGCTGAACTTTCAATTGGCCAGAGGAACAAGGACCTACGATGGTAGCACCAGACCAGAGGATTGGCTTATTGATTACGCAACAGCAGCCAAGATTACAACTAGAAATTTGAGATGGGCAGTGAGGTATGTGCCTCAAATGTTAGAGGGGCCAGCGAGAGTTTGCTAAACAATTTGCCACCAGGAAGTGTTAACTGCTGGCTGGACTTTGAGGAGTTATTCGTTAGCAACTTCTCAAGCACTTACAAGAGGCCCAATAGGCCACAGACTCTGGAGTTGTGCCGACAAAGACCGAATGAGCCAGACCGAGATTTCCAGACTCGGTGGTGCAATGTGCGCAACTCATGCGAGGGGGTAATTGAATCACAAGCAATCACGTGGTTCGCCCAAGGCTGTAGATATGGAAGTATGTTGTGGAAAAGGCTGCAACGAGATATGCCAACCACTTTGGCTGAGACGATCCAGATTGTGGATTCGTACGCTTTGGGAGACCCAACTCAACCCCAACTAATGTCAAGCGAGGCAAACAAGGAGTATTACAACCGAGATGGCTCTAGGTCATCAAGGAGAAACAATTTTTGAGGAAAGAGAAGGGACGAGTGTCCGAATTACAGGTATAACTCGCAGCAGGTGGCGGCGGTGGACCAAGATCAACCCAATGCCGGCGCCAGCCAGCGCCAGAAAACTGGAGGCCAGAACTAGCAACAGAAGAGTAAGGGGAAGAAACCTTGGACCCCTTAGCAGAAAAAGCAATGGCAGGAGCAAAAAGATCGTCCGAGGTATACGTTCGAGTCTATGCTAGATCAACCTTGCAAATTTCATACGCCAAGTCCGAATAACCCGGCGAATCACACAACCCGGCAATGTGAGTGGATGAGGAAGCTAGAACAGGGTAGTTCGGGGAATGCTCAGGCACCTCGGAATGAAGCACCCCAGAATGAAGCACCTCGGCAGCCATTACTAACAGGGGAATGGACCACAACTAATGTTGCCTCCACCTCTGCCGAGATATGAAAATCAGGAAAGGAGGGATGCTGTGCATCAAGTAAACAATAACCAGCAACAAGACCAAGGTTACCATGCAAATGAGGGACGAAACGAATACAGGGAGCATAACCAAAGCTACTATGTGTTTACCATAGAAGAAACTGACCGGAAAAGCTTGCAGCACCGACATATGGGGGTAAATGCGGTAATGCCAACAGTGGTGAGATATATGCCTTCGTCAGACTAGGAGATTACGTGGAGTATCAAGGATCACCCGAAGCTCATGCCTAGCCCAGGGACCTACGCACTGGTCCTGGATCCGACGTTCATCGGGCCGAATCTTAATGTGAGGTTTTCCAAGGTGCTGATTGACAATGGCAGTAGCATTAACATCATGTACAAGGATACCATGCACAAGTTGGGGATATCAGAGAATATGCTGCAAGCTACGAGGACCACCTTTCATGGCATTGTGCTAGGTATCTCCTGTGAGCCAATTTTTAAGGTCCGAGTTGATGTGCTGTTCGGTACAAGGGATAATTCCCGGACTGAAAATTTGGAGTTTGAAGTGGTGAATCTGGAGAGTGCCTATCATGCGTTGCTTGGCAGGCCCGTGCTGAACAAGTTCATGGCAAGTACTCACATCAGTTACTTAAAGATGAAACTGCCCGGACCTAGGGGAGTGGTAACCGTATCAGGGGACTTCAGGCGGTCGATCGAGTGCGCTTCTGCCGGATCTAACTTAGCCGAGTCACTCGTGATAGATCAGGAAAATAGAAGGATACAGGAAGTGGTGGCATTGGCTCAATCCGCACAACAACATATGCCGACCCTGACCAACCCGCATGGAAGTGTATCATTCCAAGCCACCAAGGATACAAAGAAAGTGCCAATCGATGATCAGTTCCCAGAGCGCACCACAACCATTAATGCCGAGTTAAGCAGCAAATAGGAAAGCGAGCTTGTCAGCTTCCTCTGTGAGAATCAGGATATCTTTGCTTGGTCCACACAGGATCTGCAAGGTGTGCCGAGGGAGTTGGACGAGAACTCTCTGAATGTGAGACCCGGTGCTAAGACGGTGAAGCAACCTCTCCGACATTTCGCTGAGGACAGAAGAAAGGTCATTGGGGATGAGATAGCTAGGATCCTTGCAGCCGGATTTATCATGGAGGTACTCTATCCGGATTGGCTCTCTAATCCGGTGCTTGTGGAAAAGAAGAAGGATGATCCGAACGTGGTTGTGGTATGGCGCATGTGCATTGATTACACGAATCTGAATAAGGCGTGTCCTAAAGATCCATTCCCACTCCCTCAAATAGACCAAGTTATAGACTCAACTGCCGGATGTGAACTATTGTCGTTCATCGATGCGTACTCTGGTTTCCACCAGATACCCCTAAACCCGGAAGATCAAATAAAGACTGCTTTTATTACCCCGTACGGGGCTTATTGCTATTGCACTATGCCGTTTGGATTACGTAATGCTGGAGCAACGTACCAGCGATGCATGCAAAAATGTTTCATGACCAAATAGGTCGAAATGTGCAAGTTTATGTGGATGATATGGTGGTAAAAACTAAGGAAAGCAATACGCTCCTTGATGATATCCGGCAGACGTTCACGAACTTGAGACGGTTCCGGATGAAGCTTAACCCGGAGAAATGCACTTTTGGTGTGCCTGCAGGGAAATTACTTGGTTTTCTGGTGTCCAGCCGAGGTATTGAAGCTAACCTGACGAAAATCCAGGCTATAGAGAAAATGGAACTGCCAAAATGTCTTAACAATATACAGAAGTTCACTGGTTGCCTAGCATCGTTAAGTCGGTCCATATGTTGGCTGGGAGAGAAGGCCTTCCCCTCTACCAGTTAATGAAAAAGGCAGACAAATTTACATGGACCCCACAAGCGGATAACACATTTCAAGAATTAAAAAAGATGTTGTCTACTGCACCAATCCTAGTCGCACCACTACCCAAGGAGCCAATGTTGCTCTATGTAGCCACGACCAACCGAGTCGTAAGTGCAGTAATTGTAGTGGAACACAAAGAAGAAGGAAAGTCGGTGCAAAGGCCGGTGTATTATTTGAGTGAAGTGTTATCAGCTTCAAAACATAACTACCCTCACTATCAAAAGATGGCGTATGGCGTGTATATGTCGGCCAAGAAACTCAAACACTACTTTGAGGAACATCCCATCAAGGTGATATGTGAGGCACCCATATCACAGATTATGAGTAACAAAGATGCTAGTGGCTGAATAGCAAAATGGGCAATTGAGCTAGCCCCATATGCACCACAGTTTGACAAAAGAGATGCGATCAAATCGCAGGCTGTGGCGGGTTTCTTTGTGAACTGGGCCGAGATGCAATACGAACCACCTCTTCCGGACTCCAATTATTGGCGAATTCACTTTAACGGATCAAAATTAAAAGAAGGGTTGGGCACCGGAGTAGTTCTTACCTTGCCCAAGAAAGATCAACTAAAATATGTCCTCCAAATCCACTTCAGCACCTCGAATAATGTTGCAGAATATGAGGCACTGGTACATGGCCTCAAGGTGGCAAAAGAAGTGGGGATACGTTGGATACAGTGCTTTGGAGACTCGGATTTGGTGGTGCAGCAAGTATCTGACAACTGGGATGCCTTGGATGCCAACATGGCCCTTTACATATTTCATGTGCAAAAGATAAGCGGATTCTTAGAGGGGTGTAAATTCCACCACGTACCTCGGATTAAAAAAGAGGCATCCGACACACTGTCTAAGTTGGGTTGATCCCGACAACCAATCCGCCAAATGTTGCCTTGGAGAACTTAAGAAAACCATCTATTACCCCATAGCCGGAATCCGAGTCAACTTATATCCCGGCCTTCTCCGGATCAGAAGATACGCCAATGGAGATAGATTGGGGAGGCACCTCAGCAAACCCAAGGACTGCTTCGGCAAACTCGGGGACTGCCTCAGCAAACCCGGGGACTGGTCATCCAAACCCGGCAGGAGTTATGTCGGTGGATGCAATGGAAATTGACGAGGAACCTTTCCCCATCCGAGCTATACCCGCTTGGGCCAAGCCAATATTTGACTTCCTGAAAGAGGGAATCTTGCTGGGTGATGAGGTACTCTCAAGGTAGATCCAGAGAAGAGCAAAGGACTATACCATTATCAATGCCGAACTATACAAGAGAAGTGTAACCACAGTACTGTAGCGATGCGTTGACCCAGAGGAAGGACTAGACATACTCCAGGATATCCACCAAGGATAATGTGGCCACCATGCATCTTCAAGAGCATTAGTGGAAAAGGCTTTCCGGCATGGATTTTATTGGCCAAGTGTTGGAGCAAGCAGAAGATTTGGTGAGGAAATGCAATGCCTGTCAGAGATACGCCACAAAAACCCACCTGCCAATTTCAGAACTCAAAACTATCCCCATTATTTGGCCATTTGCTGTATGGTGCCTAGACATGGTAGGGCCGTTTAAGCCGGCTAAAGGAGGAATGACCCATATCCTAGTTATGGTGGACAAATTTACTAAATGGATCAAAGTGAAGCCAATCAGGAAATGTGATGGGGCAATAGCGGTGAAGTTCCTCAAGGATATAATCCTGAGATATGGCTACCTGATAACCCACAAGTATAGGGGATCGTGTGTAGCCTTTTCGATAAGTAAGAGTGTCGAACCCAACGAGGAGCTAAAGGTAGGATAAATGTTCTCTCAAGTTCTATCAACCACTGATACAACTCTACGCACACTAAACATTTGCATTATCTAGGAAATAAAACTAGAGCAACAATACGAGTACTAGAGATAGCTTTGCATGATAATAAATAACAAGAAAGTAAAGCTAGTTGCTGCAGCAATAAAATACACTAAACTAACAGAGCCATGAGTGTAGAATAGTGGTGGTAATTGTGGTGGCTTTGTCTAAGTTTAAATAGAGAATAGATCGGGTTCATTGTCTTTGATGCAGTTTTCTATGTGGGAGAGGCTAAATATACATGCGCTTCACTACTTGGAATTACATGTACTATATGATTGGATTGTTAGCAAACATCCGTAACTACTAATAATGCATTAAGGTTTCCCCAACCATAGCCTTAAGTTTAATGGTCCTCTTACTCCCATACGTGCAACGTTTTGGTTCGCGTCCTCAGGGTCCTGTCACTCTGGCAGAACTCCCCCTTCCTTTTACACATACTACAAACCCTATGATGTTTAATCCATGAGCACATAAATATAATGGACACCAAAGGACTGTACCATATCAACATACAACTCTAATGAACCAAAGACGTTCAACCATTCAATCTAAGAACAAAGAAACTACACAAACATGACATAGATCATAGGATTATAACTTATAGCATCAAACACCATGTTTACATAGGACGGTACAGAGGTGTGTGGGAGGATGAACCACTGCATACTAGGAGGATTAGGTGATGGAGATAATAGTGAAGATGGTGAAGATGGTGAAGAGGGCGGTGGCGGCGCAGGGGACTCCTTCCCCGCCGCCGGTATCATGGGGGAGCACCGCCCTTAGCCCCGTTCCTTCATGGCTTCTTGGGAGCCCTCCCCCATGGAGATGGGATCCATGGGGGGTGGGGGGCAAAAACGTGGATTTGGTGGCTGCAAATTCGTGGGTGGAGGTGCCCTGGGCGAATTAGGTTTCCTCCCTTTATATATCTTCTCGGATTCCCGTCACCCCATCTTGGGCTGCAGTAAATCAGGCCTAGCGGGCCTGTCCGGACTCGCAATTACCTAATTTCATATCCAGAACGTTTGTCGCGAAATTTCCAATAACTTTGTAGTTGAAGAGTTTTCTGTTTGACGTTGTCTTCGACGCGAAACGTGACCATCTTCAAAAAGTGTTCTGAGACAGATTTCTAGAAAAATCATAATTTGACTCCAACAAGGTTTTCACTTGTATTTTTGGTAATTCCTACACATCAAAGTGTAAAACAAGAGATTGTGCACTTTTGCAACTATTAGTAGGTTAGTCCAAATAAATCATAAACTTTATACAAAAAAGAGTGTCAAAAGCATATTATTAGCATAAAACCATCAAAAATTATAGATACGTTATGGACGTATCAACATCCCTAAGCTTAGTTCATGCTCGTCCTCGAGTAGGTAAATGATAAAAACAAAATATTTTTTGAGGTGATATGCAGACAACACAATCTTGATCATCATTATTATAAAAGCGTCGATAGTTGGGATCAAGGTAATCTAAACATGAACATGAAAGATAGAGTTCTAACAATAAGACATATCAACTATGTTATAACATGAAAAGGTACAAACAAAAGATCATGAATAACAATGTATTGGAAGACGTTTGTTTGTTTCACATATAGAAAACATAATAAGAGTGGTATTCAGCTTGTCCCTCATGGTATAGCAAAACATAAATGCATAAGACACCCTCAAAGTTCATAAGGGTGACTAGATACACATAATTTAAGAACAAGCAATATCAAAGTTATGAATCAATCAACAAGTTTTGGGACAATGCACGTTAAACTAAGAATAACCACAATGCTCTCTCAATTGGTGCATAAAGACAGAAGATGGAGACTCAATGTAAAAGTAAAAAAGAAATGCCCTTCACAGAGGGAAGCAGGGATTTCAAGTTTCATAAAGAGCTTTCAGAAATTATGATACTTATTAGCTTTCAGCTCTCATTGACCCTATAATAAGCATCTCGAGGTGATTAAGGTTAAAGTGACACAAATATGAAGATATGCTTGACAAGTTATAAGTTGAAAATCTCATGCCCCTTACTTACGAGTACCGAACCTCATGTTACTCAACTTTAGTCACTAGTAAGTTCTTGTCATTGTAAAAACATGTGTATCATAGAGAACCGCCAATGGGGTACCCCTTGCCCCATGATACATGAGCTATCCCATATCAAAATGACAAGGCAACAGACAATGAGCATCTCGTCGATCTTTTTATTTACTATTTGCATAAGTTTTTATTGAGGATGCTTCATAGAATGCTCACTATGGTTATGCTGCAAGTTTCCACCATGATTAGCCATGGCTTAGGCTAGCCGCCCAGGCGTTTCTCTAACACACATACAAACTCCATGAGCTTACAAGCTCCACTTTTATTTCACACCGCGAGATCCATAAGCAAAAGAACATGATATCAACTGAATAATAAGTGCAATGTTGAAAGCGTTCCCCATGATAGCATGGTTCTGCTAATTCACAACTTATAAAGCGCAAGCATATACACAACATAGATGGACATAATGGTTCAAGTTTATTAAGTGCAAGAAAGTAAAGTGTGCCATCAAGTTTGTGAGAGCTTTAATCACTAATTTTCTCATAACAAGTTTAATTTGGAAGGTAGATAAAAACATGAATATACTTGGAATGGTGTAACACACCATGCATAGGAATTTATAGTGGACTCCTTGGAATAACTTGGTTTTCTTGGGGGTTGGATGCATGAGTGGAACTCATACTTGGTACATGTGGAGGCTAGCAAAAGACTGGGAGCGACCAACTAAGAGAGCAATAATGGCCATAATCATGCAAAGCGACAAAACATTATTAATTAAAGCATAAAGTAATATTACAAGTCAAAAACTAAATGATCATATAGGTTAAGGTGACTGGTTCATAGTCTTAACATGGTGTAAACATGTGCCAAGTCAACCCAAATAAAGCATCAAAGGAGAATACCACAATATTATGCTTTTGAATGCTAAAACAACGCATGATTCTTTCAAGGCACATTAAGCAATATCAATTGTTTGGAACAATTCATGCTACAGCAATAATCACTAAGCATAAAGTCAAAGCAATATCAAATATGACATGATAGAGTCTAGGCCACAGTCTAAACAAGCTCCTTTTGTACCACTTATAAGCATGAAGCTTCCTACTCTTTTCTAATCACCAATCAACTTATTTGAAACCAAATATGAATGCGGGGGTTCAACCAATTTATTTAAGCAAACCAAACAAAAGAAAACTAAAAATAGAAACAAACACGCTCCAAGAACAACACAATTGTGCATGAAACAATAAAAATGAAGTGTTTGGAAGAAAACCTGAGATTTTTTTGATGAAGAAGGGGATGCCTTGGGCATCCCCAAGCTTTGACGCTTGTACTTCTTGAATATTTATTGGAGTGATACGGGTGGCATCCCCAAGCTTTAGCTTTTGTCCATTTTTCATCTCATCACATTATTCTTCCCTACACATGAAAATTTCCTTCATACAAAACTTCACACAATCTTCATTAGCAACATTAGTGTATTCAAGATAATAAGTCTTTAGGTTCAGTTTCAACACAAGTAAAACTTCCACTAAAAGACAAGCTACTGTAGAAATTCCTTCTAAAAGCTCAAGTGCTCAAAGAGAACTCAAAGATAAAGAGATTAAGAGGCAAATGCAAATAATGGCAGAAATCTGTCAAAACAAACCAGCAGGTAAAAACCAATTTTTTCGAAGACCTTCTGTTGCTCAAATCAAAAAGTGTTAAACTAACTAAAGTTATATAAAAACCTCGGGCATAAGCACAGAAAATTACAGCTCAATCCGACGTATACATATTTTTCACGATTTTTTACAGTGAAGCATAAAATTCTGTTTCGGGACAGCAACTTTCCCAAGTCTTACTTTTCTCTCATTAGAGGTTATACTTGGCACAAAAATGAAAATAAAAAGGATAAGGAGTGGTTGCTACAGAGGTAACAACTTCCAAAACTCAAAGAAAACAAATGTAACTGGTGTTTGATGCTAAGACAAATAAATAAAAAGATACAAACGCTCCAAATTTATTCAAGTTTCTATGCTGCTCAAAAAACAAAGTTTAAAGGTTTGCAAACCGAGGGGTTGTTGAAGAAACTTTGGCCATTCTTCAATTTCTCTGTTTGGTGTTCCTTATTCTCCATGAAAAAAACTTCAACACAAAAAAATTCTATTCTTTTCTGCGGTTTTTAACTGAAAAGCTTCCATGGGAAGATTTGTTTTGGTTTCGTAGGCATGAACAAAAGTGTTCAAGGTCGAACCCCACTTAACCATTACTCATCTTTCCAATCACTTTCCTTTTTGAAAACGTTTTTAGGTAACAAGTACAACTAATTTTTTTGTAATTCGCATTCCCTATCCATACTAAGATAGAGAATAACTTAAAACCGAAAGTAAAAACTACTTAGAGATAAAGCAAACAAGTGCACACAAGAATATTCACCCACACGCTATTGCTCCCCGGCAACGGCGCTAGAAAAGGTCTTGATAACCCACAAGTATAGGGGATCGTGTGTAGCCTTTTCGATAAGTAAGAGTGTCAAACCCAACGAGGAGCTAAAGGTAGGATAAATGTTCTCTCAAGTTCTATCAACTACTGATACAACTCTACGCACACTAAACTTTGCATTATCTAGGAAATAAAACTAGAGCAATAATACGAGTACTAGAGATAGCTTTGCATGATAATAAATAATAAGAAAGTAAAGCTAGTTGCTGCAGCAATAAAATACACTAAACTAACAGAAGCATGAGTGTAGAATAGTGGTGGTAATTGTGGTGGCTTTGTCCAAGTTTAAATAGCGAATAGATCGGGTTCATTGTCTTCGATGCAGTTTTCTATGTGGGAGAGGCTAAATATACATGTGCTTCACTACTTGGAATTACATGTACTATATTATTGGATTGTTAGCAAACATCCGTAACTACTAACAATGCATTAAGGTTTCCCCAACCATATCCTTAAGTTTAATGGTCCTCTTACTCTCATACGTGTAATGTTCCGGTTCGCATCCTCAGGTTTCTATCACTCCAGCTGAACTCCCCCTTCCTTTTACACATACTACAAACCCTGTGATGTTTAATCCATGCACGCATAAATATAATGTACACAAAGGACTGTACCATATCAACATACAACTCTAATGAACCAAAGACATTCAACCATTCAATCTAAGAACAAAGAAACTACACAAACATGACATAGATCATATGATTATAACTTATAACATCAAACACCATGTTTACATAGGACGGTATAGAGGTGTGTGAGAGGATGAACCACTGCATACTAGGAGGATTAGATGATGGAGATGGCGGTGAAGATGGTGAATATGGTGAAGAGGGCGGCAGCGGCGCGGGGGACTCCTTCCCCGCCACCAGTATCATGGGGGAGCACCGCCCCTTAGCCCTGTTCCTTCATTGCTTCTTGGGTGCCCTCCCCATGGAGATGAGATCCATGGGGGGGGGGGGCAAAACATGGATTTGGTGGCTGCAAATTCATGGGTGGAGGTTCCCTGGGCGAATTAGGTTTCCTCCCTTTATATAGCTTCTCGGATTCCTGTCACCCCATCTTGGGCTGCAGTAAATCGGGCCTAGCGGGCCCGTCCGGACTCGCAATCAGCTAAATTTCATGTCCAGAACGTTTGTCGCGAAATTTTCAACAACTTTGTAGTTGAAGAGTTTTCCGTTTGATGCTGTCTTCGATGCGAAACGTGACCATCTTCAAAAAGAGTTCTAAGACAGATTTCTGGAAAAATCATAATTTGACTCCAACAAGGTTTTCACTTGTATTCTTGGTAATTCCTACACATCAAAGTGTAAAACAAGAGCATTGTGCACTTTTGTAACTATTAGTAGGTTAGTCCAAATAAATCATAAACTTTATACAAAAAAGAGTGTCAAAAGCATATTATTAGCATAAAACCATCAAAATTTATAGATACGTTATGGACGTATCACTACCCCCATAGTACCATAATTGATAATGGCACCAATTTTGCTGAAGGAGCATTTGCGAGGTTTTGCCGAGACAAGAAGATTCGGCTAGATGTAGCCTCCGTGGCCCACCCTACATCGAATGGGCAAGTGGAAAGATCCAACGGACTGGTGTTGTCTGAGATAAAACCCCGACTGATGGAGCCGCTGCAAAGATCAGCGGGGTGCTGGATAGAAGAACTATCAGTGGTACTATGGAGTTTAAGAACAACTCCGAATCGATCGACAGGCTATACGCCATTTTCTGTTATATGGGGCAGAAGCTGTTTACCAGCCGACATAGAGTATGATTCGCCAAGGGTGATGGCTCGGTAACGGCACCAGAAAAATGCTGGTGCGGTGTCGATGTAGAGCTCGTTGAGAACCCTAAGAGGAAGGTATGATGAGCACAGCAGCAAGTTTCCCTCATTTATGAAACCAAGGTTTAATCGAACCAGTAGGAGCAAGGAAACACCCCAAAGGTGTTGCTAGCTGAGCCTTGGCAGGGGCACTACCGGTGCTAGTAGCAACGTGGAGACCTGCACAACACAACCACAGAACTTTGTCCCCAACTTGCGATGAGGTTGTCAATCTCACCGTGTTTTGCTGAAAACAAAGGATTAAACGTATCGAATGGAAAAAAGTAAAAGTTTGCAGAAAGTAAACACAAAGCAGTAAATAGTTTATAGATTGAATGTAAAAGAAAGGACCGGGATCCATAGTTCACTAGAGGTGGCTCTCCTTAAGATAGATAACATGCTGGGTGAACAAATTACAGCGGGGAAATTAACAAACATCGAGAAAGCAATACATGCATATACTAATCATCTTGACTCCTTTGAGACTTGATTGGGCATTACAACATTATACATAGACCGCCATCCAACTGCATCTATGACTAATAATCCACCTTCAGGTTATCATCCGAACCCCCTCCAGTATTAAGTTGCAAGCAACAGATTATTGCTTTACGAACTGCGTGTAAAGTAAAAAACACGATTGTTCTATGAACAAAGGATTGTTGTTTTCTCCCTAGTAGCAACAGCACATCTAGTACCTTAGAGATTTCTGTCACTTCCCCAGATTACCAGAGGCATGAACCCACTATCGAGCATAAATACTAACTCTTGGAGTTGCTAGCATCTACTTGGCCAAGATAGCTACTAACAATAGAAAGCATGCAAGATCACAAATAACAAAGACATGATAGAATCAATAATAAATCTGAAATAGCATCTCAATATCCGTAGGATCCCCACAAACACAACATGCAGAATTACAAATAGATGATCTTGATCATGAACGGAGCTCACAAGATCTAGACATGAAAGCACAAAGTAGGAGAACCAGCCATCTAGCTACTACATGGATCCGTAGTCCAAGGATGAACTACTCACACATCATGCTGGAGGCTTGCATGGTGATGAAGAAGGCCTCTAGGGTGAATTCCCCTCTCCGGCAGGGTGCCGGGAAGAGCTTCAGATCCCTCCCGATCTAGGGATGGAGATGATGGCGGCTACAGACTCTTTCGTGGATTTTTGATCGGCCACTTAGGGTTTTCGTCCCGAGGGCATCTTATAGGCGGAAGGGGAGGCCGAGGGGGTGCCGAAGGCGGCCAGACCACCCCCTGGCGCGGGCCAAGCTAGGCCGCGCGGCCAGGTGGTGTGGTGGCCCCCTGGCCCCTCTCTGTCTCGTACTCTGGCATCTGATGACTTCCGGAAAAATAGGCACTTTGGTTTTGTCCCGTCCAATTCCAAGAATATTCATTTTCTGACTTTCCTGGAACCAAAAACAACAAAAAACAGGCAGCTGGCACTATGGCTCTTGTTAATAGGTTAGTCCAAGAAATCATATGAAAAGTACTCCAAAGTGTGGACAAAACACAAGAAAGTGGATAAAACCAAGCATGGAACATCAAAAATTATAGATACATTTGCAATGTATCACAGGGTCACCCAATACACAGAAGATGAAGTGCGCGAAGCCCGGCAAAATGATGTTGATATGCTGGAAGAAGCGAGAGAACTGGCCTTGTCCAGATCCGCCGTATATCAACAAAATCTCCGATGCTACCATTGCCAGAAAGTAAACCCCCGAGTTTTCCGGGAAGGTGATTTAGTAGTCCGGTTGGTGCAGCGCACTGCTGGCATGCATAAGTTATCCCCTCCATGGGAAGGACCTTTCATTGTAAGCAAATCTTTGCACAATGATTCCTACTATCTTATTGATGCACATCCACAGGAAAAGAACAAGGCGGACAGGTTTGGAGAGGAATCTAAACGACCATGGAATGTAGCACTACTTTGTCCTTTTTACACCTGATAGAGAGGTGAATGTATCCGAGCTACTCATATGTTGGTATGTATGTCGGTGATGAGGTTATTAATAAAACTTCGGCACCCCAAGCAGAAACTCAGGGACTGCCATAATAATTGTTCTTCTTGCTTTCGTATTTTTATATGTCGGCTGGGTTAAGTCGCTTATATCTTAGCCGGATTAGTAATGTGTGAGCAACAAAAACCCAACTCCTCGACTTTGCTGTTGTCCAACAAGAATTGCTTCATGGCAAGCAAGGGAACAAGTTTGGAATTGCAAAGCACATGAAAAACGACTAAGGGAAAGAACTTAAGCAAGCTGACATTTGTTATTCGGACTAACCTATGTTTACTTTATTCATATATCGTAGGATTATTTTGAGCTAATCTCAAAGTTTCAAGTATTGTTAAGTCAATTTCTTGAACCTCGGACTTGTAAGTCGAAAAACAGAATCAAGGTAGACGCGAGCCGAGTCAAAAATTGGGAGAACAAGAAAAGGAAACTCGGGGACTTTGCCCACGATAATCCGACATTAAGAACTTAGTGGAAAATAACACAAATTGTAGCAAAATCAAACCAAGGTACTTAAATACATCTTGACCCGGCATTCTGGGGATCTGACAAATACGGTAAAGTGTTTTCAAGGAGCAGGGGCAGAAGCCGAATAATCGGCCGAAAGTGGATGTACTTCGGAGTTCGTGGGCGGGGCGCTAACCTTGGTGTCATCTTCGGGGTTGGCCTCCCCATCTTCCTGATCTTCAGCTTCGTCGCCAAGTTTGTAGGCCTCTCCCTCGCTTCCCTCATCTTCCTCACTCTCAGAAGCAACATCATCATCAAATACATCAAGGTAGCTCGGCCCCTCGTTCCAAGCATGGGCAGAAGGAGTACTAGATAAGCTTTTTGGCACAGGCTTTGTGACGAGCAACTCACTCCAGATTTTCGGACCACTTTGATCCGGTGCGCATGTGGGTGAGCAGGCCCAAGTTTATCCCGTCATACCATGATAGGACGAACTGCAGTGCTATGTCTGCCCCGACTCGTGCAGCAGATTCTCGCCACAAGTGCACCTGAGTATCGCACTCCATCAATTTGGCTATAAGAGCCGCATTTCCTTTGGGAGTAGGCTCAGTGGGCCAGAGGGAGTTGAGCATCAGCATCACGGCCGACATAATATTTGCGCCGTAATTCTTCACTAGTTCCATGCGAGCGATGAGGCTCGCCAGCAGATCCTCTGTATCGTAAGGGATTGGCCCGACAACAGGACTTGTGGGAATACCACGTTGCTCGCGATACCGGGCTACATCAGCAGCAGCGAGAGTGTCACCTTCTGGAAACTTGCCTGAAAAGAGAACAGGAGAAACAATGAGCAAAAGCACTAAATCCGGAGAAATGAAAATTGAGCAAGGGAAAGGAACTTACGGGCAATATGGAAGAGGAGACGCTGAAGCTCGACATGAACATTGGTGCTGTTGGCCTGGAGTTTCTCATATTCTGAGGTCACCGACATAAGTTTCACATCAGCTTCCTGCAATAACTCCTGGTCCTTGGAAATTTGCGTGGTTAGACCCTCTTTTTCCTCGGCAAACTCCTGGCCAGCCTTATCTAGTTCGGATTTATGGAGGTCCTTAAGCCTCTGGAATTCAGCATTCATCCAAGTAATCTCCGAGTCCTGGAGGCGCAGCCCAGCTATCTCGTCGTCCTTCTTCTTCAGTTCAACTTGATGCTTTCCTGCTTATTCGAGAAAATGTGTCATCATATCAGGAATAGGGACGTTGTCTTCAAGGGCAACTGGAATAATGGGTTAATACGGTGGAGCCGAAGTATAAATATCTACCAAGTCAAGGAAAGAGCACGCAATGATCGTGTGTACAAGACAAAAAATACCTTGAATCTCAGCCAGATTTTTCTGCATGATAATATTCTCAGCCTCAACCTCGGCTGCATAGTTCGAATAACAAGTTAACATGGATCATGAATAACTTGAATGAACGTGAGTGAAAAAGGAAAAGTCTTGAGTAAAGAAAGTTACCCCTCCTCTGGTGATCCTCTAACAGCTTGCCATAATGGGCGCGAACATCTTTGTACGAGTCCAGCAGGCGCTGGAACTCAGCAGTTCGGCGGTTAGTGGTGATGTGAAAAACAAGACAAGGTTAGTTCAAGGGGAAAGTGAGAATAATTCGAAGTCTACAAGATCCGGGCCAAGTGGAACTTAACCCGACTCTAGGTGTGTGGATATTCAAAGTCTACAAGATCCGGGCCAAGTGGAACTTAACACGATTCTAGGTGTGTGGATATTCAAAGTCTACAAGATCCGGGCCAAGTGGAACTTAACCCGACTCCAGGTGTGTGGATATTCGAAGTTTACAAGATCCGGGCCAAGCGGAACTTAACCCGGCTCTAGGTGTGTGGATATTCGAAGTTCACATGATCCAGGCCAAGTGGAACTTAACCCGGCTCTAGGTGTGTGTGTGGATATTTGAAGTTTACAAGATCCGGGCCAAGTGGAACTTAACCCGGCTCTAGGCGTGTGGATATTCGAAGTTTACAAGATCCGGGCCAAGTGGAACTTAACCCGGCTCTAGGTGTGTGGATATTCGAAGTTTACAAGATCCGGGCCAAGTGGAACTTGACCCGGCTCTAGGTGTGTGGATAATCGAAGTTTCCAAGATCCAGGCCAAGTGGAACTTAACTCGGCTCTAACTTTATCACTATTTGCAAATGCTAAGGACATAAACTAAATTCTCTAGGAGCATCCGACCGAGTAACACGTTACTCCCTCAGAGGCTCGGGGACTAGGGGATATATCTATAAGTGTTCATGCATGTAAAGTACCACAACAGAAGAAAAGGGTTGCCTCCATCATTCGGCCAGCCAAAGAGATGGCCTTGGTGGCAGAGTTCATCTTGGCGCTGAACTCTACTAGGTCGAACTTCTCCAGCAGATCATCCCTTGGATCAATGAATTCAGCGTTGTTCCAGTTGTTCACGTACTCTAGGAGCAGTGGGCTGTAACTTTTGCTGCCGGGAGAATGACTCGCCACCAAGCCTTTGATATGGGCCTCTCGTCTCACGGATTGGGTAGCAATAGGACTGGTATGCAGGACCAGTTGCCTACTGCCTTCTGATCTGGCAGCAGGAGACCCGGAAGTGGTGCCCTTGGCTGGCCCGATAGCTTTCTTGAGCTTGCCAGATGACGCAGGGCGTGGCGGAAGATTAGAGGCTGCTGATCCAGACAGTGCCTGAGAAGCTGGCTGGAAGATGTCTGCAATGGACACTATAGATCCGGAGGCAGCTGATGGAGCTTTCCTCTTTGGAGGCTTGGTGGAGGTTGTTGCTGCTACTGGCTTTGGTGCCGAGATTGGTGCTGGAGCTGATGCTGCTGGTGCTAATGCTGGTACTGGTGTTGCTGGTATCATTGGTGCTGCCGGTACTAGTGCTACTGGTTCAGAAGAAACTGGAGTCGGAGAACTTGGTTGGGTCGGTGACGATGAAACTGGCACCTCAGAACTAGGCGGTGGTGCCGAAGAGGAGGAGCTAGGATGATCCGACATAGCCATATCCTGGGCTGCCCCACTACCCCCCGCACTGACGTTGCCCTCCTCATGGCGAGGTGGGCTCTGATCTGGCGCAGCCGTGGAGTCCTCTTGAATAGGACTGAGCGGGCGAACATCATCGTCACAGGGGGGGGAGGACTGCTCTAGATCGGAGAAGCAATGCCGAAGCCGCTCTTGGGAATGACCCTAGGAGCTCTGGACAATAAAAAGTAGTGAGTCAAGAAAAGAAAGAAAGAACAAATAAAAGGTAGAAAGAAAGAAAGACCCAAGAGCAAACATAGAAAGACTTACTGATTCGAGGTTGGAGGTGCCCGAGGTTTGGGTGCCCTCTAGACTGTGCTCTTGGCCGCTGGCTTGGCCGAGGCTTTCACCTCGGACTTCTTTTGCCTCTTCTTGGGCAGCGGCGCCTCCGAAGCTGCGGTCGAGGTAGCCGCGCGCTTTTGGGAGGGAGCAGGGACCGGACCACTCGTGGCAAGGGAGAACCTCGTGGACCTGACCGCCCGGGTTAGCCGAAGATTCGAACATAACCGGGAATGCGTAAGAGATGGGCACCGGGTCAAGCACCTCAAGAACCTCAACATCCGAGTCATCGTTATCCAGCTAATCCCTTAAAGAAGAGGCATTACCAGAGGTACGTTTGACGGTGTCTGGAGTGGGCAAAAAACTCTCCGGATCAGGCTCCACCTCGTCCGGCTCAGCACGATCCGGCACCCACTTGCTTGCCAGCCCCTAGCCATCCTCTAGTGGTTGCTGGAGAAATCGCTAAGAACAAAGCAGTAGTGGTTAAGTTAAGAAAGTTGTCTGACATACCAAGAAAACCCGAAAAACAATAAGAGAGAAGTTTACCTTTGGAGGAGGGTTGTCACGAGTATAGGTAGCAAGCCTCCATTCCCAAGCCTTGGAGAATTCCTTCTCCATGTTGAAAATGGCCTTAACCCAGCAGTATACCGCCGAGTTATCGAGCTCGAAGGAGGAAGTCCGGTGGGGATCGAGGGGGCCACTCAAGTAGCAGATCTTGTGGGCGTGTTTCTGCAAGGGGGATACTCGGCTGCGAATGAAGGTGATCATAATATCCCCTCCCCCTGCAGCTTCTCCTTGAGCAGCTCCTTTATCCGGCGATCAACCTGGTTCGCCAGAGCCGTGGGTCGCTTTGGGATGCTCTCCCATAAAGAAGTGTCCGGGACTCCAAGTTTGAAGGGGAGGAGCCGGATCAAATCCTCGTCCGTGGTGTTCCGAACATAGAAGAAAGTCCAGGCCCAGCCCTTGCAAGACTCGAGCCCGGTGACCCGGGGGAACATGGAGCCCTTGCAGGGAGATATGGAGGCTGCCCCACACTGGGTTAGATGCTTCTCCGCCGGAGTAAGATGCTTATCCGGAATGACGTTCTTCCGCATACCAAAGAACTTGATCCACATCTCTTTGGATGGCCAGAGGCTGACATACCCCTCAATGCCAGAGGCAAAACAAGAGAGAGAGGTTATGGCATCGGCAGGGAGATGGTGTGGTTGCAATTGATAAGTGGAGATAAAATCGAAGAAGAAATCAGAAATAGGAAGGCTGAAGCTGCGCTGTAAGTGGGAGAGAAAAACCACATACTCCCCTAGATTTGGGGAGAGGGAAATATCGTCGGCGGCGAGGCGGCAGGCGACACCTGCGGGATGCGATGCGTGGCGTATAGCCAATCCAGATCGTCTTCACAAATGAAGGCACCGTCCCAACCGCCACGCTCGCGAGCCTCGTCTTCCTCCTCCTGCTGAGCGACCACGGCGGCGTCTTCCTCAGTCATGGTGAGGTCGAGGTCCTCAAGGACAAAGTCGGAGTAGGAGTAGCCGGCGGCAGGCAACCTAGAAGCACAGGGCCCCACGGCGAAGATCTTGAGCAGAGGTGGTGACGCGGTCACTGGGAGCGTCTCGACGCAGTTGCGGTGGCGCGGCACTGGCAAGGAAGCAGTGGTGGCGGTGGCGTCACAGCGAAGAATAAAGGAAGAAGGGGAGCGTGCAATGTGTGGGGAACCTCCCCAAGCTTGCCCCAACCCCCTATTTAACTGCGCGTGCGGGCGTGTAGTGGGATCTTTTACGGTGGCCTTGCCGCACACTATGGCCGTGTACGCTACAGAATCAACCAATCAGGCGCCATCCATAGAAGGGGGCACAGGGAGCAAAGGATCCCGTGATGCGACGTGGTGTTACGGTTAATGAGGCGCTGCCGTGAAGGGACGTGCGTAGCAGTTATTCCTGACATTACAACAGTAACCGGCGCAGTAAATGGGCGTGGCCCTTAAAATGAGGCAAAGTGATGATTACCCTCCACGTAGGACATGGGGAAGCGTATTAGAGAAGGAGAGGTAACCCGGATATGTGAGAAAAGACCTGGTCAGCAAGAAATAACTCGGAACATGCCAGGGGAGCGTAAAGGAAAACAGTCCGGGTCACAGAGTAACTTGGCTGAAAAGGCAAAGGTCCGTCTAGGGGAATCTGCTGTGGCCTTAACAACTAAAATTGCTAAGATCGCACCAGCTTCGGGGACTAATGTTGGGGGGATACCCCGGGTAGGGTCACACCGGGGTATAAAGGCCGAGTTAGCCGAGGTACGGCACGGTCAAAGCAAGTGCTGGTCGGGTCACCTCAAGACAGGCCGACCTACGGAGTAAGCCGGCCCGTGGAGCATCTCCCTGGCCTTAACCCGGCCATCATAGAATACATGTCGGCCATGTTTACCTATCTATTACGCAGGTACCCTCGTAGCTAGGTTAGCCACGTGCTAGCCGGACTACCATTTGGCTTCCAAGAGAAGGAATGAATCTCCCGCTGGTCAAAAGGTGGCCTTCGCTAGTTGTAGCGTGAGTGAAACAAATCAGAGGGAAGGACCAGCGGGGCAGGGTGACCAAGATGACGCGGGCAATGCCGGCTGATGTAGCCCGTGTCTGGTGATGCTTAAAGGCAAGGATTATGCAGTGGATTACGTCCATAGTCCGGAAGAACCGTTAAAGAGAATAA
The DNA here is from genome assembly GCA_916181665.1 of Avena sativa. Classification (NCBI taxonomy): domain Eukaryota; kingdom Viridiplantae; phylum Streptophyta; class Magnoliopsida; order Poales; family Poaceae; genus Avena; species Avena sativa. Next base: position 174,662,797 of record OV702290.1, on the reverse strand, counting down.
AGAAGCATCTAGCTTTAACCAAGGGGCATATTCGTGGAATATGCTGCCACGTGTGCCCTAACTTTGTAACCCGGGCTCCCCTATATAAGGAGCACCGGGGACTCCATAGAAGGGGATCGATCATTTTCTCTGTCTAAGGTAGAACTCTAGAGCTAGGTGGTGGGGAGTAAGAGACATAGGCTCCTTCTCATGAACAGCTCGAGGAGCACTTGTAACCACCATTGATAGAGGAAATACAACAACATATGTGCGTGGAATCACCATGTTTTCCCTCCCTGGATTCGCCTAGCACACATTGGCCCCATCTTTAGCCTATCCATGGCATCTGCTGTGCCACCACCACAACAATCATAGATGGGATCGTGTATTAGTTTGTATGACGTGATGATTATTGTATCCTCTCTTGCCTCAATCCAAGGACTTGTCAAGTACCCAAGACCCCGAGGGTTGAGCCAGGTATAGGGAGTATGAGTGATGACTGATATGCATGTTAGGAACCCCAGAGACAGAAGAGGTAGTACGGCTTTATGTGAGGGATTTCGTTGGGATTAACGGTGACATCACTATGCATATCATTAGTTCTATTTCTTATATGGATGAGATTAGTAGGTTATTGCTATAAGTGGTTGTGGAGGCAATAGCAATTATGGATGCACTACCCACATATAATTTATCTTGCTCTAAAAAGTACATCCATACTTTATTTCTATCTTTTATTTCCATCAGATGTTTTGCACAGCTACAGGTGAAACCGAACGCCCTAGGCCCTCTCTCTCCATCATCGACAGTAACAAAAAGATGCAAGCTACTGGTCCGGTGAAAACACCAAAGGGATTCTAAAACTCCCGAAGGTCCGCTAAAGTAACTTCACTACACGTTCGCTTCCCGAGGATTCGATAACCTAGGTCTACTAGGGAAAAATAAGCTATACTACATCTATAATCCGGATCGAAGGTACCAACCCTTTTTCTGGCACTGTTGCCGGGGAAGCAATAGCTACCCTGGTGAGGTTATTAGGAACCTTGCTAGTTTTAATTCTTGTTTTTAATTTTGTTAGTTTGCTTTCAGTCTTTATTTGATAAACCAAAAAAATTAGTTAGTCTTTAAATTCTTGCTTTTACCGTTATAATTCTTTATCTAAGAAAACCCCAAAACATAGGAAGTATGGCTGAAAAGAAGCTTGGGGAGTTTGCTACTCCCAATAATGATTATTTGTGTACTCCTATTACTCAGCCAGTAACTGCTGCTGATGACTATGAAATTAAGCCCCATTACTTAAGTTTGGTTCAACATAATCAAATTTTGAGGCTCTGTTGTTGAAGACGCAGGTATGCACTTAAATAATTTCACTAAAATATGTGATATGATGCATACGTATAAAAGATGTTGACCCTGATGTGGTCAAATTGCGTCTATTTCCTTTCTCTCTAAGAGGGAGAGCTAAAGAATGGTTGCTATTTTTGCCTAAAAATACTATTACATCATGGGTGGGATATACTTTTTTATTTATGACTAAAATTTTCCCACCTACAAAGACTATGCAACTTCGATCTAATATTACTGGCTTTAGATAGGAAGAGCATGAGCCACTAGCGCTTGCATGGGACAGGATTAAAGAATACCTAAGAAACTATACTTGTCATAGGATGGGAGATTGGTTAATCCTCCATTTATTTTACAATGCTCTTAATCTTGTATCTAAGTCTATGATGGATACTGCAGCTGGAGGAATATTTATGGGTAAACACATTACCGAAGCAAAGTAGCTGCTAGACAATATGCAAGACAATCATGCCCAATGTCATGTGGAAAGATCAAACACTAAGAAGGTGAACTCTGTCTCACCACAAGAGAACGAAGATCTCAATGCAAAGTTGGATGAGCTCATACTAGCCGTAAAAGGTAAGGAAACTTAGGTAAGAGCCACTCCCAAAACAAATATTGAAGAAATAGACTTCGTAGCTCGTAATGATTATAATCCTGCTTGGAAGAAGAGTTACAATCCTAACTTTCAGAAACACTATGCTAGTCCTGCAGGAAACTTTAATAATAATATGGGAAATAGTAATGGTAGTCTCCAAGAAACACTTAAGTCTTTCATAGACACACAAAACAAACAAAATAATATTCTAGTTAAAATTACGGAGAACCATGATGCTATGTTTGGTAAATTATCTAACCAAGCTGTTAGTTTGAGAAATGATTTACAGGCCCTTCAAGAAAGAACAAGGATCGTTGAGGCACAGCTAGGTAAGATAACCCAGAGTCAAACTCTCATTCTAGCTAAATTTGCAGGTAAAGCTAAGCCCAATCCTGTTGAAGAACTCAAAATGATGAGGATCCAAAGGGAGGAGCCTGAAGAACTTGTCTATAGTAATGCTCCTTCACCAAGATACACCGTTGAAGATCTCGTAAAAAGGATCAATTACAAGATTCTGGTAAGTGAAGATAGTGAGGAAGCTATGTGCCAAGATTTTGTCAATCAAGTTGCAATAAAGGTATATGAGCTTGAAGAAGAATACAAGCAAATTGCTGAAAAATTACCTGTTAAACTAGATGACATATTTGAGCCTACTATTAATATTAAAATTGGAACCAATTAGATAGCTGCACTTTGTGATCTAGGTGCAAGCGTCTCAATAATTCCAAAGAGTCTTTTTAACAATATAAATGTTGGCTCCTTTGAAATTACTAAGTTAAAATTGCATCTAGCAGATTCTACCTACAAACAAGCTGTAGGAATTAAGGAGAACACTTTAGTATATATTAAAGGCTGTCCCGCTCTTATTGATTTTGTTATTGTTGACATGCATGAAGATGCTACTGCTCCTATTATATTAGGTCGTCCTTTCTTAAGAACTATTAAGGCTTTGATTAATCTGCATGAAGGGAACGTGAAGCTGCAATTGCCTTCGTGGGATCCTTTTGTTATTCATTTCCCCAGGAAGAAGAAAGCCAAGCATGATGAAAAGGAGGCCATCACTTTGAAGGCCAACTACTTTGGAGTGGGTGTTCCACTCATCTGGCCCAAGTAAGTATCATCAAGGTCAAGCTATTGACCATAAAGGAGCGCTCCATGGGAGGCAACCCATGTGAAATAAAGGTTTGAGTTAAATTTTTAGTTTGAGTTTAAGTTTTTGTTTAAATAAGAGTGCTAGAAAACTCCATTCGAGGAGAAGAAGTTCGGTAGTACTTGAAATTCTGCTTTATTCATGCTATTGTTGGTCGACAATATTTACTGTCAATTTTCTATCAAAAACAAGTAATATCACTAAGTTACAGAAAAAGAAATAGTTTATGAACAAACATAATTTTTTTGATGCATATAGAGAGTTTAACGACCAACTATACGGCAGGAATAAAAAATTCTGGCCGTATAACTCCGGTCATATAGATATCTTTGCCATAGAGAATTATTCTGCAATATATACTGAGAGTTTAACGACCAAGTATACAGAGGGAATAAAAATTTCGGCCGTATAGCTCCGGTCGTATAGATATCAATGCCTTCGTACAATTTCTTTTCATATGTTCTGAGAGTTTAACGACCAACTATACGGCGGGAATAAAATTTTTGGCCGTATAGTTTCGGTCGTATAGATATGGATGCCTTTCCAAAAAAAAATCGCAGGGACAGACAGTTTAATGAATAACTATACGGTCGGAACATTTTGTTCCGCCCGTATAGCTGCGTCCGTATAGCTACACCGCCAGGACGAAAACCTAAATTTTTGACAAAAGGCCAACTATACGGCCGGAACACGTTGTTCTGACCATATAGTTCCGCCCGTATAGTTGCGTCCGACTACAAAATCGCATGGGAAGGTACTCCCAACACCAAAACTTTAATCCTTTTTCTTTCTTCTACCTCCAAACTCTCTCAAAACCTCAAGGGATCTCCATCTCTATTCAATTTCGTTCAATTTCCTCGTACACAAGTGATCTACGGTATGTTTCTCCTCCGTTCCTCCAATTACCACCACAAGAAAAGTTTCCTTCCGCAACGAATTGGCCCGACAGTCCTCGTAGAAGGCACATCTTCCGCGACGAAATTCTTGGCTCGACCGTGGCCGATGGGGAACTTTTTTTTTCCGGTTTCACGGCCCTTGACTATGACGGATCTGCTAAAAACATGGAGGAAGCTCGGCCTGCGCGTGGTAGAAGCAAGATTTTCGTTTCCTCGCGCGATGTTGACTCGCCAAAGTCTTTTGAGGCGTGTGGGTCCCGGACGTCAGTGTCTCTAGCGGACCATACTTTTCGGTCGCGCCTCCCTGATTTGAACTCGATAACGTTGCTCGAGGCATCTGCCATTTAGTAAAGCTGCTAGGTCCCACATGTCAGCCTCTCATTAGAAGGACCGTGTGTATGATGGAATTTTTTTCCTTCGCTCGTGCTACCCTGTTCGGAAGATGATAGAGCTGCTCGATGCATCTACCTTCTAATCAACCTCCTAGGACCCACATGTCATCCTCTCATTAGAAGAAACGTGTGTATGATGGAATTTTTTCCTTCGCTGGTGCTACCCTGTTCCGAGTTGATAGCGCTGCTCGACGCATCTACCGTTTAACCAACCTCCTGAGCCCCACATGTCATCCTCTCATTAGAAGAAACATGTATAGGATGGATTTTTTTCCTTGGCTCACACTACCCTATTCCGAACTTGATAGCAATGTTCGACGCATCTACCGTTTAATCATGATGCTGGGCCCCACATGTCATCCTCTCATTAGAAGAAACATGTGTATGATGGATTTTTTACCCTCTATCACGCCTTCGTGTTCCGAACTTGATAGCGTTGCTCGCTGCATCAGCCGTTTATTCAGGCTGGTGGGTCCCTTATGTCAGCCTCACATTAGAATAATCGTGCGTATGATGGAATTTTTTTCTTCTCTAGCGCTACCCTGTTCCGAACTAGATAGCGTTGCTCGATGAATCTGCCGTTTGTTCATGCTGCCGGGTCCCCCATTTCAGCCTCTCATTATAAGAAACATGTGCATGCTGAACTTTTTTCTCGCTCGCGCCTCCCTGTTTCGAACTGGCAACGTTGCTCGATGCAGCATCTGTATAAGGTCGTGATGCTGGGTCCCACATATCAGCCTCTCTGTAAATGAAACATTGATTGCTCGATGCAACATCTCTATAAGGTCTCTGCTGGGTCCAACATGTCAGCGTCTCTGCAAATGCAAGGGTGTATGATGGACTCCACTGTTTTGACCATGGCAACGTTGCTGGGTCCCAGATGTCAGCCTTCTCTGTATAAGAAACGTGTGTATGCTGGAAAAAATGTAAAAGAACGACAAAGATTATACTATATATATTATATATTTATATATTGAAAAAACTAGGAATCTAACTCAAGACTTCAACAAATGGGAACCGCGTGTGCTTCCACTATGCCAGAACCATCTATGCCACTACTGGAAAAGATTACATTTAGAAATGTTAAAATCACTTAAAATGAAAAGGCAGCGACCCTGACGACTTACCATAAAAAAATGCTAAATGCTCTGTACAAATACAACATGGGTAGGAGAAGCTTGTCCTATACTTTATCAGAATGGCACGGAAATACTAAATTAAGACGATTTTGGGCGATAAAAAATAACTTAGGTCCAATCTTGTGAACCAATGAGCTTCTTATCGTGGGCTCCTTACCGAAACTCCTTTAGTGTGGTTCAAGCTTAAAAAGCCAAGTAATAATGTGTTGAGGGTTGGCGGCCCACAACCAACCTGAACCCGGAAGGATAAATTAGCGAGGATTTGGGCCACAGTTGGGTAGAATGTAGTACTATTATCTAATAACTTCCTCACTGAAAATTCAATGTACTCAATATGTTGGGGGTCAGTAGTCCACCTGACCCGGCAGGCTAAATTTGGAAGGTTTTGGGCCAGTGTTGGGTCGAATGTGCAATCTTTTTTTAGGTCCTTAGTGAAAATTCAATGTAGTTTGTACCCCATCCTCCAAAAAAATATAGTTGGTACCCTAAAAAATATATACTCTGCTCACCACGAAAGGCTAATTAAGGGTTTTTCTTTTGAAACAAGAATATGGGAAGTTTTTTGTCCGAAGTGGGGTTGAAATATTCGTTTTCAGAGGCTGAGTAGTAAAAATATATTGTACTGAAGGTCGATGGTCCACCTGACCTGGCTGTACCAACGCCGAATCCGAAAGAATGAAGTTGGAAATGGAGAAAAGTGACCGATATTGTGCCTTATTATACATAGCAAACATAGCGAGGAACTTGGGTAGCGTAGGATTCGAACTTGGAAAGTACTGGAGGGAGTTTGACTGATTGACATAAAATCGTGTCATATCAAAATCTTACAGCGTGCAATCATCTTTTCAGCGAAGGATATATTTCGAGATGGTTTGGGTGGCTTTGAATCGGCCTAAGTTCCCAATCGATTTGATGTACTCAAAACCTTGTAATCATGACATATAAACTATTGGCGATACACACACGGTGGCCTTGACTTTCCCAGCCATAGATAGCTCGGGTAAGCACCAGCTTAAACTGATCACTCGAAGTTGTATGCTTCCTTACGATGAAATAAGTACATGCCGCAATTAGCATCATCATGCAAAAAGGCTCAGAATTCGCACATTTAGTTCATAATTTCGAACACAATAATACAACCAGTTTGTACACTAGCACAAACAGTACAATGTCAGCACATCAAAGCTTGACTTGTTCATGTCACATCAGAGCTTGAGTTGTTCATTTCACATACAGAAGAATGAGCAAGGATACATACTGTATTGAACAAGTAATTTCACGGTAGCGCCAAAAGTATGCCATGTATCAGAGACAATATGGGATCTGCGTAAACAATTTTTCTTTTTTGGAAGGGTATGCATTAACTCTCTTTTTTTTACAATATCGGCATAAACATTTGCGGCTATCATCCTTGGGCGTCTCGGCCTACTTTGTCGTACTGAGCCAAGATCAATTACGGCCCAGTTAAGGCCTGTTTCGTGGCCCTATAAGAAGCAGTGACCTACTTTTCCTGTTCACTAAGAGGAAAGAAGGAATATTCCTCTCAAAACACAAAGCTGCACGAGGTGCGATGGTTCAAAAAAAAATGCACGAGTCACGTATATACAAGCCAGTAACAGTACTGAAAACTATAGTACAGAAAGCACGCTACGAAATAAGCATGGCTACATGGATTATACCGTGGAAGGCAATACTAAATACAAAAGCACGGCAGGGCTCATATAAACTGATTCAAGCTGGCCACTAAAACCAGTGTACTAACAGTCAACTGTTGAACCACGATGCAAAAAAAGATGACACAACGATACACCAGAAAGATCCACAACTCAGTCTAGGGATGGCACAACGAGCATACCAAACCTAAACTAGGCCTAAACCAAATTGCCGCCTGTCACACATAGTTCCAACCATCTTTGGGAAGCCTGATAACTACCATAGGCTCAGCTTCAGTTGGCTGCAGGTTGCAGCGTTTAATCTAAGGGAATTGTATTCCACGAAATCTCCTGTATGTTGTGTACACACAGTTTTTCCTCATGGATGTGAACAATGTGCCATCAGCAACCTTGCATTCGTGTTTCTTCATCATATTGTCAATGATTGGATAATTGAGACCGAGAAACAGAGACTTGTCCCGCAGGCTGTTAACATGCCTCCAAATGATGACCACTGGAGGTCCAGCAGAGCTAGGATCCTCTTCAAAAATGTAGACACGAGAGGCAGGATATAGGCGTAGGTTAGTCCTAGTTTGAGCACGAGGAATGATTTCACCCCCTTTGCCATGGGCAACCCCCATGCCATATGTTGTAATTATGATCATCAAGCGTTCACCATCAACTGATCGAGCAAGGAACCACATGCCTGGCCGTTCATTCAGAATAGGTGCTGGGATTACAAACGGAAGCTCCTTATTTCGTGCAACATCCGAATTCGAGACAAAAAGTGCATTACTGGCATACAAATTCTAACACCAGCATTCTTAATTGTTCATGCTAACAGTGTGAATAGGCAAATCTGGACAATAATATTACTCAATAAATTAACAACATTAGGAATTGCATTTCTTACTCTACTATTCCGAATATTTGGATTTCTTGCTTATCTTAGTTTCCTAGTTGTTGTAAGTTTCAAAAGAGGAAGCGCCACTTTTTTTTGATATAGAGGCATGTCCACTTGAATCCTATAGGATTAGTTGCCTACATTATTTTGGATCAAGCGGTGTTTGATTGCATAGGAAAACCAAAGGAATTGTACAAAGAGGTTGGAGTGGATGGAAATTTTCCTCCAAAATAGAGTGCAAAGGAATCCTTTGAAGGAATTCCTAAGGATTATACTCTTTCGAATCAAACAGCATTTTATAGAAAAAAATCCTAAGGATCCAAATCATACAAAAATCCTACACAATTCCTCTGAATCCCAAGGCAAAATCCAAAAAGGAAAGATTGGTGTCCTACAAAACTCCAATGTGATTCCTACAATCCGAGGAGGGCCTGAAAGTACAAACAGATAAAGAAACCTGGCTTCACTATGTTGCGCTCACAATTGAGATGCTGGTTAATAATACCTTTCATATATTGACAATGAACAAACTTAGTAGTGCAGGGACGCCATCATACACTATATTTTTGGAAGGCATATTACTGGTACTAATTCATTACTAGCAATGGTTCATTAATTTTTTAGGACATAAAGCGTGTGCTCATTCAGTCATACGAAAGGTAAAACATAAACAAGGTATTTAAAGAACAACTTCACTGAATCACTCACAATGTATCATCATGGAACTAGAATTACCTTCCGATGTGGGATCCCAGCGGTAGGTGCAGCCTTGACTTGTGACTGCAAAAAACAGGCCACCGTGTTCAATGGCATCATAGTACTATCGTCTTCCAAGACCTGAATGCTCCAGACATCTCCAAACTTGGCTACCTCCTTCCAGGTAGGCGATTTCACCATCGAACAACATGAGGAGCTTATAGTCTGTGTAACCCCCAGATTCTATGGGCACTCTGCAGATTACGATCTTCAACAACTCAAGAGATCCATCCCACGATTTATTGAACTTTTCTCCATATCTGCGGATTTTCCAAAAAAACTTTTGAAATGTGAATGAGTTCAGAAATGACTACATGTAACTGGGGGAACCATGGATGGCTAGTAGCATTATAGGTTATATTCTGGATGTGAGGCGGCCATAATGTCACAAGTATCCGTCGACGGAAGGTAGATTACTCAATAGGTGTAGATGTTTGCTAGGCACCAGGCCCCGCGCTGGTCCACCGCGGCGAGCCAGTCGCCGTTCATGCCAACCCAGAATTTTTCATGCATGAAGGGTAGGATGCAGGTGCACCGAGGATGGTCGAGGGGCACCACGTCGTACACCATATCATGCAGACGATGTACCCTCGTGCCGTCATAGTGCTCGTCAAACCAATAAGCAGGCTGAGGCATCAGTAGGCAGGGTTCATTCCAATGGTGAACAATCCATTCCATACCTTCGTTGTTGGCAATACGATCGTACAGCAACTTGCAGCATGTGGCTAGCCTGATGGTGCTGGAAATGTCTAGACGCTGAACGATGAGGTCGACATTGTCTGCGCTGAGTTGATCCCACTTGCATCGCCCGCTAAGCTTCGAATCGAACATCACAGCCGGATGGATTTAGGCGGATGCCAAGTGCGGCTGGGGTTTTCTGCAGGAGGAGGGTTGCGTTAGAAGAGAGAGCATGGGGGATATTTTGGGCGGAGTGGGGACTAGGGAAGAAGATGGAGAGGCAAAGAAAAAACAAGGAATGAAATTTTACTAGCTTGCTCTGTCTAGTCAACACCAACATTGAGGACACTGCCGCCTAGACTTCACTGTATGTTAGACTAGCACGCCACGTAGCTAGTAATTTGACAATACTCCTACTTACTACGTATCAGAGGTACAGTATTGTCTAGTCACATCAGTTTGACCAGAGGGTTTTCTTTTTACAACTTTCATTTCAACATAGTGTACTAGTATTTTCAACGGAAAATAGGAGGACGAACTACTAGTAGTAGTAGTAGCCGCGACAAGGACACATGTACTTTCATCTTGTTCCCCTACATGCAGAACTCGTAGCACAGAACCAAAAATATATACACCGGATATAATGCACAATATGGGTATGTCCGTGGTATTTTTGGCATGTTGCATGTGTTTATATATGTTCTAGTACAAGGTACATGGAATTACACATGCACAGCATGCAACCGTGCAGCAAAATGAGGGACATGCAAGGACACCGGATTTCGCTCAAGTCAGGCAACGTGCATAACTTTGTGTGGCTCTGATTCTTTGACATGTGGGCCCTGTTAAGGTCGGCTCCACCTGCCAGTGAGAATCTGCATGCACCATGCGCTTGGAGCCACTAGGTACGTCCACGACGGAAATTACAATTTGCAACTAGTTGCACTGGCAACAAGCTGTTGCATGTGGCACTTCCAAGTTTTCAGAAAATGTGAAATAAATCATGAACATAGATCATATTTATATAGTTCATCTATAAATTTCCATCCCAAAAATATTACTAGTACATGGCCTGGCCACCACAAAATGAACAAAAGATATTGTTCGCTTAGGTTTTTTCTTTTTCATTGACACAGGTCACATAAGATCTTATTATGGAACCGAATATTGTAGATGCACAAGATACAACATAGCCAATGTTCCAGATTTATTTCACATTTTTTGAGAACTCGAAAGTGCGACAAATAATAAAGGGTGCGAGCGCAACGAGTTGCAGAATATTCAACCAGCACTGACTAAAACTATGACTTACACACAGAAGGAGTTTGATCAAATCGCAGGCCTTGCACTACATTGCAGCGAAATGAGTGTTAGAGTACAACAAGTTAACGGCTGAGGCCATATGGTACAAATAAGGCGAAGGAAATAATTCAAGATACGCAAATCCCTATTCCATATGATCTCCCTTGAACCATTAATTATGCCAATTCCAATCCTTCACGCTAGCCAAGCTTGGGACGAACCACAACGGAGTCTGCCACCAATTCCAGCCAATGTTTTTTTGAGGGAAATTCCAGCCAATGTTGGTTGAGAAACCAACAACAGCGTCTTGAGCATTCATACTGATGCAGCATATTTCAGGACAAATATTAAATCCACCGAGACTAACTACATGTGGCGAGGTGTATACACAGTTTCTCCTTGTTAGATCTCCAGGGCCAAGTTCTACCGCGCCAACTAGAATGGTAATTGGATAGTTCAATCCAAGGAAGATAGAAAAATGCTCCAAGGTCTAAAACCCTCCGCCATTGCCTCAGTGGAAGTAACCTACTAGTGTCAATTAAGAACACATGGCAGCAAAACCTAGTAGAATAGGTGTGAATATTGCGGCCATGATGATAACCAATATTTTTAGCCACAGGATAAGTAGTGTCATACCGCCTAGCACTAACGCCCATAGTATTGATCAGAATAAGGCTACCACCATCAGGAGATCTTGCTAACCACCACAGATCAGAACTGTACTCACGATTACCATCTAATTCAGGTGGCCCCGGAAGACGCACATGACCTTGCAAGGAAAGCACATTCAGAGGTCAGCTGAGCAAAATTTTAATGATGAAGCTTGAAAATTTAAGGATGGAAATTTTACCCCATGCCCGAGGATCCCATGCATAAACATTGCCAATCTAAGTTACAGCATAGACAACTCCATTGTGGATAATTGCATCGTGGTAGCTGAACATGCTGAACTGGTTCTCAAGAACCATCCACATGCCATGAGAACCATCAATGAAGGCAATTACCGTGTCGAAGATGGCCAGGACAGAGAAATCCTTATAGTTTCCAGCAGCTGTGGGAACTTGGCAAATGGCTATCTTCAGTAGATTAGTAGGCTGACCAGCCGCGATAAACTTAAGTACCTCGGTGTGGCCTCAAAATCGAAGATCGCTGGTAGAGGAATCCAGTGATGAGTGAACATATTCACAAGCTCCCAGTTCCAGGCGAGGCCAACAGTGGCGATCCAATCTCCATGGGTGCCTGCCCACTTCTTACCCTCACAATCTAGCATCACAGCATCGGAGGAGGACCTGTCCATCAACGCCAGCTCGCACAAGGTCCACCCGAACTTCTTCTGTGGCTTCTGCTTGCCCCTGCTGCAATAGTAGCTGCCCCTGTATAACTGCTTCATGTGATTGTTGCAGTAGAAGACATTGTACTCACGCGGTACCTCAGTTGAGTGAGAGTGAAGAACACAGGGGAGACCAAACAGATGAGATTTCTACAGGGATGCACTATGTGTTGCTTAGTAAAGATAACGTTTGTAGCAGGTGACGAGGCTCGTGGTGGTGATGATGTTGCATCTAGCAGAGATTTCTTCAAGGGGGCCATCGGAAAACACCCTAGAAGTGTCACTATCATCGATCAATTGGTCCATCCCGAGGAAGAGCTCGAGCAGGTGGGGGCGATGGCGTTTGGTTTTGATTGGGGGTTTTGGAGGAGAGAGTGAGCGGCAGCTGGCAGGGCAAGACGGAAAATAGTCTATCAAACTGGGCACCAGAGTTGATCCTAAAGCGGCATCTCGGTGTTGACGCGTGCCTGTATTGGTGTGCAAATGGTAATGGCCGTCGCCGGGACGCTGGAGGTGAAGTGAGGATGGAGATCGAGGCAAAGAGAAATACGAAATGAAATAAAACCAAGCGTGCCTTCTTTCTCTCTGCTAAATCTATAGTGCCTATCAAACTGGGCTATGAAGATGCTCCGAAAGCGGCATGGCGGCGTTGGCGTGTGCTAAAGGTGGGTGAGTGGGGATCAGTGAGAAGATGGAGAGGAAGAGGACGGAGAGAAAAGCAAAATAGAATAAATCGATTGAAATCGTACCGCCTACCAAGCGTGGTTTTTATCTCTTCTCTGTGTTTCCTGGTGCCTATCGAGTAAATAGGTCAGGCATTTCTAGGAGTAGTACATCATAAGCTAGCCTAGCACGGGATGGAGCTGTATTGTCCTCTCAAAAAATGGTCATGACAGAGAGACGGTTTGGAGTATACTCGGAGCTCCTCTTGCCGAACGTAATAATCCTTGGATCTTCTACATTCATCATCTTGTGCAGTCACATTTAGAACAAGTACTACTGTAACTAATAAACACATAAAGGTTTCACCGGTAATTAAGGAACCAAAACTGGAATACTACTACTCTCGAACTCTTGTGTAGTACAACAACAAAATGCTCACAAAATGGGCTACCAATACGGCAGTACCATCTGTACACCCACACGCTGCCACCTCAAATAAGCTTTCCTGTCACACCGCCAATTTCCTCTCCCCTGTCGGCCTCTACGCCCCCATTACCGGACCCAAAATTAAATATCTCTTAGTTCAATAAAGAAAAAAATTCGACAATCTCCCAAAAAAATCAACCATCCACCAAAAGAAAATCCATTGTCTAATGCTTCCCGTTCATTATGAATGGACGATCACAATTGCTCGAGCGTCGCGCGGGAGTAGTAGTCGTCTGAGCTACTAGTTGTAGCTCTGTGAAAGCACGCGCATGGAAGCTGCAGAAGAATTTATTCTCTATCAGTAACGGAAGAAGATCGACGATATACATTACCAAATCAACAAGTCAGTGGCTTTATCCGTCTGACCAGTGAGAGCCGACATGAGTGGTGAATAACTTGAAGCGTAGCGGAACATGTATCTTTAAGCCATACAGTACATACACCTCTATTTTGATTTAGGATGGTCACATAGTGCTAAATAACTTAGACTACTCCAGTAACTTGCACATGTACCTTCATCATAGTGGGTAACAACATGTGTGTAGTGTCACGCAAAGGCCTAATTAATTAGGTTGTACTCCCTCCATTTAGAAATATAAGACGTTTTAGCTTTGTGAATCGAATGTATCTAGACGTCTTTTAGTATATGGGTTCGTAGAGGTTAAGAGTGAACCTATACACTAAAAGGCGTCAAGATACATTCATTTCACAAAGCTAAATCACCTTATATTTCTGAACGGAGGGAGTAGAATCATATACTACTAGTCTTGGTATGTGTGATGTTATGGTAACTAGCTAAGTTATTATGTCACTTTCTATTTTCATTAATTAACTCTGAAAAGACATTTAATTCGAGACAAGTATCTACACATACTTGTAGTTCAAGATTTCCAAGATACAAAATCTTAGGAAGAAGTTGAACCTCTTGTCAAAAATCTCTGTGGTTTCTGATACGGAGTATATTAATTGACTGTTTGATGGGTGCCTCCAAAAGCTTTTTCTTAAAACTTTCAAAGCAATGTACAATTTACTTGTAGTTCAAATTTGACCTAATTTTGATGAATCTACACAGAGTCATTCAAGTGGCGGAGTTAGCTAGGAAGTTTAAAAACTCATAAAACATAGGAATCGTTAGTACAACATGTTGGTCCACTATATATACTAGTAAGTTGCACGTGCCTTGCATGTGAGACTCAGATAGTAGACGTATGACATATCATCACTATATACAATTATAATTGGTAAAGCACAAAAAATTATAAATTCGATCAACATCTATAAAGTATGGGTGTATATTTGGTCCTTGTACTTTGTATCATCATGTAGAAGTCAAAGATTATTAGCTACCTAACATATGAATTTTTTGATAACATGGTCTAGAGAAACAAGGGAGAATATTCTAGTATGATGGAGAAGTGTGTTTTGAGGTTTATGCATAGCATTCATTATGCCGAAGACTATCAATAGAATCTTCTAGATGCTAGAATGGAAAAGAAGATCCAACGGCTAGAAAAGCTAGGATTCGCGAGTCTTGATCCAACGGTAACCATTCAAAGTTATTCATACACGATATAGTGGTTTGTAATGAAGACTGCCAATAGAATCTTCAAGATGCTAGAATGGAAAAGAAGATCCAACAACTAGAAATGTTTGGATTCATGAGTCTTGATCCAACGGTAAATATTCGAAGTTGTTTGTACAATATATAGTGGTAAGATCATGTACAAGTCAATGATTATTAGCTACTAGTAAGTTGCACATGAGACTTAGATAGTAGATGTATGACATATCATCACTATATAAAATTATAATTTGTAAAGCACAAAAAATTATAAATTTGATCAACATCTATAAAGTATGGGTGTACATTTGGTCCTTGTACTTTGTATCATCATGTGTAGAAGTCAAAGATTATTAGCTACCCAACACATGAAATTTTTGATAACATGGTCTAGAGAAACAAGGGAGAAGATTCTAGTATGTTGGAGAAGTATGTTTTGAGGTTTGTGCATAGCATTCATTATGCTGAAGACTATCAATAGAATCTTCTAGATGCTAGAATGGAAAAGAAGATCCAACGGCTAGAAAAGCTGGGATTCACGAGTCTTGATCCAACGGTCAAGATTCAAAGTTATTCGTACACTATATAGTGGTTTGTAATGAAGACTATAAATAGAATCTTCAAGATGCTAGAATGGAAAAGAAGATCCAGTGACTGGAAATGTTGGGATTCGCGACTCTTGATCCAACGGTCAATATTCAGTAAGTTGTTTGTACACTATATAGTGGTAAAGTTAACGATTAATAGTTACTAGTAAGTTGCACAAGAGACTCGGATAGTAGATGTATGACATATCATCACTAGATAAAATTATAATTGGTAAAACACAAAAAATTATAAATTTGATCAACATCTATAAAGTATGGGTGTATATTTGATCCTTATACTTTGTATCGTCATGTAGCAGTCAAGGATTATTAGCTACCTAACACATTAAATTTTTGATAACATGGTCTAGAGAAACAAGGGAGAAGATTCTAGTATGGTGGAGAAGTGTGTGTTGAGGTTTGTGCATATCATTCATTATGCCGAAGATTATCAATAGAATCTTCTAGATGCTATAATGGAAAATAAGATCCAATGGCTAGAAATGCTGGGATTCACGAGTCTTGATCCAACTGTCAACATTCAAAGTTATCCGTACACTATATAGTGGTTTGTAATAAAGACTATCAATAGAATCTTCAAGATGCTAGAATGGAAAAGAAGATCCAACAACTGGAAATGTTGGGATTCACGAGTCTTGATCCAATGGTCAATATGCAAAGTTGTTTGTACACTATATAGTGGTAAGATCATGTAGAAGTCAACGATTATTAGCTACTAGTAAGTTGCACGTGAGACTCAGATAGTAGACGTGTGTCATATCATCACTATATACAATTGTAATTGGTAAAGCACAAAAAATTATAAAATTGATCAACATCTATAAAGTATGGGTGTATATTTGGTCCTTGTACTTCATATCATCATGTAGAAGTCTAAGATTATTAGCTACCTAACACATGAATTTTTTGATCACATGCATGGTCTAGAGAAACAAGGGTGAAGCTTCTAGTATGATGGAGAAGTGTGTTTTGAGGTTTGTGCATAGCATTCATTATGCCGAAGACCATCAATAGAATCTTCTAGATGCTAGAGAGGAAAAAGAAGATCCAACGGCTAGAAATGCAGGGATTCGTGAGTCTTGATCCAACAGTCAACATTCAAAGTTATTCGTACACTATATAATGGTAAGATAAGATAAGATACTAGTAAGTTGCACGTGCCCTGCACATGAGGCTCAAATAATAGATGTCTGGCATATCATCACTATATAAAATTATAATAGGTAAAGTGGAAAAAATTTAAATTTGATCAACATCTATAAAGTATGGGTGTATATTTGGTTCTTCTACTTTGTATCATCATGTGTAGAAGTCAAAGATTATTAGATACCTAGCACTTGAAATTTTTGGTAACATGGTCTAGAGAAATGAGGGTGAAGATTCTAGTATGATGGAGAAGTGTGTTTTGAGAGGTTTATGCATAGTGCATTCATTGTGTTCAAGACTATCAATAGAATCTTCTAGATGCTAGAATGGAAAAGAAGATCTAATGGCTAGAAATGTTCGGATTCGCGAGTCTCGATCCAACAGTCAATATTCAAAGTTATCTGTACACTATATAGTGGTAAGATAAGATGTCTAAAAACATGGCTTGTGGCATTCAGATCCATACTCTTCAGACTGTCTTTACAGAAAGGAACAATCTCGTCGTCACTCGGAAAATTAAGAATGATACTTCCTGATATTTGGAAACTCACATCGATGACATTATTTACTACAAGAAGATGCACCTGTCTACCTCCAAAAAGACAATTAATTCAAGAGCAATCTATCGCATTTACTTGTAGCTCAAGTTTGATCTAATTTCGTTAAATTGTCAAGATGCAAAATCTTATCAAGAAGTTGAACTTGTTGTAAAAACTATCGGTGGTGGTTTGTGATATATTAAATCATCCCCCAATGGTTACCTCCAAAAAACGTAAAACTTTCAATGCAACCTACAATTTACTTGTAGTTCAAAATTGACCTAATTTCAATAAATCGACATAAAATCAATTTCAAGTGGACAAAGTTAGCTATAGGAATAAGTTTGAAAACTCATAAAACACGGGAATCATAAGTACAACATCAGGGTCCACTATATATGTATGAAAGCTTGGCTTGTGGCATTCAGGTCCATATCCTTTGGACTTTGATTACGAAAGTGAACAATAATCTCATCATCACTCGGAAAATTGAGAATGTTCTGTCCTGATAGTTGGAAACTCACACCGGTGGTACTGATTACTACAAGAAGATGCATCCATCTACCTCCAAAGAGACATTTAATTAAATAAAAATCTGTCGCGCTTACTTGTAGCTCAAGTTTGAGCTAATTTTTCGTTAAATTGTCAAGATGCAAAATCTTAATTAGAAAGGAGTTAAAAACCTATTGTCAAAACTCTCGGTTGTTTTCTAATATATTAACTGAGACCCCAATGGGTACACCTCCAAAAGTTTTTTGTAATTCTTTAGAAGCAACCTACAATAATTTAGTTGTTGTAGTTCAAGTTTGACCAAATTTCGATAAATATAGGCATGAAGTCATTCAAGTGGGCCAAAGTTAATTAGCTATATAGGTAGTTTGAGAACTCATAAAACATGGGAATCGTAAGTAAAACATGTTGGTCCACTTAATATGTCTAAAAGCTTGGCTCATGGCATTGAGATTCATATTCTTCAGACTTTCTTTACATAAAAGAACCATCTCATCATCACTCGGAAAACTGAGGATTTTCTTTCCTCATAGTTAGAAACTCACACCGACGACATTGTTTACTAGAAGAAGATGGACCCATCTACCTATGAAGATACATTTAATTCAAGAGCAATCTATCGCGCTTACTTGTAGCTCAAGTTTTATCTAATTTTGTTAAATCGACAAGAAGTCACTGAAGTGTGCAAAGTTTGCTAGGAAGCTTGAAAAATCCTAGTACTAAAAACTTGGGCATTACGTATAAGAAACCATTGGTCCAGTTTGTGTGATAATTGGGGTGGTTGCATTTTGTTTTAACTATGGTAGGCCTCGTAGGAGAGAGGTGCTTGAGAGTTAACACGATTGATGGAAGTACAACTTACATCAAGGGCCTCATAAAAATATGAAAATTGCATCCAAGTCCATCCATTTAACATAATGACCCTAAAACTGAATAATGAAGTGTGCATGTTTTGTGGTTTGCAAATACAAGCGTTTATCGTGCTAAAGACTATGAATAGAATCTTTCTCGATGCTAAGGGAAAATAGAAGATCTAACGGTTAGCAATGTTTGGATTTGCCACTCTTGATCCATCGGTCAATGTTCGAAGTTAATTCGTACACTATACAATGGTGGTATGGTATTGTAAGAGATAAGACAAGATAAAGATAAGATAAGAAGTACCACTAATGGCCGATCTAATGGTTGGTCTCATACGAGCGAGGTGCTTGAGAGTTAAGACGGTCAATGGAAGTACAAGTTACATCAAGGACCTCATAAAAAATGAAAATTGCATCCAAGTCCATGCATGCATTTAGCACAAGGACCCTGAAACTGAGCAATGAAGTGTGTGTTTTGAGGTTTGCGCATACTAGCGTCCATTGTGCTAAAGACTATCGGTAGAATCTTTCTAGATGCAAATAATGGAAAAGAAGATCCAACAGTTAGCAAAGTTTGGATTTGCCAGTCTTGATCCAATGGTCAATGTTCAAAGTTTGGATTTGCCAGTCTTGATCCAGCGGTCAATGTTCAAAACGGGTTCAAAATTGCCTTCCCTCCCGATGTTTGGCCTATCATTTGAATAACCTTCCCTCCCGATGTTTGGGAAGCAAGTGAAAATTTCGAAAACCGGAAAACTTTGAATTTTTGTGCCTCCAAGGACCAAAGTGGTTTCCTTCCTATGTACTGAAGGGTTCGCAGCATAGAAAACAAAAAAATTCCTACGATGAGAACTATACGCCAAGATCTATCTACTAGATACAAGAAACGGGTGGATATACATCCATGGTGAAATTACCCTCGAAGACAACAAAGTTTTGTTAATGAGTAAGAACTCATGGGTGATGTAGTCGTACGCTTGCCGATCTCAAGATCGTGTGGAAGTCCACCGAACAACCTCCGCCTAGAGGGAACATGTAGCAATGCAGCGGAAGAAGCACACGTTCAGGCCAGCGATGCAGCATAAGCAGCAACTCCTTCCATACGAAATGCCACCGGGAACATGTATCTCAATAATCTGAGACCATGGGGGAATAATTCTAGAGGGGGAGAGAGATCCTTCACGAGGAGGTGTGAGGAAGAAGGGTAAGAGGGATGGCCTTTTATAGGAGGAGGGGGTACCCCCCATGGCCGGCGCCCCATGGGGGTGACCCCTCACGTCCCCCATTCATGTGGTGGTAACCCCCTCCACATAAAAGTGTCCCTTAACATTCCTCTTTAAAGTCTTCACTTTAAATGCATTAAATTTCTCCAAATTTAATGCTCTCTCATTTAATAAAACTCTTTTATTAAATTTATTCAGAATTTTGTTAATTACTTTAATTAACAAACATTCCCATAAAACCCCCTGCAACATTTCAATATTACATGCAGAACCAATTTCAACAATTTCACCCAAAATAGTTTCGGTGTCTATTGAGATAATTCCAGCGCTTTGCAATTCATTCGTCTGAAACGCATTTGCTCCAAATGGTGTTGGTGTCCCTTAAGTGTGTCACCCTACGGTTCGTGAATAATGCAAACATGATCGAGACCCCTCTCAGATCAACAATCAGAAGCGGGACCTAGAGATCCATACTGACTCCTACACATTCTACGATGACTTCTGTGATCGTGAGAACCTTTAACATTAGTAACTAAATCCCTTTGTCTCGCGATATATTACATGTCCAAGATTCAATCATCGGTATCTCCATACCTAGTTTGATCTCGTTACCGACATGTACTCTTTTCTTGTTCCCGTGATATAACATTCTAGTGATCTTATCACTTGCTTGCAAGCTAATCAATGTGATATCACCGAGAGGGCCCAGAGTATATCTATCCGTCATCGGGATGGACAAATCCCACTCTTGATCCATGAGCTTCTACATAACACTTTCGTAGCACTGAACCCACCTTTATAATCACCCTTTCACAGTGTGACGTTTGATGTTATCAAGATACTCTTCCAGTGTTAGTGATTAACATGATCTCATGCTCTAAGGACTAGGATTACTTTGTTAGATGTTATAGGAATATAAACACAATCACTTTGATCATAATGCTATACTTCCGATGAATGTTCATCACATCATTCGACTAATGTTGTGACCTCGTTATTAACAACATCTAATATCCATGACCAGGAAACCTTGATCATCTTGTTAATCAACGAGCTAGTTTATAAGAGAGGCATAACTAGGAACTTTCCTTTTGTTTATTAAACACACATGTATTAACATTTCCAAATTAATACAATTATATCATTCAAAATAAACATCTATCATACACTTGGAATATGTATAATAACAACTTTATTATTGCCTCTCAGGGCATATTCCCTTCAGTATCCCACTTGCACTAGAGACAATAATCTAGTTACATGGTGATAAATCTAACACCCATGGAGTTCTGGTGTTGATCATGTTTTGCTCTAGGGAGAGTTTTAGTCAATGGATCTGCTACATTGAGATCCGTATATACTTTACAAATCTTTATATCCCCATCCTTGACATGCTCACAGATGGAGTGAAACCGAAGCTTAATATGTTTGGAATTCTTGTGAGACCTTGGTTCCTTTGCATTGGCTATGGCTCCATTGTTGTCACAATAGATTACCATTGGATCCAATGCACTAGGAACCACACCTAGTTCGGTAATGAACTCCTTCATCCAAACCGCTTCATGTGCTGCTTCTGAAGCAGCAATATATTCCGCCTCCGTTGTTGACCTTGTTACCACGGGTTGTTTGGAGCTCCTTCAACTAACTGCTTCTCCGTTCATGAGAAATACGTATCCGGACTGAGATTTAGAGTCATCCGGATCAGTGTCAAAGCTAGCATCAACATAACAATTAGCGACCAGCTCTTCTTCACCTTCGTATACAAGAAACATTTCCTTAGTTCTTCTCAAGTACTTAAGGATATTCTTGACCGCTATCTAGTGTTCCAAACCTGGATCAGATTGGTACCTACTAGTCAAACTAATAGCATGTGCCACATCTGGTCTTGTACATAGCATGGCGTACATTATAGAGCCTATGTCTTATGCATAGGGGATCTTATCCATTATCTCTCTTTATTCTGCCGTAGCCGGACTTTGAGTCTTACTCAATGTCTTGCCTTGCAACATAGGTAAGAACCCCTTCTTACTTTTGTCCATTTTAAACTTCTTTAAAATCTTATCAAGGTATGTACTTTGCGATAGCCCTATTAGGCGTCTTGATCTATCTCTATAGATCTTTATGCCTAATATATATGATGCTTCGCCAAGGTCTTTCATAGAAAATTTGCTGTTTAGATAACTTTTAACACTGTTTAAAAGATCTATATCATTTCCAATCAATAATATGTCATACAGATATAATATCAGAAATGCCACATTGCTTCCACTCACTTTCTTGTAAATACAAGCCTCTCCATAAGTTTGGACAAATCCAAACACTTTGATCACCTCATCAAAGCGGAGATTCCAACTCCGTGATGCTTGCTTCAGTCCATAGATGGATCGCTGAAGCTTGCACACCTTATTAGCATCCTTAGGATCAACAAAACCCTTTGGTTGTATCATATACAACTCTTCTTCAATATTACCATTGAGGAACACAGTTTTGACATCCATCTGCCATATTTCATAATCGAAATATGCAGCAATTGCTAACATAATCCTAACTGATTTTAGCATCGCTACAAGAGAGAATGTCTCATCATAGTCAACTCCTTGAATTTTTCGAAACCCTTTTGCGACAAGTCGAGCTTTATAGACGGTTATATTACCATCAGCATCAGTTTTTTTTTGAAAATCCATTTATTCTCAACGGCCTTTTGGTCGTGAGGTAAGTCCACCAAGGTCCAAACCTGGTTTTCATACATGGATTCCATCTCGGATTTCATGGCTTCTAGCCATTTGTTGGAATTCGGGCTCATCATCGCTTCTTCATATGTCGCAGGGTCATCTATTTCATCAACCATGAAATTTACAACAGGATTCCCGTACAGTTCAGGAGCTGCACGTGTCCTGCTTGACCTGCGAGGTTTAGTAGTGTCCTCTTTCGGAGTTTCATGATCATTATCATTAGTTACTTCTTTATTTGGTGAAGTCAACTCCAGAACGACTTTCGGTGCTGCGCCACTCGCCATTTCATGAAGAGAAGGTTCAATAACCTCTTCGAGTTCTACCTTTCGACTACTGACACCTTTCGCGAGAAACTCTTTCTCTAGAAAGGATCCATTCTTGGCAACGAAAACCTTGCCCTCGGATCTGTGATAGAAGGAATACCCAATTGTTTCTTTAGGGTATCCTATGAAGACGCATTTTTCTGCTTTGGGTTTGAGTTTATCCGGTTGAAGTTTCTTCCATAAACATCGCATCCCCAAACTTTAAGAAATGACAGCTTAGGTTTATTTCCAAACCATAATTCATACGGTGTCGTTTCAACGGATTTAGATGGTGCCCGATTTAAAGTGAATGCAGCGGTTTCCAGTGCATAACCCCAAAATGATAGTGGCAAGTCAGTCAGAGACATCATAGATCGAACCATATCCAATAGAGTATGACTACGATGTTCCGACACACCATTACGTTGTGGTGTTTCGGCAAGCGTGAGTTGTGAAACT
This sequence comes from Avena sativa, assembly GCA_916181665.1. NCBI lineage: Eukaryota > Viridiplantae > Streptophyta > Magnoliopsida > Poales > Poaceae > Avena > Avena sativa. Next base: position 174,639,588 of record OV702290.1, on the reverse strand, counting down.
ATTCCACACTCTTTCATGTGTGTGCTAAACTCGTAACTTAGATACTCACCTCCACAGTCGGACCGCAGAAATTTGCTCTTTCTGTTACGATGATTTTCCACTTCATTCTAAAATTCCTTGAACTTTTCAAAGGTTTCAGATTTGTGTTTCATCAAATAGATATACCCATATCTACTCAAATCATCCATGAAAGTAACAAAAAAACGATATACACCTCGCGCCGACACACTCATTGGACCGCATACATCAGTATGTATGATTTCCAAAAAATCTGTCGCTCGTTCCATTGAACCGGAAAACGCTAGTCATCTTGCCCATAAGGCATGGCTCACATGTATCAAATGATTCCAAAAGTCCATCAGAATGGAGTTTCTTCATGCGTTTAACGCCAATATGACCTAGACGGCAGTGCCACATATATGCAGATATATCATTATTAAGTTTAATTCTTTTAGCATAAACATTATGGATGTGCGTATGAGTACTATCGAGATTCAACAGAAATAAACCATTCATCACGGGTGCATGACCATAAAAGATATTATCCATATAAATCGAACAACCATTGTTTTCGGATTTAAACGAATGACCACATCGCATCAAACAAGATCCAGATATAATGTTCATGCTCAGTGCAGGCACCAAATAACAATTATTTAAGTTTATAACTAATCCCGATGGTAGGTGGAGAGGCAACGTTCCAACGGAGATCACATCAACTCTTGATCCATTGCCGACACGCATCTTGACCTCACCCCTTGCTAGCGATCACTTGTTCCGTAGCCCCTGGTTCGAGTTACATATGTTAGCAACCGATCCGATATCAAATACCCAGGTGCTACTGCGAGTACTAGTCAAGTACACATCAATAACATGTATATCATATATACCTTTGTTTACCATGATGGCTTTCTTCTCCGCCAAAAACTTGGGGCAGTTGCGCTTCTAATGGCTAGTCCCCTTACAATAGTAACACTCGATATCAGACTTAGGGCCAGCCCGGGATTTCTTTTCAGGCGAAGCAACATATTTTTTGCCCTTCTTTCCCTTCTGTTTACCCTTCTTGTCTTTCTTGAAACCGATGGTCCTATTGACCATCAACACTTGATGTTCTTTCCTAATCTCCACTTCTGCAGTCTTAAGCATTGACAGGAGCTCGGGGAGAGTCTTCTTCATGCCCTGCATGTTATAGTTCATCACGAAGCTCTTGTAGCTAGGTGGCAGAGATTGGAGAACACGATGTATGCCTAAGTCAATGGGAATCGTTATTCCCAAGGACATAAGCTTATCGGTGTACCCAGACATTTTGAGTACATGCTCACTTACGGAGCTGTTCTCTTCCATCATGCAGCTAAAGAATTTTTATGAAGCATTATAACTCTCTACGGCAGCATGGTTATCAAAAATCATTTTCAATTCACCCATGGTATCAAAGGCATTGCCATTTTTGAAACGCTTTCGAAGTTCTGGATCTAGCCCATACAGTATGCCGCAATGAACTAAGTTGTGGTCCTCCTGACGAGTCACATAGACATTCTTTTCCTCGTCAGGGGCATCAGGAGCTGGTGGGGGGCCTAGCGGCCCTTCTAGCACATATTGCTTTTGTGCAGCAGAGAGGAGAATCCTCAAATTCATAGCCTAGTTGGTGAAGTTGCTACCATTCGCAGCAAATTTCTCTTTCTCCATGAACACATTAGAATTAAAAGCAGGTGGTGCCATCTACAACAGAATTTGTAAAGTTTATTTAGACTAAGTTTATGATATATTGGGTTCAGCTAAACTCCCACTCAAAAACAACATCCCTCGTGTCTTTTTGGTGATTACATGAACCAAATCCGAGGCCATGTTTGTATATGCTAGGCTCGCCAAGTAAGAACCTTAGTACTCGCGTGTGTAAAACTGTCTTACACCCGAAATATGATTGTGGATTCAAGTACACCCAATCATCACATGATGTCTTGAAGCGGCGAAACATAAACGGTGCATACTTAAGTAAGAACACATTTTTATCTTGATATTTAAATGAGGATCATCTTATAATGCTACTAAAACGCCAAACTAGCAATATAAGATGCGAACATCATATGTGTAAAGTGAAATGATATGGTTCTTGCATTTGATCACTATCATATGCATCGTGGTATGATCTCTATCATTCCTTTGTGTGTAAGGCCAAGGTCTATAGAACTTACACGTTAAGTGTGTTGTAAGATTATCGACTATACATCAACTTACAACATTACCATATCATGACACAAGCCTAGCAACGATCTAAACTAGACGCCTCTAATTTATCAATTGCAAGTTTTACGTGGCTTAGGGCTTTCGAAGATAGAATCGTTCTTACCTACGAACATGGAACCACAACGATGATAACCAAATTATTAGCAACTCGTTGTAAAGCAGATATTGACTATAGTAGGAGAGACAAACACCCGCTAGCCACTTATGCAAAACTAGTTGCATGTCAGTCGTGGAACCGGTCTCATGTGCGATGAAATGTAAGGTTGGTCTGGCCGCTTCATCCCACTATGCAATTTCAACCGAAACAGTTTCGGTGTCTATTGAAATAATTCTAGCGCTTTGCAATTCATTCGTCTGAAACACATTTTCTCCAAATGGTGTTAGTGCCCCTTAAGTGTGTCACTCTACGGTTCATGAATAATGCAGACATGATCGAGACCCCTCTCAGATCAATAATCAGAAGCGGGACCTGGAGATCCATACTGACTCCTACACATTCTACGATGACTTCTGTGATCGTGAGAACCTCTAACATTAGTAACTAAATCCTTTTGTCTCGCGATATATTACATGTCTGAGATTCGATCATCGGTATCTCCATACCTAGTTTGATCTCGTTACCGACATGTACTCTTTTCTCGTTCTCGTGATATAACATTCTAGTGATCTTATCACTTGCTTGCAAGCTAACCATGATATCACTGAGAGGGCCCAGAGTATATCTATTCGTCATCGGGATGGAAAAATCCCACACTTGATCCATGAGCTTCTACATAACACTTTCATAGCACTGAAGCCACCTTTATAATCACCCTTTCACGGTGTGACGTTTGATGTTATCAAGATACTCTTCCAGTGTTAGTGATCAACATGATCTCATGGTCTAAGAACTAGGATTACTTTGTTAGATGTTATAGCAATATAAACACAATCACTTTGATCGTAATGCTATACTTCAGATGAATGTTCATCACATCATTCCACTAATGTTGTGACCTTGTTATTAACAACATCCAATGTCCATGATCAGGAAACCTTGATCATCTTGTTAATCAACGAGCTAGTTTATAAGAGAGGCATAACTAGGAACTTTCCTTTTGTTTATTAAACACACATGTATTAATGTTTCCAAATTAATACAATTATAGCATGCAAAATAAACATCTATCATATACTTGGAATATGTATAATAACAACTTTATTATTGCCTCTTAGGGCATATTCCCTTCATGTACTCCTCGTCCCTACTCCACACCAACGCGCGGCTGCCGAACACGCTAGAGACACAGAGCCGCCGTACCAAGGCACACGTGCGCAGCGCCAGGCTGTGGACGAGGGGAGAGAGACCAGCCAGACCGGTGCGCGAGGGGAAAGGGGAGGAGAGATGGAGCATAGGGAAGGAGAGAGAAAACACACGATTTGTTTTGCGTGCATAGATCCTGAAATTTACTACTAGTAGAGTGTACACTGTAAGGCCGCAGGAGTACCTCATGTCAGAAACCCATCATAACTTTGCTTTGACATGGAACCGCCTTCAAGTTCTCTTCACTGCTGCCCTCTTCCCCTGCCAACGTTTTATTCTCTTAGCATGTATAGCATGGACAGAGGTGACCATATGTCTAAGCAAAGAAATATACTACTCCCGCATTGTATAAAAAAGCACACCTTAATAAGGCTCAGATAGTAAACGTATGACATATCATCACTATATAAAATTATAATTGGTAAAGCACAAAAAATTATAAATTTGATGAACATCTATAAAGCATGGGTGTATATTTGGTCCTTGTACTTTGTATCATCATGTGTAGAAGTCAAATATTATTAGCTACCTAACACTTGAAATTTTTGGTAACATGGTCTAGAGAAACGAGGGAGAAGATTCTAGTATGATGGAGAAGTGTGTTTTTAGAGGTTTATGCATAGTGCATTCATTGTGTTCAAGACTACCAGTAGAATCTTCTAGATGCTAGAATGGAAAAGAAGATCCAATAGCTAGAAATGTTGGGATTCGCGAGTCTTGATCCAACAGTGAACATTGAAAGTTATCTGTACACTATATAGTGGTAAGATAAGATAAGATCATGTAGAATTCAACGATTATTAGCTACCAGGGAGAAGATTCTAGTATGATGGAGAAGTGTGTTTTGAGGTTTGTGCATAACATTCATTATGCTAAAGACTATCAATAGAATCTTCTAGATGCTAGAATGGAAAAGAAGATCCAACGACTGGAAGTATTGGGATTCGTGAGTCTTGATCCAACGGTTAACATTCAAAGTTATTCGTACACTATATAGTGGTAAGATAAGATAAGATATCTCTATCTCTACTACTATAGTGGAGCAGTTTTGAATTGGATCCATAGCACCAATCCTGACTGTTGGGCTGTTGGATCTAATGGTTCAGAGAAGCTGGATTCGTGTTGACTAGTACCTAGAGCAAACTCCACCATGCATGTTCTAGAAGTCAAAAGTCAACATTTTTTTAAGTTTGACCATGATTATACACAAAAATATAAAGAATTAGAATACTAAATTAATATCAATAGATTCACCATAAACTATATTTTCTTAATATGTCCATTGAATATTGTAGATGTAGATATTTTTTTCTAAATATTTGGTCAAAGTTAGTAAGGTTTGACTTTTGACAAATCCTTAGGCACCTTATATTTTGGGACGGAGCGAGGGAGTACAGACCTAGATGCTAGAATGGAAAAGAAGATCCAACGGTTAGCAATGTTTGGATTTGCCAGTCTTGATCCAACTGTTAATGTTCAAAGTTAATCTTGACACTATATGGAGTGGTATGGTATTGTAAGAGATAAGAGACAAGATAAAGATAAGATAGAAGTACTGCGAATGGCCGATCTAATGGTAGGTCTCGTAAGAGCGAGGTGCTTGAGAGTTAACACGGTCGATGTAAGTACAAGTTACATTAAGGACCTCACAAAAAATGAAAATTGCATCCAACAAGTCCGTGCATTTAGCACAAGGACCCTTAAACCGAGTAATGAAGTACTATGTGTTTTGAGGTTTGCGCATACTAGTGTTCATCATGCTAAAGACTATTAGTAGAATCTTTCTAGATGCTAAGAATGGAAAAGAAGATCCAACGGTTAGCTATGTTTGGATTTGCCAGTGTTGATCCAATGGTCAATGTTCAAATAAGTTAATCCCTACACTATTTAGTGGTGGTATGCATGGTATTGTAAGAGATAAGAGACAAGATAAAGGTAATATAATAAGTACTGCGAATGGCCGATCTAATGGTAGGTCTCGTAGGAGCGAGGTGATTGAGAGTTAACACGGTCGGTGGAAGTACAAGTTACATCAAGAACCTCATAAAAAAAGAAAATTGCATCCAAGTCCATGCATTTTAGCAAAAGAACCCTAAAACTAAGCAATGAAGTACTGTGTGTTTTTAGGTTTGCGCATATTAGCGTTCATCGTGCTAAAGTATCAATAGATCGAATCTTTCTCGATGCTAAGAAAGGAAAAAAGATCCAAAGGTTAGCAATGTTTGGATTTGCCAGTCTTGATCCAACGGTTAATTTGTTCAAAGTTAATCCCTACACTATGTAGTGGTATGGTATTGTAAGAGATATGAGACAAGATAAAAGATAAGATAAGAAGTACTAAAAATGGCTGATCTAATGGTAGGTCTCGTAAGAGCGAGGTGCTTGAGAGTTAACACGGTTGTTGGGGATATACTTTCCGGGGTATCCTCATTGTGCCTCACTGACCAGGGTGGCCCACTTCGGGTTAGAGCATTGCTTTACGGGCGGCCTCATCAGGGAGAAGAGACGGAGTCCAGTCTGGCTACAGGAAGGCCCAGAAGACTTACTAACATAGGCCCGTAGTGTTACTTGTAGTTCAAGATGTACTCTGTAACCGACTCTTAGTCGTAGCCGGATAGATCTCTCCTGTAAACCCTAGACCGGATATCTATATAATCCGTCCTAGGGAGAGCCTTTAGGGCACCCTCACAATAGTCTACAATCTCAAGTCGCATAGGCGAAACCCTTGTAACCCATATTCCGACTCTGCTGTATTACTGGATTGCTAGCAGGAGTAGGATCCGTCCAAAGCCGGCGGATTCGAACCTAGGTAAACTTGTGTGCTCACTGTCCCGGAACACGGTATGTCTCACACCCCTTTCTTCCACACGCCCCGAGGACCCCCTCATGGCGTACTTGTCATCAATCCGACGACAGTTGGCGCCCACCATGGGACAAGTGAGCTTCGGATCTGCGTTTCGAGCGGAATCTACAAGAATTGGAATCAGCGAGACTATCGCCATCGGTCGCATCCAGTACGGTAGTGACGTCCCTCTCATCATTCTCGACGAGACTTGGATTCCAGCTAGGGAAGCCGTGACCATCTACACCATCATGTGTTTCGGCGAGATCGATGTGTACATCGGATTCGCTGAACCCACCCCACCCACCCCAGCGGTGATGATAGAGGCAGAAGAAATTTCTGGGTCCCCTTTGTCCGTGGAGGCAGCAGTGTTCCAGATCCCAGAAAACGCTAATCCCACCCAGCCCGCACCCCTACGGAGACAATGGAGAAGGCCGAGCCTAAAGTAGATATTGCGGTGCAAGTCGGATCTGGAGTGGATCTCCCTAGCGAGGCCGAATCCTAGATCGATCCACCCACCGAGGTCGAAGTCCAGGAGGAACACAACAACAACCTTGGTTCCGGCTCTTCCAACACCAGAACAGACTAACCTTTCCTGAGGCATAAGTTGAGGCGCATGATGCTACAAGGTGCAAACGTGGATGAGGTTCTCGACACCATCAAGATCTTTCGAGGAAGCCCACGAGGAGAGCCGCAACTACCTCAGGACCCACACATCACACTTCGTCGGATATGTTGGATCCGGATCCGGCTCTACCGATGCGGGAGACAACACTGACTCAGTGCTGGAGGCGATCAGAACAAACACCGACTTACCCGCATCCTCAGATGACTCGATGACGTCGGCGAATTTCCGAAAGTTCTCCGCGGAATATGAAGAGGAGTATAACTCCAAAGCTGCAAAAGAAGGAGAAGCCATGGATGAAGGATCCGGAGAAAACTCTCCCAAAGCGCAGGATGACATGGATATCGGAGATAATCCCGAGGTCCAAATGTTCGAAAGTACCGATCAGATCTTGACTTCGGGAAATGGACCCAAAGCCATCTTTGCTACCGGCGCTGCCAACAAGGCAAAGAAGAGGAACAAGAAGAATAAGACCCCGGCAAAAGAACTTCCAGTAGAGGAGGTGATCGCAGAGGAATACGAGGAAGACTTGGATGGAGCACTCATCCCAGACGAGCCCAAAGAAGAGTCGGTGGATGGACACGTGGTCACCGCAGGTGCCCGTAAACTCATCGATGCTGCATTAACCACACCTATCCCTACTGCGGCAGAACTTACTTCTGCAGAATTGGATGAAAGGGCCCAAGCCCTAGAAGCACGTCGCCAGGTACTCCTGGATGAAGCCAAGAACATTGAGGAAGAGAAGAAGCGCATGGCCAAGGCGGAGAAGCTCATCTCTCTACAACATCAGAAGAACCGAAAACAACACACACGTGACAATCAATTTCCGGAAGTACGCAAGGTTCTCTTTGAGGGAGATACGGGGATGCCTCGGGTTGACAGCAACGGAGATATAGTGTATCCAACACTAGTGCAAAACACCGCTGCAGCCCGAGATATCCTGGCGAATAACCCAGGCCCAGAACAGGTTTGATTGGGCATTAAGCTACTCACCAAGGGTCTAGAGCAGAAGAAGGTCGCGAAATCCGGAAGTGGAAAACGGGTCTCTCAATCAGACCAATGTCGCACGGATCTGGCCTGGAACAACATAAGACCCCAACGGGCTCCAGAACAACATCACCATTCCGACCGTCGGGAAGACAATCACTCAAGAACCAGGTCTTCAGGGTAGCACCATAGGGCCGCGCGTGACTGACGCAACGTTGCTCCAGCCGTCGAGCAAGAGGCGATTGCTGCACTGTATCCGAGAAATCCTCCCTGGCGAGAGTCAAACGATCGCAGGGAAGAAGACAAAGAGAAGCGTCGGGAGGAGGACCGACAAAGAATGCCACCTCCTAGACACACAAGCCGTCCGGCTGATTCCCACCCTGCTGCGAATGACAGACGAAGGAACGACGAACACAGTGCCGAGTCAAGCCAGCAGGGGCCTCGTCATAATGAAGACCCTCCCCGGAACCGGAATAATGACGTTCCGGATGGAGACCGGTGATCAGCCGAAAACAATCCAACTGCTCCACCCTCTCCACCAAATAGCCATCACAACGGCTCTCAAGGAGGCCAATGAGGGCGTCGTGGATGAGGAGGAGGTGGCAGAAGCCGAAGTCCGGCTCCAAGGCACCGCATCCATAACCGTCAATCAGGACGGCGATCTCTGTCCCCAAGTGATGCGAGGCACCGGATTAACTCCAACATAGAGGCGCGGCACTACGAAAATGATGATATATACATGGTCCCAAAATGCTTCAGACCACGTAAAAGAGCGACAATATTCCCGGAAGGATTTGCTATCTCAAGACATATCCAGCCCTACGACGGTGTAGCTCGACCAGATACTTGGCTCCAGGATTTCTTCCAAGCTTGCTGCATCGCCAAAGACGAAAACAGCCTGGTCGCGACCCGGTATCTCCCACTTATGTTGAGGAAGATGGCACGGTCATGGCTCAATGAACTTCCGGAGAACACCATCCACAACTGGTATGACATGCAAAGCGTGTTCTTTCGGAATTTCTAAGGCACATATCGGAGGCCCTATACGGTAGGAGACCTACAGCGTTGCACCCAGAAAGCCGGAGAGACTTGCCGAGCTTATCTCGGATGATGGATCGACGCTAAGAACTCCTGTGAGGGAGTAAATGATCAAACTGTGATTGAAGCTTTCATTGCAGGACTCCCAATTGGTTTACTACATCATCGCTTGAAGTGTGACAAGGTCACCGATTTGGGAGAGATGATAGAAACAACGAGCAAGTATGCAGATGCTGGTGACAACACAGAGGGATTACTGAACGCCCTAGTTGTGCCACAATCGTCAAAACAACCAAAGCAACATGCTCAGAAGCGCAAGAATACCTCGGAAGAAAAACCCAACGTGGAAACGGCAGTGGTCACTGCTACTTTCGGGTCTGGAGGACGAGGAGGGCATGGCGGTGGCCGTGAACGCGGTCATGGGATATCAAGAGTCCAGGGTAGAGGAGACCAGCAACCTGGCAAAATCTACTCCTGGGCTGACATTGCCAATAACCCATGTGTGCATCACTTAGATGCTAATGGGGGCTCGTCTCACACAAACGCCGAGTGTCGTTTTAATGACGACATCAAGAAACATGATACTGCTGGCTACAGGGCTACGCGGAAGAAGTGAAAGAAGAATCCCAAAAAACATAAAGAGACAAAGGAAGATTCCGACATGGAGGAAGCTGATCCTTTAAATCCCAAGCCGGAGGGGAAGAAAAACTTCCCAACAAAGAAGTACACTTACGTCACCTTCCTCAGATCTCAACCAGCTAAGGTCAAGAAAGAAGTTCTGCATGAGCTCAACGCAACAGTTCTGGCTGTCCCTCAATTCATGGACTGGTCGGAAGTGGCAATCACCTTTGACCGTGCTGATCATCCGCCTAAGTTGCACAGGCGAGGAAAATACGCCTTAGTCGTCAATCCACTTATTGATGGCTATGGTTTCTCCAAGACTCTCATGGATGGCGGCAGCAGCATTAACATCCTGTATGTCGAAACACTATGCCGGATGCAAATCTCGGACACCTAGCTGAATTACAACACTATGATCTTTCACAGAGTTGTCCCAGGAAGACAAGCAAATTCCCTGGGAGAAATCACTTTGGATGTTACCTTTGGAACTCCAAAGAACAATCGGACGGAAGCACTTTCCTTCGAAGTGGTCCCGTTCAAGAGCGTGTACCATGCTATATTCGGACGTCCGGCTTACTAGGCTTTTATGGCTTGTCCGTGTTACATTTACAATATGATGAAAATTCTAGGTCCCAACAGCGTGATCACCATCAGGGGAGACCCAAAGAAGGCGCGAGAGTGCGAGGACAGAAATGCCGCCTTTGCTGAAGCCATGCTACACGCCCAGGAGTACCAGGAAATCAAGAAGACCATCAATCCTTCTAAGATGCCCGCAACGAAGAAGGAGGTGACAAAGCTGAATTCGGAGTCCAAGGCATCGGAAGAGACGAAGAAGACGCTGTTGAAGGATGATGACCCCTCCAAGGTGACCCAGATAGGCGTAGGCTAGATAGCATATAGGAAAGCGCGCTCGTCAAGTTCCTCCAAGCAAATCAAGATATCTTCGCATGGCAGCCATCTAACATGACCGGAGTACCTAGGGAACTTGCTGAGCACTCTCTAAATGTACACCCGAATGCTAAACCCGTTAAACAGTCCCTACGATGTTTCGGAGATGAAAAGCGTAAGGCAATAGCTAAGGAACTAGCCCAGCTCAAGTTAGCCGGATTCATAGAAGAGGTCATCCACACTGATTGGTCGGCCAATCCTGTAATGGTCCCTAAAAAGGACACCACTGATTTAAGGATGTGTGTTGATTATACTGCCTTGAACAAGGCTTGTCCTAAAGATCCATTCGCTCTGCCTAGGATTGATCAAGTTACTGATTCTACGGTAGGCTTGGAACTCCTATGTTTTCTCGACGCATATTCCGGTTATCACCAAATTCGGATGAAGGAATCTAACAAAGTCAAAACTTTATTCATAACCCCCTTCGGAACCTTCTGTTTCATTACGATGCCCTTTGGGCTCAAGAACAGAGGATCTACGTACCAGCGCACTATGCAGCGTTGCCTCCACGACCTAATCAGATGCAATGTGCATGCATATGTGGACGACATTGCGGTGATGTCCAAAAAGAAGGAAACCTTGATTTCTTACTTGGAGGAAATGTTCGCCAATCTACGAAAATACAACATAATGGTTAACCCGAAGAAATGCTTCTTTGGAATACCAGCCAGAAAATTGTTAGGCTTTATCGTGTCTCAAAGAGGCATAGAGGTAACCGAGACAAGATTAAGGCTATACTCAATATTTCAAGGCCAACTCGCCTGAAGGACGTTCAAAGACTAACTAGTTGCATTGATGCAGTCAGTCGATTTGTAAGACGGCTCGGTGAAAGAGCCGCACCACTATACAAGCTCCTAAAAAAAACCAAAAAGTTCATTTGGACCGACGAAGCTGAAGCTGCACTACAAGACCTAAAAGCAGTAGTCTCATCTGCTCCCATACTTGCAGCACTGGAACCACAGGAACCGATGTTGCTCTATCTCGCTGCGACAAACAGGGTCATTAGTATCATCATGGTGGTGGAGAGACCAGAGGAAAATCAGGAACACCTGGTGCAGCGTCCGACTTACTATCTCAGTGAGGTCTTAACTGAATCAAAGCAGCGGTATCTGCACTATCAAAAGTTGGCTTATGGTGTGTTCTTAGCATCTAGTAAGTTACGGCATTATTTTCAGGAACCTCCAATTACCGTGGTGAGCACAGCTCCTATGAGAGACATAATCAACAACAGTGATGCCACATGACGCGTCGCCAAATGGGGGATAAAGCTTTTAGCTTTAGACATTGAGTACAAACCTCGTACAACAATCAAATCCCAAATCCTCACTGAATTTGTTGCTGATTGGACAGAGACAATGGATAATATGACCCTACCAGAGTCGGAGTACTGGACCTTACAGTTTGACGAGTCTAAGGCGCTCGGGGGCTAGCATGGTACTCAAATCACCCCAAGGAGAAAAACTTTTCTATGTATTGTAGATCCACTTCACGGTGACAAATAACATTGCCGAGTATGAAGCACTATTGCATGGAATCCGGATTGCTAAGGATATCGGGATCCGACGTTTAATGTGTTATGGAGATTCGGATCTTGTTGCCCAACAAGTGTCGGATATCCGTAATGCGAACAAGCACATGGCAGCATATAGGGCTGTCGTGGACGAACTATCTAAATTGTTCGAGGGGTTTGAAGTTCAACACATCCCACGAATAGAAAATGAGGAAGCAGATACACTATCTCGAATAGGCTCTGCACGGAAAAAGGTCCCGGATGGCGCTTTTTTGGAGCTGATACGTCCAAAACGTATCTTCTTTCCCGAACACTTTTGCTATTATTTCTCCTCTATACTTGTGTGATTTGGATGCAACTAATGCGAACTGACGTTGTTTTCAGCATAATTGCCTTGGTGTCTACTTTTTGTGCAGAAAATCAACTACTAGGAAAAATCCCGGAAAATATGCCAAAAATCCTATTTTACCCGAAGACTCCAGGAGCCAGAATACGAGACGGAGAAGAGCCCCGGGGTGGCCACACCACCTGCTGGCGCGGGCCAGGCCAGGCCACGCCAGGGGGTGGTGTGGGCCCCCCTAGGCACCCCCTCGGTCTCTCTCTTCGCCTATAAGGAGCCTTCTGACCTAAAAACTTCAGGGGGTTCGACGTTTTTCCAGAAGGAGTTCCGCTCCACCGCCACCACCAGATTCCACGAAACAGCACCAGAAACTCCGTTTTGGCACCCTGCCGGGACGGGGAATTGGAGGAGATCATCGCCATCATCATCACCATCGCTTCTCCATCGACCATCCATGTTTCCCCATCTATGAGTGAGTAATCCCCCGTTGTACGCTATGAGGATGGTAGGGATTGGATGAGATCGTTCATGTAATGGCATCAGATTGTTAGGGCATAGTGCCTAGTATCTCTAATAGTGCTTTATGACTTTGTTGCAACCTTGTTCTGTTTAATGCTTGTCACTAGGGCCCGAGTGCCATCATTTTAGATCTGAGCTTATTATTGATTCACCATGATAGTATTGTTTTGGGTCTTATCTACAAGTTGTTTACACACATTGTTGTCCGGAACCTATGGTCCCGAAGTGACAGAAATCGGGGTAGCCGGAAGGGAAAGGCTTTTATGTGAGGATCACATGTGTTCATGGAGTGTTAATGCTTTGCTCCGGTGCTTTATTAAAAGGAGCACCTTAATTGCCAGTAGTTCCCTAGAGGCCCCGCTGCAAATGGGCTGGCAGGACAAAACATGTTGTGCAAGTTCTCATTGCGAGCACGTATGACTATATATGGAACACATGCCTAGGATTGTCTAGTACTTGGATGCTTTATCTTATTTATCTGCAATTTCCCTATGTTCTGATTGCTATGTGAATTGTCTTGTCCATGCAACGCCCGTCCATCCATCCCTATGCCTACCGCACTCGAGTCCCACTGTTTATTGCTTTTGTTACTAGTGTCTTTACTTTACTACTGCTGTTACTTTGCTATTCCTACTACAAAACTGTTGCTACTGATAAACTGCTGTGAGCAAGATTGTTTCCAGGTGCAGCTGAATTGACAACTTAGTTGTTAAGACTAATAAGTATTCTTTGGCTCCCCTTGTGTCGAATCAATAAATTGGGTTTCACTTCCCTCGAAAATACTGCGATATACCCCTATACTTGTGGGTCATCAAGACTATTTTCAGGCGCTGTTGCCGGGGAGCATAGCTTTATTTATCAAGTTCACTTGGATTCTCTATTGTTCGCTGCTTTCCATCCATCATGGGTAAGTCTCGTGATGGCAAGGTGCCTATTTTACCATCCACTACAATAAGAGGTACGGTTCTGAACACCTCTACTGCTCTTGATTCACCGTCTATTTTGAGTAAGTTCCTTACACCACCACATACACATGTTACACACACTGCTACTACTGCTGAATCTGAAACTTCTGATGCTTATGATGCTGCTTCTACTGTGCTTGATAAGAGTGGTTCATTAGGTCCTTTCCTAGATGCTACGATTGCTAGAAATATAGTTGGAAATACTGAAACTCCTAATGAACACACTGCTACACCTGTTAGCTCACTGAGTCTAGTGAGAGTTATGATGCTGAAGAAGATTATGTTGAGATGACTGATGAGTTTATTGAAGAATGTAGGAACACCCATGATAGGAGAGCCGCTAAGAATCTCCTTGAGAGGCGTACTATTAGACCCAAATTATCTCCTGCTGCTAAGTTTGCTGCTTCTCCCATAAACATTATAGATGAAGATTATGATTTCTCTCTTGATCTATCTTACATAGCTATTGTCGAGAAAGAACCTTTTGGCGGAACTAAGAATGAAAGTGCGGTAGCACATATGAATGAACTTTCTACCATGAGTGGCTTTTTTCTGATGATATTAAAATGCGTACTTACTTTGTTGCTAAGATTTTCCCTTTTTCACTGAAAGGAGAAGCTAAAACTTGGTTTGGTAATTTACCTCCTGGATCTATTGATAGCCCTGAGTGCTTGTTTAATACTTTCCTGCAGAAATATTTTCCTCCTAGTGCTAGACATGCTGTTTTGCAGGAACTTTTTGATTTTAAAAAGGGAGAAAAAGAGGTATTGCCCGAATCTTGGGCAAGGTTTTGTGCTTTGATTCATGCACAGGCTGGAAGTCCATTACCTAAGAAATGAACTACTTGATATATTTTATAATGGACTAACCGAAGAATCTAGGACATACCTAGATAGTTGTGCTGATTGTGTTTTCAGGAATAGGACTACAAGGAAGCTGAGGAATTAATGGCTAAAATAAGCAAGAATTATGAAGATTGGACTCCTCCTAAACAAGCTATGCCTGAAGTAATTGTACCTGAACCATCTTTTCCGGTGCCTATTCCAACCTCAAAGAAGAGGGTAGTTATTGAATTAAATGATGAAGTGATGAAGGAAGCTAAGAAATATCTTAAGGAGAAGAGAATTAAAGTTGCAGATGTCAAGAATTTACCTCCTATAGAAGAATTATGTAAGCCTATTCCCTACTCACCCAGTATTGAGGTACACTCTCTCCAACACTTCGATGAAGGTGATATCCCTTACTCTAAACCTCCTGATCAATGCTTAGAAGAATTTGATATCTTTATTGTTAAGCAAGATAACTTTAATAAAAGGGTGCAAAATCATCTAATGGAAAACACTAGAGCTATTGTTGAGTTGAAAGATATTGTAGAAAGAACCTCTAATGATGTTAAAATGATTGTTAAACACTTTCAAATGGTTCAAACTCAAATAGATCAACTCGTTAAAGTGCAAAATGACTTGCTAGTTAATGCTGCTAAAGAAAAACATGCTTATGAAATTAGAACTAGAAGTGGTGCTGCTACCCAGGATCCTCTATATCCTGAGGGGCATCCCAAAAGAATTGAGCAGGATTCTCAACAAGCTAAAAATAGTGGTTCTACTCGTAAGAAAAGGAAAAAGAAACATAAAACTGTTATAGAACCCTCTGAACCTGCTATAGATCCTAATAGTATATCTATCTCTGATGCTGAAACTGAAAGTGGTAATGAAGAAAATGAAGTGCCTAATGAAGAAAAAGTTGAAGAAGAACCTGAAAACCACACTAAGAATACTAAATACACCAAGGAAGATTTTATTGCTAAGAAACATGGTAGTGAAAGAGAACCTTGGGTCCAAAAACCTATGCCTTTCCCTGATAAGAAACACAAGTCAAAGGAAGATGAACACTATAATAAGTTTTATGAGTGGATGAAACCTTTATTCTTGTAAATTCCTTTGACTGATGCTATTAAATTGCCTCCTTACTCAAAGTATATGAAGGACATTGTCTCGAATAAAAGGAATATCCCTAATGAAGAAATCTCTACTTTGCTTGCTAATTATTCCTTCAATGGTAAGGTTCCTAAGAAACTTGGAGACCCAGGGATTCCAACTATCCCTTGTTCTATTAAGAATAGTTATGTTAGAACTGCTTTGTGTGATTTGGGAGCTGGAATTAGTGTTATGCCTTTCTCTCTATATAAGAGGCTTTAGCTTGAAAAATTGATACCAACTGATATATCTTTGCAAATGGCTGATAAATCTACCACTATTCTTGTGGGTATTTGTGAGGATGTACCTCTCCAGGTGGCTCATAATTGCTTAATATTAACTGATTTTGTTGTGCTTGAAATGCTTGAAGATGATAATATGTCTATTATTCTTGGGAGACCTTTTTTTAATACTGCAGGAGCTGTTATTAATTGTAATCAAGGAAAGGTGACCTTCAATTTCAATGACAAGGAACATACTGTCTATTTCCCCAAGAAGATTGAAAGGACTTATGGTTTAAATTCGATTGAACATGTTGAAGGCATTCAAGTAGGAGAAATATATTGTCCCATACCAAGAGAAAAATTTGAAACTATTATGATTGGGACCATTTCTATCAAAGTTGAGGTAACATAATCATTAGTGGAATACAAAGTTTTGTTTCATATGCAATTGTTTTGGTAGCAAGACTTGATCAACCTTGCTAACAAAAGGATTCCATTGAACAAAACAATGTTTTCATTATGATTATCCCCGTTTATTTCTATCCTTTGCATTTTAGTTTTTGCTTTCGTTTAGATTTCTTTGTGTTGCTAGTTGCTTGCATGATAGGACTTCTGTAGTTCTAGCCTTGTTTTGTCCTTGCATCATGTTTCCAAAAAGAAAAAAAATCTGTCTGTCAGAAAAATCATTCTTCTATTTCTGAAAAGTGCCCAAAAATAAAATGTCTCGAAAAATTCCAGAAAATTCATATTAAATTTTTACGTGAAAAAAGGGGCAGAGGAGTGCCTGGTAGGTACCAGGGGGGCCCACCAGGCAGGCACACCACATGGTGGCGCGACCAGACCTGGGTGGTGCCATGCCCTGGTGTGGGCCAACCCTGGCCCTCCACTACATCTCTCTCCTGCCACTTTCTTCTCTCTCCTGAGTAAGCTCCAGTTCATAGCTCGAAATCGTGTTCTCTCTGTGCCTGCCCTCGATTTCTTCGATCTCTTTGCTCAGCCCATCTTTCTTGCTGAAATTTGGAGCAATTGTTCCTTGGTATGTGACCCCTCCCCTTGTCCAAGTAGATTTGTGTTTAGTTGATTATTTGTTGAGTATTTTGCTGCTGTAGGTGACTGGTTTTGAGAGCTTGTTTGATGCTTAGAGATAAAGTTTTGATGCATGTTTAGGCCTCTTGCAAGTCCCTATGGGTAGCATGCTTCATTATATTTACTTTGCAATCACTTGTTTAATAGGTGTTTAAATTTCAGAATACCAAGCATGAACAACCACACTTTTGGAGAGATATTTGAGAGTGATGCACCTAGGAGGTCGAGGCCCTCAAGAACAGCCTCTCAAGCTAGGCCATCATACAATGAAGACCTCATTGCATCACGTATTGGCAGTGAAAGAGATGATGGAGATGCTCACCCATCCTCTTTCCCTTGTTTTACTTTCTTGCAAGCTGCAGGTATTCTTGATGATTTCTTGCTACTGATTGAGAGGGTTGGGACCTATTATATGCAAGATGAGAGTGCACAATACGCTATGCTCACCAAAACTTTTGTTGAGAGCTTCTCATTTACTAACACATCCTATCATTCTACTGTCTCATTTAAGATCTATGATATGCCCTTCACCATGTCTTTGGAGAGATTTGGCAGTATTGTAGGTGTGCATATGATAGGGACCGTGAAGAAAATTCAAGGGTGGCTCCTAATGATGTTATGCTAGCACCACAGAGGCTCGACCTTGTTGCCATGAAAACTCATCACTTTGTCACTACTACCTCTGATTTGAACAATCTAGTATATAGGATGCTTTTCACTGACGGGGATGAAAGGGAGATCCTTTTGCCCCAGCCTGCTTTGTTCAGTGTTGACAGGAGACTGTGGTCGCGCTCCAAAGAGGAGGTGGACGAGTAGCTTTGCTTGTTGGGTTTCCACGAGAAGCACCAGGAGGATGTGCCCTCCTATGATTATGCCGCACATTACGGAGGGATGTACTCTGGATCGCACCAGGACGAGGGTACCTCCTCGTAGTACCCCGGTGACACTTCATCTTGGCCAGCCTGGGATTGATACCCACTTAGGCCAAAAGCCCAAGCTTGGGGGGAGGTATGCCGACACCGCACTCATCTCCATATCATGTTGCGTCGGTACTTTGTATATTCATGTTTTCGTTCTCTTTTTAGTTTTCGTTCTTCTTTGCTTTTGCTTTCTAAAACACAAAAAGACCAAAAATATTTTTGTTGTTTCTCTTTGGTTTGCTTTTTCTTTTTGCCTTGGTTTCCTTTTTCCTTTTTTTCTTTGTTTGAACTATTCAAAAAACCCAAAAAGATTTTGCTTTGCTTGTTTTTCTCTTTTGGTTTTTGTTTAAAAATCGAAAACACCAAAAATATGTGTCGTTCTTCTTTGGTTTTTGCGAGTTTGCTTCAGGGTTTGGCAGTCCTTAGTGGATATTGGTTTCATATTATTATTCAAGACACACAAGTGAAGAGCAATAATGAGGATCAATGACAACTTGAGACGTGGTAAGAGGCTGGTAACGAACTCTATTTGTTTTCATTTTTGTACATATACTCATCACTGTGGGTGTGCTTAGTCTATTCATGTAGAGTGTATGTTTTCTTTGAATGCTTAGTAGTTCTTGCTTTCTTATGATTAGCTCCAGCTCGCTGATAGTTTGTAGCATGTTTCATGAATGTTTGCTTGCATTACTCTATTCATAAATTGGTATGACACCGTGGTATCCTCCTCTGAATGTTTCATTTGATTGACTTGGCACATGCTCACGCATGCACATGATGGTAATAATTAGTTGATCCTCGATGAATTATTTTGCCTTGAGGATCTTGAATCACTTTCATGCCATGAGTAGTCTTGTTTTGTTGTAAGCATGATAATGACAGCTATTGCTCTCTCGTTTGTCGCTCCCTCACTATTGCTAGCCTTCATTTCCACTGAGTGTTTTACTCATGTTTCCAACTCCCTAAGCCAAATATTTCCAAAGTGTCCACCATACCTACCCATTAGCATCACTTGCTACTTCCGTGCATATTCAATATGCCTTGTTGTCTTCCGAATAAAATGTTTGCTTGTTATGAGAAAGTTAGTTAGTAAAGCTCTCACGAACTTGATGGCACACTTTATTTTCTTGCTCTTAATAAACCTGAACCATTGCGTCATTCTTTGTTGCGCATATGCTTGCGCTTTATGAGTTGAAGTTAGCAGAACCATGTATCATGGGGACCGCTTTCAGCGCTTCATATGTACTTTGTACTTAGTTGATATCATGTTCTTTTGCTTATGGATCCCGACGGTGTGAAATAAAAGTGGAACTTGTAAGATAATGGAGTTTGTATGTATGTTAGAGAAACGCCTGGGCCGCTAGCCTAAGCCATGCCTAATCATGGTGGAAACTTGCAGCATAAACCGTAATGAGCATTCTATGAAGCATCCTCAATAAAAGTCTATGCACATAGTAAATAAAAAGATCGCTGAGATTGCTCATTGTTTGCTCGCCTTGTCATTTTGATTATGGGATAGCTCATGTATCATATGCAAGGGGTACCCCGTTGGCGGTTCTCTATGATACGTATGTACTTACAATGACAAGAGCTTACTTGTGACTGAAGTTGAGTAGCATGAGGATCGGTCTTCGTAAGTAAGGGGCATGAGACTTCAATTTATAACTTGTCAAGCATATCCTCTTAGTTGTGTCGCTTTCACCTTAACCACATTAAAGATGCTTATGATAGGGGCAATGAGAGCTCAAAGCTAACGAGTATCATACTTTCAGCATTTGGAAGCCTTTCAAAATTATTCAAAACCTTTTTCTTCCACTTGTTGAGTCTCCACATATCCTTTGAGCACCTTCTTGAGAGCATAGTTGTCATTCTTTGTGTTTGTTCCTATACTTGATTATTTGTGTTATGACTTTGATGCTTGTATCTTTGATATCTTTACTTCTAGTCATCACTTGAACTTCAGAGGTGCCTTGGCATTCATAATCAAAGGCAAGCGAGATACCACTCTATCATAGCTTTCTATGAGCATTGTAATGTTGCTGATGTTTGTGCTTCATGCTACTTATTATTCTTGAGTTGGAATCTCTTCATAGCTTGCAATTACTATTAAGTAGACTCAGTTGCATACTCTTTATTATGAATTGTCTAAGTAGTTGATCACATTGCTGAGAATATTTACATCATATTAAGCAAATGTGTTCGTGAAAGTTCTTTTATCGCACTCAGTTTTCAACTGAATTGCTTGAGGACAAGCAATAAGCTAAGCTTGGGGGGAGTTGATACGTCCAAAACGTATCTTCTTTCCCGAACACTTTTGCTATTGTTTCTCCTCTATACTTGTGTGATTTGGATGCAACTAATGCAAACTGACGCCGTTTTCAGCAGAATTGCCTTGGTGTCTACTTTTTGTGCAGAAAATCTACTATCAGGAAAAATCCTGGAAAATATGCCAAAAATCCTATTTTACCCGAAGACTCCAGGAGCCAGAATATGAGACGGAGAAGAGCCCTGGGGTGGCCACACCACCTGCTGGCGCGGGCCAGGCCAGGCCGCGCCAGAGGGTGGTGTGGGCCCCCATGCACCCCCTCGGTCTCTCTCTTCGCCTATAAGGAGCCTTCTGACCTAAAAACTTCAGAGGGTTCGACGTTTTTCCAGAAGGTGTTCCGCTCTGTCGCCACCACCAGATTCCACGATACAGCACCAGAAACTCCGTTCTGGCACCCTGCCGGGACGGGGAATTGGAGGAGATCATCGCCATCATCATCACCATCACTTCTCCATCGACCATCCATGTTTCCCCCATCTATGAGTGAGTAATCCCCCGCTGTAGGCTATGGGGATGCTAGGGATTGGATGAGATCGTTCATGTAATGGCATCA
The DNA here is from genome assembly GCA_916181665.1 of Avena sativa. Lineage (NCBI taxonomy): Eukaryota > Viridiplantae > Streptophyta > Magnoliopsida > Poales > Poaceae > Avena > Avena sativa. Next base: position 174,618,561 of record OV702290.1, on the reverse strand, counting down.
GATTGTTAGGGCATAGTGCCTAGTATCTCTATTAGTGCTTTATGACTTTGTTGCAACCTTGTTGTGCTTAATGCTTGTCACTAGGGCCCGAGTGCCATGATTTCAGATCTGAGCTTATTATTGATTCACCATGATAGTATTATTTTGGGTCTTATCTACAAGTTGTTTACACACGTCGTTGTCCGGAACCTATGGTCCCGAAGTGACAGAAATCAGGGTAGCCGGAAGGGAAAGGCTTTAATGTGAGGATCACATGTGTTCACGGAGTGTTAATGCTTTGCTCCGGTGCTTTATTAAAAGGAGCACTTTAATTGCCAGTAGTTCCCTAGAGGCCCCGCTGCAAACGGGCTGGCAGGACAAAAGATGTTGTGCAAGTTCTCATTGAGAGCACGTATGACTATATATGGAACACATGCCTAGGATTGTCTAGTACTTGGATGCTTTATCTTATTTATCTGCAATTGCCCTATGTTCTGATTGCTATGTGAATTGTCTTGTCCATGCAACGCCCGTCCATCCATCCCTATGCCTACCGCACTCGAATCCCAATTTTTACTACTTTTGTTACTATTGTCTTTACTTTACTACTGTTGTTACTTTGCTATTCCTACTACAAAACTATTGCTACTGATAAACTGCTGTGAGCAAGATTGTTTCCAGGTGCAGCTGAATTGACAACTCAGTTGTTAAGACTAATAAGTATTCTTTGGCCCCCCTTATGTCGAATCAATAAATTGGGTTTCACTTCCCTCGAAAATACTGTGATACACCCCCTATACTTGTGGGTCATCAGGAGCACCTCAAAGTTCCCTCTATAAAGGGAGTAGACGAGGAATATCTGACCAAATCCGACTCACCTTTAGTAGAAGTTCTGACTGTGATTCCCAGCTGGACTCAACCCTACCTTGATTACTTGGCAGACGGAAAATTACCCGAAGACGAATTTCTGAGCTTACAGATAGTCCGATGAGCAAAATCCTACACTATAATTAGTGGTGAGCTCTAAAAGCGGAGTGCATCTGGGGTCTTTCAGCACTGTGTATCTCTAGAAGAAGGAGTGGAAATCTGACAAAAGATCCACAAAGGCGAGTGTGGTCACCACACTGCAGCCAAATCTCTAGTGGCAAAAGCTTTCCGACATGGTTTTTTCTGGCTTATAGCCAAGGCAGATGCCGAACGGCTGGTAAAGACGTGCAAGGGCTGCCAAAAATATGCCAAACAAGCACACACGTTCCGGCTGATCAGCTACGAACAATACCTATAACATGGACTTTCGCGGTCTGGGGGCTTGACATGGTAAGACCATTTAAACGGGCTCCAAGTGGATTTACTCATCTCTTAGTGATGGTGGATAAATTCACCAAACAGATTAAGGCTAAACCCGTCACTAGTTGTGATGGAGCAACAACCAGAAGATTTGTCGAGGATGTCATAATCCGATACAGTTATCCGCATAGCATTATCACGGACAACAGGAGTAATTTCTCCATGGGAGAGCTTACCAAATTCTGCAACAAACAAAATATCCGGCTTGACATTGCATTAGTCGCACATCCACAAGATAATGGACAAGTCGAAAGAGCAAATGGTTTAATCCTACAAGGCCTAATATGGTGCTACGGGGGCTTGGGCAGAGGAATTACCTTCTGTAATATGGAGCTTACGAACAACTCCGAATAGGGTTACCGCGTATATCGAAGAGGATGCTGAAAATTCTCGACAAAATGATCTCGACTTAGTCAAAGAAGTTCGCGTCGTTGCTGAGATGAGATCAACAGCCTACCAGCAGAAGTTACACAAGTATCATAGCCAGAGAGTCAGAAACCGGTATTTAAGTAAGGGAGATTTGGTTCTCTGGCTTGTGCAGAAAAGAAAGCACAAACTTTCCCCAATATGGGAAGGGTCTTTTTTAGTTAGTAGAGTATTGCACAATGGTTCTTACTATCTAACTGATATGCGGCCAGTCAAAGAAAGACCTGCTACTAAGAAAAGAAAGAGAGCTAGAGGCAGTTCAGACCCGGAAGAATTAGACAAACCACATGGAATATTGCTCAGCTACGTCCCTTCTATTCTTAGTTTATCTTTCTTTGTAATCATATATGTGTACATGTTCAAGTGAGAAATAAAGTATTGGTTGCCTAAAAAAATTTCCGAGAAGTTTTTTACCATCTTATTTACGAATGATCATGTCACAGTCGAAAATCCCAGAATACTTGAAAGTACTTTATGCTCATGTTTGTTCTGGTTTAGATTTCCGATTCTAAAATTGCTACCTTCGGGTATAAATCTAAATTTTATAGTCTATACTTTGGTTATTTGTCTGATTGCCGGATGCGGGCATTTTCTGAGTAGTGAATTGTTGGTATTGGAAGCCGGCTTTGTTTCTGAGTTTAAACTGGTTTAGCAATTGAGCTCCGTTGCTCGGCAAAGTTTCCGTGCTAAAGGTTGGCCGACTCACGAAAGGAACAAGGCGGAAAGCCAGATAAACGATAAATATAGACAAAAAAAGCATAAGTGCTTATGTAAACATTTCAGGCACAAAAATTGTATAGCCAAAAGTGCTGAATAGATAAAATAAAACTTAGCACTAGCAAAAGTATCATACTAATGATTTACAACCCGAATTGTTTTCAGAATAATACATTGTTTGTTCTGATGTTCTACAATGCAGGGGAAGAGGAAGGAGCTGCCGGCTCACTAGAGACATCAACCTCGCCTCGATATCTTTCCGAGACGTTCAAATCCGAGATGGTTTGCTCGTCGTCAGAAGCTTCACCAGTTTCTTCGGCGGGCGGAGGCGGCGTCTCTACGCGAGTGAAGAAGGGGGTATCGTAGCTTGTCAAGTCAGCTACGTGGCACCCATATCTGGTACAGGAGTCCATAATGGCTTTTATGTCCTGCTCCTGACCGTCTTCATCCACTTTACAGTACCCTCTGGTTACTTGACAGATTTCCATGTTTCCATGGTGGCTCATAACCATGGTGCGAGTGTTCTGCGCTGTGGTGCGCGTGTAGGACATGTTCCAGTCCTGGATAAGCTAGGGCATCTCCTTGGCTTTGTCTCGCACTTCAAAGCCGGACATGCTATGCATGGCCGGAACCTTGAGAACCTCGCCAATATCTTCACCGGATTGGCGGAAGTCATGAAGCAAATCGTCGACTTGTGTAAGCCGGCTAGTGCGAGATTCGGCAGAGGCTGAGTCCAGTAAGTTCAGAGGACCTACGCATGTAATGTAAAAAGGTTAATAAAATAAATCCAAACTCCAAAGAGTCGGAAGATGCAGAAAAGTCAAAAAGAAGGAAACGTGCTGAAGATGACATCGTCGACTTTGGTCTTCTCCTCCTGAAGACTCTGGAGTTCAGCCCGGAGTGCCTCGGCAATATTCTTCTCTCTGAACAATTCATTGTTGAGATTCGAGATTTTCTTATCCTGGAGCGCAGTCTTACGATCACGCTCCTCGGTGGCCATGGAGGAGGATTCGATAACTTGAGCAATGCTCTTCTCATGATCCGCCTTAAGCTTATTCAGCTCTTGGCGGAGGTCCTTGTTTTCCACCTCCAGGGTTCTCAGATTCTCGGCCTCCTCAATCATAGCACAAGATTACTTTACCAGTGCTGTAGTCAAAAGAACAACAGTTGAACAAAAATTCGACTATGAAATAAAAGGCAAGGTTTGAGTACTGAAATGGTTACCTTCAGCCTCATCCCTGGATACTTTCAGTTGAGCATTTTCAAGTCGGAGATCTCTGATTTCTCTCTGCTTGTTACAGATATTCTTCAATAATTCCTGGTTATATGAATTAACTTTCTGTAAGTCAGATTACCCAGAGTCAGAAGTCTACTAAAGACTCGGGCTAATATTTTTTACTAATATCAGCACGAGCCTTGGGGGATACACTAGTTCATTCTTTGGCATCCTAAGAAAGCATAAATCCGGATCTTCTATCCAACTTCATGCTTGCGGGCTAGAGGATATGATATAGAATAAAGCAAAAGTTGGAATTCTGACTTACGTGTTGTTCATCTGTGAGTTTGCTCAAACTCATGTTCACTTCTTTACTAACCTTCTCGGCGAGGGTGAGCGGGATCACTGGTGGTCCTGGAACCTTGCTAGTTCTCAGCCTCTCGTCACGAAGACGAACTTGTTCAAGAAGTTCAGAGTACTTGACGTCCTCTGCTTCTTGTGCTTCTTCTTCGGCATAGATAGTCCGGCTCTCTAGGCATTGTCGAGCCAGCCGTTGGATCTCCTTTGCAGATTTTCGAGAAAGGACAAGTTTGGCAAGACCCGGATTGCTGAGGAGAGTGTCATTAAAGACATTTGCCGAGGGATCATTACCCGAAGAGGGTTCACCCTTATCAAGACCTGAGTCACCCATGGTGACATTAGTTTACGACCTAAGTATCACTGGCTCTGATGAATGAGCCGGATCTTCTATAACGGTCGGAGATGGTGAAGGAGATATGCCCTAGAGGCAAATAATAAATAGATTTTTATTGTCATATCTCAATTAGTTTATAATAGTTTCATATTGTGCTATAACTGTGCCAAGTAGAAACATTGGTACAGGTGTGGTATGAAACAACAAAGTCCCTAGTAGCCTCTATTCATACTAGTTCGTTGTTCACGAAGATGATCTGGGTTTCAAGATCATGGGCATTTATGCCGACTGACAACGAGATCATATCATTGGAGAATGATGTGATTGGACATTCCTTGAAGGATTGCAACACGATCAAGTCATATAGTTCATTGTTGCAACAGCTATACCTAGACTCCTTCTCCTTAGACCGTGAGCTCATATTACTCATTGTTTTCCTAGGCTGCTTAGACTGCATCAACCGTCATCTGGTAATGCGGTGGGCATAAAGGTGTATGTTGGGTATTCCGAAGGAACAGTAGATGACATGTGACTGCAAGACCGGGATTTGTTCACCTACATGATGAGTAAAGATACATACGGCCGGCTTGGTGAGATTACATCCATAAATGTTGCAACATGTGACTAGGTCACGGGGATGTAATATCACGGTAACAAGAAAACATAACTTGTTGTGAACGAGATTGAACAAAGGTATGGGATAACAATGATCGGATCTTGGACAAGTTGTATTGAGAAACAAAAGGAAGAGGATGCTACATTTAGACGGTTCAAACGACATTGTCATCAGGAATGCATAGGGGTCACATGGACATCCCTGGTCCATCTGTTGATCAATGATACGGATCATGTCTAGAGCATTCCCGAGCTGTGAGAGGATAGACTTAAGGGTATGATGAGAGCAATCATTCATAAGATGAAATCACAGTAGATAAAGAGAGAAAGCCGGAATCATTCTGCCCGAAGTTGTTCGGAGAAAGAATAAAGGACCGGAATCATTTCGGGAAAGATCCAAAGTCATTCGGAGGAAATCGAAAGGGAACCGAAAGGTGTTTCGGGTCAAGATGGATTTTGTAATATGTATTTACATATTAATTAGTTTAATATTAAATATAATATTAAAATCTAATTTGAAGGGTTATTCCACTAATGGGCCAAACTTCCTAGGGAAATAGGGCCCATGAGGGAAAAACTAGAGGAGGGAAGGAACAAGGGCCAAAGGGCCAAGGCCTAGACGCCTCAATGGGGCCCACCCAGCCAGCCTAGGGCTATGCGCGGGGTGGGGCCCACCCCTGGCCGGCTGGCCCATGAATGCCCATGCGCCTTCCCCCTCTCCCTTGAATAGTCCCACATGGGAAACCCAAAGGGGAGGGCACACCCCCTCCCCCTATATAAAGGGGTGCCCATGGGTGGGATTGAAGACACCCAATATTTGGAGAAGTCCTTTGGTTGACTTCCTCCTTCCCTCTCTCTCTCTAGTCCTTGTGACCATGGCCCCAAGTTTGGGTTGTGCGATCGAGGCACACCTGCAGCACGCCGTTGCGCTGCAGGGATTCCTAGCCGGATATCAACTTCCGCACTCCCGGCGGGATTGGGGAGCTGGAGGTCTCATCGTGCACCGGATGTGTACGAAGACACGAGGCGCAACACATGGGGCGCTTAAATGTCGTGAGACGGAGCTGTTGCACGATGAAGATGACAAAGGAGCAAGGGTGACCTACGAGGAACTTCGTGACCTTTAGGTCGGCTACGAGTACGACTACTTCAACCACGTTCCCCGCGGAACGTTAACCATGTACGGTCTACAAGGGTATGTATTCTCTATGCTCCGCCGTTACCACATTACTACATAGATAGATCCTAGGCAACTTTTGGGGTTGCATCGTAGGATTTTTTTGTTTTCCGCACCAATCCCCAACAGTGGTATCAGAGCCTATCTATGCGTAGGAGTGTTGTACGGCCGGTACGCACAAGTATTGTGCGGGCATTGATCTCTTAGTTGTTACCCTCTAACGTGTACTTGTTTATATCGCGGTATTGTTTGATGAAGCGGCCCGGACCAACCTTACGCGTATTCGTACGCGAGACTGGTTCCACGCTTAACATACGGCTTGTACCGTATAAGTGGCTAGTGGGTGTCTGTCTCTCATTCGATAGTTGATATAGCATTTACAACGGAGGGCCCCAAAAGGGGTGTAGTAGAGACAACTGTCGGATCCATGTTGTGGTTGGAAAGTTCGTAGTTTAAAAACGGTTCTAGTGCGAAAGCCCTAACAACCACGTAAGACTTGCAATAGATAAGGTAGAGGCGTCTAACTTTATTTTGTTGGGAATATGCCCTAGAGGCAATCATGTATGATATTATTTCCAATGTATTCATAAAGTTGATGTCCATGTATGAACTACTGATATATATCATTGAATATATGATTCGATTGTGGAACTATATATCATTGAATACTGATTGTCCTTGGTCATTGAGGTTGTCCTGGACACACAACTTAGACTAATGTGAAAGTCGGCTGATGACTCGGTTCCACTTGTCATGGGCATAGAGATGCTATTCCAACTTACATAGATTCGGCTAAAGAGTTTAGCGAGTCGGACTGACCCACATTGAGATGCAACGATCAAGTCATCATTTGCATGTCTCAATCAATGTAATCCTTAGACCTGAGGTTATTGCACAGTCCGAGTTCAGGATCACCAGCTTAGGTTCTGTCAACGTCACTGGGCAGTTATAAAGGCGGAGTTCGGGTCAACTGAGAATCAAGCTGCGTGATGTGAATAACCGAGATGGGATTTTGCCCCTTCGTCTGGAGAGATATTCTCTGGGCCCTCTCGGAAGATATGATTCGGAAAGCATGGCCATGCGTGACTCGGTTAAGTGTTAACCGAGGCGACCGACTAAGAGTTAGTCGGATGAATCACTTATCTCGGATCGAGAAAGAGAGTCGAACTATTTAAGGGATGATGATTATTCGCCTATAGTTTGACAAGGTATATCGTGAGGCAAAAGGGACTCAGACGAAAGTCGCATTGGAAGGTATGTCGTCATGACTCTTTGGTACTTGGGAGTTGGCATGTTCTGCTAGGAGCCGCTACCAACTGATCAGTCACGAGTGAGACTCGGATCGTGTCCGGGTCACCATGAGCCTGTCGGGTCACACACTTAAGAGAAGGAGCATATTTGGGTTGGACCCAAAAAGGGAACGGACAGAGTCAGTGAGTTGGACTCGTAGTGACTAATATAGGCCTTTTAGTGAATGGGCCACAAGTGAGTGGAACCCACTTTCACTCCCTATATAAGCTGGGGCGCAGGTGCTTAGAGCACACGGTTAGGTCACTCCATGTGTTGGAAACCCTAGCTCCAGTCTAGTCCAGTCATGTCGCCGCCGTACCGGACCTAGCAGTCCATCGCTGGTGCTCCTCCTCGTACGTCTGGATACTGGCGGAGGTGTTGTACGTTCAGCACTTTGACGATCGTGGATCGACACAGATCGTGAGGACTGCACTGCATCAAGCGACGTGCTTCATTGATTCCGCAACCGCGCGTCTAGTGGTAATTCTCGTGGCTTACTACCTCAGCTAGATCTTGGGATCACCGCGTAGGAAAAAGTTTGGTTTTTCTCTGCATGGCCCAACATATTTTGCAAGGGGCATGTGATTATGATATGGCATTAGTCATTACGAAGGTAAAGTAGTTTACTCTTCTGTTGCTAAGTAGTATAGTAATAGTCATCGTTCCGATGAACGACCTGGTGGAGGCGTCGTGGACTTGACGTTAAACCAAGGGAAAGATGGAGATCATGCCGGAACGCTCGATGGAGATCAAGGCACAAGAAAGACCATATCATATCACATTATACATATGATGTTGATACCTGTTTTACATCTTATTGTGTGCTGGTATTTAGATACTCAACGGTAGCAAATAAGATAATCCCTATTTAATTCCAACGTTTCATGTTCCCCTTGTGTGTGTACCACCAAGAAAGTTCTTCGGTATGAGGCCAGCCGTGATGATCGGGGGTCAGGCATATCTACGTTCGCATACAGTGGGTGTAAGCCATGTTGCATAGCGAATACACACAAGTTAGATTTGGCGAGCCTAGCATGTACAAACATGGCCTCGGGACACAAGAGATCGAAAGACCGAGCATGAGTCACATGGATGATGTGATTGGCATTAGTGAATGTCTACCTTTGATAATGCACTGATGGCCGTGATGATCGGGGGAGGTGCAGAGGATAGGGATCATGCGATCACTAAAATCATCCAGGGGATGACAATTTTAGTGGAGACCAATTATAAATTGATCTCTTATTATGAACTTAGTCTAGATGTCTGTTTGCAAATATCTTAGTAGATCTTGGCCTATCCCATTGAGGTCCTTTGCGACCATGGGAATATATTGCTTAATATGGAACTTAGCAAAAGGGTCCAACTTCATAGATTAATACCCACGCCTGAGGGATATCCTCGTAAAAGGTGATCTCATCTTCTTGATACAATAACCATTAGGAGATAATTCGATGACTCTGGGATGTTTGTGTTTTCTCCATAATCATCCAACAAGCCATGCTCCATTCGATGGAGAGTTGGGCTACATTTTGTATTCTACAGAATAAGGCACATAGAGTATGAGCTGTTGGATGGGTTTTCCCCCATCATGGATGAAAAGAGAATGTTTGGAAAAACACCTAGTGATCTTGCATTAGAATTGAGAACTCTTAGAAGGACTTGATTGCAGATGGAGGTCATGGATGAAAAGGTATATGTAAGATATACAAATTATAAATGTGGTTCTTGCAAAACTCGTTGTAGTTTGCAAAGTATATGATACTTGTCCCGTTTTGTGGAAACAGGAGGATCTGCTTGAGAATTGCTGGTTTTGAGGCAACGTGACTTGATGACGGCAAGCAAAACAGTTGATGGCCGAAATCACCTCTTTTCTCAAAGTTTATCATTTGGATTAGTGGACTTGAATATAATTTTGTAATCCTTGTTTGTGTGTCTTGCTTTTGGCAAGACGATTATTCATATGAACAAGTTACCAACCAGTTTGTACTATTCTTATGAACAATACCTTATGGTCACATTATGATTATAAATAAGTTATTCTCATCACTATGTTAATGATAATGGTTTAAACATTTATAAAAGGATTAGAATGCTAAAAGATATCCAAAGTTTAATAATGAAAAGACACTACAGTTTAAGTCATTTTGGTTATTACAGGTTCTTTATGAAAGATCAGGGTCCTAGATACTTAATCTAGAGACTTTGCAAAACCATGCCTCTTGGGCAGAATGACTAAAACTCTGCATTCTGGTAAAACGGTGAAATGCGAAGAAATGTTGAAACTTATACATAATGATGTATCACATTTTCAACAAGTAGTGGAAATCATTTATTGTAGACTTAAGTGAATAAGTGTATTTACTAAATGAAACATGAAGTTTGAAATGATTTGAATTGTTCAGATGAGTTCATAACTAAATGGGATATTGAATTAACTGAATTAACAAGTCTCTTCGATTCGATCGACATGACTAAGGTATTCAAGTTAAGTTTAGCATAAAAGGAACTTGTGAAAGATGTTTCACAAATTATGATAATTGGACGAATTCAAACTTTGTTGAAATGTCTAAACATCATAAACATTATGTATTAGATACATATGGTATAATATTATCTCTTATCGGGGTTATAGTTGTCATTTAGAGTTAGAGATCAAAATAAGCAAACACTCACTTGAAAGACAAAGGAACATCTAAAAGATTCGTGGAAACAACACCATAAGTGTTATAGCAAGTTCGAGTTTCTGGAGATTTCAATAAGTCGAAGTTGTGGCGAATAAACAAGTCGTTGTAGAGCATTCTTAGGAAACTATGAATGCATCTTCCACAAAGGGACAAACCTGCTGTTGTCCAAAGTTGATGTGTCTTGATGAAGATACAGGTGGAAGAAAGTAAAAGATCAAAACAAGGTATTTGACCTTACCTCCGGATTGTTGAGTGGCGCAGCGGAATTTGTTCCGTGGATCCAAACTCTACAAATAGAGGAGAAACTAATGATGATGATCATAAAGTTTTAGGGAATACTTTTACTAAAGAAAGTAGGATTCAACTATATATTCTACAAGTTCGTGGAATTATATTATTGATTCACTTGTCATGTTTTGAACAAGACATACCTACGAATTACAAAGAAGCGTGATGGACCTGAGTGCGAGAAATGACTATGACTCATAAATCCTATATTAAGTTACATTTAAGATTGCAAAGTAACATGTTACTTGATCTTATTAAAGTAAAGAAGTTTACTTGATATTTCTGAATGACTGCAAAGTCATAAGAAGGAAACGAAACTTAATAAATGACAAAAAGCTCGATTTTTCACAAGTTTGGACAAATTCAAGGAGTTGACTACAACACTAGTGATGCTTAAGTCTTTTGGATTTACACTAGAAATATATATGGATATTGAAGTCTCGTAATTGGAATTCTGAAATTGGTGCTGATCAAAGAATTTTGGAATGTCCAAGATTATTGAGAGGACCTAGATTTGAGTGGGAGCAAATCGGCTTGGCTAATTCATAATATGTAGCTGACATATTTTGAGTGGGAGCTAAGTGAAAACCCTAGATCTCAAACATGAATGTCATATTTGAGTGGGAGCGTGAAATCATTCTGGGATATGTGGATGACATATGTGAATGATGTGATTAGTGTTAATAATATTTAAGTTAGATAAATAAAGATGAAGTTGAAGTTATTAAACAATAAGATCTATTGAGATAGATTGGTGAGTTTAATAAACACTGAATGTCGAATGCTTCCTGGACTTGATTCTGAAAGATGTTCAGAATGTCCTAAGACAGGATTCTAATGTAGCTCAAAATGGAACAAGGTAAGAAAGAAGTTCTTACTGTATGAAGCATTGAGTATTGCAACTATGGTTGAAAGAAAGAGATGCGTTGCATCTCCTATGCCTCAGTCATAGGTTATTCCATGTAACCATGTTGTATACTCGACATAAAGTGACCCGAAGTTCTGGTTGGTAGGACAAAGTCTTAACTATAAGAATGTGTCCTTAAGTGATTCTTGAGTTGATCACTGAACCAGAATTAAGTTTGTACATAAATGGCTAGAAGCAATGTAAGTGGCATAGTTGCATTTCATGCACTAGGATCTACATCGATATAGAAGTATCAAGGCTGCATCTGATGTGATGTATAATGTTATGGCGGGGCTAGTTCGCTTTTAACATAGAATGATGTGTCCCAGGGCCCAGGGCCCATGGGAAAGCCCTCGAGGTTGATCTAACGTCACTGTAAGCTCCTGGAATCCAACCTCGTTCTGCTGCCATGACTATAGTATATACACAAAGGATATCAAAGTGTGTTTCGAAGTTCAGATGACAACGGTGAAAACAACCGTCATCATAAACACTAGAAACAAAGTCTCACTTTGTTGCCATACAAATGCTTCGACCCATTATAAGATAATGGTGTGAATGTCAAAGTTAGGAAGACTTTTATGATTTGCAAAAGACATAATGATCTGGTAAAACAGAACATGGACATGACGTTTCCCATAAGCATGCATGATCTATAAACGCATATGGTATATGGTTTATACGAGTAAAATGCAAGATGGATTATTTGTACTCTAGTGCAAGTGGGAGACTGAAGGAGATATGCCCTAGAGGCAAATAATAAATAGGTTTTTATTGTCATATCTCAATTAGTTTATAATAGTTTCATATTGTGCTATAACTGTGCCAAGTAGAAACATTGGTACAAGTGTGGTATGAAACAACAAAGTCCCTAGTAGCCTCTATTCATACTAGTTCGTTGGTCACGAAGATGATCTGGGTTTCAAGATCATGGGCATTTATGTCGACTGACAACGAGATCATATCATTGGAGAATGATGTGATTGGACATTCCTCGAAGGATTGCAACATGATCAAGTCATATAGTTCATTGTTGCAACAGCTATACCTAGACTCCTTCTCCTTAGACCGTGAGCTCATATTACTAGGTCACGGGGATGTAATATCACGGTAACAAGAAAACATAACTTGTTGTGAACGAGATTGAACAAAGGTATGGGATACCAATGATCGGATCTCGGACAAGTTGTATCGAGAAACAAAAGGAAGAGGATGCTACATTTAGACGGTTCAAACAACATTGTCATCAGGAATGCATAGGGGTCACATGGACATCCCTGGTCCCTCTGTTGATCATTGATACGGATCATGTCTAGAGCATTCCCGAGCCGTGAGAGGATACACATAAGGGTACGATGATAGCGATCATTTGTAAGACAGAATCACAGTAGAGAAAGAGAGAAAGCCGGAATCGTTCCGCAGAGAGATCCGAAGTTGTTTAGAGAAAGAATAAAGGACCGGAATCATTTCGAGAAAGATCCGAAGTCGTTCGGAGGAAATCGAAAGGGAACCGAAAGGTGTTTCGGGTCAAGATGGATTTTGTAATATGTATTTACATATTAATTAGTGTAATTAATATTAAATATAATATTAAAATCTAATTTGAAGGGTTATTCCACTAATGGGCCAAACTTCCTAGGGAAATAGGGCCCATGAGGAAAAAACCGGAGGAGGGAAGGAACAAGGGCCAAAGGGCCAAGGCCCAGACGCCTCAAGGGGGCCCACCCGGCCATCCTAGGGCTATGCGCGGGGTGGGGCCCACCCCTGGCTGGCCCATGAAGGCCCATGCGCCTTCCCCCTCTCCCTTGAATAGTCCCACATGGGAAACCCAAAGGAGAGGGCACACCCCCTCCCCCTATATAAAGGGGTGCCCATGGGTGGGATTGAAGATACCCAATATTTGGAGAATTCCTTTGGTTGACTTCCTCCTTCCCCCTCTCTCTCTAGTCCTTGTGATCATGGCCCCAAGTTTGGGCTGTGCGATCGAGGCACACCTGCAGCACGCCGTTGCGCTGCAGGGATTCCTAGCCGGATATTAACTTCCGCACTCCCGGTGGGATCGGGGAGCTGGAGGTCTCATCGTGCACCGGATGTGTACGAAGACACGAGGCCCAACACATGGGGCGCTTAAATGTCGTGAGACGGAGCTGTTGCATGATGAAGATGACGAAGGAGCAAGGGGTGACCTGCGAGGAGCTTCGCGACCTTGAGGTCGGCTACGAGTACGACTACTTCAAGCACGTTCCCCGCGGAACGTTAACCGCGTACGATCTACAGGGTATGTATTCTCTACGCTCCGGCCGTTACCGCATTACTAAATAGATAGATCCTAGGCAAGTTTTGGGGTTGCATCGTAGGAATTTTTTTGTTTTCCGCACCGATCCCCAACAGATGGAGTAATCTCCGGCGCTGCAGAAGGATGAGGGGCAGGAGTCGAAGGAGCTATGTCAAGAGAAGCGAAGTTTAGCTTTGACTGACGTAGGGGCTTCGAGGCAACTCCCTTCCCTTTTCCCTTGGAGATTTGTTTAGCTCTGAGAAGGTAATAGAAAAAATAGCATTACATCTCGGAAAAGAACTTCGAATAATGTACAAAGGTGGAACTTGTGAGGAAAGTTACCTCTTCACGACAGGCACCTCCTTTGTGCCGATGGACACTATCGGAGCCTTACGCTTCCGAGTAAGGTTCTACAGCAGTGGAACCAATTCTCCATCATCCTGAGAAATCTCAGGAGGATATCCCTCGACTGGAGCAAGCTCCAACTCGGGGAGGTCAGCAAGCTGGAAAGAGACAATATATTTTAGTATTGCTAAAACAATGAAAAGATGAACACATGAATCGAGTTACTGCTGGAAACTTACCGACACTACAGGATCTTCTGCCGTTTGCATGTCCAAAGACAGCTCCGGGATTTTCCTCTCGATCCGCTCCCTTATCAGTCACTTAATTTGACACACGTAATCTTTATCCGTGTAAGGCTTAGAGCATATTCAGAGTGAGTCCTTCTTGGACGCCGTGACGGAGTGCATAAGCCGGTCTCCATGATGTTGGAGAGGCTGGATCCGGCATGCCACCTAGCAGTGAACTAAGTCGGACCCTTTCAGGCCCTTGTGCTTCATCCAATACTCGATCCGCCTCTTGGCAAGAAGCAGATCGTCACTGAGAGCCGGCGCATCTGCGTCCTAGGACTCTTGAGGCGTGGAGGCACCGTCGAAAAAAGCCAGCAAAGCAGTAGATTTGCCGGGAGCGGGAATATCCTTATGATAAAAGAAAGTGGACGTCCATTGCTTGACCGACTCACTAGCCATAATCCAAGGATAGACGCGCTCTCTTCTAACAGAAAAACTAAAAGTACCAGTAATATAAGGATTACTGACAGTGATGGAATTTCTCCGGACATGAAAATAGAACCGGAAAAGAGTAAGGCTCAGCCTAATGCCGAGATACCCCTCGCACAAAGATGCATATGCGCTCATCTCTAAGAGAGAGTTCGGGGGAAGATGATGGAGTTGAACTCCGTAGTGATCTATAACCACAGAAAAGAAATCTGAAGGAGGGACGCTCAAACCTTTGTCGAGGTGTGTGCCGAAGTGCACTCGCTCACCGTCACGGGGGTTGGGGATGGTTTCGCCGAAGCCGCTCCACCAGTCGCTGGCGCAGAGGAGCCCTTCATCCTTCATGACGTGGAGCTTCGCGTCGTCAAGGACGCACAGGATCCAGACCCTGTGGTTCCTCTCCTTCTCCGCCACCTCTGCCATCGCTGCCATTGCCGTCGTGCCGGAAGATGATGCTGAAGCCATTTCTCCTGTGTGCCGATGACCTTGGATGGGCGACGCTGGAGGTTTCTAGGGAGTAGAGGAGCTCTGGGTTCGTGGGGAGACGTTGGCGAGAAGGAAATGGCGCAAGTGCTGGTGAAGAAGATGGGGAAAAGGATCCTCACCACTTATATCTCCCGGCCATGTCAAGATTCGTGCAAACGCAACAGTGAACGTGCCACGCATCATGGAAAGAATTGGGTAACCCCAGCGCGATCATTATGCCGCCTCGATCTCCACGCACACATTGAAACGGTGCCTCGGTTCTGCGAAAGGCGGACCCACCAATGGTCATGCTGACAGGAATGTCTGTCACTAACGTGACTTCACCATGACTAGTGTCAGGTTACGTCAGAGACCAAGTTCCGGCTTAGTTTGAATTTCGAGCTAGAAACCCGAATAACATATTCATTGGTCCGGCTCATTTGAGACTCAGATCCTATCCTTTATTTTTTGAAGTTTCAGGAACCATTCGCGATTCTGCAAGCCGAAGATGAAGCTAGACGATGATGAAATCCGACTTTGGATCATGAAGGCTTCCGGGGGCTGCTGTTGGGGATATACTTTCCGGGTATCCTCACTGTGCCTCACTGACCAGGGTGGCCCACTCCAGGTTAGATCTTTGCTTCATGGGCGGCCCAATCAGGGAAAAAAGACGGAGTCCAGTCCGGCTACAGGAAGGCCCAGAAGACTTACCGACATAGGCCCGTAGTGTTACTTGTAGTGCAAGATGTACTCTGTAACCGACTCTTAGTCGTAGCCGGATAGATCTCTCCCATAAACCCTAGGCCGGATATCTATATAAGCCGTCCTAGGGAGATTCTTTAGGTCACCCTCACAATAGTATACAATCTCAACTCGCAAGAGAAACCCTTGTAACCCATATTCCGGCTCTGCCATATTACTGGATTGCTAGCAGGAGTAGGATCCGTCCAAAGTCCGTGGATTCGAACCTGGGTAAACTTGTGTGCTCACCGTCCCGGAACACCGTACGTCTCACACCCCTTTCTTCCACATGCCCCGAGGACCCCCTCATGGCGTACTTGTCATCAATCCGATGATAACGGTGGGTAGAATTACAATTTACATCAAGGACCTCATAAAAAATGAAAATTGCATCCAAATCCATGCATTTATCACAAGGACCCTGAAACCGAGTAATGAAGTACTGTGTGTTTTGAGGTTTGCGCATACTAGTGTTCATCATGCTAAAGACTATCAATAGAATCTTTATAGATGCTAAGAATGGAAAAGAAGATCCAACGGTTAGCAATGTTTGGATTTGCCAGTCTTGAGATCCAACGGTCAATATTCAAAATAAGTTAATCCCTACACTATGTAGTGGTGGTATATATGGTATTGTAAGAGATAAGAGACAAGATAAAGATAAGAAGTACTACGAATGGCCGATCTAATGGTAGGTCTCGTAAGAGCGAGGTGCTCGAGTGGTCGGTGGAAGTACAAGTTACATCAAGGACCTCATAAAAATGAAAATTCCATCCAAGTCTGTGCATTTGGCACAAGGACCCTGAAACCGAGTAATAATGAAGTACTGTGTGTTTTGAGGTTTGTGCATACTAGTGTTCATCCTGCTAAAGACTATCAGTAGAATCTTTCTAGATACTAAGAATGGAAAAGAATATCCAACGGTTAACAATGTTTGGATTTGCCAGTCTTGATCCAACGGTCAATGTTCAAAGTTAATCGGTTAGCAAAGTTGAGCCTAATTTCATTAAATAGATAGGATGCAAAATCTTAGAAATAAGATGAACCTGTCATCAAAACTCTCGGTGGTTTCTGATATATATTAATTGACCCTTAACCCGATGGGCACCTCCAAGAGCTTTTTCGTAAAACTTTCAAAGCAACCTACAATTTACCTGTAGTAGTCCAAATTTTACCTAATTTCGATAAATCGACATAAAATCATTCAAGTGGGTGAAGTTAGCTTGGATATTGGAGAATTGATAAAACATGGGAAATCATAAGTGCATCATGTTGGTCCACTATATATGTGTGAAAACTTGGCTTGTGGCATTCAAATCCATAGTCTTTGGACTTTATTTAGGGGAAATAACAATCTAGTCATCACTCAAAAAATTAAGAATTTCCTTTCCTAAGATAGTTGGAAACTCACACTGGCAGCATTGTCTACTACAAGAAGATGCACCTATATCTACCTCCAAAAAGACATTAAAATCAAGAGGAATCTATTGCACTTAATTGTAGCTAAAGTTTGGCTTAGTTTTGTTAAACTGGCAAGATGCAAAATCTTAGCAAGAAGTTGAATTTGTCGTCAAAAATCTCGTTGGATGGTTTCTCATATATTAATTGTGACCCCCCGATGGGTACCTTCAAAAGCTTTTTCGTAAAACTTTCACAATAACCTACAATTTGCTTGTAGTAGTTCAAATTTGACCTAATTTTGATAAATCGACATAAGGTCATTCAAGTGGGCAAAGTTATGTAGCGAGTTTGAGAATTCATAAAACACAGGAAAATCATAAGTACAATATGTTGGTCCACTATATATATGTGTGAAAACTTGGCTTCTGGCATTTAGATCGATATTCTTCGAACTTCCTTTACGAGAGAGAATAATCTTGACATCACTCAGAAAATTGAGAATGGTCTTTCCTGATAATTGGAAACTCACATCGACAACATTGTTTACTACAAGAATATGCACCCATCTACCTCTGAAAAGACATTGAATTCAAGAGGAATCTATCACGCTTACATGTAGCTAAATTCTAACTTAATTTTGTTAAATTGTCAAGATGCAAAATCTTAGAAAGAAGTTGAACCTATCATCAAAGCTCATAGTGGTTTCTGATAATTAATTCACCCCCTCCTTCGAAGGGTACCTCCAAAAGCTTTTTCATGAAACTTTCAAAGCAACCTACAATTTACTTGTAGTTCAAATTCGACCTAATATAATTTCGATAAATCGGGATAAAGTCATTCAAGTTGGCAGAGTTAGATAGGAAGTTTGAAAGAACATAAAACATGGGTATCGTTAGTACAACACGTCGGTCCACTATATATTTATATATATATATATATATATATATATATATGAAAACCTGGATTGTGGCATTCAGATCCATATTCTTCAGACTTTCTTGACGGAAAATAACAACCTCGCTTCTCATCTCTCGGAAAATTGACAATTGAATGTTCTTTCCTGATAGTTCGAAACTCACACCGACGACATTGTTTAAAGTATATTGATTTTTTCAATGAGTATACTATTTAATACTGTATATAGTTGGTCAAACTTTGTAATGTTTGACTTTGACTAAACCTAATATGCTGAGTAATACTCCATCCGTTTAGAAATATAAGAAACTTTAGCTTTGTGAATCGAATGTATCTAGACGTCTTTTAGTGTATGGGTTCGTAGAGGTTCAGAGTGAACCTATACACTAAAAGGCGTCTAGATACATTCATTTCACAAAGCTAAAACGTCTTATATTTCTGAACAGAGGGAGTATTAAATAAATCGAGTATAGGATAAGATTAGGAAAACAACATTTTTTAGAACCCTCATAAGCTTATTCTTAGCATCACAGATCTGAATATTACATTGACACTAATGATTAACTAAACTGCAAACAGAGCAAACCCAAACACATACGGAGTAGTAGTAGTACAACTTAATGACTTCTAGGGGGACTCCGTGGTCTTCTCAGGCGACTTGGTAGCATCCTCCGCGGGCAACTTGGCTGCGTCCTCCGCGGTACCATCGCCAAGCAGGGACTCGTGGATGTTGGGAAGCACGCCGCTATGTGCGATGGTAACACCGGCCAGCAGCTTGCTAAGCTCCTCGTCGCGCATGACATTGAGCACCACGTGCCTCGGGATGATGCGGATCTTCTTGCTGTCCTTTGCGGCTTGCCCGGCGAGCTCTAGCACCTCGGCAGTGAGGTATTCGAGAACGGTCGTGAGGTAGACGGGAGCCCTGAAGCCTATGCGCTGGGAGTACCGACCCTCCTTGAGGTAGCGCCCGATCCGGCCGACAGGGAAATGCAGCTCGGCCATGACGGACCTCGACACCTGCTTCTTCCTACGGCTGCCTGGTGCGAGACTGTGACTTGGAGTGTCCAGAGCAGGATTCGGAAGCCGGCGACATGTCTTCTTTTTCTCCACGGCCTTTGTCGCCGCCACCCGGGTCTTCTTCTTCCCACGGGGAGCTCCGGTCTTCAGAGCCATAGCTACAAAGTCTAAGAGGAAGAAAGATTAACTGTGGAGGGCCGGTGAAGGTGTCCAGGTCCCTTGTATTGAAACTTTAACAACGTCGTCTTTACTGTTTTACAAGTATGAATTTTTAATAGGAGTACTACTAAAAGGCTATGTGCATGTTTCCTTATTTTCTTTCACTTTTTTGAAACATGGTTAGATGTGTCAGCTTGAAAATTCATACAAAGAAGTTGTATCTTTCAAAACAATAGTCGGTTTTTAGTATGACTGCGTGGGTACAATAATTAGTACTATATGAATTTGTGACAAATTTACAAGCAATCTATCACGCACTGGTAGTTCAAAATTTACCTACTTTGGTTTTATTGACAAAATGTCATTTAATTATGCGAAATTAGCTAGAAGGCCTAAAAATTCATGAAACTTGTTAACCATGAAACATACTCTATTTTGTGTGAAATTTAGTGTGTTGTGGCATTCGGAGCAATACTCTTTGCCTTTTCTTTAAAAAATAATTATATGTGGCACTTCTAAAATAATTTAACAAAATTCTATACATAAAAGTTGAAAAGTCCAATTAACAACATTAGTATGCCATGCCAAAATGCACTCCGTCTACCCGAAATGGACACGATCTTTGTCATTATTTAACTTGAAACCCAAGTACTCCCTCCGTCTCAAAATAGATGTCGCATTTTTTTTAAATTTAGATCTATCTAGACTAGATAGTGGCTAGATACATCCAAATTTAAACAATTTTGAGACGGAGGGAGTATGTTAACACATTGTTGGTCATATTGTAAAGAAGTGTTTTTAAACCTTGTCAAAATTCATGTTTATCATTTACGGAAGAGGACACCATACATAAGTGCTTAACATTTTTTATTGTTTTCTTTACTTTTCTTTAATTTATCCCAATAAACGGGACGAGTGATGCAGATGTGAACTTGACATTGGTAACTTGGCTTAAAATGTGAACAATGTTCATACATGGTTATGACCATATTGTGTAGCAAGTTTTTAGAAAGTTGTCCAAATCCATGTTTATAGTTTTCGTCAAAACAAGCACAAATATAAGAGGACACCATTTAAGTTTCAACTATGTATCATTACCACCCCCCCTCCCGCAAAAAAAACTACGTATCATGACACACATTGAAATACGTATTTTCATATAGTACTAACATGCGGTGGAAATTATCTATATTTTGCTAGAATACAGTGAGTGCACTCTAAGCCAAATTATCCAGATGTACTTAATTACTAAAAACAAATCCTATCACTTGAAATTGAAAAGCATTTTCCTAAAAGTTTGAAACTCTCATTGACAACATTATTTATCAAAGCCAAGATGCTTCGTAGAATGAGATATAGTACACTTCCCGCCTCTTCTCTGGATGCCATTTAATTTTGCACTCGGGCACGTTTTTTCAGTGGGGACGAGAAGAGATCTCCTCGTCGTCGTCGTCGTCCTCGGCCTCCTCCCTGTCGTCGTCTTTGTCCCCCTCCTCAAGGTCGACCTCAGACTCCTCTTCCTCAGTCTCATCTTCCGTCTTATCGGAGTCGCTCGGTGTTGGTGGTGGTGTCCCTTCGAAAAAGCGCTGCCAGTGGCAATCTTCTTCATCGGAGGAGTTAGATAGTGGCGGCAGCCATGGCCCGTCGACTGACTCTAGGCTTCTAGGTGGAGTTTCGGAGCCTTTCCCATTTGTCAGGTCAATCGACGTGTTCTGGAGAGAGTTGTCATATGACATTTTGGAAGGAAATAGAGAAAGATCGAGTTCTAAGCAACTGTGGGTTGGGTGTTTTGGGTGAAAGTAGGGGTGCATACTGTTGCAATTTATAATATCTATTTATAGTCGTACTTGTGTTAATACCCTGAAAACTATCCCAAAATATCATAAATAGATTGTACCAGACTCGTCCCGTCAACAAAAAAGGATTATACCAGACTTGTCGATTCTTGATTTTTCTCGGCCCAGAGAATTCAGGAGGCTCCCCTCTGTATCCAAAAATGAAGAGAATCATGCAGATCGTGCTCAATTACTCGGTGTCTCTTACTTCTTCCATTAAAAATTAAGTGTCTATAGTATTACATACTTATCTAGCTACAGTGCTACTAGTATACGTATACTCTTCAGAAAGTTGCGTTACCGAACTTGATTGATGGTGATATGGTGTTGGCCTCATATTTTTCTGCACCGCTGCATCTCAGACTAGAAGTATAATCATTGCGTGAAAGCTTACATGAGAAGGAAGGAGAAATGGAGAGGATAGTGGATGGATGGTGAGAGGGGGGCGAAGGAGAGAGAAAATCTACTATGTAGTAGTATGTATACTAGTACCGCGTGTCATGACCCATCGTAATATGTAAACTTTTAGCCGAAGTTAGATAGGAACCATGATCAACTACAGTATGTGTGAAACCATTGGCTTGTGGCATTTTGAACCATATTATTTGGACTTTCTTCACAAAAAAACATCACCGTCCTCACTAGGAAAATTGAAATTCTATTTTTCCTAATCGTTTGAAACTCCCACATGCAACAATGCTTACTACGCCAAGATGCACCCATCTACCAAACTATTGTGGGAACTCTATCAAATTGTAAACTATGATGTCAATATGGCCTTGATGACCTTGGTCATGTAGGTTGAAATAATCTCGATAGTGTCCATACACATGGTAGGACAATATTGTGAAGCTATTTTTCCAAAACTTATCTAATCCCATGATTATAGTTTTCATGGCATGTGGTGCACAAGACATGATAGGACATCATGAGTAAAACTTTTGTTTCTTGTTTTTCATTTATTCAATGTGATCAATGTTCAAAACGGGTTCAAAATTGCCTCCCCTCCCGATGTTTGGCCGATCTTTTGAATAACCTTCGCTCCCGATGTTTGGGAAGCAAGTGAAAAATTCGAAAACCAAAAAACTTTGAATTTTTGTGCCGCCAAGGACCAAAGTGGTTTCCTTCCTATGTACTCCTCGTCCCTACTCCACACCAACACACAGCTTCCGAACATGCCAGAGACACAGAGCTGCCATACCAAGGCACACGTGCGCAGCGCCACGCTATGAACGAGGGGAGAGAGATCAGCCGGACCGGTATGCAAGGGCAAAGGGGAGGAGAGATGGAGCATAGGGAAGGAGAGAGAAAACACACGGTTTGTTTTGTGTGCATAGGTCTTGAAATTTACTACTAGTAGAATGTACGCTGTAAGGCCGCAGGAGTACCTTCTGTCAGAAACCCATCATAACTTTGCTCTGACATGGAACCGCCTTCAACTTCTCTTTGCTGCTACCCTCTTCCCCTGCCAACGTTTTATTCTCATAGCATGTATAGCGCCTGGATAGAGGTGACCATATGTCTAAGCAAAGAAATATACTACTCCCGCATTGTGTAAAAAAAGCACACCTTAATAAGGCTCAGATAATAGACGTCTAGCATATCATCACTATATAAAATTATAATAGGTAAAATGGAAAAAATATAATTTTTTTCAACAAATATAAAGTATGGTTGTATATTTGGTTCTTCTACTTTGTATCATCATGTGTAGAAGTCAAAGATTATTAGATACCTAACACTTGAAATGTTTGGTAACATGGTCAAGAGAAACAAGGGGGAAGATTCTAGTATGATGGAGACGTGTGTTTTGAGAGGTTTATGCATAGTGCATTCATTGTTTTCAAGACTATCAATAGAATCTTCTAGATGCTAGAATGGAAAATAAGATCCAATGGCTAGAAATGTTCGGATTCGCGAGTCTCAATCTAACGGTCAATATTCAAAGTTATTCGTACACTATATAGTGGTAAGATAAGATGTCTAAAAACATGGCTTGTGGCATTCAGATCCATTACTCTCCAGACTGTCTTTACAGAAAGGAATAATCTCGTCATCACTCGGAAAATTAAGAATGATATTTCCTGATATTTGGAAACTCACATCGACGACATTGTTTACTACAAGAAGATGCACCCATCTACGTCCGAAAAGACAATTAATTCAAGAGAAATCTATCATATTTACTTGTAGCTCAAGTTTGATCTAATTTCGTTAAATTGTCAAGATGAAAAATCTTAGTAAGAAGTTAAACTTGTTGTAAAAACTATTGGTGGTGGTTTGTGATATATTAAATCAGCCCCCAATGGTTACATCCAAAAAACGTAAAACTTTCAACGCAACCTACAATTTACTTGTAGTTCAAAATTGAACTAACTTCAATAAATCGACATAAAATCAATTTCAAGTGGGAAAAAGTTAGCTATAGGAATAAGTTTGAAAAATCATAAAATACGGGAATCATAAGTACAACATGAGGGTCCACTATATATGTCTGAAAGCTTGGCTTGTGACGTTCAGGTCCATATCCTTTGGACTTTGTTTACGAAAACAAACAATAATCTCATCATCACCCGGAAAATTGAGAATTTTCTTTCCTGATAGTTGGAAACTCACACCAGTGGTACTGATTACTACAAGAAGATGCATCCAGTGGTACTGATTACTCACCTACGAAAATACATTTAATTTAAGAGCAATCTATCGCACTTACTTGTAGATCAAGTTTGATCTAATTGCTTTAAATCGACAAGAAGTCACTAAAGTGTGCAAAGTTTGGTAGGAAGCTTGAAAAATCTTAGTACTAAAAACTTGGGCATTACGTATAAAAAACCATTGGTCCAGTCTGTGTGATAATTGGGGTGGTTGCATTTTCTTTTAACTATGGTAGGTCTCGTAGGAGAGAGGTGCTTGAGAGTTAACACGATCGATGGAAGTACAACTTACATCAAGGACCTCATAAAAAAATGAAAATTCATCCAAGTCCATCCATTTAACACAATGACCCTAAAATTGAATAATGAAGTGCGTGTGTTTTGTGGTTTGCGCATACTAGCGTTCATTGTGCTAAAGACTATCAATAGAATCTTTCTTGATGCTAAGGGAAAATAGAAGATCTATCGGTTAACAATGTTTGGATTTGCCAGTCTTGATCCAGCGGCCAATGTTCGAAGTTAATTCGTACACTATACAATGGTGTTATGGTATTGTAAGAGATAAGACAAGATAAAGATAAGATAAGAAGTACCACGAATGGCCGATCTAATGGTTGGTCTCGTAGGAGCGAGGTGCTTGAGAGTTAAGACGGTCAGTGGAAGTACAAGTTACATCAAGGACCTCATAAAAAATGAAAATTGCATCCAAGTCCATGCATGCATTTAGCACAAGGACCTTGAAACTGAGCAATGAAGTGTGTGTTTTGAGGTTTGCGCATACTAGCGTCTATTGTGCTAAAGACTATCGGTAGAATCTTTCTAGATGCTAATAATGGAAAAGAAGATCCAACGGTTAGCAAAGTTTGGATTTGCCAGTCTTGATCCAACGGTCAATGTTCAAAGTTTGGATTTGCCAGTCTTGATCCAACGGTCAATGTTCAAAACAGGTTCAAAATTGCCTTCCCTCCGATGTTTGGCCGATATTTTGAATAACCTTCCCTCCCGATGTTTGGGAAGCAAGTGAAAATTTCGAAAACCGGAAAACTTTGAATTTTTGTGCCGCCAAGGACCAAAGTGGTTTCCTTCCTATGTACTCATCGTACCTACTCCACACCAACGTGCGGCTGCCGAACACGCCAGAGATAGAGAGCTGCCGTACCAAGGCACACGTGTGCAGCGCCATACTGTGGATGAGGGGAGAGAGATCAGCTGGACTGATGCGTGAGGGGAAAGGGAGGGAGATGGAGCATAGGGAAGGAGAGAGAAAACACACGATTTGTTTTGCGTGCATAGGTCCTGAAATTTACTACTAGTAGAGTGTACACTGTAAGGCTGCAGGAGTACCTCGTGTCAGAAACCCATCCTAACTTTGCTCTGACATGGAACTACCTTCAACTTTTCTTCACTGTTGCCCTCTTCCCCTACCAACGTTTTATTCTCTCAGCATGTATAACGCATGGACAGAGGTGACCATATGTCTAAGAAAATAAATATACTACTCCCGCATTGTGTAAAAAATGACACCTTAATAAGGCTCAGATAGTAAACATATGGCATATCATCACTATATAAAATTATAATTGGTAAAGCACAAAAAAATATAAATTTGATCAACATCTATAAAGTATGGGTGTTTTTTGGTCCTTGTAATTTGTATCATCATGTGTAGAAGTCAAAGATTATTAACTACCTAACACTTGAAATTTTTGGTAACATGGTCTAGAGAAACGAGGGAGAAGATTCTAGTATGATGGAGAAGTGTGTTTTGAGAGGTTTATGCATAGTGCATTTATTGTGTTCAAGACTATCAATAGAATCTTCTAGATGCTAGAATGGAAAAGAAGATCCAACGACTAGAAATGCTGGGATTCGCGAGTCTTGATCCAATGGTCAACATTCAAAGTTACCCGTACACTATATAGTGGTAAGATAAGCTAAGATAAGATAAGATCATGTAGAAGTCAACCATTATTAGCTACGAGGGAGAAGATTCTAGTATGATGGAGTAGTGTGTTTTGAGGTTTGTGCATAGCATTCATTATGCTGAAGACTATCAATAGAATATTCTAGATGCTAGAATGGAAAAGAAGATCCAACGGCTGGAAATGTTGGGATTCACGAGTCTTGATCCAACGGTCAATATTCAAAGTTATTCGTACACTATATAGTGTAAGATAAGATAAGATAAGATAAGATATCTCTATCTCTATCTCTACTACTATAGTGGAGCAGTTTTGAATTGGATCCATAGCACCAATCCCGACCGTTGGGCTGTTGGATCCAATGGTTCAGAGAAACTGGATTCGTGTTGAATAGTACCTACAGCAAACTCCACCATGCTTGTTCTAGAACCATCATGTCACCACCCCCAAAATTTCATAGCATAGTAGACTATATTCTCTCTACTTACTAATATAGTGGAGCAGTTTTGAATTGGATCCATAGCACTAATCATGACCGTTGGGCTGCTAGATCCAATGGTTTAGAGCAACTATATTCGTGTTGAATAGTAATCCCTCCGCCAAAATATAAGGCGCCTAAGGATTAGTCAAAAGTCAAAAAAACTTAAGTTTGACCATGATTATATAGAAAAATATAAAAATTTAGAATACTAAATTAATATCAATAGATTCACCATAAAGTATATTTTCTTAATATGTCCATTCAATATTGTAGATGTAGATATTTTTTCCTAAATATTTAGTCAAAGTTAGTAAGGTATGACTTTTGACCAATCCTTAGGCGCCTTATATTTTGGGACGGAGCGAGGGAGTATAGACCTAGAGCAAACTCCACCATGTTCTAGAACCATCCTGTCACCACCCCCAAAATGCATAAATTAAGTCTATTAATAATAACTATCTACACATATTGAGAATACAACCTACCGTTGGACCATTGGACATGATGGTGACATGATGGTTCTAGAACATGGTGTAGTTTGCTCTAGGTACTATTCAACATGAATCCAGCTTCTCTGAACCATTGGACCTAACATCCCAATGGTCAAGATTGGTTCTATATGTGGATCCAATTCAAAACTGCTCCATTATAGTAGTAGATATAGATAAAAAAGCACACCTTAATAAGTCCTAGTATGTGGCATCTGCTAAGGTTCACCTTATACATAGTGGAAACTATAAACTATCTTTAAGCCTAAGGTTCACCTCAATCTTGTGTGTTGACCATAGAGAATAGAAAAATCATTTCCCCTCTCTCCTTATTTCATGTGATCATTTTCAAAAGGGGTTCAAAATTTTCAAGAGGCAAAATCTTAGTAGCTAGAAGTCGAACAGTCTCAACTGATATATTAATTGACCGCTCGATGGGTACCCCCAAAAGCTTTTTACATAAAACTTTCAAACCAAGCTACAATGTATTGCTTGTAGTTCAAATTTGACCTTTTATTTCCATACATCGACATAAAGTCATTCAACAAGTGGACGGGGTCAACTAGGAACCTTGAAAAATCATAAAACATGGGAATCGTAAGTAAAACACATTGATCCACCTAGCTAATATGTCTAGAAGCTTGGCTTATAGCATTGAGATCCATATTCTTCGGACTTTCTTTACAAAAAAGAATCATCTCGTCATCACTCAGAAAACTGAGAATTTTCTTTCCTGATTGTTGGAAACTCACACCGACGACATTGTTTACTACAAGAAGATGCACACATCTACCTCCGAAAATACAATTAATTCAAGAGAAATCTATCACACTTACTTGTAGCTAAAGTTTGACTTAATTTTGTTAAATTGACAAGAAGTCACCGAAGTGCACGAAGTTAGCTAGGAATCCTAGTACTAAAAACTTGGGTATTACATATAAGAAACGGTGGTCCAATCTGTGTGATAATTGGGGTGGTTGCATTTTCTTTTAACCTTGGTAGGTCTCATAGGAGCGAGGTGCTTGAGAGTTAACACGGTCGGTGGAAGTAAGTACAAGTTACATCAAGGACCTCATAAAGAATGAAAATTACATCCAAGTCCATGCATGCATTTAGCACAAGGACCCTGAAACTGAGCAATGAAGTACTATGTTTTGAGGTTTGCGCATACTAGCGTTTATCATGCTAAAGAATATCAGTAGGATCTTTCTAGATGCTAAGAATGGAAAAGAAGATCCAACGGTTAGCAATGTTTGGATTTTCCAGTCTTGATCCAACTGTTAATGTTCAAAGTTAATCTCTACAATATATGTAGTGGTATGGTATTGTAAGAGATAAGAGACAGGATAAAAATAAGATGAGAAGTACTACGAATGGTTGATCTAATGGTAGGTCTCGTAAGAGCGAGGTGCTTGAGATTTAACACGTTCGGTGGAAGTACAAGTTACATTAAGGACCTCATAAAAATTGAAAATTGCATCCAACAAGTCCGTGCATTTAGCACAAGGACCCTTAAACCGCGTAATGAAGTGAAGGAGATATGCCCTAGATGCAAATAATAAATAGTTTTTTATTATCATATCTCAATTAGTTTATAATAGTTTCATATTGTGTTATAACTGTGCCAAGTAGAAACATTGGTACAGGTGTGGTATGAAACAACAAAGTCTCTAGTAGCCTCTATCCATACTAGTTCGTTGGTCATGAGGATGATCTGGGTTTCAAGATCATGGGCATTTATGCCAATTGACAACAGGATTATATCATTGGAGAATGATGTGATTGGATATTCCTCGAAGGATTGCAACACGATCAAGTCATATAATTCATTGTTGCAATAGCTATACCTAGACTCCTTTTCCTTAGACCGTGAGCTTATATTACTCACTATTTCCCGAGGCTGCTTTGACTGCATCAATCGTCATCTGGTAATACGGTGGCCATAAAGGTGTACGTTGGGTATTCCGAAGGAACAGTAGATGGCATGTGACTGCAAGACCAGGATTTGTTCATCCACATGACAGGTAAAGATACATACGGCTGGCTTGGTGAGATTACATGTGACTCGGTCACGGGGATGTAATATCACGGTAATAAGAAAACAGAACTTGTTGTGAACGAGATTGAACAAGGTATGTGATACCAATGATCGGATCTCGAACAAGTCGTATCAAGAAATAAAAGGAATTGGATGCTACATTTAGCGGTTCAAACGACATTGTCATTAGGAATGCATAGAGGTCACATGGATATCCCTGGTCCCTCTATTGATCATTCATTTAGATCATGTCTAGATCATTCCCAAGCCGTGAGAGGATACACTTAAGGGTACGATGAGAGCGATCATTCGTAAGACGGAATCACAGTCGAGAAAGAGAAAGTCGGAATTGTTCCGCGGAGAGATCCGAAGTTATTCGGAGAAAGAATAAAGGAAAAGACCCAGAAAAGTGTTTTTGAATAAATGAGAATTTAAATATACATTTATTATATGTTAATTATGAATTAATATATTCTAAATAATATTTAAGTTAAGATTTATAAAGGTAACTTTTATATTAGGCCAAATCCCCGGAGGGAAATAGCCTAGAAGAAAAGCTGCAGAAAAAGAAAAGGGAAAAAGAACAGCCCAGCCACGTGGGCAGCGGATACTCCGCGCCGCACGGGGGAAGGCGCTAGCTGCCAGCCACAGCAGGCGGCCTGGCTCGACCCTGGCCCATGCGGGGCTCGCGGGGGAGCCAGCCAGCCAGCCGGGCCGGCAGGGCAGGCGGCCCACCCGGGCTGACCCAGGCGCTGGGCAGCGGAAGCCAACAGGCCGGGAAGGCACAGCGGCCCACCCGGGCCTCGCACTAGCTGTCGCTGCGGGCGATGCTGGGCCGCGGGGTGGCTAGCCGGCCCACCTGGGCCGCCGGCTGCAGTTTGCGCCTGGCAGGCCGCGGCGGAGGCTCCCTAGCCCACCCGGGTTGGTGCTTATTTCCAGCTGGACTGAAGGTGTTTGGCCCATCTGGTTGAGTTGATTTTTCCTGTTATTTCCTTTTGCCTTTTAGTCCCACATGGCTAACCTAATGGGGAGGGCACACCCCCTCCGCCTATATAAAGTGGTGCCCATGGGTGGGATGACACACACAATTTGATAAGTCTTGTAGTTGACTTTCTCCCTCCCTCTCTCTAGCCCTTGTGACCATGGCCCCAAGTCTGGGTTGTGCGAACAAGGCATACCCATAGTACGCCGTTGCGCTGCAGGGATTCCTAGCAGGGTATCAACTTCCGCACTCTCGGCGAGATCGGGGAGCCAGAGGTCTCATCGTGCACCGGATGTGTATAAAGACACGAGGCGCAACACTTGGACGCTTAAATATCGTGAGCCGGAGCTGCTACACGATGAAGAAGGACCAAGGGGTGACCTGCGAGGAGCTTCGCGACCTTGAGGTCGGCTACGAGTACGACTACATCAACCACGTTCCCCACGGAATGTTAACCACGTACGGTCTATAAGGGTATGTATTCTATACGCATTGGCCGTTACCGCATTACTACATAGATAGATCCTAGGCAGTTTTGGGGTTCGAACGTAGGAAATTTTTTGTTTTCTGCTGCGGATCCCCTTCATGAAGTACTATGTGTTTTGACGTTTGTGCATACTAGTGTTCATCATGCTAAATACTATCAGTAGAATCTTTCTAGATGCTAAGAATGGAAAAGAAGATCCAACGGTTAGCAATGTTTGGATTTGCCAGTCTTGATCCAACGGTCAATGTTCAAATAAGTTAATCCCTACACTATGTAGTGGTGGTATGCATGATACTGTAAGAGATAAGAGACAAGATAAAGGTAAGATAAGAAGTACTACAAATGGCCAATCTAATGGTAGGTCTCGTAGGAGCGAGGTGCTTTGAGAGTTAACACGGTGGGTACAATTACAATTTACATCAAGGACCTCATAAAAAAATGAAAATTGCATCCAAGTCCATGCATTTAGCACAAGGATGACCCTGAAACTAAGCAATGAAGTGTGTGTTTTGAGCTAGAGGTTTACGCATACTAGCGGTCATCGTGCTAAAGACTTTTAGTAGAATCTTTATAGATTCTAAGAATGGAAAAGAATATCCAATGGTTAGCAATGTTTGGATTTGCCAGTCTTGATCCAACAGTCAATGTCCAAAGTTAATCCGTACACTATATGTAGTGTGTAGTATGGTACGGTATTGTAAGAGATAAGACAAGATAAAGATAAGGTAATAAGAAGTACTAAGAATGGCCGATCTAATGGTTGGTCTAGTAGGTGCGATGAGCTTGAGAGTGAACACGGTCGATGGAAGTACAAGTTACATATCAAGGACCTCATAAAAATTGAAAATTGCATCCAAGTCCATGCATTTAGCACAAGGACCCTAAAACTGAGCAATGAAGTGTGTGTTTTGAGGTTTGTGCATACTAGCGTTCATCGTTCTCATCAAGACTATTAGTAGAATATTTTTAGATGCTAGGAATGGAAAAGAAGATCAACAGTTAGCAAAATATTTGGATTTGCGAGTCTTGATCCAACTTGTCATCCAAAATCTCATTGGATGGTTTCTCATATATTAATTGTGACCCCTGATGGGTACCTCCAAAAGATTTTTCGTAGAACTTTCACAGTAACCTAAAATTTACTTATACTAGTTCAAATCTGACCTATTTTCGATAAATCGATATAAAGTCATTCAAGTGGGTGGAGTTAGGTAGGCAGTTTTGAATTGGATCCATAGCACCAATCCTGACCATTGGGATGTTAGGTCCAATGGTTCAGAGTAGTTGGATTCGTGTTGAACAATATATAGAGAAAACTCCACCATGTTCTAGATAGTTATTATTAATAAACTTAATGTATGCCTTTTTCTCTAACAAGACTATTGGTTAATAACAACTTAATGTTCGTTAAATCACATTTCATACAGTATATATGAGTGTGGCATGTGCTTGTGTGTGTGCGTGTGAAAACTTTGGCTTTTGGCATTTATTTAGATCAATATTCTTCGGACTTCCTTTACGGGAGAGAATGATCATGACATCACTCGGAAAATTGAGGATGTCCTTTCCTGGTAGTTGGAAAGTAACACCGACGACATTGTTTACTACAAGAAGATGCACCCATTTACCTCTGAAAAGACATTTAATTCAAGAGCAGTCTATCATGCTTACTTGTAGATCAAGTCTATCTTAATTTCATTAAATTGATGCAAAATCTTAGCAAGAAGTTGAACCGTACCTATATATCATCAAAACTCTTGGTGGTTTCCCATATATTAATTGACCCCTCCCCCCGATATATATGGGTACCTCCAAGAGAGATCTTTCGACAAACTTTCAAATCAACCTAAAATTTACTTGTGGCAGTTCAATTTGTACCTAATAATTTCGATAAATCGGCATAAAATCAATTAAGTGGGTGAAGTTAGCTAGGAAGTTTGAGAACTCATAAAACATGGAAAATCGTAAGTACAACATGTTGGTCCACAATAGATGTCTGAAAACTTGCCTCGTGTGTCATTCAGATCCATATTCTTTAGACTTGCTTTACAGGAAAGAACAATCTCGTCATCACACTAGGAAAATTGAGAATGTTCTTTCCTGAGATAGTAGGAAACTCATAGTGATTGAATTATTTACTACAACAAGATGCACCTATAGACCTCCAAAAAGACATTTAATTCAAGAGCAATCTATATCGCTCTTACTTGTAGCTCAAGTTTGACCTAATTTCATTAAATTGTCAAGATGCAAAATCTATCTTAACAAGAAGTTAAACCTATTGTCAAAACTCTTGGTGTTTTGTGATATATTAATTGACCCCTCGATGGGTAGCTCCAAAAGCTTTTTCGAAAAACTTTCAAAGCAACCTACAATTTTCTTAGACACGAGGCTAGTAAATTTCTAAGCTACGTATAGTAAGGGCATGTGCAGTGTCTAGAAGTAGCTATGAAAACTACTTTTGGTCCAGTGTTTAGAACTAAAGTGGGTCCACACTATGTTATCCACGGAATAGTGGGCCCTCCCTATTGATTCTCTTAGACATAAGTCTAGCACTAGAATCACCTTGAAGAATCTTTTTGTTAGCACTACCCACTCCACCATTAAGATATATGTTTAAGACTTGACATCGTGCTTGCTTTGATGTCTGGGGCCAATGGGCTCACTACCGTGGGGCCCCATTGTTATTAGTGTTTATTATATCCTATAGCAGCCAACGAATGTTATCTCTAACTCCTCTAGCTCTTCCTTCTCGATGAAGCCTCGATGCTCGGCTTTGAAGGATGGTTACAAGGGCAGTAGGTGCTTATGCTGACTTCGGCAAGCTCAAGCCCCCCCACTGGACAGTCTGAAGACACAATCTTTCGGAGGTGCTCATAGGGGTAGGATGTGAGTTCATGCGTTCATAGGGGTGAGTGTGTGTATGCATTTGTGAGCGTGTGCGTTTTGTAGTGGATTTTCGAAAAATGAGAGAGATGGGCCTTCTGTTTGTATTAAGTTTTGCTCGGTTTTCCCAAAGTAATTGTAATGGCCACTGGTGTCTAGGGTCTATGGGCTCACTACCGGGGGCCACATTATTAGTGGTTCAATTACATCCCATAGTAGCCAATGAATATGAGCTCCAAGCCCCTAGCACTTCCTTCTCCATGAAGCCTTGGCGCTCGACTTTGAAGGATGGTTATGAGGGTAGTGAGAGGCGACGTTCCCATCAATATATAGCGAGGTGCCTATGGTGACTTCGTCAAGCTCAAGCCCCGCGGGATCAATCTCAAGATCCAGTCTTTCTGAAGTGCTCATAGGTGTAGGGTGTGCATACCTGCATTCATAGGGGTGAGTGTGTGTACGCATTTGTGAGCACCTCCGTTTTGTAATGGGTTTTCGCAAAAAGAGAGGGGGGCCTTTGG
The DNA here is from genome assembly GCA_916181665.1 of Avena sativa. Lineage (NCBI taxonomy): Eukaryota > Viridiplantae > Streptophyta > Magnoliopsida > Poales > Poaceae > Avena > Avena sativa. The sequence goes on along the minus strand of OV702290.1, from coordinate 174,584,896 downwards.
TTTATTTATTGAGTTTTGATATGTTTTCCAAAAGTACTCCATGTAATGCAACTCAAACTAGGTGAGTGATGTTTGGGGGCCCACGGGCTCTCTAGCGTGGCCCCAGTTATTAGTGGTCGAGTTAAATCCAATACAGAGTAGTAGCCAGCGAATGTGAGGACCGGCTCCCCTACCTCTTCCTTCTCCATGAAGCCTCTGCGCTAGGCTTTGAAGGTGCGCTCTTTTTCGAGCAATGTCGGTGGATTCAGTCATGCCGGTCCGGTGAACGATGGGGAATCTTGATGCGCAAGGCGGCCGGGTTAGGGTAAGTACACCAGAGTTCATGGTCTCAGCTTATTTTCTCGAATTCAGCTTATGGGTTCTCTCCTTTTGGGGTTTTTCTCTATTCTGCCCGTCTCGATCGATGATGTTTCCTAGGTTTAGATGCCGGCACGGATGGTAGACGCGGAGTGGTACGTCATCGTTACCGATGCGGATCTCCAGCTCTGGTGCAACTGCGCCCTGGCGCCCCGTCGCCGCGTCGCATTCGAGGGAACAAACTTCGGCCGCAGGTTCTTGGGTTGCAACTACGAATGTGAGCGTTGCACGTTCATCCACTAGGTAGATCTACCGCACTCACTTTTACTGCAGCACGTGATGATGTCACTGTGGTTACAGCTCGAGATCCACGATGACCTCAAAGAGGAGGAGAAGGAGCGCCATCAGATGCATGCCGAGGAGATGGCTATACAGTTAATGGATGTCTCCAACTTACTGCACTCAGTTGTAAATAGGATAGATGCTCTTAGATTTGGGTAATTAGAGCTGGACATTAGGTTCCTAACCAAGTATGGTCTGTAATCTAGATATTTAGCATGCTCATGATGCTTTTGGTGGCGGGTTTTAGATTCCATTAATAATTAAGTAATAGCCTTTTATTTACTAGTACTCACCATCTCATAGTACTGACACATTAAATTACACTAGGTTAATTAATATGGGAGTAGTTGATAGTCTGCTTACTACCCTTCTAGAGTTTGTGGTTACTACTAATTGATCTAGTTTATGTGTTACTGCTATCTCTATCTATATACGAGTATCGCTACATTTTTTTCACATTTGTGCACCTCCCCCATCGCGCACCTTCTTTACCCAGCAGCGTCCACCTTTCCATCGCATCAGTGCAATCTCTGGTGAGTCTGCAACCATCCGGATAGTTGTTTAGGTGATTGCTATTCGAAATAGTAGATCTATATGCCACATTAGGAAGCTGGGATCACCATGGATGCAGCCATGGAATTAGTTATAAGGTCCACTGAAAATAGGTAAGTAATTGCTGCCATGAAGAGTCTTTTGAGGATGGGAAGCTCGCTCCTAGCTTTATTTCACAGAATGGCCTCTGTTGAACAATGCAGATGTAATTTGATGCATATCGTTCATAAATAGATTGTTGTATGCTGGTGTCCTGCATTGCTGAGTTCTTTAAATTATATTGTTCATTAAAGGGAAACACGCCCAATCCTTGGCATCAGATTAATGCACGTATCCTTCTTTGCATTGCGAAGTTGATGTGTTCTTTCCTAAAATTTACTAGTTTTGCTGCATTTCATTTAGCATCATGCGCATGTCCCACCCGTGGAGGAGTCATTATCGAGTGACAAGTGTTTTTATGTATCTAGCTGCTTTGCTGGAATTTCAGTAACCTATGCTTTGTCCCCAAAAACATTTTTTTTCGATAAAGAGCGCTTTATTACTTAAAATGCCCCCTAAAATATATTGATAATTTTTGTTGCATCATGATTTGCAGAAACAAAATCATTCTGATCTGTTGCCACTTATTACTAAGGCCATGACTGCTCATGTGCCAGCTAAGAAGGCAAACCCTAAAGTACGGCCCTTTTTATGTCGGTTCTGTTTCCCATGTTTGGGAAATATGCCTCTATGGTTCTTTGCTATTTGCGGTACCACTGTGGAGATTGCACGATGTGTGCAGCTGAATTTGGATTGTGAAACGAGAATTTGGTTTATTTTTTAAATGAGAATCTGGTTTAATTTTGGATTTGTTATCTGCAGTTTCCACCTTACTCATATTGCTCATGGCGTAATGGTGCTGGTCACTACAAGGATTTGACAATTGCCCGTCTCCGAGAGAAATACAAAGCTCATAGACACATGATTTCATGCCTTCAAGAGAAAGTTGAAAGAGAAACGAACGTTGCCTAGAGGGGGGTGAATAGGCATTTTAAAATTATTACGGTTTAGGCTCTAATAAATGTGGAATAAAACTTAACATTTAATTTATCAAGACAAAACATATATTCACTAGGTTCACTAAGTGCACCAACAACCTATGCTAAGCAAGATAAACAACAAGGTGATAGCAAGATATAATACTTCAAGCACGATGGCTATCACAATGTAAATTGCATGAGTAAAGGGCTCGGTTGAGAGATAACCGATGGACGCGGAGACGATGATTTGTTTCCCGAAGTTCACTTCCAAAGAAGCTACGTCTCCGTTGGAGAGGTGCAGGGGCGCAATGTACTTCGAATGCCACAAGTGGCTCACCTTGAGGTGTGGTGGCTCGATGCTCACCCAACGCCACACAAGGCCTCACCCCAAGATGTGAAGGCACGCAACCTACCGACGCCACAAAAGGCTCACCCTATTCTCCCGTGAGCTCGCCACAAAGGCCTACTCACGTTCCACTATGGGACACTTGAGGGCGGTCACTGAACCCGTACAAGATTGGGGCAATCTCCACAACTTAATTGGAAGCTCCCAACAACAATGCCACAAAGGTTACAAAGCCACAAAAGGCAACAAGGCCACAAAAGGCTACAAGAACACAAAAGGTCAACAATCCAACCACACAACCATCTAGGGTTCCAAGAACCCAAGAGAAACAAGCCCAAGGGCTTGAACTCGCCGAATCTCCGAGGAGAACTCAAACCAATGCACCAAATGCAAGAGGCAAGTCCTTCTCTCTCAAATTCCACCAAAGCTACAAAAGCTATTGGGGGAATAAGAGAGGAAGAACACAAGAGGAGAACACAAAACTCTCCAAGATCTAGATCCCAAGGATTCCTTCACAAAGAAGGGATTTGGTTTGGTGGGGTTGTAGATCTAGATCTCCTCTCTAAAATCCCTCAAAAAGATGCAAGAATCATAAGAAGGGGAAGGGGAGAGGGCAAGCTCTTCAAGGTCAACAATGGAGGAGAGATAAAGCCAAAAACCAAGAAGGAGCAAGTTTTTGGCCAGAAGGGGAAAGGGGAGCTCCTTTTAAAGGGCTCCCTGATCTGCCCATTACTCACATATTCGTGCATGGCTGGTAGTACCGGCGGGTGGCCGGTACTACCAGTGGCACCCAACCAACGGTCAGAAACACGATGGCAAAAGAACCAAAAATCGTGCATGGCCGGTACTACCGCCGACCACCGGAAGTTCCGGCAGGGATGGTACTGCCGCCAAAAAAATCGAGCCAAGTTCCGTCAAATAGCGCACACCGAGACAGAGAGGGTACTGAATGGAAATTGGGGTTTTCGGAAGTTGGGCCGGAATTTACACCGGTACTACCGGCGACAAACTGCCCTAGCGGTACTACCGGTGGCCCACCGGAACTACCGGCCAGGCAAAAACTCCGGAACCAGAACTGCCACAACTTTTGCATCCGAACTCCAAACGAGATGAAACCAATTTTGTTGGAAAGATAACAACGAGTAGAATCCAAGGGAGAAGATACCATGAATATATATGTGAGATACCTCCTAAGGTGGGGAGCTGGAAAACCCGCAAGATCAAAAATGCAATAAGATATGCAAGGGAAATCCGTTTTTGATGAACTAGAGCTTGTTATGAAAATAACCACAAGCTCTAGATCCTCACATGGACAAGATCCAAACAACAACTAAGAAAGATGATGCTATGTATGCAAAGGTTTGAGCTCTCTCCAAAAGATACGAACGAATCACCCACTCGAGAGCCCCTCTTGATAGTACGGCTATCTATCCTAAACCCGGTCTCCCAACCCTACAAGAGACCGATGAAATAGAAAGCCTATCAAGATCATACCTTTGTCTTGAGCATCCCACTTAAGCTTGATGTAGACGATCTAGTCACCTTCAAGATGGAGCACCTTTCTTAATTGCTCTTGCTTTCACTTGCTTGATGAAGACTTGCGAATGGCTCTCCCATACTCAATGGGGAAACCTCTTCTTTGACCTTGTCTTCATCACTCCATGAACGCCGAGGATGGCAAGCTCCAAGCATGAGATCTTCTAGATATGGTGCACCGTGAGCTTGCACAACAATTCTTGATGATGATGTCTTGAAGAAAGCCATGAGGAACTCCATCTTCTTCTTCTTCAAGACATACTTGATCTTCTTCTTCTACTTGATTCCAATATGCACAAAGCCATTGGACAATGCTTCTTATTTTTCATCCTTGAAACCAACACATGGTCCAAGCGATGCCAATGGACAAACCTACAAGTGAGACTCAATTTGCACATTAGTCCATAGAGATTGTCATTAATTACCAAAACCACACATGGGGGCATACATGCCCTTTCAAAAGTGAAACACCAGGATGAACAGATTAGGCGTCTGAAAAAAGAAGTATCCACATCCACTAAGCGGATAGCTGATTTGACTACAGGATGGAATACATCAATTTCAGTTGCTCATGATGTTGTTGTTGATTTTCAAAAGTTCGTGGCTGACAAATTAGTTCCCGAGTTGCCTAATGTGGATGGCGACGAGCTGATTGTCCAGGTGTACGACCGTATCTTGGAACAGGTGGGAATGCGAGATGACAATCTTTTCAATTCGGCTCTAGAAGCAGACGAGACCCTGACAAAAATTCGAGATTCTCAATGCCCATACAGTCCTGATCCTGCAAAAGATGAGGAAATCTATAAACCATATTGACCTCTCTACTTTCATTTTTGAAGGGTTTAGGTCTCTTGTGAGGATGACTGTTTGTTAAGTCAGGTACTATAACTGTTTTTTTTGCTCTGCTGGTGTGTGGTGTCCATAGTCTATATATTTGATGTAATATTATGACATATATTGGATCTGGCTTTATGTGACTATATTTGGCAACAATAGTCATCTTATTCGAATTTTCGGTGTTTTTTTATCTTTCAATTTTTTCCTTCTGAGATCTGTTAATGATGATGTTAATGCTAGTGGCGAGTGATTTGTTAGCATGTTTCTGGTAGTAAACCAAAACTTGTAGTTGTAGATTGTGCAATTTCAGGTCGATGTTTGAACTCTAGATCTTGATGTCATAGAAAGGGCAGGCTTCTACCACCTGGAATATTTTACCCAGCAATTGATTGTATCACACGAATAAGTGCACAAACATGATGTCTATAGGCGGGAAAATGAGCAACGCAAGTGCACAAACTTATATCAGTCGTGTGGTTTCTACTATTAATACAGCCGGGGTTTCCCCTAAAAAATGCGGGGTTCGCAAAAAAAAATAGTGGGGCGAAAGTTAGTTTCGAGTTCGAGGTAGCTCAGTCGTGTGCCCCTCGACCCCATCGTCATCTTCTCCGCTTGGCCGCCCTCCCTCGACCGGACCATCCCCGCCACTCCACCATTGAACACCATCGCACCGCCGTTCGCTGGTATGTACGTCCCCAACCTCCAGCCATTACAGGCTTTCTGAAGGATAGAATGCATTTATTTTTGGGCATTGCAAGCTAAATAAGCTTGTGGCGTTTACAGGAAATGGAATCTATGTTGGCGGATGCATTTGTTCCATCGGCGGATGCTTGTAAAGCAGAGGTGGATGCTGAAGCAGCACCAGCGGATACATCTGAAGCAGATGCGGAGGCCGATGCTTGTACCGCATCGTAGTCTTGGGCAGTGTTGAGTGATTGTTGGAAAGCGGTGGAGGCACAGTCGAAATCCTCGTCAGCTGCTGCTGAAACAAATTTGGCTATGTTGGTTGCTGCTGCCAAAGTGACGGCTGCGTGGGATGCTAGGAATGCGTTAGCTCGTGGTCGTACTTCTTCAGCATCAACAGTTGTGGCTCGTCATTCATCGGCGGCGCCTGCTCCATCTGCTCAGAACTCGTTGACCCCATTGTAAGTTCTGCGTTGGATTTTGTCTCCCTGACTTCCTCCCTCTTTTGTGTATTCTGCTCCGAGGTTTTTTCTAGATGTAGTGGATATTAGTTTAAACTAGTAGTACTGGGAACATAAAAATCTATTTAATCACAAACTTGTGATCCAGATGGGATGAAACTTTCACAGGATTCAAACCTAGGCACCGATGATTTACTGATTTTTTTGTCAATTTTTTTCGAATAGTTTTACTTTTTAGTTCAAAATCTGAGCTACTGTCATACGTTTGATCTAGGATGGAAGGTGGATCCTGGGGCAAGTCACTGAAGCTGCATCAGTTTTTTCTCCTCTTCTTTATGATAAAACCAAAAAATTCAGGTGGGGGCCTTTCTGTCCTCCCTGGTGACCAAAAAAAGTTCTTCATTCCCTCTGCCCAGTTCCGACATGCTAAAGCATTTTGTGGTGCTTTTGTACTACTCTAGTTGATTCCTTGTGTTGTTTAGGTTATTTTGTTGATAGACTCTGCTTTTTAGGTAGTTTTTCAGATGGGTGCAGTTTAGGAAATTTCGATGATAAATTTTCCTGTCAAAATGTATGATGCATTGTGGTGTTTACTTAATTCTTTTTTTAGGGTTATGCATTGTGCATGCTGTTTACTTAATTCTGATGATGCACTTGTGCTATTTGCATCATCCTACCAGTTTTGATGGAAGAACATATGCAACAATCAACGACTTGCCAGGCGATGTATTGATACATTGCAAATGTATCTATAATTTTTGATGTTCCATGCTTGGTTTTACCTACTTTCTTGTGTTTTGTCCACACTTTGGAGTACTTTTCATATGATTTCTTGGACTAACCTATTAACAAGAGCCACAGTGCCAGATGCCTGTTTTCTGCTGTTTTTGGTTCCAGAAAGTCAGAAAATGAATATTCTCGGAATTTGACGGGATGAAAGCCAATATGCCTATTTTTCCCGGAGACTCACGGAGCCAGAATACAAGATGGAGAGGGGCCACAGGGTGGCCACACCACCCCTAGGCGCGGGTCCCCCTTGGCCGCGCCAGGGCATGGTGTGGCGCCCCTGGCCGGCCATCGACCTTGCCTCTTTCGCCTATATATCTCCCCCGAGGCAAAAACCCTAGATCGTCAATCAGAAATCCACGAAAAGTTCCGCAGCGCCACCGCCACCGAAGGTGAGATTCGGGGGATATAAATTCTCTGTTCCGGCACCCTACCGGGACGGGGAAGTGCCTCGAAGCCATCTCCATCGATCTCCACCGCCATCTCCATCACCGTTTCTGATTCCCATGATGAGGAGGGAGTAGTTCTCTCTCGAGGGTAAGGGTTCTACCGGTAGCTATGTGTTCATCTCTCTCTATGCGTGATCTTATTGAGATCATGAGCTTGTAATCTATAGATCTACCTTGCTACTCAAGTGCTTTAATAGATCTCTGCTCTCCCTATGTGTGTGAAGTTGACAGTGTGCACACCATGGTGGCACTTAGGCTAGAGATTACAAATACTTGTTATGAGTTATATTTGGAGTTGGATGTCTATATGAAATTGTGGTGTTTGTTGGAACCATCTAGTGCTCAAGGTGACAGTGTGGGATTATCTAGATGGGAAAGGCTTACTTTGAGGTGTGCTGTTATAGCCCTACCATGGATTAGAGTGTCCAGCCGGAGAGTAGTTAAGAGTAGTATCATAAAGAGAAGATATTTATATGAGAGTGTTCACTAGTGAAAGTATGATCCCTAGGCCTTGTTTCTAAGCACCGAAACACCGTTTGCTATTAGATTTGTTACATGTTTGCTTGCTTCCTTCTTTATTTCAGTTTTCCTTTAGTCTCTTCCACGCCATCAAGCTATTTTCTATCACCGTTACCACCTATAATTATCCATACCACTTGTATTTCACTATCTCTTCGCCGAACTAGTGCACCTATACACCTGACAAGTGTATTGGGTGTGTTGGGGACACAAGACACTTCTTGTATCTTGATTACAGGGTTGCTTGAGAGGGGATACCTTTGACCACTTCCTCCCTGAGTTCGATAAACCTTGGGTAATCCACTTAAGGGAAAACTTGCTGCTGTTCTACAAACCTCTACACTTGGAGGCCCAACAACTATCTACAAGAATAGAAGTGCGTAGACATCATGCATTTGGTCAGATTCTTGCCAGGATTCCTCCGCACCCATCCTGCATACTAAGGGCATCAGTCGCCCAAAAATGTTGGATGGGCTTCATGGGAAGCAACGGTTTCAAAAGGATAACCTTGTCACACAACAGAGGAATGTCATTACTTGGGTTTTCACCAACAGCTCCGAGGACACTCGATTCTTAACAAATCATAATCTTGAGCAATCCATCTTCCAGAAGCTGAACATGCTGGTGGAAGTACATAAATCCTACAAACCATATGTACTCGGATGTCACAATGGTAGGGTGCTACTTCATTATCCACAAGGGTCTAACATGATAAAGGCCCGGGATCCAATCAGAGGAAGTGAAACAATGACACTAGAACCACCAATTTGGCGGAGACGTGAGTATGATAGCGGCACAATTCTCTGTTCGAGAAATCATGGGCAATTGTCTTCACACTGTTGCAGCAATTTATGGGTTGTTTGGATAGTAACCAATGGTAACCAAGCACTAGTGCAGAGGTACACATTAGAGTTAGGAAAATGGGAGGACTGGATTGAACCTGCTGAGATGCTGGCTAAGATTGATTGCAGGCCGTCAACTCTCATAGGGAACATTTTGTACTGGCCAACAATGAACTCCAGATATATAATTGCCTTAGATAACGTGACAACAACACTGTGTTATATTGAGTGCCCCCATGAGACACATGATATTTCTAGATGCAATTTTGTCATCGCTAAGGGGCATAATGGAGATGTTGCCCTTACGGTTATAAGAGACTTCAGTCTAAACACGTGGTCCAGTGCAAGATCATCAATAAGCAAATGGAAAGCTTCGGTGCCTCATATAAAGGTTGAGTTGGATACTCTCCTTGGCCTTGAGAAATCATGGGCATATGGTGCGAAAGATGCAGTAAGGTTACTCTGCGCATTTGAGGATAGAGAAATGGTGGTTATATGGGTGAAGGAGGGAGTATTTGAATTAGATCTTAGCAGCATGAAGTCTAAGAAGTTCAGATCTCGTAAACGTTGGTGTACTTTACATCCCTACATTATGACACCTGGTTAGTGCGGTCATTCATGTGCAACCCTTGCATTTTTGTACACCTATGATTTTGCTGATTATTTTGTTCATTTCCTTCAGCAACCGACATGATTCGGAGTGCTAAATCAAAGAAATGAAAAGGAAGTCCTGTCAGCAACACAGCTGATTTAGACTGCAACATCAAGGAGATGAAAATAACACTCGGATGAACAAGCAAAGCTTGTTTGGGAAAGCATGTGTTTTCCCAGGTTGTGTTATTTGGAGCTGCAGTCTGATATTTGTTTGTTTTGGTAGCTGTTGGAACTGTGGAGGCACCTTTGTTTGTGCTATAGTCACAGGGGCAGGGGCTAGAATATTAGAGCTATCTGTTCGTTTTGGGGGCCTATGTGTGTCTGATAAAACATTGTTTTATATGATGAAACGGTGTTCTCTATATATTAGTGTATGCGTGATTGACATGGGTATACCCTACAGGTACTCGAGCTTGGTATATACGGTCCAAATACATACAGGCCCACGGTGTCGCCAAGGCCCGGATGAAGGGACTCGAGTAACCTACGGACTCTCAATTGCTTGCAGAACAAGAAGAAGCTAAAGATAGAAAGATTAAAGGGAAAAACCCTAACTTGTAACCGACTCGACCTGCTACCCGAGACCTAGCCTATCTATATAAAGGCTAGGAGGGGACGGCGAGAAGGATACACACAACCCTAGTTTCCACAACCCTCGCCAGATTACATCTATGCACCATTGTAACTTTCGACTCCCTCGATAATTCCATGAGCAGACAAGCATGAGTAGGGACCTCTACGAGGCCTGAACCTGGGTAAATCCTTTGTCCCCTGTGTGCTTGTTTGCTAGCCGATAGATGTCTCCAGCGCTCCCTCCTTCTCCAAAACCCAAGTCCATAACAATGGGCATTGATGAGTTAAACCCTCTTCAATTGGCGCCGTCCGTGGGGATTGAGAGTGCTGATGTTGCGGCTTCTTCGGCCCCATCAACTGTGATCTACAACTCCGCAACAGCGGAGATTCATCAGCTTTTCGGTGCCTTCGACTTCACCGTCCACACGCCGGCCACCCGCCTGGCCTTCGAGTTCGTGGGCGACGGAATCAGCCTGGCGATTGGGAGCTTCCGCTTCCAAGTTGGTCAGATAGGCACGCTTCGCATGCCTGATCAGCAGACAACACCAGCGATTGCCCCAGCATCATGGTTCCCTCCATCGATCGGCACCCTCAACGAGCTCAACGATCCGGTGGCAGTCAAGAACACGGTCAGCGACAGCAGTCGCGACTCCGATCTAAGCGATCCGACCACTGAAGATGGAACCTACGGTTCTGGATCTGAAAGTTGTGGAAGCAACAACTTCCCCAATCACTTCATGTGCGCCGTCATCAACGCAGGCGACACCTCCGCCAATCGCGGCAACGGTGGTAACACCGGCAACGGCACCGATCCACCCAACGCCGGCAACGGTTGCAACGGCGGTAACAGTGGCAACGGAGGAGCAGTCGAACCTCCCAGCATGATCAATGAGCAAACCGGCGAACGTGTCGTGATAAGGCTCAATGAGCAAGAGTGGCATCGCTGCCGCGAAGCCCTACGGGGTGCACCTCTACCCTTTGGCTCCCCGCAGGAACTGCTGATGGGCTATCATTGGCTTCAAAAAGAAGAATTCAAGAGCCAAAAACAAGCAATCACGCAACTGGAGGCGCGTAAGAAGGCAACGGACGAATCGAGCCTTCGTCGTGCTGGGCTCTCCTCCTACGGAGGATCCTCCTCAAGAGGCAACGAGTACCTCGCCAAGAAGAGGCAGTCGCGGATGGCTCACCTCACCGAACAAGAGCGCATAGAAGCCGCGAAATTCCTCGACTTCGGCTCTATGACAGTTGACACGAGAGGCAACGTGGTTCTCCGGACTCCACAGGCCGCGGTGACAGCAGCCACCATGTACCTCCTCAATAACCAGCCGCCAGCTGGAGATCCCCGAACTGCCAAGCACCGATCTACGATCGCGGGATTGGGGTTAATCGAGGCCGCCCTCGACAAGGAGCCAGTACGAGACCCAAAAAAGGGTAAAGCGCTAGCAAAGCGCTACTCCTCGCCCTCATCCAGCAGTGACAGTCACGACCTGTCTCGATGACGCCGCTCACGGCGACACGACCGCGACTACGATGCACGCGACGACCTCACACAACGCAAGATCGACAAGTCAAGAGCACGACGTGCTCGGTCGACTGATTCGGAAGAGGAAGATGGGGAGCTCTGCGGCGCCAGATGCTTCAGCATATCCATTAGGCAGAAGCAAATGCCTAAAGGGCTTAAACTCCCATCAGAGAACCCGAAATTTGACGGTCTACAGGACCCTAAGATCTGGCTGGAGGACCACATCTCCTCCGTCAGGCTACACGGAGGCAGTCGAAGTACTGCCATGCAATGCTTGCAGCTACAGCTGCAGGGAGCCGCCCGGGCATGGCTCAATAACCTCCCACGCGGATCCATTCGCAGTTGGGATGAGCTGGTCTACAGCTTCATGCGCAACTTTAAGGGCACGTACAAATGACCTGCCTCAATTGAAGAACTGAGATGCTGCCAGCAAAGATCTGGCGAATCGCTGCGCTCTTACATCCAAAGGTGGTCCATCATCAAGAACTCCGCGGAGAACATCTCGGAAGACCGCGTGATTGATGCATTCAACGGTGGTGTCCGCCGCATGGAACTCAGGGAGGAGCTAGGCCGCTCAAATCCCCAGACCATCGACCACCTGATGGAGATCGTGAATCGGTGGGCCGATGGAGAAGATTCTGTGAAGAATCGCGCTCACTACGACGAGGAGGCAGAACTCGAACGCAAACGCGACCGCCGGCGGAAGCGTCGCATGTGCATCTATGACGATCGCGACGATGTCAACATGGTCGCAGCCGGCTACGCCGATAGATGCGACGGTAACCGCAACAGCGGATACCGCAGCGGCGGATACCGCGACTCCGGGAAAACCACGCAAGTGTGGCAACGCCGCACTCGCAATGAGGCACCCGCGACCTCCATCGAGGACAAACTGTCCGGGCCATGCACGGTACACTTCTACATCGACAAGCATGATGGCAAGAGAAAGTCCAGCCACCTCCTCAAGGACTGCCGCGAGTTCCTCAAGCTACACGAGGAATTGGTTCAGATGAACCGCAATGCAGTCAAAAGAGGCTACGGAGCCGCTCCAGGCACCGTGGCACATGGCGCACCACCACCACCACCTGGGCCACCCCCGAACGGAGCTGCACCGGACCAGCACCACGGAGGCGAACCGTACCCACGGGCCATGGGTACCATGATGATCCAAAAGGGACGCCCCTCCAACAGGGTGCAGAAGGCCATCACTCGCCAAGTCAACTTGGCCACGCACTCGCCACCATCCACCACTGAGTACCTCAGTGGCAGCGAGTCGTGCATTACCTTCGACAAACGCGACCACCCGCCTCAAATACCTCGCCTAGGTCATTGCCCCCTTATACTCGAGGCGCAAATTGGAGGCTTCGACATGAGTCGCATCTTCATGGATGGCGGAAGTGGCATCAACCTCATATTCGTGAGTACCTTGCGAGCAATGAGGATCCCTCTAACCTGCTTGGAGGCATCGGACACAATGTTCCACGGCATCGTCCCAGGGAAAGGCGTATACCCCCTAGGCAAAATCAACCTCGACATCATCTTTGGCACGCCGAAGAACTTCCGGCGCGAGCGCATCGACTTTGAGGTCATCGATTGGCCCTCACAATACCATTGCATCCTTGGGCGCGTCGCATTCGCCAGGTTCATGGCAGTACCCCACTATACCTACCTGCAGATAAAAATGCCAGGTCCCAACGGCGTCATAACAATCAACGGGAACTTTGAGCGATCTGACGCTTGCGACAGGGAATTCAACAGAATCTCCCAGTCCTTCGGCATGCAGGAGGAACTCGCAAGACTGAAAGAGACGACAGACAATAGTCTGCCTCCCTTGAGTAGGCCAAGCTCACTTGATCTCCTTCGACTCATCCGTGCACACAAAGAAGGTGCAGGTCCATCCATTGGATCCCGCCAAGACGGCCATCATCGCCAACAACTTGAGTCCCGCATAGTAACTCGCGCTCGTCGAATTCCTCCGTGAGCACTAGGAAATTTTTGCCTGGTGTCCTGCGGACATGCCAGGAGTTCCCAGGGAATTCGCCGAGCATGCACTCAACGTCAACCCCGACGCAAGGCCAGTCAAGCAAACAATCAGGCGACTGTCTGAGCCACGAGCACAGGCAGTCGGAATGGAGATCAACAGACTCCTTGAGGCCAAGTTCATACGCGAGATCAAAAAAAGCACTTGGCTCGCCAATACGGTGCTGGTACCAAAAAAGGATACGGATATCCTATGGATGTGCGTGGACTTCACTTCTTTAAACAAGCACTGCCCAAAAGATCACTTCCCGCTGCCACGGATCGACCACATCATCGATTCCACCGCTGGATGTGAGTGCCTCTGCCTCCTTGATGCCTACTCAGGCAATAACCAAATTCGAATGAAGGAGGAAGACCAGGAGAAGGCAACGTTTACAACACCCTTTGGGGTGTTCTGCTACAACACGATGCCCTTCGGACTAAAGAACGCGGGAGCCACCGACCAGCGGTGCATGCAGGCTTGCCTCAAGGAGAAACTAGGTCGCAACATCCAAGTCTATGTCGACGACATAGTAATCAAGACAAAGGAGGAAGCCTCCCTAATCGACGATTTGCACGAAACCTTCGCCAATCTCGATCGTTACCGGATCAAGCTCAATCCGGACAAATGCGCCTTCGGCGTACCATCTGGGCAGCTACTCGGGTATCTCATCTCCGCGAGGGGGAATGAGGCAAACCCAAAAAAGATAAAAGCCATACTGGCCATGGAGAAGCCAAAGAACATAAGAGGCGTCCAGCAACTAGCTGGACGAATCGCGGCACTCAGTCGATTTATCGGTCGGATGGGTGAAAAGGCGTTGCCCTTCTATCAGCTCCTCTGCAAAGCTGACAAATTCGAGTGGACCAATGAAGCGCAAGAAGCATTCGAAGATCTCAAGCGCCTACTATCCACCTCGCCAGTACTGGTGACTCCACGAGAAAGGGAACCACTGTTGTTGTACATCTTCGCTAGCAACCAGGTGGTCAGCACAGTGCTCGTCGTCAAACGAGCCGAGGAAAACAAAGTCCACGACATACAATGCCCGGTATACTACCTTAGCGAGGTCCTCACGCCAACAAAACAGCAGTACCCGCACTACCAGAAGCTGGCGTGCGGCATCTTTATGACTGCCCGACGACTGCACCACTACTTCCAGGAACACCCAATCGTGGTAGTCAATGACGCCCCATTGGGGCATATCCTCAATAACCCCGACGCCACGGGGCGAGTCGTGCTTTGGGGAATAGAGCTGTCTCCACGAGACATCACATACGAAAAACGTGACGCCATCAAGTCGCAAGTGCTCCCTGACTTTCTCGTGCACTGGATGGAGAACCAACTCCCTGACAAGCCAGATATGTCCTACCTCTGGACAATGCACTTCGATGGGTCCAAACGGAAAGACGGAGTAGGCGCAGGTGTCATATTGACATCACCTCAAGGGGACAAGCTGAAATATATCCTACGAATGCAGTTCACGGCCTCAAACAACGAGGCTGAATACGAGGCCATGTTGCATGGGATGAGGATGGCAAAAGCCTGTGGCGCCAAAAGGCTCATCATATATGGCGACTCCAAGTTGGTCGTCAACCAAACAATGCATGAGTGTGACGCACTGAACGACAACATGATCGTGTACCGCGACCTCTACGATACACTCGAAGGAGACTTTGATGGTTGCGAGTTGCGACACATAGGTCGCGAAAGCAATGAGGAGGCGGACACACTCGCCAACAGAGGCTCTACCTGCGCCCCCATACCACCTGGGGTATTTCTCGAGCGCATATGCGAACGCTCCATCAAGCCAAAGGCCGCAGAGAAGAAAACAAGCGCAGCAACGGACTCGGGGGCTACACCACTCAATGAGCCAATGGCACTAGATGACTTGGAGCTGGACACAGGACTCGAGGGACCAATGAGCGTCATGATGATCGAGCAATCTTGGACGCAGCCGTACATTACGTACCTCCTCAGCAAGAGAATATCGGACGACACGGCACATCACGCAGCGCTCCAAGGCATTCGCCGTTCTCAATAGCGAACTGTATAAACGCAGCATCACAGGAGTGCTACAACGATGCGTCTCCATGGCTGACGGAAGAGCAATTCTCCTCGACATCCATGAAGGGACCTGCGGGCACCACGCAGGCAGTTGCGCCCTCGTCGCCAAAGCTCTACGAGCTGGATTTTACTGGCCCACAGCCATGCGCGACGCCAAGGACATAGTCCAAAAATGCAATGCTTGCCAGCGATTCGCGGACAAGCCACACGCACCAGGCGCAGAGCTACGGCATATTCCATTGGTCTGGCCCTTCGCACAATGGGGGCTCGATATGGTTGGCAAGCTGCCAAGATCCTCGCGCGGAGGCTACGTCTACCTCTTGGTTGCAGTCGACAAATTCACCAAGTGGATCGAGGCCATGCCAATGACCAACCAATCAGGGCATAGCGCAGTCAAGTACTTCGAGTCCATCGTCTACCGCTTCGGCGTGCCGCACGGCATCATTACCGACAATGGGACGAACTTCACATCTAAGGAGTTCCAAGAATTCTGCGAGAACCTGGGGATCAACATCAGCTACGCCTCAGTAGCGCATCCACAGACCAACGGTCAGGTGGAAAAAGCAAACGGGCTCGTTTGCAGCGGTATCAAGAAGCGACTCCTGCGACCACTCGAACAAGCGGCGGGTTGCTGGCCAGATGAGCTGCAATCCGTACTCTGGAGTCTACGTACAACTCCAAACAGCGCCACGGGCTACACACCATTCTTTATGGTGCACGGAGCAGAAGCAGTACTACCCGCCGAGGTACGGTACAAGGCGCCGCGCGTGGTCGCCTACAGCGAACAAGAGTCATCCCTTGCACTCGAAGACTCTGTCGACCTCCTCGACGAAGCAAGAGAAATCGCCGTAAAAAGATCTACGATCTACCAGCAGAACCTGCGCAACTACCACAGTAGAAGGCTTTGCCCCAGATGCTTCGTCAAAGGTGACCTGGTCCTGCGACTGAAGCAGCAGGGACATCTCAAGATCGAGTCCCCCTGGGAAGGACCATACGTGATTATATAAGTAATCCCAGGTGGCGCCTATCGCCTTCAAGATTTAGAGACAGGAGTCGCATACTCCAACCCTTGGAATGTCGCACAATTGCGACACTTCTACCCTTAGTCGTTTTATTTACTCTTACATCGCAAATAAGGCTACTCAGCCACATATTGTACCTCGCACTGTTCTCCGAATAAATAAAAGCTAAGTGCCCCAAAACTCTACGTTTCTCCTTTACTCTGTCAATTTTACACTCGGGGGCTGCGCCAACCTACTTGCGTCTGTTCTTCGAACCAAAACGCGATATCCTAAGTAGCTGGCACATCAATCGAATCCCTTAACACAAACTCAACCCAGCTGCAACGCACCTGACAGGTTGACAAGGGACTGAGATAAAAGATGACCAGGCTAACGAAAAGGACTCGCATAAAGTGCAACGCACCTTGAGCTCACAAAGCTCCTTATACACATTTCGACAACAAAATTATCTACAACATCTGTACGAACTTTACAACACAAGTACACTTATGTGCAGGATAAAATTTGGCTACTCTTGCAACAGATCAACATTGGTTTGCTCCTCGAAGAAGTCGACAATCTCCTCTGCTGGACGGTCCACCGCCTGATAATGCGGCACCATATTCCAGGCAGATCCTTCTGGTGGCGCTGGCGGCCCAGAAGCAATGGCGGCAACATCCATGTCAGGCCTGTGCAATCGCACAATTGAGAGAGCAGCCTTGGCACCAGCCACCAACTGCTGCCTCACGCACTCGCGAACCGTGGACATATCCTGAAATTTGGCAAGGAGAGCCAGCAGTCTTGACGGAGCGTCATCCAACAGGAACATTGCCCGATAAATGTTCTTCAAGCACGACGGCGACTTTTTCAAGAAGAGAAGGACTCGCGATGCGCAATCCTGCAGGGTCACCAACACAGTCGCACGGTCATGATCTACCCAGAAGTATCCGCTCTCCTGAAGTTGCTCCTGGGTGAGATCATGAAGGCGAATGGCAATTCTATCCTTCTCCTCCTGCGGATGGCGCGCGCTAACAACTACACGAAGCAGCATCAATAGCATGAGTACAACGTACTGCTGCAGGTAACTACAAAGGAAAAGATGAGAATAAGAAAACTAACACTTAAACTGGTCGCCCAGCTACGTCACCTCGCCAAGCAGATACTGCTCGCGGGCGGTGGCCTTTTCAGCCTTCGACTTCCACACGTCCGCGCTACCATGGATCACGGGCAACTCACGTTCCAGCTGCTTAACGCGATCACGAAGTCGCGAAAGCAAGGACAGATCCTCTACCCTGGAGCGCGGTGGTGCCACTGTATCCTCAAGTGATGGCGAGTCCTGGGTTCCCCCCACAGGATCACTTGATGTACCCTACCACAAAGTCAATATAGAGGAAAATAAGGCGACCAACTTAACACAAAGGCAAGAGTAACAGATGCATTCAGGATCAGCATAAACTATTCACAAACACACTCGCCAGCAGGCATGTTCTCAGATCAAAAGGACAATTCATCAACTATTACAAAAAACTTACTACGGAGCAGCTGGCTTCTTCGACTTCGACGGCTTCGGGGGCTTCATCAAGTCCATGGCAATATCAGACGCCACTGACTTTCTGCCGGCCCCTGAGGCCGAAGCTTTTGCAGCCTTCTTAGCACGTTGGAGCTCCTCCGAATACTTGGCAACGGTATTTATCAAGGAATGGCCATATTAGGCACAAGCAGTCGTGAAAGGAGCGAAGACTACATGCTGACCATCTGCGCCAACAGGCATCGCCTTCGACACCGCAGAGGGATCTATCTTGACTCCGTGGGCTTGCACCATGGCGAGTGACATGGTCGCGCCAGCTGCGCGGAGGGAGTTCTTTTAGGTGGCAGGCACACCCCCGGCGAGTGACTCCACCAGCTCGTCCACATTATCGACCAGCACCACCTTCGGCATCAACTCCTCCCGGAGGCGACTAAGGGTGACCTTGGCCTTGGACAATGTATTTTGGACAGCGGCGCTACGGTCCTCGACTGCAGACACCGCGCCTACCAGAGCGTCATCGCGACGAAGGGCCTGCGGGTCAAAGCTCAAATCGCCAGCATCTGCACAGAAAACCCACACATGGATGAAATCTCTAGCGCCACCGGCAAAACTCCAGATGCAGGGAAGGACAACAATAAAATATCTACCAGCAAAGGTACCTGAGAGGGCCTTGGCGACTGAGAACAGTTGCTCTTCGAACAACTTTTCCCTAGCCGCAAAGGAGGCACGCAAATCCTCTTCGCGCTTCTGTGCATCATCACGAGCCGCGATTGCCTCGTCGCGCCCCTTCACAACCGCGGCTAATGTCTTTTCCAAGGTGGCGATGTTGCGCAGTAAAGCGTTATGATCAGCCCAAAGGTTGACTATCAGTCGACTATACCAAAAAAAAGGAGCAGACGAAAAAGAATAAGTGTAGAACACTCACTTTCGACCACGCGGTGACGAGTTTCCAGCATTGCATGCTGGCGACCCATCACCATCACCTGCTCCGCCACTTGCGCGGCTGCCTTTACAAGGAGTTGTCGCACAAACAAGGAATCAGAGAGGGCAACAGAGAACATCGACTGCCATACTAAAAAGAAGGAAAGATATATTTACATGGTCCTCCAGTGACTCCAAAGAAGTTTGCTGAACGGTCATCCGAGCAACCATTCAATGTTCCCCTACGTGAGGAGAGCTCGAAGAATTGTGCCTGGAGTGGGCCGCCGCCAGAGGGGAAGGAGCGCGCTCGACCTCTACCTTGGCCCTTGAAGTCGCGACTCCCGATTCCTTCAAAAACTCAACGTCGCCAGAAGATGACGACGCCTCTTGACTACAAGACCAAATCCACATTGAGAAATGGCAAAACTCCAGGGCAAAGTCAACAAAAAGAAAACAGAAAAGAATGAATGACCTAGCAAACTTACCAGTCAAACTTGTCAAGACCAAACGTGGCCGCCGCCGACTCCGACGAAGACTCCTTGGGCAATCGCATCTTCTTGCGAGAAGACAGCGCCACAGCCCTCACAGGAACGGCTGGAATTGGCGACTCCGCGCCAACAGCCGTGCCTCCTGGAGTCGAAGGAGTCGACGCGTCGGAGTCCTCGCTACGCGAACGCTTGCGAGTATCCGGGCTCTCGGACTCGGGGGTTTCCTCTTCCACATCAGAAGGGACAGTCGACTTAGACTCGTCCTCTTCCAAAGCTTCGCGAGGAATAATCCCCTCAGGGAGAGGAGGCATACAAGGCGACACCGCCCAATCCTGCATACAGACAGTGAAGATCAGCAAATAGAACAAGTAAACAACAGAAAGGCAATCGCGAAAATAAGCTACTGTGTAGCACAACTGTACCTCAGTAGGGGGATTCGAAGCATCAAACGGAGGAACGACTGGCTCACTCGGAAGAACATCCTTGCCAGTGTACTTCGTGACCAGTCGAATCCTCTTATCCACCTCACTCGCGGACATGCCATCGGCAGACACGCGAGTGGCATCATCAGCGCCACTCCATTGAAACATGGGATGGACTCTGGCTTGGAGAGGCTGGACGCGACGGTGCAGCCAAGTTCTGATAAGAGCGTAACCTCCCTCTTCTGCGCCTATGCGACTTTCGAGGTCGCAGACGCGCTGATACAGCACGTCCGTCTCCGCGAGTTTGCCAGGCATAACTACGTTCTTCCAAGAACGCATCTTCTTGTAGGGAGTCGCCGGATCGAAGGGCGCGAGTCCAAAGTGCTCATCTTTGGCCTTCTGATTGCGGACATAGAACCATTTGTCCCTCCATCCGTGGACGGACTTGGTAAGCTTGATGTCGAAGTAGGTGGCGGATGGGTCGACATGGATTCCGCAACCACCTATGTCATAAACTAAAGAGCCAGACACGGACTGACGCTTCAATTTAAACAAGTGCTTGAAAAGACCAAAGTGTGGCTCGATTCCAAGCCAGCACTCGCAAAGGGTGATGAAGCAGGTGATGTGGAGAATCGAATTTGGGGATAGCTGATGGAGCTGGAGCCCGTAGAAGCAAAGAAGACCCCTAAGAAAGGGGTGGAGAGGCAAAGAGAGACCGCGAATGACGAATGCGAGAAACATCACTCAAAAACCAGCGGGAGGAGCAGGAATGGTCTCACCACTGGGGATGCGTGCATCGGCGACTGCTGCAGAGATAACTCTGTCTTGGCGAAGAAGACGGAGATCCGACGCCTTGATAATGGAGGGGAGCCGTGCACCATTGGTCACGCGAGTGCCTGCGACCTTCTTCTTCACGCCGGCGGCGGTGCTGGTGCCCGCAGCAGCGGAGCCACCCTTCTTCTTCGTCGCAGCGACGGTGGCCGCAGAATCAGAGACAGCACCTCCTTTCTTTTTCCCCATTGTGCGGCGGCGATGAGAGCGTAGAAAGTAGCTTGGAAACGAGCGGAGGTGGTCCAGCGCTGTGGAGGAGATGAGCGTAGGGAAAAGCAGAAGAACAGCAGCAATGGCGATGGCAGTAAGGAAGAAAGAGCGCAGATGGAAAATTACCGCCGCAGCGCCGCTACTTAACCCCTAGGAGATGCAATCCAACGGTTGACAAAAACCCTATTGGATGCGTGGCACGCATCGCGGTGGACACGTGGAGAAGAGGAAGCGCGAACCGTCCCCCCACTTCTCCCATTACACGCGGAAATCGAGGAGGTGCAGTTAAAATAAAGATTACGCACGACCAGTCAAATCAAAGTCAGGAAGTGGGACCCACCGCTCGTCAAGTCCCGTCAAACTTGCTCACGCGGGCAACTGAGGTCATACAAGCGTCAGCAATGACGTCATCATAGCTACACAGTGGAAAATTTGACTACTTTAGTCCTTGCTGGAGTCTTCGACTCCACCAAGCACTCGGGGGCTACTCCCATAGGGAGCGCTGGCCGCGCACCCTACGATTTTTCTTTTCTTATTGCAGGAATGTGGGCAATCACAATCAAACCCAATCACTCGAAACACAGTTCGATTATGGACATGAGTTACTCCCATAGGGAGCGCCGGAAACAATTTCGACTGAAACAAGTAAGCAAAAGATGACAGCAGTCGCAAAAATGTTTCAGTCCTTGCCTAAGTCTTCGACCGAAACAAACGAGCAAAAGACGACAGCAGTCGCACAGGTTCTTTAGTCCTTGCCTGAGTCTTCGACTCAACCAGGCACTCGGGGGCTACTCCCATAGGGAGCGCTGGTCACGCACCCTATGATTATTTGCATAAAAATTGTGTGTTGATAACATCCGCACTCACAGCTCATGGCGACACCGCCTCATAATTTTCCCTACAAAGAGGCTATGTCTCCTGGTATGCCCGAATCGTCTCCGCGATGATAAAATTCGGATGCCGCGCTTACGGCGTGAAGGTAAGACCTGAATAAGGCCTGGCAACGCATTTAACTGCGCACTACCAGAAATGTATCCGTGCCTACAGGCACGATGAACATGCCTTGACGGACGCGTCGAGTGCTCACACCCATATAACTGGAATTCGACTCCTGTAAGACCTTAGCGGCCTGAGTCGAATTACACCAGCACTTTTCCGGATTCGAGTCCGGGGACTCGAATTTGAGTAGATTGCGTTGTTTCACCCGAAGGTAGTTAACTGATACCGATACTTCGGTTATATCAGGCACATATATCAACAATCCCTATGACACGAATAAAAGCAATCGAAATGTACTCATTTAGGCATTCGAAGGCTTCAAAAAGTCCCCAGTCGAATCTGCGATTCCACTGGACACTCGGGGGCTACTGACATGGGTATACCCTACAGGTACTCGAGCTTGGTATATACGGTCCAAATACATACAGGCCCACGGTGTCGCCAAGGCCCGGATGAAGGGACTCGAGTAACCTACGGACTCTCGATTGCTTGAAGAACAAGAAGAAGCTAAAGATAGAAAGATTAAAGGGAAAAACCCTAACTTGTAACCGACTCGACCTGCTACCCGAGACCTAGCCTATTTATATAAAGGCTAGGAGGGGGCAGCGAGAAGGATACACACAACCCTAGTTTCCACAACCCTCGCCAGATTACATCTGCGCACCATTGTAAGTTTCGACTCCCTCGATAATTCCACGAGGAGACAAGCAGGAGTAGGGACCTCTACGAGGCCTGAACCTGGGTAAATCCTTTGTCCCCTGTGTGCTTGTTTGCTAGCCGATAGATGTCTCCAGCGCTCCCTCCTTCTCCAAAACCCAAGTCCATAACAATGGGCATTGACGAGGTAAACCCTCGTCAGTGATGAAATCTTGTTTTATTTGTTCTACATATACTTTAGCTGGTCTTTGCATTTTGATAGTATACTGTAGTAGGAGTATTTGTTTCGCAGCAGGCTTTTTATTTGATCTGAATAAGTACTACCATTTATTTAGTGCTTCCTGAAGAAGAGTATATGCCTACACCCAAATAATTAGTAAACCTTTGTTGCACACCATTTTAACATGCTTGAATCAGAACTACTTCAGACATTTGTTTGTTGTTATGTTAAGCAAACATTCTTGTATCAGAGATCTGCATTTTCATACGCGTGGTAGATAATCACTCTCCCTGACTTGGATCCCCGAAATAGAGGGAGAACGGCCTATTTTTTAATTATTCTTTGGACAATCTCTAAATTCAAAATCACTATCGACCGCCAAAACCTACCGCCTACCCTGTTTGAATCGGAGGCATGAGTTGATGTGAGTCTCGCCTTAAATTCCCGACCAGATGGTGTTCGAACTACACAACCTTTTTTCTAGTAATAAAAACTTAGCCGGCAGCCACATTCAAAATCGTAATCGAGCGGGAAAATAACCCACCGATCCCGAAGCATTTCGCACCCCCTCTGTTTCAAACATTTTCAGGCAAAATCACCCACCGAGGAAGTACCATTTTTATATTATTACATGGACCATAGACAAATTTAAAATCTGAGTCAAGTGGCAAAATTTACTAGCTATGTTATGTGAATGGAAGGTATCCAAGTTTCTGTGCAAAAAAATGTTTATGGATGATCAATTGATGTGACTCTCGGCCTTGAATTCCTGGACAGATAGCGTACGGTCTACTACCTTTTTTCTATTAGTAGATGGAGGCTAGCCAAATTCAAAATCTCAATTGAGCGGCAAAATCACCCACCTACCAAGCATTTCCCGTCCCACCATTTCAAAAACTTTGAGCCAAAATATCCCACCGACCGGGGAGTACCATTTTTCTATTATTATTATTAGATGGGCGCAAGCCAAATTCAAATTATCAATCGAGCGGCAAAACCACACACCGGCCTTGAAGCATTTCGCACCCTTCCATTTCAAAAACTTTAGAATTTAAAATTCCGAATCTACCCATTGTTTAGACAACAAATGGGCATGCTAAAGCCGGTAGCTCGGGGACACGATCAAAATTATTTTTTCTGCTCACCTCTATGGTCCCGATTCCCCCAGTTTTTTTTGGCGGCGCTCCCAAAAATCCCAAGCTCCTCTGTCCCCTCCACGACCACCGCACGCACTGGCTTGAGTTGTGGTATCATGCACTGCCGCGTAGCCGCTTCACCGATGCTCACCCACCAGATCAAGGAGTTGCGGTGTCGTTCACCACGCGGATGGCGTCATCGACCGCCCAAGCTCTGCTTCCTCGCTGCCGAAAGCTACCCAACCATACCAGATCCGCTTCACCGGTGTCCACCGGGCGTGATCTAGTTCAAAGAGTTCCATGTGCACCGCTCCAGACCAGCTGCACGGTCGTCGTCGTTCACTGCACCAGATCTGCCTCAGTGATACGTCCATAACGTATCTATAGATTTTGATAGTTTTATGCTAATAATAAGCTTTTGACACTCCTTTTTGTATAAAGTTTATGATTTATTTGGACTAACCTACTAATAGTTGCAAAAGTGCACAATATTCTTGTTTTATACTTTGATGTGTAGGAATTACCAAGAATACAAGTGGAAACCTTGTTGGAGTCAAATTGGAATTTTTCCAGAAATCTGTCTCAGAACTCGTTTTGAAGATGGTGACGTTTCGGGTAGAAGACAGCATCAAACGGAAAACTCTTCAACTACAAAGTTGTTGGAAATTTCGCAACAAATGTTCTGGACATAGAATTTAGCTGATTCTGTGTCCGGACAGGCCTGCTAGGCCCGATTTACGGCAGCCCAAGATGGGTTGACGGGAATCCGAGAAGCTATATAAAGGGAGGAAACTTAATTCGCCCAAGACATCTCCACCCATGAATTTGCAGCCACCAAAGCCACGTTTTGGCCTCCCTCATGAATCCCATCTCCATGGGGGAGGGCTTCCAAGAAGCCATGAAGGAAGGGGCTAAGGGGTGGTGCTCCCACATTATACCGGCGGCGGGGAAGGAGTCCCCCGCACCGCCACCGGCGCCACCTCCATCCTCTTCACCATCTTCACCGCCATCTCCATCACCTAATCCTCCTAGTATGCAGTGGTTCATCCTCCCACACACCTTTGTACCGTCCTATGTAAACATGGTGTTTGATGCTATAAGTTATAATCCTATGATTTATGTCATGTTTGCGTAGTTTCTTTGTTCTTAGATTGAATGGTTGAACGTATTTGATTCATTAGAGTTGTATGTTGATATGGTACAGTCCTTTGGTGTCAATTATATTTGTGCGCGCATGGATTAAACATCATAGGATTTGTAGTATGTGTAAAAGGAAGGGGGGGTTCTGCCGGAGTGACAGAAACCTGAGGACGCGAACCGGAACATTGCACGTATGGGAGTAAGAGGACCATTAAACTTAAGGCTATGGTTGGGGAAACCTTAATGCATTGTTAGTACTTATGGATGTTTGCTAACAATCCAATCATATACTACATGTATTTCCAAGTAGTGAAGCGCATGTATATTTGGCCTCTCCCACATAGAAAACTGCATCGAAGATAATGAACCTGATCTATTCGCTATTTAAACTTGGATAAAGCCACCACAATTACCACCACTATTTCATACTCATGGTTCTGTTAGTTTAGTGTATTTTATTGCTACAACAACTAGCTTTACTTTCTTGTTATTTATTATCATTCAAAGCTATCTCTATTACTCGTATTGTTGCTCTAGTTTTATTTCCTAGATAATGCAAATGTTTAGTGTGCATAGAGTTGTATCAATGGTTGATAGAACTTAAGAGAATATTTATCCTACCTTTAGCTCCTCGTTGGGTTCAACACTCTTACTTATCGAAAAGGCTACACACGATCCCCTATACTTGTGGGTTATAAAGACCTTTTCTGGCATCCCCATCTTCATCAATAAAAATCTCAGGTTCTTCCAAACACTTTATTTTTATTGTTTCATGCATAGTTGTGTTGTTCTTGGAGCGTATTTGTTTTAGTTTTTAGTTTTCATTTGCTTAGTTTGCTTGAATAAATTGGTTGTACCCCCTCATTCATACATTAGTTTTCAAATAAAATTGGTTTGGATTGGAAAAGAGTAGGAAAGTCCATGCTTAAGTGGTAAAAGGAGCTTGTTTTTGACTGTGGCCTATGCTTTGTGAAGTCATGCTTGGTATTGTTTTGGCTTTATGCTTAGTGATTTTTGCTGTAGCATGACATGTTACAAACAATTGAGATTGCTTAATGTGCCTTGAAAGAATCATGCGTTGTTTTAGAATATTAAAGCATAGTATTGTGGTATTCTCCTTTGATGCTTTATTTGGGTTGACTTGGCGCATGCTCACACCATGTTAAGACTATCCCAAGTCACCATAGCCTCTATGATCCTTTAGTTTTCGACTTGTAATATTACTTTATGCTTTAATTAATGATGTTTTGTCGCTTTGCATGATTATGGCCATTGTTGCTCTCTTAGTTGGTCGCTCCCAGTATTTTGCTAGCCTCCGTAACCAAGTATGAGTTCCACTCATGCATCCAACTCCAAATAAAACCAAGTTATTCCAAAGAGTCCACCATACCTACCTATTAACATATTCTATTCCAAGTATATTCATGTTTTTATCTACCTTCCAAATTAAAATTGTTATGAGAAAACTAGTGATTAAAGCTCTCACAAACTTGATGGCACACTTTACTTTTCTTGCCCCTAATAAACTTGAACAATTGTGTCATCTATGTTGTATATGCTTGCACTTATATGTTGGGGATTAGAAGAACCATGCTGTCATGAGGAACGCTTTCAACATTGCACTTGTACATTATACCCAGTTGATATCATGCTATTTTGTATATGGATGTCGTCGGTGTGAAATGAAAGGGGAGCTTGTAAGTCCATGGAGTTATGTATGTGTGTTAGAGAAACGTCTGGGCCGCTTGTCTAATCCATGCCTAATCATGGTGGAAACCTACAGCGTAACCATAATGAGAAATCTATGAAGCATTCTTCTTATAAAAAATAGATAGAGATTGAGAAAAAGAGAAAAATAAAAAAAAGATGAGAAAATAGGAAAGAGAGAAAAAGCACCATTTTCCCATGGTAAATAAGAAGATTGTTGAGATGCTCATTGTCTGCTTGCCTTGTCATTTTGATATGGGGATTCTTCCGTATCATCGGGCAAGGGGTACCCCTTTGGCAGTTCTCTGTGATACACATGTACTTACTATGACAAGAATTTACCGGTAACAAAACTTGAGTAGCATGAGGAGTGTCCCTCGTATTCAAGGGAAATGAGATTTCCAACTTATACTTTGTCAAGCATATACTCCATAGTTTGTTCACTTAACCTTAATCACTTCAAGATGCTTATGATAGGGGCAATGAGAGCTGAAAGCTAATAAGTACCATAATTTTTGGAAGATCTTTATGAGACTTGAATCTTTGCTTCCTTCTATGAAGGCCTTTCTTTTACTTTTATGTTGAGTCTGCATCTTCTATCTTTATGCACCTATTGAGAGAGCATAGTGGCCATTCTTAGTTTAATGTGCATTGTCCCAAGACTTGTTCATTGATTCATAACTTTGATATTGCTTGTTCTTAAACTATTTGTATCTAGTCATCCTTATGAACTTTCAAGAACTTTGAAGGTGTCTTATGCATTTATGTTTTGCTATACCATGAGGGACAAGCTGAATACCACTCTTATTATGTTTTATATATGTGAAACAAACAAACGTCTTTCAATGCATTTTTATTCATGATCTTTTGTTTGTACCTTTTCAAGTTACAACATAGTTGTTATGTCTTATTGTTAGAACTCTATCTTTCATGTTCATGTTTTATGTACTTTGATCCCAGCTGCAATACTTTTACATAATGATGATCAAGATTGTGTTGGCTGCATGTCACCTCAAAAATTATATTGTTTTTATCGTTTACCTGCTCGAGGACGAGCAGGAACTAAGCGTGGGGATGTCTCCGCGACGCTCTTGTCCACCGCTTTCAAGCCGGCATCGACCGCCCAAGATCTGCTTCCCCGGCGCCAATAGCCACCGCAACCGCAGCACCCTTAGTGACATGGACGTCACTCGCACAGTACCGATGATGCTTAGTCGCCTCTCTGACCAAGGTTAACCAAATCTCCAACCTGTTTTTTTGTCAGCGGTATAGCAGGTTCAAGCCTGTCGCAGTGAACTGCATTTTTGTAATCGTGCTAGTACATACAAGTCATTGGGCATGCATGTTCTTCGTGCTAGTACATACAAGGTCATTAGACATGTTGGTTTGCATTCGCTGCTCTACAAATATCAAGTCATGCACATGTCTGTTATTTTGTCATGCACATGTTCTTATCTTAGCTGCTCCGTACACCAGTAAATTCCTGCTATTGTGTAGTTCTTGCAAAATGTAATATCAGTAGAAAATATTAGTGTGGATTCCCTGCTACACAGTTACTGACTCTATCTGGTTATTCCTGAGCTAAGGTCCTACTATTATTTCCTCCCTGCTATCGTTCTGCTATCCTATGGTACCCGTTCAGACTCTTCGTACTAGTTCGATTATAATTTTATTGTTGCCATCTGGTTCTTCAAAAGCTGCAACACTGACTATTTTTCTTTTCTTTGCGTAGAGCTCAAAAAGGCAACACTGAACATGTTGGTTTGCACAGCCTACAGGTCCACCAGCGATGCCATTATATATTTTCTGTATATCTAGTGCTAGTTCGTCCTAATCAACGACATAATTATTCTTTACTGTATAGTTCATTCGTGTTTTCCATTCCTGCTCAACAAGTTCTGGTATGATGCGGTTATAATTTCTATGCGGTTCATTCTTAGCTATGACTGTAACTGCATGCCATTGTGTAGCTCACCGCAAATTCCGAGTCACCCAATGTCTCTTGCATTCCAGGAGATACTACTGACTCGTGTATTAACGATCTCGTTGGGGAACCCCAAGAGGAAGGTATGATGAGTACAGCAGTAAGTTTTCCCTCAGTTATGAAACCAAGGTTATCAATCCAGTAGGAGCAAGGAAACACCTCCAAGGTGTTGCTAGCTGGACTTTGGCAGGACGCACTACCGGTGCCAGCAGCAACGTGAAAACCTGCACAACACAACCACAGAACTTTGCCCCCAACTTACAGTGAGGTTGTCAATCTCACCGGTTTTGCTGAAAATAGAGGATTAAACATATTGTGTGGAAGAAAGTAATAGTTTGCATAAAGTAAACAGAAAGCAGTAAACAGTTGTAGATCGATGGTAAAAGAAAGGACCGGGGTCCATAGTTCACTAGTGGTTGCTCTCCTTAAGATAGATAATGTGTTGGGTGAACAAATTACAGCGGGGCAATTGACAAACATCGAGAAAGCAATCATGCATATACTAATCATCTTGACTCCTTTGAGATTCGATTGGGCATTACAACATTATACATAGACCATAATCCAACTGCATCTATGACTAATAATCCACCTTCAGGTTATCATCCGAACCCCCTCCAGTATTAAGTTGCAAGCAATAGATAATTGCATTACGCATTGCGTGTAAAGTAAACAATACAATTATTCTATGAACAAAGGATTATTGTTTTCTCCCTAGTAGCAACAGCACATCTAGTACCTTAGAGATTTTTGTCACTTCCCCAGATTACTAGAGGCATGAACCCACTATCGAGCATAAATACTAACTCTTGGAGTTGCTAGCATCTACTTGGCCAAGATAGCTACTAACAACGGAAAGCATGCAAGATCAGAAATAACAAAGACATGATAGAACCAATAATAAATCTGAAATAGCATCTCAATATCCATAGGATCCCCGCAAACACAACATGTAGGAATTACAAATGCATGATCTTGATCATGAACGGAGCTCACAAGATCTAAACATGATAGCACAAAGGAGAAGAACCATCCATCTAGCTACTACATGGACCCGTAGTCCAAGGATGAACTACTCATGCATCACACCGGAGGCTTGCATGGTGATGAAGAAGGCCTCCAAGGTGAATTCCCCTCTTCGGTAGGGTGCCAGGAAGAGCTTCAGATCCCTCCCGATCTAGGGATGGAGATGACGGCGGCTACAAACTCTTTTGTGGATTTTTGATCGGGTACTTAGGGTTTCTGTATCAGAGGCATCTTATAGGCGAAAGGGGAGGCCGAGGGGGTGCCCGAGGCTGCTAGACCACCCCCTGGCGTGGGCCAGGCTTGGCCGCGCGGCCAGGTGGTGTGGCGGCACCCTGGCCCCTCTCCGTCTCGTATTCTGGCTCCGTGTGTCCCTCGGTGAAAAACTGACTTTGGCTTTTGTCCCGTCCAATTCCGAGAATATTGATTTTCTGACTTTCCTGGAACCAAAAACAGCAGAAAACAGGCAGCTGGCACTGTGGTTCTTGTTAATAGGTTAGTCCAAGAAAGTGTATAGAAATTACTCCAAAGTATGGACAAAACATAAGAAAGTAGATAAAAACCAAGCATGGAACATCAAAAATTATAGATACGTTTGCAACGTATCAACATCCCCAAGCTTAACTCCTGCTCGTCCTCGAGTAGGTAAGTGATAGAAAGAAAGAATAATTTTTTAGGTGACATGCACCATCATAAACTTGATCAAAGTATTTGTAAAACATTGATAGCTGGGATCATGGTACTTCAATCATAACATGAAAGACAAAGTTCTAACAATAAGACAAAGCAACTATTGTTGCAACATGAAAAGGCACAAACAAAAGTTTCATAAATAACAATGTTTTGCAAGACATTTGTTTGTTTCACATAAAGAAAACATAGCATAGTGGCATTCAGCTTGTCCCTCATAGAGTAGCAAATATAATTGCATAAGATGCCTTCAAAGTTCATAAGAGTGACTAGATACAAATAGTTTAAGAACAAGCAATATCAAAGTTATGCATCAATCAACAAGTCTTGGGACAATGCACATAGAACTAAGAATGGCCACTATGCTCTCAAAGTAGATGCATAAAGATAGAAGGTGGATACTCAACATAAAAGTAAAAGAAAGGCCTTCATAAAAGGAAGTAGGGATTCAAGTTTCATAAAGAGCTTCCAAAAAGTATGGTACTTATTAGCTTTCAGCTCTCATTGCCCCTATCATAAGCATCTTTAGGTGATTAAGGTTAAAGTGACACAACTAAGAGGATATGCTTGACAAGTTATAAGCTGAAATCTCATGCCCCTTACTTACGAAGACCGAACCTCATGCTACTCAACCTTAGTCACAAGTAAGCTCTTGGCATTGTAAGTACATATGTATCATAGAGAACCGCCAACGGGGTACCCTTGCACATGATACAGGAGCTATCCCATAATCAAAATGACAAGGCAAGCAGACAATGAGCATCTCAGCGATCTTTTTATTTGCTATTTGCATAGGTTTTTATTGAGGATGCTTCATAGAGTGCTCATTATGGTTATGCTGCAAGTTTCCACCATGATTAGGCATGGCTTAGGCTAGCAGCCCAGGCGTTTCTCTAACACAAATACAAACTCCATGATCTTACACGTTCCCCTTTTATTTCACACCGCCGGGATCTATAAGCAAAAGAACATGATATCAACTAGGTACAATGTACAAGTGCAATGTTGAAAGTGTTCCCCATGATACATGGTTCTGCTAACTTCAACTTATAAAGCGCAAGCATATATGCAACAAAGATGGACACAATGGTTCAAGCTTGTATGAAAGGGTCATGAGGAGGAATTTGACTTTTTTCTTGTACTTTTTTTCTTTTGACAGAAAATATCTTCTGACTGTGGTATTAGCCTCGTGATTTGTGTTGGCTAGAAGTTGCAAGTGAGTTGCAAATACGATCTTTTAGTTATAAGTGGGTTATAACTAACTTTTTTCTAGTTGCAAATAAGTAAAAAATGTTTCTTACGGTTGTCTTAGTATCGTGATTCTTTGCTGGTTAGGAGTTGCAAGTGGGTTGTAACTAAGTTTTCTTAGTTACAAGTGGGGTGCAACTGAATAAAACTATTTCCGACCGGTTGTATTAGCATCGTAATTGTTTTGGTTAGGAGTTGCAAGTGTGTTGCAACTTAGTAAAGATATTTTGAACCGTTGTATTAGCATCATGATTGTTTCTGGTTAAGAGTTTCAAGTGGGTTGCAACTAAGTTTTTCTTAGTTGTAGGTGGGTTGTAACTGATAAAAAATGTTTTGAAACGTTATATTAATTAGCGTCGTGATTTGTGCTGGTCAGGAGTTGCAAGTGTGTTGCAACTGAGTAAGAATATTTTGAACCGTTGTATTAGCATCGTGATTGTTTCTGGTTAAGAGTTTCAAGTGGGTTGCAACTAAGTTTTTCTTAGTTGTAGGTGGGTTGCAATTGATAAAAAAATATTTTGAAACGTTATATTAATTAGTGTCGTGATTCGTGCTGGTCAGGAGTTGCAAGTGTGTTGCAACTGAGTAAAAATATTTTGCACCGTTGTATTAGCATCGTGATTGTTTCTGGTTAAGAGTTTCAAGTGGGTTGCAACTAAGTTTTTCTTAGTTGCAGGTGGGTTGCAATTGATAAAAAAATATTTTGAAACGTTATATTAATTAGTGTCGTGATTCGTGCTGGTCAGGAGTTGCAAGTGTGTTGCAATTGAGTAAAAATATTTTGCACCGTTGTATTAACATCGTGATTGTTTCTGATTAAGAGTTTTAAGTGGGTTGCAACTAAGTTTTTCTTAGTTGCAGGTGGGTTGCAACTGATAGAAAAATGTTTTGAAATGTTATATTAATTAGCGTCGTGATTCGTGCTGGTTAGGAGTTGCAAGTGGGTTGTAACTGTGATTTTTTAGTTGGAAGTGGGTTTTGAGTTACAAGTGGATTGCAACCGAAGAAAAAAATGTTCCAGACATTTAGATTAGTAACGTGATTCATGTTGGCTAGAAGTTATAAGTGGACTTCAACTCTTATTTTTCAGTTGTAAGTGGATTGCAACAATTTTTCTTGGTTGCAAGTGGGTTGTAGTTGGAAAAAATGTTTCCGACGATTGTATTAGTGTCGTGATTCATGCGTCCTAGGAGTTGCACGTGAGTTACAACCATGATTTTTCAATTGCAAGTAAACTGTAACTATGCTTTTCGGTTACAAGTGGGTTGTAACTGGGGAAAAAATTTCCGATGACGGTTGGGTTAACGGTGTGCTCTGTGTTGACACATGTTGACCGAGAGTTGCAAGTGGGAAAAACGTTCATGCCCGTTGGATTAGCGTCGTGCTTTGGATTGGTTGGGAGTTGCATTTATACAAGATGATTATAGTTGTGGCAAAATTGTACCTTGACAATAAAACTGGATGAGAATATTATTTTATTTTTCTTTATTGGATTTACTAAAAAAATCTCTTTTGCAAAGGGACACACGATAACTCCTTGAGTGATTATTGATCGATCAAGTTAAATAAAAGAAGTAGCACTAGTTAGCTAAAATTAAAACCCATGGCCCGTGAGAAAGACCACGTACATCATGCAGTACAGCCATGCATCCCTGCATGCAAAGCTACGGGAAAAAGAACAGCAGGCATCATCAACCGAGAACTAGTTATTTCTCGGTCAGATGAGCACTAGACAGTCCCTTACAAATTACAGAGTTGCTGAAAAGAAACCAGCTAGCTAGGTCGTTGGGCGCCAAGCCCAGAGCCGGATTAACATCATCCATCGGGGCAGCAAATGTCTGATTAAGGGCTTTATTAATTCAAAGCATGGCAGCAAATGCCTTTTTCTGAAAAAAGCATCATCCATCAGGACGTCCTCAATGTAGCTGAAGCCGGCTAGCTCTAGGCCGTGTTTATGTGACAGAGCGACCTTTTGAAAATATACGGGTATCGCTCTTTCCAGATGTAAGCAGTATAGATCGCCGACGAGATGTTTTCTCTGTAAGCTTAGCTTCAAGGCAACGGTGGCCGTCCTTCCTGGGGCCGGGACGACGACAACGGTTGCCATGGCCAGAACAATGAGCCCATGAACGACATAGAAGAGGGGGTAAATCCTTTTCAAGAGGCCCTTGACGCGGATTGTGTTCACGGGGGAGCATCCTCTCTCCTCCCATAGGGAATTCAAGCGATTCTTCTAGGAGTAAATGTCGTGCAGCCTAACCCAGAAGCCCATCGCCGCATAGGTGGTCGATTGTTCCCATCACCTTCGACGTCCGGATCACCACAACCACATGGAAGGTGTTGTCGTGTTGCCCCTGGTCATCTCCCCAACAATCAACCACGTCAAGGTCACGAAGATGTTGGTTGACGGAGATGCCGGCCTCAAGCTCCTCTCCACCGAGCTGCTCGATAAACTGTATATCCCCGTCGGACGTATTTGCTCTAAAAGATCTTTCCAAGGGATCAATCCCGAAGTTACTCAGCCCCCGGAAAAGATCGTGTTGCCAGTCACCATCAACACAACGGACAACTACCGCACCGAGGACATCCTCTTAGACATTGCTGATATTCCCTTTTCTTACAACAACATTCTAGGACGCGCTGCATTGGCAAAGTTTCTGGCGGTATCTCAATACGCATAGAACATCCTGAAGGTACACTCGGAGCGGGGGACCCTCACAGTCAAGCCGGACCACAAGGACACCATATTCTATGTGGAAAAAATGCATCGGGTAGCAATGGCTGCATCAACCGCTAGTAGAAACCGATTCATAAGGACCTTTAGTCTCGGATTGTAAACCGGGACTGCCAAATCGGGAGTAAAAGGTTCTGTCTTTAGTTCCGGTTCTGTTATGAGCCGGGACTAGAGGTCCACCACGTGGCCTCGCGAGTCGTGCTAGGCTGGAGGACATTTAGTCTCGGTTCGTAACATGAACCGGGACTAAAGGGTGGCTGCCGTGACAGCGTTTGGGCCATTTGGCTGCCGCGGTAGGAGATGGGGTTTTAGGATTTTGTATTTTTGTGTTTTTCTTTTTATTTTGTGTTTTGTGTTTAATTATTTTTCATTCTATGTTTTCATTACAAACAAATTTTCATATACATATACAACGCTACTACGCAGTACTTGTACACGTTGATGCATATATAATATAATTTCTCTTACAAGCATACATGCATGGAGGTCATTACATGGAGTCCCAACCGGGTCCAGAGCCTGTCTATTTGATTACATGAAGATCATGTTATGCTTTAGGGTCTATCTAGAGAGTATTCTCCGTATGGGTCTATGACCTCGTCGACAAAAAATCCAGCCAATTCCTCTTGGATTGCTAGTAGGTGGTCCTGTGAAAGGAGCTTGTCCCGCATCGCGTACAACTATAAAGAAGGAGATCATATGAATTAGACTCAACACAACTTTTTATAATAAAAATAAAGAGTGAATATAGTGTTTACTTACTCGAACAGTTTCCAAGGGCTTCTCAGTAATGATGCGAATGAACTCGCGCACATAGAATCCACATAGATTAGTCCCTCGTGGCTGTCTCGCGCACTTTACAAGAATAGAATTTAATCAAATAATAACTCTAGCATGATAAATGTACATAAACTAGAATTAAATAGATACGCGGACCTAGCTTGTACTACTTACCAAGACCGATTTAAAAAATAGCTCCTCACGCCATTGATCACAGACCTTGTTCTTGAACCGTGTCCAAATACTACCCGACAAAGAAAATAAATGTATGAGTTAATAACTACTTGATATCCTAGAAAATGAATGAAAGAAACCGATATAGTACGATAATGGTTGAAATTACCTCCGGAGCATATCGATAATACTACGGTACTCTTCCATATCTTTGTTTAATGAGTCCATGATGTGAACTCTTTCCAAGTCAACTGAAATGCTTAGAAGAATCTAGTGGTAGCTACGCAAGGTTTACATACGTCAGTAACTCATCACTTACACTGAACATCGAGTAAGAAAAAGTTAATGTGTACAAGAACTCACTTGCCGAAGTGGTAAGGAAATGGTATTTCATTACAGAAATGTTGGTTCATGAGAAACCGGAGCAAGTTTTGCTCGGTCTCCAGTGTCTTATCATTTAGCACAGCTCCATTAACTCGATGTGGGTCAATGAACCTAAATCCATTGATAGCCTTTCTTTTACATTCGAGAATCTTCAATC
Source organism: Avena sativa (assembly GCA_916181665.1). Lineage (NCBI taxonomy): Eukaryota > Viridiplantae > Streptophyta > Magnoliopsida > Poales > Poaceae > Avena > Avena sativa. The sequence continues at coordinate 174,548,962 of OV702290.1, read as the reverse complement.
TGCATTATTATATATAGCGTACAAAAGAATATAGTGAGTATACTTACCGGCAATAAATTGAACAAGCTGAGCTAGAGACTTAATTACATAAATAAAGTAATCACTTATAGACAATAGCAACTGAGGATAGATTTGTCGAGTTCCTTTAGATTGAATATCTGAAAGAATTCTGTAAATTCAATAGGGACCTCGTCTTTAGTGAAGTAATGCTCTTTTTGAACTTTCGCTATGATCCAACATCGCTCTTATTTTGATACTTCCATGTACCATTTATGCAATCGTCACATTTTTGTTGGCATATCCCGAAGCCTCTCAGAACTGACCAGAGGCTCCCCGTGAACAAATTTGGGTGCTACATCAGCCTTGGGCATATGATCGCCGTGAATAATGTCATGAATAGACATATTACATTGCTCGGCCAATATCTTAGCCGTTTCCATATGCAAAGGTTCTCCCTCATATAGTTGAGGTTCAGGTATGTACACCTGGAGCAGGGGGATCGATTGATTTTCTTGTTTCCCCAGCTAGGGAACGTCTCTTTTGATTTTTCCGCTACCACTCGATTGTTTTGCTTGTTTCCCCAGCTAGGGAACATCCGTTCCGATGCTTCCACTACCACTCGATTGTTTTGCTTGTTCCCCTTGCTAGGGAACGTCTTTTGTGATGCTTCCTCTACCACTTGATCTCTTCTGTTTTAGTGTCTTCTAAAGACATCGTGTATAGTCATCTGGCGCATTTAACTGAGCTTGGGATGGTTGCATTAGTAATTTCCTAAAGTGCTCCTTGGTTTCCAGTTTTATTTGGACCTCTGGCTCATGTTGTTTCTTTTTAAAATGAGCATCCACTTCGGCCCATACGACCGCATCGGTCTCCTCATCGTTCAGGTCGTAAGCCCTTTTGGGAGGAACCGGCGGTACTCTTGGGAGGGGCGACAACTGTCGCTTTGGGCGTCGGTTATCGCTCGACGGAGCGGTGCTATTCTTCCGCTTTCGGCCCTTAGTGGGTGGAGGCGGCTGCGTAGATTGAGATGGACTCGTGTTGAGGTCATGGATTGGATTTGGAGGTGGTGGACTTTTACTAGGAGGAGGCGGTGCCCTTGGAGGTGGACTTTTACTGGGAGGAGACGGTGGCCTTGGAGGTGATGGATTGTTTCTCGGTGGAGAAGGTGGCCTTGGTGTCGAGCCTGAAAACTTGATGTATTCCCTTTTCCAAAGAATGAAGCCACTCGTGACTTCTCCTAGTGTCGTCTCCCCTTCACCTCCAGGGATGTCAAGCTGTAGTGTCTGGCACATTGGTTGAACTTCATCCACACCGACACGAGCATAGCCAGCTGGAATCGGATTGCAATGGTAGGTCGCTCCCGGTGCAGAAGGTAAAGCAAAGCCGACCGCCACCTTCATGGATATGTTCTTCAGTTCAACATGCAACTCACAACTAGTCTTCTCCTTAATTGCATCCATGGGATACACATCCATCGTTGCATCATTAGCATGGCCCTCCATGGAAGCCATGCTGCTTTTTTGTTGCGATGGGCCGACCATACTGTCTGGTGCAGGATCTTGCTGTCGGAGTCCTTTAAGTTCATTAAGCTCCTGCCGATGCTCCTGCAACATGGCTTCAAACCTCGTGAACCGCTCCGCATCCTCCTCTTGTTGCCCCTTCATTTTTCTCGATCAGCTTATGTACGTGTCAAGGTCCTCGGGAAACCCGATAGCCCATGGACAAGAAGGTCCGAAGCCTCTTGTTCGTCCATCCTTTTCAGGATTCTGGAGGGCCTTTGTCAGCTCATCATTCTCTCTGTCGGGAACAAACTTTCCCTCTTGAACCTCTTTTATCACTTTAATAAGATAATCTTTGGGTCCAGCAACTTCTTTGGTTGCAACAATCTCGTCTGTTTCTGGGTCATACGATGCCCCATGCCCGAGTAACGAATTTCTTGACCTCCTGGGCCAACGAGACATAGCTGGAGTGACCCCTTTAGCCTCCAGGTTGGCCTCAGCTTTATCCCACTTAGGCATGACAGTCTTGTAGCCACCAGTGCCCATATGATGGTGATATTTCTTTTTGGCTGCATTTAGCTTATTTTTTTCTGACATTGCCACAGCTGATGCCGAGTTCTTGTATTCCACAAATGTGGCCTAGTTATCCTGCTGCTTCTCTAGTGGGCCAGTGAATGGAGGAGTTTCTTTCTTCAATACATAGTTGTGGTACAATCTTTTCTTCCATTCCTTGAATAGTTCGCCCATCTTCTTAAGAGCCCACTCCTTGACTTTCCTCGTCATTTGTTGTGTGAGATCATCAGTCTCCAAGACTGGTAGGGTGAAATGTGTCATGAGAGAATTCCACATCGCATGTCTCGCTCTGTCATCTAAAAAACTAGCCCCAGCTAGATCCCTTTTCTTTCCTGGCTTATTCCACTATCGCGTGGTGATCGGGACGGTGTCTCTAACAATCATTGATGACCCACAAGTATAGGGGGTGTATCGCAGTATTTTCGAGGGAAGTGAAACCCAATTTAATGATTCGACACAAGGGGAGCCAAAGAATATTTATAAGCCTTAACAACTGAGTTGTCAATTCAGCTGCACCTGGAAACAATCTTGCTCACAGCAGTTTATCAGTAGCAACAGTTTTGTAGTAGGAATAGTAAAGTAACAGCAGTAGTAAAGCAAAGACAGTAGTAACAATAGCAGTAAACAGTGGGATTCGAGTGCGGTAGGCATAGGGATGGATGGACGGGCGTTGCATGGACAAGACAATTCACATAACAATCAGAACATAGGGCAATTGCAGATAAATAAGATAAAGCATCCAAGTACTAGACAATCCTAGGCATGTGTTCCATATATAGTCATACGTGCTCGCAATGAGAACTTGCACAACATCTTTTGTCCTGCCAGCCCGTTTGCAGTGGGGCCTCTAGGGAACTACTGGAAATTAAGGTGCTCCTTTTAAAAGAGCACCGGAGCAAAGCATTAACACTCCGTGAACACATGTGATCCTCACATCAAAGCCATTCCCTTCCGGTTATCCCGATTTCTGTCACTTCGGGGCCATAGCTTCCGGACAACAACATGTGTATACAACTTGTAGATAAGACCATAAACAGTACTATCATAATGAATCAATAACATGTTCAGATCTAAAATCATGGCACTCGGGCCCTAGTGACAAGCATTAAGCACAACAAGTCGCAACAAAGTCATAAAGCACTAATAAAAGATACTAGGCACCATGCCCTAACAATCTGATGTCATTACATGAACGATCTCATCCAATCCCTACCATCCCCATAGCCTACAACGGGGGATTACTCACTCATAGATGGGGGAAACATGGATGGTCGATGGAGAAGCGATGGTGATGATCTCCTCCAATTCCCCGTCCCGGTAGGGTGCCAGAACGGACTTTCTGGTGCTGTTTCGTGGAATCTGGTGGTGGCGGTGGAGCGGAACTCCTTATGGAAAAACGTCAAACCCCCTGAAGTTTTTACGTCATAAGGCTCCTTATAGGCGAAGAGAGAGGCCGAGGGGGTGCCTGGGGGCCCACACCACCCCCTGGCGCGGCCTGGCCTGGCCCGCGCCACCAGGTTGCGTGGCCACCCCTGGCTCTTCTCCGTCTCGTATTCTGGCTCCTAGAGTCTTCGGGTGAAATAGGATTTTTGGCATATTTTCCGGAATTTTTCCTGATAGTTGATTTTCTGCACAAAAAGTAGACACCAAGGCAATTCTGCTGAAAACAGCGTCAGTCCGCATTAGTTGCATCCAAATCACACAAGTATAGAGGAGAAACAATAGCAAGTGTTCGGGAAAGTAGATACGTTTTGAACGTATCAACTCCCCCCAAGCTTAGCTTATTGCTTGTCCTCAAGCAATTCAGTTGAAAACTGAGTGCGATAAAATAACTTTCATGAACACATTTGCTTCATATGATGTAAATATTCTCAGCAATGTGGTCAACTACTTAGACAGTTCATAATAAAGAGTATGCAACTGAGTCTACTTAATAGTCATTGCAAGCTATGAAGAGATTCCAACTCAAGAATAATAAGTAGCATGAAGCACAAACATAAGCAACATTACAATGCTCATAAAAAGGTATGATAGAGTGGTATCTCGCTTGCCCTTTGATTATGAATGCCAAGGCACCTCTGAAGTTCAAGTGATGACTAGAAGTAAAGATATCAAGGATACAAGCATCAAAGTCATAACGCAAATAATCAAGTAATGGAACAAACACAAAGAATGACAACTATGCTCTCAAGAAGGTGCTCAAAGAATATGTGGAGACTCAACAAGTAGAAGAAAAGGTTTTGAATAATTTGAAAAGCTTCCAAATGCTGAAAGTATGGTACTCGTTAGCTTTGAGCTCTCATTGCCCCTATCATAAGCATCTTTAATGTGGTTAAGGTGAAAGTGAGGTCCAATCTGAGTTATATGCTTGACAGACTATAAACTGAAAATCCCAAGTCCCTTGAGTACGAGGGCCGCTCCTCATGCTACTCAACTTTAGTTACCAGTAAGTTCTTGTCATCATAAGTATGTGCGTATCATTGAGAACCGCCAACGGGGTACCCCTTGCCCGATGATACGGAAGAATCCCCATATCAAAATGACAAGGCAAGCATACAATGAATATCTCAGCAATCTTCTTATTTACCATGGGAAAATGGTGCCTTTTTCTCTCTTTCCTCTTTTCATAAAACTCTTTTTTTCTTTTTCTCAATAGCTATCTCTCTCTTTTTTTATAAGAAGAATGCTTCATAGATATCATTATGGTTACGCTACAGGTTTCCACCATGTCAGCATGGATTAGACCAGCGGCCCAGGCGTTTCTCTAACACACATACATAACTCCATGGACTTACAAGCTACCCTTTTATTTCACACCGACGACATCCGCAAACAAAAGAGCAAGGTATCAACTGGGTATATATTTACAAGTGTTGAAAGCGTTCCCTGCGATAGCACGGTTCTGCTAATCCCCAGCCTATAATTTGCAAGCATATAACTTTCATGGAGAGTTCACAATGGTTCAGGTTTATTAAGTGCAGGAAATAAAGTGTGCCATCAAGTTCGTGAGAGCTTTACTAACTAATTTTCCCATAACAAGCAAACATTTTATTTGGAAGAAAAAAAGGCATATTGAATATGCAAGGGAGTAGCAAATGATGCTACTAGGTAGGTATGGTGGACACTTTGGAAATATTTGGTTTAGGGAGTTGGAAACATGAGTAAAACACTCAGTGGAAGTGAAGGCTAGCAATAGTAAGGGAGCGACAAACGAGAGAGCAATAGCTGTCATTATCATGCTTGCAACAAAATAGGACTACTCATGGCATGAAAGTGATTCAAGATCCTCAAGGCAAAATAATTTTCATCAAGGCTTAACTGATTATCACAGTCCTGTGCATGCGTGAACATGTGCCAAGTCAATTCAAATGAAACGTTCAGAGGAGGATACCGCGGTGTCATACCAATTTATGAATAGAGCAATGCAAGCAAACATTTATAAGACATGCTACAAACTATTAGCGAGCTGGAGCTAATCATAAGAAAGCAAGAAGTACTAAGCATCCAAAGATAACATACACCCTACTTGAACGACTAAGCAAGCCCACAGTGATGAGTATATGTACAAAAATGAAAACAAATAGAGTTCGTTACCAGCCTCTTACCACGCCTCAAGTAGTCATTGATCCTCATTATTTCTCTTCACTTTTGTGGCTTGAATAATAATATGAAACCAATATCCACTGAGGACTGTTGAACCTTGTAGCAAACTCGCAAAAACCAAAGAAGAACGACAAATATTTTTGGTGTTTTCGATTTTTAAACAAGAACCAAAAGAGAAAAACAAGCAAAGCAAAATCTTTTTGGGGTTTTCGAATAGTTCAAACAAAGTAAAAAGAGAAAAGCAAACCAAGGCAAAAAGAAGAAGCAAACCAAAGAGAAATAACAGAAATATTTTTGGTCTTTTTGTGTTTTTAGAAGGAAAAAGCAAAGAAGAATGAAAACTAAAAAGAGAACGAAAAAATGAATATACAAAGTACCGATACAACATGATATGGAGATGAGTGCGGTGTCGGCGTACCTCCCCCCAAGCTTAGCCTTTTGGCCTAAGTGGGTATCAATCCATGTACGAATAGGGGTTCCAAGCGGGCGGATCTTGGTAAGAATGGACGTAGCTGGGCCCATGAGAAGAAGAAGCTCCCCAATCATAAGCAGGCTGCTGATATGAAGACTCTCCCTCATTCGAGGGTTGGACCGAATCATCCGTGACCTCCCTTCTAGTGTCCTGCTCCTGTTGGGAGAGATCTCCCAAGTATGTGTCAAGCTCCTCCTCAGTGAGGGACCATCCTTCCGTGTTATCAAGGTTAAACAAAACAGGTGCAGGCAAAAGAACAACACGCTCGGACTTGCTCTTTCTCCAACCAGCTTTGAGAAAGGTTATTTCATAAGATAACTCACTCATACTAGCCCACGAGGAAACAAATTTATGTTGTATCATGGAATTAAGATCAAGCCTTTCTATGGGAAACTGTAGGTCTAGATGATGAGGGACTAAACCATGCAATGCTAGTAAACGAGAAGCAATGAGGCCTCCACAAATTCCACCTTTCTCACGGTTAGCAGCAAGACGAAAAGCTATCAAAGCACCCAAGTTGTAAGACCTATCTCGTCTAAGAGCAGCAGAGATAAATGCTAGATCAAATGAAGATAACTTATTAGCAGTTTTCCTAGCAAGAACACACTTGGCAATAAAGTAGGAAAAGTAGCGAATGGAGGGTAGATGAATGTTACAGATTTTTCCACTCTCCTTCGAGAAGCTACTCCCTTGGAAAATTTCTGCGTATAAATCCATGAGTGGTTCAGGTCTCTCCTTAATCTTTCTACATGATCCCCATTGAGGTACCTTAATAGCTGCACAAAAATCATCAAGAGAAAGGTCGACAGCTATATTGTAAATTTTGTAATGGACCATGGGGTTAGGCAAAGAGTGACTAAATTGGAAGTCCTGCACCACAGACATGGTTAGCTTCACAAATTGACAAGGTTCATGTTCCCAAAAGTGCTCTAACCCTGCATTAGAAACCAAAGTGTGGAAATCTTGTAGAATTCCTGCAACTCTCATGAACTCAGAGCATGGATAAATGGAAGGAAAAACTTCCTCCTCCTGGTGGACCTTCATGACCTCAGGCACCCAAAGCTCATGTTGGTTTAGGTGGTGTTCACTCATCTTCTATTCTGAAATTTAAACACCTATTAAACAAGTGATTGCAAAGTAAATAAAATGAAGGATTCTACTCATAGGGACTTGCAAGAGGCCTAAACATGCATCAAAACTATATCTCTAAGCATCAAACAAGCTTACAAGCCCTCATAACCAGTCACCTACAGCAGCAAAATACTCAACATATAATCCACTAAACACAAATCTACTTGGACAAGGGGAGGAGTCACATACCAGGGAACAAATGCTCCAAATTTTAGTAAGAAAGATGGGCTGAGCAAGAAGATCGAAAAAATCGAGAGCAAGCACAGCAAGGACGCGATTTTGAGCTATGAACTAGAGCTTACTCGGGAGAGAGAAGAAGGTGGCAAGTGAGAGAGTTAGTGGGGGGCCAGGGGTGGCCCACACCAGGGCATGGAGCCACCCAAGGCTGGCCGTGCCACCATGTGGTGTGCCTGCCTGGTGGGCCCCTTGGTACCTCCCAGGTACTCCTATGCCCCTGTTTTCACGTAAAAATTTAATATGAATTTTCTGGAATTTTTCGAGACACTTTATTTTTGGGCATTTTTTAGAAATAGAAGAATGATTTTTCTGACAGACAGATTTTTTTCTTTTTTGGAAACATGATGCAAGGACTAAACAAGGCTAGAACTACAGAAGTTCTAACATGCAAGCAACTAACAACAAAAAGAAAACTGAACGAAAGAAAAAACTAAAATGCAAAGGATAGAAATAAACGGAGATAATCATAATGAAAACATTGTTTTGTTCAATGGAATCCTTTTGTTAACAAGGTTGATCAAGTGTTGCTACCAAAACAATTGCATATGATACAAAACTTTGTACTCCACTAATGATTATGTTACCTCAACCTTGATAGCAATGGTCCCAATCATAATAGTTTCAAATTTTTCTCTTGGCATGGGACAATATATTTCTCCAACTTGAATGCCTTCAACATTTTTAATTGAATTCAAACCATAAGTCATTTCAATCTTCTTGGGGAAATAGACAGTATATTCCTTGTCATTAACATTGAAGGTCACCTTTCCTTGATTACAATTAATAATAGCTCCTGCAGTATTAAGAAAAGGTCTCCCAAGAATAATAGACATATTATCATCTTCGGGCATTTCAAGCACAACAAAATCAGTTAATATCAAGCAATTGTGAGCCACCTGAACAGGTACATCCTCACATATACTCACATGAATAGTGGTAGATTTATCAGCCATTTGCAAAGATATATCAGTTGGTATTAATTTCTCAAGTTGAAGCCTCTTATAGAGAGAGAAAGGCATAGCACTAACTCCAGCTCCCAAATCACACAAAGCAGTTCTAACATAACTGTTCTTAATAGAGCAAGGGATAGTTGGAATCCCTGGGTCTCCAAGTTTCTTAGGAACCTTACCATTAAAGGAATAATTAGCAAGCAAAGTAGAAATTTCTTCATTAGGGATCTTCCTTTTATTCGAGACAATGTCCTTCATATACTTTGAGTAAGGGGGCAATTTAATAGCATCAGTCAAAGGATTTGCAGGAATAAAGGTTTCATCCACTCACAAAACTTATTATAGTGTTCATCTTCCTTTGACTTGTGTTTCTTATCAGGGAAAGGCATAGGTTTTTGTACCCAAGGTTCTCTTTCACTACCATGTTTCTTAGCAATAAAATCTTCTTTGGTGTATTTAGTATTCTTAGTGTGGTTTTCAGGTTCTTCTTCAACTTTTTCTTCATTGGGAACAACATTTTCTTCATTACCATTTTCAGTTTTAGCATCTGAGATAGATATACTATTAGGATCTATAGCAGGTTTAGAGGGTTCTACAACCGTTTTATGTTTCTTTTTCCTTTTCTTACGAGTAGAACCACTATTTTTAGCTTGTTGAGAATCCTGCTCAATTCTTTTGGGATGCCCCTCAGGATATAGAGGATCCTAGGTAGCAGCACCACTTCTAGTTCTAATTTCATAAGCATGTTTTTCTTTAGCAGCATTAACTAGCAAGTCGTTTTGCACTTTAACAGGTTGATCTATTTGAGTTTGAACCATTTGAAAGTGTTTAACAATCATTTTAACATCATTAGAGGTTCTTTCCACAATATCTTTCAACTCAACAATAGCTCTAGTGTTTTCCATTAGATAATTTTGCACCCTTTTATTAAAGTTATCTTGCTTAACAATAAAGATATCGAATTCTTCTAAGCATTGATCAGGAGGTTTAGAGTAAGGGATATCACCTTCATCAAAGTGTTGGAGAGAGTGTACCTCAATAGTGGATGAGTAGGGAATAGGCTTACATAATTCTTCTATAGGAGGTAAATTCTTGACATCTGCAGCTTTAATTCCCTTCTCCTTCAGACATTTCTTAGCTTCCTTCATCACTTCATCATTTAATTCAATAACTCCCCTCTTCTTTGATGTTGGAATAGGCACAGGAATAGATGGTTCAGGTACAATTACTTCAGGTATAGCTTGTTTAGGAGGAGTCCAATCTTCATAATTCTTGCTTATTTTAGCCATTAATTCCTCAGCTTCTTTAGGAGTCCTATTCCTGAAAACACAATCAGCACAACTATCTAGGTATGTCCTAGATTCCTCGGTTAGTCCATTATAAAATATATCAAGAAGCTCATTATTAGGTAATGGACTTCCAGCCTGTGCATGAATCAAAGCACAAAACCTTGCCCAAGATTCGGGCAATACCTCTTTTTCTGCAGGAAAGTACTAATCAAGCACTCAGGGCTATCAATAGATCTAGGAGGTAAATTACGAAACCAAGTTTTAGCTTCTCCTTTTAGTGAAAAAGGGAAAATCTTAGCAACAAAGTAAGTACGCATCTTAATATCATCAGAAAACAAGCCACTCATGGTAGAAAGTTCATTCATATGTGCTACCGCACTTTCATTCTTAGTCCCACAAAAAGGTTCTTTCTCGACAATAGCTATGTAACATAAATCGAGAGTGAAATCATAATCTTCATCTATAATGTTTATGGGAGAAGCAGCAAACTTAGCAACAGGATATAATTTGGGTCTAATAGTACGCCTCTCAAGGAGACTCTTAGCAGCGCTCATATCATGGGTGTTCTTACATTCTTTAATAAACTCATCGGTCATCTCAACATAACCATCTTCAATATCATAACTCTCACTAGACTCAGGTGAGCTAACATGTGTGGTAGTGTCTTCATTAGGAGTTTCGGTATTTCCAGCTATAGTTCTAGCAATCGTAGAATCTAGGAAAGGACCTAATGAACCACTCTTATCAAGCACAGTAGAAGCAGCATCATAAGCATCAGAAGTTTTAGATTCAGCAGTAGTAGCAGTGTGTGTAACATGTGTATGTGGTGGTGTAAGGAACTTACTCAAAATAGATGGTGAATCAAGAGCAACAGAGGTGTTCAGAACCATACCTCTTCTTGTAGTGGATGGTAAAATAGGAACTTTGCCATCACGAGACTTACCCATGATGGATGGATAGCAACGAACAATAGAGAATCCAAGTGAACTTGATAAATAAACCTATGCTCCCCGGCAACGGCGCCTGAAAATAGTCTTGATGACCCACAAGTATAGGGGGTGTACCAAAGTATTTTCGAGGGAAGTGAAACCCAATTTATTGATTCAACACAAGGGGAGCCAAAGAATATTTATAAGCCTTAACAATTGAGTTGTCAATTCATCTGCACCTGGAAGCAATCTTGCTCACAGCAGTTTATCAGTAGCAACAGTTTTGTAGTAGGAATAGTAAAGTAACAGCAGTAGTAAAGCAAAGACAGTAGTAACAATAGCAGTAAACAGTGGGATTCGAGTGCGGTAGGCATAGGGATGGATGGACGGGCGTTGCATGGACAAGACAATTCACATAACAATCAGAACATAGGGCAATTGTAGATAAATAAGATAAAGCATCCAAGTACTAGACAATCCTAGGCATGTGTTCCATATATAGTCATACATGCTCGCAATGAGAATTTGCACAACATCTTTTGTCCTGCCAGCCCGTTTGCAGCGGGGCCTCTAGGGAACTACTGGCAATTAAGGTGCTCCTTTTAAAAGAGCACCGGAGCAAAGCATTAACACTCTGTGAACACATGTGATCCTCACATCAAAGCCATTCCCTTTCGGTTATCTCGATTTCTGTCACTTTGGGGCCATAGGTTCCGGACAACAACGTGTGTATACAACTTGCAGATAAGACCATAAACAGTACTATCATAATGAATCAATAACATGTTCAGATCTAACATCATGGCACTCGGGCCCTAGTGACAAGCATTAAGCACAACAAGTCGCAACAAAGTCATAAAGCACTAATAAAAGATACTAGGCACCATGCCCTAACAATCTGATGTCATTACATGAACGATCTCATCCAATCCCTACCATCCCCATAGCCTACAGCGGGGGATTACTCACTCATAGATGGGGAAACATGTATGGTCGATGGAGAAGCGATGGTGATGATGATGGTGATGATCTCCTCCAATTCCCCGTCCCGACAGGGTGCCAGAATGGAGTTTCTGGTGTTGTTTCATGGAAACTGGTGGTGGCGGCGGAGCGGAACTCCTTCTGGAAAAACGTTGAACCTCCTGAAGTTTTTAGGTCAGAAGGCGCCTTATAGGCGAAGAGAGAGGCCGAGGGGGTGCCTGGGGGGCCCACACCACCCCCTGGCACGGCCTGGCCTAGCCCGCGCCACCAGGTGGTGTGGCCACCCCTGGCTCTTCTCCGTCTCGTACTCTGGCTCCTGGAGTCTTCGGGTGAAATAGGATTTTTGGCATATTTTCCAGAATTTTTCCTGATAGTTGATTTTCTACACAAAAAGTAGACACCAAGGCAATTCTGCTGAAAATAGCGTCAGTCTGCATTAGTTGCATCTAAATCACACAAGTATAGAGGAGAAACAATAGCAAAAGTGTTCAGGAAAGTAGATACGTTTTGGACGTATCAATCACTCCGCATTGATGTACAAATGCACTCACAGATTCTTTGGGCTCCAACGATTGACCCAGCGCAGAGACTAAGTCAATGCTGAAACAGACATCAGCGGACAACTTTTGTGCCAGGCCTCTTTTCCTTGTAGAAGATTGGCCGGATGCGGACGTCTAAGAGAAGAAACATTTGTCAGTACATATATACGAATCAATTAGTGCATCTATACTAGTGATCGATTGGTAGAGGCTTTATATACCTCGCCAGACTTTGTAATTAAGGTGTCTTCACCATGGTCTCCACCATGGTCAGCACCATCGTCTCCACTATCGTCTCCACCCTCATCTCCTCTAGACAAATTAAGATACTGGGAACCATCATTGTAATAAGAACCCCCAGTACCCTCATCTATCATGTTGAGAATCTCCTCTTCATTCTGTCTACCATTCATAGCTTAACTAATACAGAAAAAGATAAAACAATTTTGCATTAAGTAAAAGAATATTACAATTGCGACGACTCGGATACAGAAAAAAGATTACGTACTAATAATGAAACAATTTTGCATTAAGATAAAGTACAATAATATAAGATAAAGCACAATAATACATCTCGCTCATATCTCGCTCATAATATCAAACAAGCAAACTCGGCTGCCGCATTCTGTGCCAAGGCAGCTCTGCACCTAGAGAAGAAGAACCATCACTGGAGAATAGCTCGAGTGAGATCCGTAAACCTACCAGATATAGGAGAACCTAGTCTCCAAAAGATACATATATCGGTGGACGTGCTCGTCCTCCTCCCTGATACAACGACGTACCACCTCCTCGGGGGCCGGCTCCCTCTACACCGCACCTAGACCTCGTGGACGCCACCAAAGAATCTCCGGGTCGATGCTGATACCCGGATTCCTCACCAAGGTACGAGTCCTGACAGGTAGCACCTCCCAGTGCCAGCCTGGCGGAGCCCAGGCTAGGACATCCCCGGAACCGACGGAGTCCAGTACGCTCGGACGAGGAAGACATGGCATAACTAAATAATAGCAATAAACAATCATAAAACATAAACAATAACTAAATCACTAAGTATTGCCCTAATAACACTAACCCTAAACCTAACACTAACTAAACTAAACCTAATTAACTAAGTATTCTAACTAACCCTAACTAGCCCCTAACTAGCCCTAATGAAATTGTTTTGACAAGAGAAGGCACAAGGTACAATGAAGAAAATAGCCTAACACTAACTACTATAAACAGCTATTTAGGGTTAGTTATACCCCCGAGAAGGATCAGACTCTCCGGGTCGTGGCTAGACCCAGGATGGAGGTGGGGGTATTTATACCCCCACCTTTAGCCTCGATTTGTAATACTAACTATAAACATATACTAACTATAAACCTAAACTAACTACTATAAACAGATATTTTACAAATATTATAAACCTAGCTAAAAACAACGAATACTAACTAAATTAACCTAATTAACATATACTAATACTAACTAAATTAACCTAATTAACCTAATACTAATACTAACACTAACTAAATCAACCTAATTAAACTAATACTAACTAAATTAACCTAATACTAACTAAACTACTAACTAATACTAATACTAATTCTAATACTAACTAAATTCACCTAATTAACATATACTAGTTAACCTATACTAATTAACCCTAATACTAACTATGATCCCTAACAATAACACTAACCCTAACTAACCTGCAGGGGCGGTGGAGGGCACGGCGGCGGCGAGCTCCTCGACGGGCGGCGCGGGCGGTGGGGCGGCGCTGGATCCTCCTCGACGGCGATGACGTGGGGGGACGGTGGGCGCGGGTGGCGTGCTCCTCCACGTACGGGCACGGGCGGCGGTGGGATGGATGGCGGCAGCGTGCTCCTCCATGTATAGGCGCGGAGGCGGCGAACTCCTCCACGGGCGGCGGCGTGCTCGGGCGCGGGCGGCGGCGGTCGTTCGTCACAGAGAAGAAGAGAAACTGCTGCTCCGGGTCGTGGCTCGACCCAGGGTGGAGGTGGGGGTATTTATACCCCCCACCTTTAGCCCCGTGTTTTTGGCCCGGCGCTATTCCCGCGCGCCATACCCTTAAGCCCCGGTTTGTAATACAAACCGGGACCTTTAGTCCCTGTTTGTATTACAAACCAGGGCTAAAGGGGGTTTTTGGCACCAAAAAGAAAAACGGTGTATAGTTTTCAGAAAATTATGTACTATATATTAAATTTTTCAGAAAAAGAAGATCTATAATTTAAATATATTATCATACTCTATACAACTTAAATAAAATTATCTATTGTTTAACAAGTATTATATTTAGTATAAATGTTGGAAAAATATAGTTTATTATTTAAAAAACAGAAAAATACATACAATATACCAAAATGTTCACAAAAAATAATATACTCATTAGAAATATAATATTTAATACTAAAACTAGTAACTGGGACTAAAAGATATTTCGGGGGCCTTTAGTCCCGGTTGGAGCCACTAACCGGGACTAGATATTTCCTGCCATTTCCCCCACTTCCCGCCATGTTTTCCCGCCATTTCCCCCTTCCCGCCATTTCCCTCCGCTTCCCGCCATGTTTTCCTGCCATTTCCCTCTATATCTAGGCCGACCGCCATGTCCATCCACACATCCACACCTTCTCTCTCACAACAATGGACACTGCTTACTAGGACTTTCTGACACTCGAGGAGACCGAGGCGCTGTGCGCCTCCAGCTACCCATGCCCGCCGGGGTACCGGATGCCCGCCGGCTGGATGTTGAGAGCTGGAGGGGTTCATGTTCCTCCTGTGCCTCAAGGTTCGGCCCACCAGGCGGCCATCAGGAACCACTTCTACCTCGAGCTCACATCGGAGCAGTGGATGGATCCCCATTGGGATCCCGACAACCTCGACACCTGGAATGCCTTCTTCGCAAACTGGCAGTAAAGGGAGCTCGCCAGGTACGAGGGTGACGACCCGCCCCTAGTGAACCACAGCGAGGCCGGTTGTCGCCTGTGGTGGGTGAACCGGACTATTGCCGACGTGATACGCTACATCGTCATGGGAGACCATCCTCGCCTGAGGTACCCGCACTTTCACCAGCCACATAGCCACAAGAATGGTGGTGGTGGTGAAGGCCGAGGGCGTACCGGGGTCGTCATCCAGGAGCCCCCTCCCCCGCACATCGTGAATCCGAGGCCGGAGTGGCAGGTGCCCCCTCTCCCCTTCCCCCGTGCACAAGCCGGGGAAGGGCTGAGGATCCAACCGCGTGCTACGAGCGACGATGATGACGATGACGATTCCGAAGACGACCCTGAAGCTGGGTACTACATTTTTGCGTTTTAATATTAATAAATGTCTTTGTTGTTGGCCACAACAAGTTGCAATACTACCTATTGAGATTGAGGCAGTTCATATCCATATATATAAGCAGATCATTAAAAATAAAGGTTTAATAATATTGTACATCACCAACATCCACACATCTCTATTGTTAGGGTTTTCTTCTAATCCGTAACCATGGAGCATCTTCCTTACTTAACGGGATGCTTGGGTCATCCTTCACAGCGAAGGGCGGAATTTCATGAAACTTATCATAATCTTCTGGCATGTATGTCTTATCCTCCACCCCCACGATGTTTCTTTTTTCCTGAAAGAACTATGTGGCGCTTTGGCTCATTATATGCCGTATTCTTTTGCTTATCTTTCCTTTTTCTCAATTTGGTAGACATGTCCTTCACATTAAAAACCCGTGCCACATCATTGGCTAGGATAAATGGTTCATCTCTATACGCAAGGTTGTTGAGATCCACTGTTGTCATTCTGTATTTCTTGGCTACCTCAACCCCGCCTCCTGTCAGCTTGACCCATTTGCACTGAAACAAAGGGACCTGAAAATAAGGTCCATAGTCAAGTTCTCATATCTCCTCTATGTAACCATAATATGTATCCTTTTGCCCATTCTCATGATCCGTTGCATCAAATCGGACACCACTGTTTTGGTTGGTGCTCTTTTTATCTTGGGCGATCGTGTAAAATGTATTCCCATTTATCTCGTACCCTTGGAAAATCAATATAGTCAAAGATGGTAGCCTGGCCAACAAGTACAACTACTCTCCAACATTGATATCATTCATGAGATGTGTCTGCAACCAACCGCCGAAAGTCCTCATGTGTTCATCTCTAATCCAGGAGCCAGGCTTCCCCGGGTTGTTGGAGTGTACAATATTCTTGTGTTCCTCGATATACAGAGCCACCAAGGTGGAACTTTGCAGAACTGTGTAGTGTGCTTTAGTGAGAGAATGTCCGTCCATACATATCCTTGATTTCTTTCCTAGCGTGCATTTTCCACTCAGTCTACCCTCATGCCGTGATTCAGGAACACCAATGGGATTAAAGTCAGGAATAAAGTCAACACAAAACTCAATGACCTCCTCTATTCCATATCCCTTTGAGATGCTTCCTTCTGGCCTAACACAGTTATGAACATATTTCTTTAAGACTCCCATGAACATCTCAAAGGGGAACATATTGTGTACGAATACATGACCGAGAATGTTAATCTCTTCGACTAGGTGAACTAGGAGGTGTGTTATAATATTGAAGTAGGATGGTGGGAACACCAACTCGAAGCTGACAAGACATTGGACCACATCTTTTTGTAACCTTGGTAGACTATCTAGACTGATTACCTTCTGAGAAATTGCATTGAGAAACGCACATAGCTTCACAATGGGTACTCGAACATTTTCCGGCAGGAGTCCCCTCAATGCAATCGGAAGCAGCTGTGTCATAAGCATGTGGCAGTCATGAGACTTTAGGTTTTGGAATTTTTTTCTCTGCCATATTTATTATTCCCTTTATGTTCGATGAGAAACCAAACGGGGCCTTGATACTGTAAAGGACTTCAAAAAAGATTTTCTTCTCTTCTTTGGTAAGAGCGTAGCTGGCAGTACCTTCAAACAGCTCTGGATGCATGCCATCTCGGTCTTTCATACATTGTTGGTCCTGGCGTGCTTCCGGTGTATCTTTATTCTTCACATACACACCCAAGAAGCCTAGCAGCATCACACAAAGATTCTTCATCAAATGCATCACGTCAATTGCAGAGCGGACCTCTAGGACTTTCCAATAGTGTAGCTCCCAAAATATAGATTTCTTTTTCCACATGGGTGCGTGTCCGACATCGTCCTTCGGAACAGATTGTCTACTAGGACCCTTTCCAAAGATTACTTTTAAATCCTTCACCATATCAAATACATCATCACCACCACGGCGAATATGCTTACACCGTCTGTCTGCCTCACCATTGAAATGCTTACCTTTCTTTCTTAGGGTGTGCGTGGGCGAAAGAAAACAACGATTCTCCGGGTACACATTCTTCTTACATTTATCCAAATATATACTTTCAGTCTCATTTAAACAGTGTGTGCATGCATTGTATCCCTTGTTTGTCTGTCCTGAAATGTTACTAAGAGCAGGCCAATCATTGATTGTTATGAACAACAAGCTCATAGGTCAAATTCCTCATGCTTGTTCTCATCCCACGCACACGTACACCTTCTCCGTGCCACAACTGTAAGAGTTCTTCAACTAATGGCCTTACGTACACATCAATGTCGTTGACGGGTTGCTTTGGGCCTTGGATGAGCACTGGCATCATAATAAACTTCCGCTTCATGCACAACCAAGGAGGAAGGTTATAGATACACAGAGTCACAGGCCAGGTGCTATGACTGCAGCTCTGCTCCCCAAAAGGATTCATGCCATCTGTACTTAGACCAAACCATAAGTTTCTCGCATCACCTGCAAAGTCCGGGAACTCTCTCTCGATTTTTCTCCACTACGACCCATCAGCGGGGTGTCTCAACATCACGTCTTTCTTACGGTCTTCCATGTGCCATTGTAACAACTTGGCATGCTCTTTGTTTCTGAACAAACGTTTCAACCGTGGTATTATAGGAGCATACCACATCACCTTGGAAGGAACCCTCTTCATGCGAGCTCTCTCCCTCAATATCACCAGGGTCATCTCGTCTTATCTTATACCGCAATGCAGTGCATACTGGGCACGCATCCAAATTCTCGTACTCCTCGCCGCGGTAGAGGATGCGGTCATTAATGCATGCATGTATCTTTTGCACCTCTAATCGTAGAGGGCAAACAATCTTCTTTGCTTCGTAGGTACTGGCGGGTAGTTCGTTATCCTTTGGAAGCAACTTCTTCATTATTTTCAGCAACTTTTCAAATCCTTTGTTAGTCACACCGTTCTCTGCCTTCCATTGCAGCAATTCTAGTGTGCTACCCAGTTTTTTGTGCCCATCTTCACAATTTGGGTACAACAATTTGTTGTGATCCTCTAACATCTGCTTGAACTTCAACCTCTCCCTTTCGGTTACGCATTCTTCCTAGGCATCAGCAATGGCCCGACTAAGATCATCATCGGGCAGATCTGATGCCCGTTCTTCATCTTCTTCTTCTAGTACCATCGTATTCAGGGGACATAGTAGGGTAGTCGTTATCATTCTCTTCTTCTTCGTTGTCTTCCATCATAACCCCTCTTTCTCCATGCTTGGTCGAACAATTATAGCCGGTCATGAAATCGGACCGAAACAGGTGGTTGTGAAGGACTCTTGAGGAAGAGTATTCCTTATGATTCCGACAGACACCACATGGACAAGAAATAAAACCATTCCGCTTGTTTGCCTCGGCCACAAGGAGAAAAGAATGCACACCTTTAATGAACTCGCTAGAGAGTCGGTCAGCGTACATCCATTGCCGACTCATCTGCATTATATAATTAAGTACATCAAACATAATCATGATGATAAAGTTAGTACTGGTCTAAAAAACAAAATTAAAGCCAACAACCAGGACTAAAGATATGATGAACCTTTAGTCCCGGTTGGAGGCACCAACCGGGACTAAATGTGGATGTGGTGACAACATGTCGACACTATGTCCTCCGTGGGCAGCACTAAGCCAGTAAATGATGACACTATTTTGGGTGGGTGGCAGCACTATGCCAAGGTGAGTGTGTCGACATTATGTCTTCAGTGCCATTGTGTTGTGCTTCTTAATCTATAAGTAGGTATGCATTCTTGTGAAGAACTACAAGATGGTGTGCGAGACCAGGGACACCACTACGGCGGAGCTTCTCGAAGATGTCTTAGGACCTCGTCCTCAGACATCTTCAAGGAGCTCGCCGTAGAGGCACTCCCTAATATGTGAAATTAGTTAGCTTCACCAGCATACTGATCTAGCTAGAGAAGATATAAACTGAAAGATGGTGTGCGAGAGAAGGGACACCACTATGGCAGAGCTTCTCGAAGATGTCTTAGGATCCCATCCTCAGACATCTTCGAGGAGCTCGCCATAGAGGTATTCCCTAATTTAATTTGGTAGCTTCCCGACGTGTTCATGTTTTTGGTTTGCTTAAACGGTCGATGATTAAAATGCTAGGGTGCCAATATATATATGTATGCCTTCATAGTTTTGGTTCTTATTTTTGTTGCAATGGATTTTGTGATGGCAGGTAGAAGAAGAAGGATATTTTGCTGCTCGACGGTGGCATGATGCATCTGTGAATCGTCTGAATTTCGAGACTATGTGCCCAGCTAGTTAGAATGATGAACTCATCCATGTGTGTGCTTCTAAAATCAAATTTCGAGACTATGTGCCAAAACAAGATATATAGATAGAATCCACATATTGTGATATTTACCTTGGAGTTCCTTACATTAATACAAGATAGATAGAATCTAAACATCGATCTCATGTTATCATTGTAGAAATTATTACCAAACTAAATCCACAAATCCATCTACAAGATAGAGCATGAAATAAGCTAATATAGCAATGAGAGTTCAAAGGATGAAGTTGCTCACCTTTTAGAACCTTTGGATAGATGAGGCACCACAAAATATAGACAAATCTTGAGAAAAAATTAGGCATGAACTCGAGCTTATTGAAGTAAAAGAGAGAGAGAAGCCACCAACTTGAAATGGTGGCTCGGGCAGGTCGGGGAAGAAGATATAGCCAGACCTTTAGTCCCGGTTTGTTTCTAGAACTAGGACTAAAGGTCCACCTTAGTCCCGATTTGTTAAGGGTCTGGCGCTAGACCTAGCCTGCCTGACGCCCTTTAGTCCCGATTTGTTATACGAACCGGGACTAAAGGGTCCGTTCAAATTGGGTCTAGTGCCTGCCGCCTCCTGCGGCCAGATAAAGCCGTTGGGACCAGGGCATTAGTCTCGGTTTGTAGCAGAACCGGGACTAATACCCCTGAACCAAAGGTCCGTTTTCTACTAGTGAACAGACCCAAACGAGCCTTTTGATCCGTCTCTCTAAAACTAAGGAGTTTCAAATAAGGAGCATTGTGTCTCACTATCGGCTCAGCCAGTCAGGCACCCATAAGGGCACGACAAAAGAATGTCCTGGTTCGAGCTGGTTTGAGCCTAAGCGTGCCGCGCCTAGGCGTGTCACACGATCATGTCTTGTTTGGGTATGCTCCCTGCGTGTATCGTGTCAAGTTTACCCGCGAGCAGTAATTGGTAAGTGTATCCAGATCAATCCCATGTACTCCCTCCGTTTTAAACAATAAACGTCCTCGTTTTATGTGTTTTTTGACCAAGAATTCTCAAATTATATAAAGATTATTGATATGAAATTAACATCATTAGAAAGTATTTTTTAATACGAATCTAACGTTACTAATTATATGCAATATAATCAAGATATGATTATTAATTTTTTGGATAAAAGTTCGTGTTGGAACACACATGCGTCTTATCCTTTGAAAGGGAGGTAGTATAAATTACACTGCTCGTGCAATACAGGAAACAGGCAGGCACCGACGGCCGTATGCTTATCGGCGTACTGCCCCGTAGGAGTAGTCCTTCTGGCCATCGGCGTAGGCTAGATGGGCCCAATTAGATGGCTAACGGCCGTTTGGATAGACCGACGGCATACCATAGGAAAAGTTTTTTCAAAAAAATTAAAAAAAATTCTAATTTTTTTCCAACTTTTTTGAATTGTTTAACTCGTTAATCTCATATAGACATTTTAACTCTAAGTATACTTAATCTGAAGTCAAATTATACTTGTGCTCAAACTTCACAATCGATCACACATCCTAACACTAATCTATTCCCAGCACGCTTTATTTTTCTATTCCTTCTAGATGAGCTTCCAAGAAAAAAATAGACCTTGTTATTAATACTACCGTATCAATCCTATTGACCATTAGAACAGGATGTTAGACATATTTATTTCTTTTATATTCCAAACAGTTATTTAAGTAAACAACGATGAATAAGTAATAGTAATTTTGAATTCAAAAATAAAATAAAATAAAATTTATTTATTTTGCCTTTCTCTTTTAATCTATCTACTAATTTACGTTGTCGTATGTTCGTCACCTGGCAATTTTTCTGTCTGCCCGCTTTTAACCAGTTTGCCCTTACGTTTTGACAATTTTACAAGGCCTGCCACCGCTAATCAGACATGTTCGTTGATAGAAAATTCCCCATCCCATCAGCCCGACCAAACTCTGCTCCGCCTCCCTCCGAGAGCCCTGTCTCTATCTGGCGTGCGACCGCCTCCCTTAGAGCCCTCCCCACCTGTTGGGTCCGCAACATAAAAAACAAAATTTTTCCTACGGTGTGAACTACACGCCAAGATCTATCTACTAGGTACAAAGCAACAGGTGGACATAGATCCAACGAGAACTTACCCTCATAGACAATGAGCTTTGTTAATGAGTAGGAACTCATGGTTGATGTAGTCGTACACTTATCGATCTCAAGATCGTGAGGAAGTCCGAGCGCCGCAACTCAGCAGCGCATCCGTACTCGCACACACGTTCAAGCCACCAGACAACCTCCACCCCCTCGCTCCAGTGATCCAACGGAAGCAGCAACTCCTTCCAGACGAAATACCACCGGGAACATGTATCTCGCTAATCCGAGACCATGGGGGAATAATTCTAGAGGGGGAGAGAGATCCTTCACAAGGAGGTGTGAGGATGAAGGAGGGAATGGGTGGCCTTTTATAGGAGGAGGGGGGTGCCCCCTCTCTCCATGGCCGGCACATGGGGGGGCGACCCCTCACCTCCCCCATTCATGTGGTGGTAACCCCTCCACATTAAAATGCCTCTTCACATTTCCTTTTAAAGTCTCCACTTTAAATGCATTAAATTTCTCCAAATCTAATGCTCTCTCATTTAATAAAACACTTTTTATTAAATTTATTCAGAATTTTGTTATTACTTTAATTAACAAACATTCACATATAGTCCCTTGCAATATTTTAATATCACATGCAGAACCACCTTCTGCAATTTCACCCGAAACAATTTCCGGTTTCTATTAAAACAATTCCTGCGCTTTGCAATTCTTTCGTCTGAAACATATGTGCTCCAAAATGGTGTCCGATAACTCTTAAGTGTGCCACCCTACGGTTCGCGAATAATGCAGACATGATCGAGACCCTTCTCCGATCAATAATCAGCAGCGGGACCTGGAGATCCGTACTGACTCCTACACATTCAACGATGAGTCCTGTGATCGTGAGAACCTTTAACGCTTGTAACTAAATCCCTTTGTCTCTCGATATATTACATGTCCGAGATTCGATCATCGGTATCTCCATACCTAGTTTGATCTCGTTACCAACATGCACTCTTTTCTCGTTCCCGTGATATAACATTCTAGTGATCACATCACTTGCTTGCAAGCTATCCTAATGTGATATCACCGAGAGGGCCCAGAGTATATCTATTCGTCATCTGGATTGACAAATTCCACTCTTGATCCATGAGCCTCAACATAACACCTTCGTAGTACTGAACCCATCTTTATAGTCACCCTGTTACGGTGTGACATTTGATGTTATCAAGATACTCTTCCGGTGTTTGCAATTAACATGATCTCATGGTCTAAGGATAAAGATTACTTCGTATGATGTTATAGCAATATAAACATAATGACTTGATCGTAATGCTATACTTCGGATGAATGTTCATCACATTATTCCACCAATGGTGTGACCTTGTTATTAACAACATCCAATGTCCATGATCAGGAAACCTTGATCATCCTGTTAATCAACAAGCTAGTCTATAAGAGAGGCATGACTAGGAACCCTTTTTGTTTATTAAACACACATGTATTGATGTTTCCGAATCAATACATTTCTAGCATGTAAAATAAACATCTATCATATATAAGGAATATATAATAACAACTTTATTATTTCCTCTTAGGGCATATTTCCTTCAGTCTCCCACTTGCACTAGAGACAATAATCTAGTTCACATAGTGATAAATCTAACACCCATGGAGTTCTGGTGTTGATCATGTTTTGCCCTAGGGAGAACTTTAGTCAACGGATCTGCTACATTTAGGACCGTGTGTACTTTACAAATCTTTATATCTCCATCCTTGACATGCTCGCGGATGTAGTGAAACCGGCGCTTAATATGTTTGGAATTCTTGTGAGACCTTGGTTCCTTTGCGTTGGCTATGGCTCCATTGTTGTCACAATAGATCACCATCGGTTCCAACGCACTGGGAACCACACCCAGTTCCGTAATGAACTCTTTCATCCAAACTGCTTCCTGCGCCGCTTCTGAAGCAGCAACATATTCCGCCTCCGTTGTTGATCCAGCCACCACAGGTTGTTTGGAACTCCTCCAACTAACTGCTGCTCCGTTCAAGAGAAATATGTATCCGGATTGAGACTTAGAGTCATCCGGATCGGTGTCAAAGCTAGCATCGACATAACACTTAGCGACTAGCTCTTCTTCACCTCCGTATATGAGAAACATATCCTTAGTTCTTCTCAAGTACTTGAGGATGTTCTTTACCGCTATCCAGTGTTCCGAACCTGGATCAGATTGGTACCTACTAGTCAAACTAATAGCATGTGCCACATCCGGTCTTGTACATAGCATGGCATACATAATAGAGCCTATGGCCGAGGCATAGGGGATCTTATCCATCATCTCTCTTTCTTCCGCTATAGCCGGACTTTGAGTCTTACTCAATGTCTTGCCTTGCAACATAGGTAAGAACCCCTTCTTACTTTCGTCCATATTAAACTTCTTTAATATCTTATCAAGGTATGTACTCTGCGATAGCCCAATTAGGCGCCTTGATCTATCTCTATAGATTTTAATGCCTAATATATATGACGCTTCACCAAGGTCTTTCATCGAAAATTTGCTATTTAGATAACTTTCAACACTGTTTAAAAGATCTATATCATTTCCAATCAATAATATGTCATCCACATATAATATCAGAAATTCCACATTGCTCCCACTCACTTTCTTGTAAATACAAGCCTCTCCATAAGTTTGGACAAATCCAAACTCTTTGATCACCTCATCAAAGCGGAGATTCCAACTTCGTGATGCTTGCTTCAGTCCATAGATGGATCGCTGAAGTTTGCACACCTTATTAGCATCCTTAGGATCGACAAAACCCTTAGGTTATATCATATACAACTCTTCTTCAATCTTACCATTGAGGAACGTAGTTTTGACATCCATCTGCCATATTTCATAATCGAAATATGCAGCAATTGCTAACATAATCCTAACCGATTTAAGCATCGCTACGGGAGAGAATGTCTCATCGTAGTCAACTCCTTGAATTTGTCGAAACCCATTTGCGACAAGTCGAGCCTTATAGATGGTCACATTACCATCAGCATCAGTTTTCTTTTTGAAAATCCATTTATTCTCAACGGCCTTTCGGTCGTGAGGTAAGTCCACCAAGTTCCAAACTTGGTTCTCATACATGGATTCCATCTCGGATTTCATGGCTTCTAGCCATTTGTTGGAATCCGGGCTCATCATCGCTTCTTCATACGTCGCAGGGTCATCCATTTCATCAACCATGAAATTCACAACAGGATTGCCGTACAGTTCAGGAGCTGCACGTGTCCTGCTTGACCTGCGAGGTTTGGTAGTGTCCTCTTTCGGAGTTTCATGATCATTATCATTATCTCTCTTTTCATCAGGTGAAGTCAACTCCGAAACAACTTCCGGTGCTGCGCCACTCGCCATTCCATGAAGAGAAGGTTCAATAACCTCTTCGAGTTCTACCTTCCGACTACTCACACCTTTCGTGAGAAACTCCTTCTCTAGAAAGGATCCATTCTTGGCAACAAAAACCTTGCCCTCGGATCTGTGATAGAAGGTATACCCAATTGTTTCCTTAGGGTATCCTATGAAGACGCATTTTTCCGCTTTGGGTTCGAGTTTATCCGGTTGAAGTTTCTTCACATAAACATCGCATCCCCAAACCTTAAGAAATGACAGCTTAGGTTTGTTTCCAAACCATAATTCATACGGTGTCGTTTCAACGGATTTAGATGGTGCCCGATTTAAAGTGAATGCAGATGTTTCCAGTGCATAACCCCAAAATGACAGAGGTAAGTCAGTCAGAGACATCATAGATCGAACCATATCCAATAAGGTACGATTACGACGTTCCGACACACCATTACGTTGTGGTGTTCCGGCAGGCGTGAGTTCAGAAACTATTCCACACTCTTTCATGTGTGTGCTAAACTCGTAACTTAGATACTCTCCTCCACGGTCAAACCGTAGAAACTTGATCTTTCTATTACGATGATTTTCCACTTCATTCTGAAATTCCTTGAACTTTTCAAAAGTTTCAGACTTGTGTTTCATCAAATAGATATACCCATATCTACTCAAATCATCCGTGAAAGTAACAAAATAACAATATCCACCTCGCGCCGACACACTCATTGGTCCACACACATCAGTATGTATGATCTCCAACAGATTTGTCGCCCGTTCCATTGAACCGGAAAACGGCGTTCTAGTCATCTTGCCCATAAGGCATGGCTCACATGTATCAAATGATTCAAAATCAAGTGATTTCAAAAGTCCATCAGAATGGAGTTTCTTCATGCGTTTAATGCCAATATGACCTAGACGGCAGTGCCACATATATGTAGACATATCATCATCAAGTTTAATCTTTTTAGCATTAACATTATGAATGTGCGTAATATTACTATCGAGATCCAATAGAAATAAACCATTCAACATAGGTGCATGACCATAAAAGATATCATTCTTATAAATCGAGCAAGCATTGTTCTCAGATTTAAAGGAATGACCACTTTACATCAAACACGATCCAGATACAATGTTCATGCTCAGTGCAGGCACCAAATAACAATTATTTAAGTTTATAACTAATCCCGATGGCAAATGGAGAGGTAGCGTCCCGACGGCAATCACATCAACTCTTGATCCATTGTTGACCCACATCCTAACCTCATCCCTTGCTAGTTGTCGCTTGTTCCATAGCCCCTGAACCGAGTTACATATATTAGCAACCGATCCGGTATCAAATACCCAGGTGCTACTGCGAGTACTAGTCAAGTACACATCAATAACATGTATATCACATATACCTTTGTTTGCCTTGCTGGACTTCTTGTCCGCCAAATACTTGGGGCAGTTGCGCTTCCAATGGCCAATCCCCTTGCAATAGTAGCACTCGGTGTCAGACTTAGGGCCAGCCCGGGGTTTCTTTTCAGGCGTGGCAACAGACTTGCCACCCTTATTTCCCTTGTGCTTGCCTTTCTTGTCCTTCTTGAAACCGGTGGTCCTATTGATCATCAACACTTGATGTTCTTTCCTAATCTCCACTTTTGCAGTCTTAAGCATTGACAGAAGCTCGGGAAGAGACTTCTTCATGCCCTGCATATTATAGTTCATCACGAAGCTCTTGTAGCTAGGTGGCAGAGATTGGAGAACACGATGTATGCCTAAGTCAATGGGAATCGTTATTCCCAAGGATACAAGCTTATCGGCGTACCCAGACATTTTGAGTACGTGCTCACTAACGGAGCTGTTTTCCTCCATCATGCAGCTAAAGAACTTTTCTATAGCATTATAACTCTCTACGGCAGCATGGGTATCGAAAATCATTTTTAATTCTCCCATGGTATCAAAGGCATTGCCATTTTCGAAACGCTTTCGAAGTTCTGGCTCTAGCCCATACAGTATGCCGCAATGAACTAAGTTGTGGTCCTCCTAACGAGTCACATAGACATTCTTTTCCTCGTCAGGGGCATCAGGAGCTGGTGGGGGGCCTAGCGGCGCATCTAGCACATATTGCTTTTGTGCAGCAGTGAGGATAATCCTCAAATTTATAGCCCAGTTGGTGAAGTTGCTACCATTCGCAGCAAGTTTCTCTTTCTCCATGAACACATTGAAATTAAAAGCAGGTGGTGCCATCTACAACAGAATTTGTAAAGTTTATTTAGACTAAGTTTATGATAGATTGAGTTCAACTAATCCAAATTACTAGTGAACTCCCACTCAAAAACGACATCCCTCGTGTCCTTTTGGTGATTACATGAACCAAATCCACTATACCAAGTCCGATCATCACGTGAGTTGATATAGCTTCGAAGGCGAGCATCTGTATGGGCATCATATCAACCATATGACTCATGCTTAACCTTTCGGTCCGTGTTCCGAGGCCATGTCTGTACATGCTAGGCTCGCCAAGTAAGAACCTTAGTATTCGCGTGTGTAAAACTGTCTTACACTCGTTCCTATGAAAGCGTAGATTCGAGTATACCCGATCATCACGTGATGTCTCGAAACACGATCCATAGAACGGTGCATACTCAAGGAAGAACACATTTTTATCTTGATATCTAAAAGAGGGATCATCTTATAATGCTATCAAACGCGCCAAACTAGCAGTATAAGATGCTAACATCTAATGTGTAAAGTGAGATGATATGGTCCATGCATTTGATCTCTATCACTTGCATCATGGTATGATCTCTATCATTCCTTTGTGTGTAAGGTCAAGGTCTATGGAACTTACACGTTGAGTGTGTTGTAAGAGTATCCACCATACATCTACTTACAACAATACCATATCAACACACTAGCCCAACAACGATCTAAACTAGACGCCTCTAATTTATCAATTGCAAGTTTTACGTGGCTTAGGGCTTTCGGAGATAGAACCGTTCTTAACTACGAACATGAACCACAACGGGGATGACTAAGTTATTAGCAACTCGTTGTAAATCAGATATTGACTATAGTAGGAGAGACAGACACCCGCCAGCCACTTATGCAAAACAAGTTGCATGTCAGTCGTGGAACCGGTCTCATGTACGATGACATGTAAGGTTGGTCCGGGCCGCTTCATCCCACTATGCCCCCAATATCCAAAATACATAGAAGATGCAATAACATGATCATCATCGCCCACATATCAACCATATGTATACTACCCGTGCTAAGCACCTACGCATAGATTAGGCTCTGATACCACTGTTGGGTCCGCAGCATAGAAAACAAAAAATTTCCTACGGTGTGAACTACACGCCAAGATCTATCTACTAGGTACAAAGCAACGGGTGGACATACATCCAACGAGAACTTACCCTCGTAGACAACGAGCTTTGTTAACGAGTAGGAACTCGTGGTTGATGTAGTCGTACACTTGCCGATCTCAAGATCGTGAGGAAGTCCGAGCGCCGCAACTCAGCAGCGCATCCGCACACACGTTCAAGCCACCGGACAACCTCCACCTCCTCGCTCCAGCGATCCAGCGGAAGCAGCAACTCCTTCTAGACGAAATGCCACCAGGAACATGTATCTCGCTAATCCGAGACCATGGGGGAATAATTCTAGAGGGGGAGAGAGATCCTTCACAAGGAGGTGTGAGGATGAAGTAGGGAATGGGTGGCCTTTTATAGGAGGAGGGGGGTGCCCCCTCTCTCCATGGCCGGAACATGGGGGGGTGACCCCTCACCTCCCCCATTCATGTGGTGGTAACCCCTCCACATTAAAATGCCTCTTCACATTCCCTTTTAAAGTCTCCACTTTAAATGCATTAAATTTCTCCAAATTTAATGCTCTCTCATTTAATAAAACTCTTTTTATTAAATTTATTCAGAATTTTGTTAATTACTTTAATTAACAAACATTCACATATAGCCCCTTGCAATATTTCAATATCACATGCAGAACCACCTTCTGCAATTTCACCCGAAACAATTTCTGGTTTCTATTGAAACAATTCCTGCGCTTTGCAATTCTTTCGTCTGAAACATATGTGCTCCAAAATGGTGTCCGGTAACTCTTAAGTGTGCCACCTTATGGTTCGCGAATAATGCAGACATGATCGAGACCCTTCTTCGATCAATAATCAGCAGCGGGACCTAGAGATCCGTACCGACTCCTACACATTCAACGATGACTCCTGTGATCGTGAGAACCTTTAACGCTTGTAGCTAAATCCCTTTGTCTCTCGATATATTACATGTCCGAGATTCGATCATCGGTATCTCCATACCTAGTTTGATCTCGTTACCGACATGCACTCTTTTCTTGTTCCCGTGATATAACATTCTAGTGATCACATCACTTGCTTGCAAGCTATCCTAATGTGATATCACCGAGAGGGCCCAGAGTATATCTATCCGTCATCTGGATTGACAAATTCCACTCTTGATCCATGAGCCTCAACATAACACCTTCTTAGTACTGAACCCATCTTTATAGTCACCCTGTTATGGTGTGACATTTGATGTTATCAAGATACTCTTCCGGTGTTAACAATTAACATGATCTCATGGTCTAAGGATAAAGATTACTTCGTATGATGTTATAGCAATATAAACATAATGACTTGATCGTAATGCTATACTTCGGATGAATGTTCATCACATCATTCCACCAATGGTGTGACCTTGTTATTAACAACATCCAATGTCCATGATCAGGAAACCTTGATCATCCTATTAATCAACAAGCTAGTCTATAAGAGAGGCATGACTAGGAACCCTTTTTCTTTATTAAACACACATGTATTGATGTTTCCGAATCAATACATTTCTAGCATGTAAAATAAACATATATCATATATAAGGAATATATAATAACAACTTTATTATTGCCTCTCAGGGCATATTTCCTTCACCACCCCCACCCCCCGGTCCGGCCGGCGTCTCCCCAGGTCCTGCAGCGCCGCCACCCATCTTGCCCTCCGCGGCGCTACTCCCCGTGGCATCCGCTCCGGCCGGCGTCTCCCCAGGTCCTGCAGCGCCGCCGCGCATCTTCCCCTCCGCGGCTCTACTCCCTGTGGCATCCACTTGCGCCGCCACCTGTGGCATCCGCATGCGCGTGCGCCGCCACGCACGGGAGCTCCCTTCCCCGCCGCCATGGACGCCGTCCTCCGCCGCCTCTCTTCCTCAACCTGGTGCTGCACGTCGACATGTGTTTTCTGCCGTTTCCACATCACACCTCGCGCGGGCGTGACCTAACCCAATCCTCGACGCCGAGAACGAGCTCGGGATCATCGCCGGGCTCCAGGACCAGGTCGCGGCTCGCGACAGCATCGCTCTGCAAGAGCAAGACCGGGATAGGAGCGAGAGAATTGAAGGAGAGAGCGAGCGCTGCTCGCGTATGAGCCTGGCAGCGGGGACGGGAACGGAGCCTCTCTCTCTCTCTTTTCTGAGGTGGATGCAGAGAGAGGGGATTGCTGTGACTGTTCGATCCGGATCTATGAAACTGAAGCTACTGTACTATTTTTCTACCCTTTTGAAACCGAAGGTGGGATCGTTGTGCTAATTCAGGTTTGAAAAAGTTTTTATACGATGCATTTACTCTACTGCCACTCTTACGAATTGTGAATGACTCTTGTTTGCCGCACACCATGCCTGCAGGTTTATAACCATCTTGAGTGATTGTAATCTGTACCTGGAGTAATAGCACTTGTTTCTTGAATTCTGTTCTCTGTCACCAGAATCAACGCGAGTGTCCTTGGAGAAGCTCCTGCAAGCAACACTTTATCAATCAGCATGGATCTGCTCTCATGGAAAATATTGTTAACATTGTTAGCACGTTCCCACGCAATAATGCTAATGTTGTTCCCTTCCTGCAAGCAACATATTATCAATCAGGATGGATCTGCTCTCATGGAAAATATTGTTAACATTGTTAGGACGTTCCCGCGCAATATTGCTAATGTTGTTCCCTTCCGGAGGTATTCTTCCTTGTCAAATGGTACACCAAGTACACGATGATTAGACAAATGTACATTTTATTTGTATATCACAGAGTGAAACTGTAGCTTCCACTTTGTGTAAATTGATACGCGATATGCACAACACTGAACAAATACAGAGTTCAAAATGATTCACAAAATATTTCTACTCTGAAGCTGACAGTGCTTGTTGTGAAGTTATTATGCATGTAAACTGATTGTTTCTTATAATAGGGTTTTAATTCCTGGTTAATAATCCCCATTATGTTTAGCAATCCTCTATTGGGTATCATACTGCATAGACTGTACTTGGCATTCTTGTGACTGCTACTAACATTGACAATATTTGATAATTTTATCAGCTTACATAGTCAAGTGATTGCTATTAACATGCATTTCTTCCTTCCTAACATTACTGCTTTGAACTGGCCCATGTGCACAACAATATTACTCCTAACATGCATTTCTTCCTTCCTCGATGAATTTCTTCCTTCCTCAATGTTTATTTCAATCTGACAGTGCAACTTGTTACTGAAAGTGAAGGCAAAAGTACCTGTGGGTTGATCTTGCACAGTTTCATCCTGGGCTTCATCAGGTTCATCTTGGGCTTCAGTAGGTTCATCTTGAT
Source organism: Avena sativa (assembly GCA_916181665.1). NCBI lineage: Eukaryota > Viridiplantae > Streptophyta > Magnoliopsida > Poales > Poaceae > Avena > Avena sativa. The sequence goes on along the minus strand of OV702290.1, from coordinate 174,517,097 downwards.
CAATTGGTGGACTCAAGTTTAGATAAGGTACTTCATGTAAATCCATTGATTTGTCTGTTGAGAGATACTATGGGGGCATAAAAGCTGCTGTTGCGATACTATGTGGATTACTATATGTCGATCCCATCTCCATCATGATCAGATACTATGTGGGGGTAGAGGAACTTCTCGACGGTGCTGATAACATGCCTGCTGCCGCTCTGCTGGAGCAGGTTGAGAATACGACCGTGGAGATCGCCACGATGAAGCTAGCTTAAGGATGTAGTTGTGTGTTGAAGACGGAGCTGCGGAGACCGGTGGAGTTGGAGATGGTGGCACCGCTGCAACCTCAAGCGATTCAGCGGAGCAGCATGGCGAACTGCAGCGCGTCACACAAAGGGGCAGTGGCGGCAGGTCCGGGAGCCTGCTGTTGTCCGCAACGTCAGAGGTGGTGTCGCTAGAGCTCGGCGTAGGTGTTGGGTGGCCCTAGCGCAGGTGGTGTTAACGGAGCGCACCTCACGGCGCACCACAATCACCGCGTTTCGCAACTACATGTTGCGTGGATCAATTCGCTATGAGGATCGATCGGCTGGGATCACAAACGACAGGGGAGGACGGCTAGACTTGGCTAGGAGTGTAGCATCAGAGATGGAGCGGTGATTGGGATCGCGGGTATCGGGAGATGAGCAGGACGAATGCAAAAAAGTGAATTTTGAATCATAGGCGATTTTAGCATATGTATTAGCTAATATGAATGTTTGAGAGATTTTTTTAAATTAAACATGTATAACAACCTCGTCACCTAAATCAGGTAGGAGGGAGTATTACTTTTCTGTTTATTTTAAAACCATTTTAAATAGTTTTTAGATAAAAAAACAAATAAAAATGTAGGGATTTAATTTGAAATATAAAGGAGGTGGGGTTGAATTCCAAAATATGGTACTCCCTCCGACCCATATTAGTTGACTCGAATTTATCTAGATTCGGATGTATCTAGATATGTTTTAGTAGTAGATACATCTAAATCTAGATAAATCCAAGTCAAGTAATATGGGTCGGAGTAGATCAATGTTTCAGGGAAGTGAACTAATCGGTTATGTACTAGAGTAGAAATATATTTTATTCCATTTGGAATATTATTTAGTTTTATCTTAATATACACGTGTTTATGCAAAAAAGAAAAAATGGCCATGGCAACGTACAGGCATTCAACTAGTATTAAATAATTCATATCTACAAATCCATAAATTATAATTTGACAAATAATACATCCAAATCGCTAAGAAAAATAAGAGGAATTCAAATATGACATCACTATCATCTTTTAATCATGTATAATATCTTTTTAATAATGTATCAACCGAAACTATGTTAGAATTCACGAAACATCCTGTTTTTTACACTCAAAAAATAGTAAATAACTTTTTGGTGCGATAAAAAGGAAAACTTGAAGTGCATCTCTAATGAAATAGCATATTGTAAACCTAAAAATTATTTTCCAAAAAACTCATTAGCATTAAATCATGTACATGTAGTTCAAATATGACAAACTTCCTACTGATTCGACATGAATTTGTCTTTTTCACGAGGGTTGGTCGAAAAGGTTTAAGATACACCGATTGAGACATTGTCCATATAAGATGATCTACTATTTTTTTAAAATAGGATGGTATCATTTTGAAACTTGGGGGCTGCTTCACAAAACATCCCATTTTCGGCATGGAGTAAATAGAAAATCGATTTTTGATGCGATGAAAAGGAAAACTTCCTCCTCCAACTATCTTCGCCATCCCAAGATATACATAGGTGCACAATATAAACACATTATCACAAACTATGCAGCTATTCCAAACCTAACATTGTTGTTTGTCCTAAAAGTCATAAAATTTCATTTTTGAGAAGGTTTTATTGAGATATTTACAATATTCTATTTTTGATATTTTTTCTTACAAATATGTAATATAATATGACATCACGCGAAGATTTTACATTGTTTAGATCTTTAAAAAAAATTATGTCTGTTTTAAACTATTGACAAAACGGCGGGCATGAAGATTTTTAGCTCGGGGCTTAGCCTCGGTAAACTTGTAGTGGATCTTTTATAAAAATGGTTTTTTGCTCCGACGAAAAGAAAAATTTCCTCCTACAACATTGTACGTCATCCCATGATGCATATGCGTGCACAACATGGGCACATTATCGCAAACTATGCCGCGATTCTAGCCATAATATTGGTCGTTTGGCCTGAAAGTCATGAAACCTCGAATATGATAGCTCATTTCTGTGAAGTTTTTTGAGATGCAATCAATATATCAAGTTTGATATTTTCATTGTAAATATGTCACAAAATATGACACCACTCGAAGATTTTACATTGTTTGGATCGTTTTTGAATTTCTTATGCCTGTTTCAAACTATGGTCAAAACGACGGGCATGAAGATTTTTAGCTCTCCGCCGAGCCTCGCTAAACTTGCAGTGCATCTATGATGAAATAGCATATTTTGAACCAAAAAATCATAAGCATCAGATCATGTACCTGTAGTTCAAATCTGACCTACTTCTTACCAATTCAGTAGGAATTTGTCTTTTTCACAAGGGATGGAGGGAAAGGCTTAAGATAGCCCGGTTCGGACATTATTCATTCAAGGTGGCCTAGTATTTTTGAAAAATGGGGATGGTATCATTTTAAAACTTTCATGGTGGTTGCTTCATAAAACACCCCGTTTTTGACACTTGAAAAATGAAAAATAGCTTTTTGGTGCGAAAAAAGGAAAACTTCTTACTACAACATTGTTAGACATCCCATCATGCACATGTGTGTACAATATAGGTAAATTATTACAAACTATGTCGCGATTCTAGCCATAACATTGGTCGTTTGGCCTGAAAACTATGAAACCTCGAACATGATAGTGAAGATTTTTTTGAGATGCAATCAATATACCAAGTTTGATATTTTTCCTTGTAAATATGTCACAAAATACGACACCACACAAATATTTTACATTGTTTGGATCGTTTTTGAATTTCTTATGCATGTTTCAAATTATGGTCAAAACGGCGGGCTTGAAAGTTCTTAGCTCGGGGCTGAGCCTCGTTAAACTTGCAGTGCATCTCTGATGAAATAGCATAATGTAAACCTAAAAATGATTTTTCCAAAATATCGTAAGCATCATATCATGTACCCGTAGTTCAAATCCGACCTACTTCCTACTGATTCGACAGGAATTTGTCCTTTTCACGAGGGGTGGAGAGAAAGTTTTAAAATAGCCCGGTTGGGACATTATCCATGTAACGTGGCCTAGTATTTTTGAAAAATAGGGTGGTACCATTTTGAAACTTTCATTTGGTGGTTGCTTCACAAAACACCCCTTTTTTACACTTGGAAAATGAAAAATGGCTTTTTGGTGTGACGAAAAGGAAAACTTCCTCCTACAACATTGTTCACCATCCCATAATACACATATATGCACAATATGGACACATTATCATAAACTATGCCTCTATTCTAGCCATAATATTGGTCGTTTGGCCTGAAAGCCGTGAAACCTCAAACATGATAGCTCATTTCTATGAAGGTTTTTGAGATGCAATCAATATACCAAGTTTGATATTTTTCCTTGTAAATATGTCACATAATATGACATCACGCGAAGATTTTAAATTGTATGGATCGTTTTTCAATTTCTTATGCCTATTTCAAACTATGGTCAAAACAGCAGCCATGAAGATTCTTAACTCGGGTTGAGCCTTGCTAAACTTGCAGTGCATCTCTGATGAAATAGCATATTGTGAAACTAAAAATGATTTTTCCAAAAAATCATAAGCATCATGTTAGAATATGTGATCGTATCGTGTTTATATAGGTATACGGTCATATTGTGTATTCGTTTTGTATGTGTCCGTGTTGTATCAGACTAGGACTCTCCTTGTAATCCTCCTATATAATGAGCAATACAAGGCACCACTACGTGTGGTTTCCCCTATCTTACATGGTATTAGACGCAAAAACCTAGCCGGACCCTGTCACCCCCTTCTTACGGCGTCGCCGCCGATCTGCAAACCACCCATCTCCCCCTTCTCGCTGCGCCGCCTCTCTTGGAGCCATGGGAGACAAGATACATGGGGCGCGCAGGCCAGCAATGAGAAGGCAGTCAGGATCACGAGGCTGCCGACGCCAAGGCCAAGCTGGCCCTCGCCACCGCTCCCTCCTCCACCACGGGGGCCTTCTCGCTCACCTCCCTACATGCCCAAGAAGTAGGCCTCCACTCCATCAAGGGGCATGTACCACTAGAGTTGGCCCTCGACACTGGTGTTCATCGCCAATGGCACACCTTCTTTCGTGCCGCCCTCCGCAAGTACGCGTTGCTCGACAACATCGACGCGCCCGCTCTGATCGATCCAACTCCGTTGTGGTCCTTGTTGGATGCCATGATGGTCTCATGGCTCTACATATCCGTCTCCCTCGTCCTACTCTACGCCGTCATGATACTGGGTGAAGATCCTCTTGCCGTCAATCTGTGGACAAGCATCAATGGCCTCTTCAACGACCACAAGATCAATCGCCAGCTCCACCTCTCCACCGAGCTCGGCAAGATCAAGATGGGCGAACTTTTCATGATCGAGTACCTGAACAAGATCAAGGCCCTCGCCGATGGTCTAGCAGATCTCGGAGCACCGAAAGAAGATGCCAAGTTGGCGATCCACTGCCTCAATGGCCTCTCTGAGCAGTATGAGCACGCCGCCAACTTTATCTCCCTCATGCCTGAGATCACCTTTGAGAAGTGTCGCTCTCTCCTCGCGCTCCAAGATATGAAGCACAAAAATAGCTGAGCCCGCAACTCCGACACGGCTCTCGTCATTGATGGTGCCAACTCTGGCAAAGGTAATGGCAACCGCCACAAGAAGAAGAAGGCTGCGACTGAGGCCGCCAAGGAGAGCGCTATCGTCCAGCACCAGGCCCCTACTACACCACCGGCCGTCGCCTCACCAACCTGGCCCATGCCGTAACTCCCATGGAACAGTGCGATCCAGATGTGGCCCTACGGTCGGGCACACAGCTACCACATCCTGTGCCCTCACCACACGCCTTATACGCGCAGGGGCCCTATAGCGTGTCGCACTCCTCCTATGGATAAGGCAATGGCTATGCGCCCTCGCCCCTGCTTACGGCTACGGTGCTTCTCCTTCATCACCGGCACCGTCATCATCGACATCATCATCACCGGCTTCGTCAACCGCCTCATGGGATCAGTCCGCGCTCAAGCACCAGTTCTAGACGATGGGCTTACAAGCACCCACTAAATGGGTAATGGACACTAACGCCTCCTCCCACTTCGCGGCCAACCCCGGTATGCTCACTTCCGTGTCTCCCTACCTCTTCTCCCCGTGTTGTTGTTGTCGGTCATGGCTCCACTCTTCCTATCACTGCTATCGGACATGCACGTTTTCCTATTTCCACCTTCAAGCATCCCCTCCATCTTCGTAATGTTTTAGTTGCTCCTAACATAGTTAAAAATCTTTTGTCGGTTTGTCAGTTAACCATTGATAATCATGTTTCCGTCAAATTTGATCCTCTTGGTTTTTCTGTGAAGGATCTTCAAACCAGGAACGAGATTCTCGGATGCAGTAGCCTCGGAGCTCTCTATCCTGTCTACACCTCCTCCACCAGTCACCCACATGCCTTCTTTGTTGTCGATCCTGCTCTATGGCACCGGCGGCTTGGACACCCTGGACGACCCATCATGGGGTCTTTAGCTCGCTCTTCGGTTATTTCTAGGGATAAGAATAAATCAAGTTTGCGTCATGCTTGTTAATTAGGATGTCATGTTCATCTTCCTTTTTCTCTACCAATCATGTAACACATTCTCCATTTCAAATTATTCACTGTGATTTGTGGATATCACCGGTTAAGAGTATTTCTGGCTTTAAGTATTATCTTGTTTGCCTCGACGATTTCACTCAGTATGCCTGGGTTTATCCTCTATGTGCTAAGTCAGAAGTTTTCTCGCACTTATCGACCCTTCACACCTTAGCCCATACTTAGTTCCGTACAAACTTGCAGGCTATTCAATGTGATAATGGTCATGAGTTTGATAATTCCCTCCTCCACTTTTGTCCAACACCATGGAATAGCACTCCGCTTTTCATATCCATATACCTCAAAACAGAACGGTAAAGCCGAGAGGATTATTCGCACCCTCAATGACATTACTCGCATGCTTCTAACTCAAGAAAGTATGTCACCATGCTTCTGGGCCGAGGCTCTTCATACAGCCGTATTATTGCATAATCGGCTGCCTTCCAAGGCAATCTTGGATCATGTGCCTTTTCAAGCTCTTCATGGCGTCGAACCTACGTATGATGGTATTAGGTTCTTCGGATGTCTTTGCTATCCTAACACCACTACCGTTGCACCGCACAAGCTTGCGCCTCGCTATGTGTCCTGCGTGTTTTTAGGGTATCCATCCCAACATCACGGATATCACTGTCTTGATTGTTCCACCCAAAAGATCATCATCTCTCGCCATGCTGTATTCGACGAGTCTGTCTTTCCCTTTGCCACCACCAAGTCCGCCATGTCTCCTACTCCTTCCCTGCACACTTATGATTTTCTGCAGCTTGGGCAGCCGATGTCATCAATGCTGTTCATCGTGCCAGCCACGAGAAGCTCTATCGTGGGCTTGCGGCAGCCTACCACGGGTGCCTTCCCTGCCGCACACGTCCACTGCCGCGAGTTCCGCCACCTCTCCCTCCACGGCCCTCGCCCCCTGCGACTGCCCCGTCACCCGCGTCGTCACCCGCCACGTCTACTCAGGACGATTCCTCGCCACGTGCGGCTGCTACACCGACTCTGCCACCGACACTGCCTCCGGTCCATCGATCGCGCCCTCCGCCTCCACCACGGTCACACCGCATGCTTACGCGTGCGAATACATGCATGGTGCAGCCGAAAACCATCTTCGATCTTCATGTTCAGGGGTTATCTCCTCTCCCAAAGACGTATCGTGGAGCGCTCAAGGACCCTAATTGGCATGCAGCGATGGTTGATGAGTATAGTGATCTTCTCTCCAACACCACTTGGGACCTAGTTGATGCACCTCGCAATGCAAATATTGTCATAGGCAAGTGGATCTTTCGTCACAAGTTAAAATCTGATGGTTCCCTTGATCGGTACAAGGCACGGTGGTCTTGCGAGGATTCACACAATGTGAAGGTATTGATTTTGATAAAAATTTCAGTCTGGTTGTTAAACCCGCCATGATACGGAAAATTCTGTCACTTTCTCTTTCCAATGATTGGCCTATTCATCAGCAGGATGTCAAGAATGCTTTCCTCAATAGAAAACTTGATGAGACGGTTTATGCTCGATAGCCCTCAGGTTTCATTGATCCCAATTCTTCTAAGAAGTCGTGCCGCCTCAACAAATCCTTGTACGGGTTGAAGCAGGCTCCACGGGCATGGTTTCAGTGGTTTGCCTCCTATATTGCATCTCTTGGGTTTCTAAGTGCCAAGACTGATAGCTCATTTTCCGTCTATCGTTGTGGCTCTGATATGGCTTATCTCCTGCTCTATGTGGATGACATAATTTTGGTTGCATCTTCCTCAACACTGCTGGATAGTTTGATTGCTTCCCTCTATTCTAAGTTCACCATGATGGACATGGGTGATTTACATTACTTTCTGGGTATCTCTGTCAAGCGCGGCAAGGACTGCCTCTTTATCTCGCATGAGAAGTATGCTATGGAGCTCCTTGACCACACCGGTATGTTATAGTGCAAGTCTATCTCCACACCAGTTGATACAGCTTCTAAACTTGAAGCTCAGTCTAGTGATCTGTGGCTGATCCTACAGAGTATCACAGTATTGCAGGAGGTCTCCAGTACCTCACTTTTACTCGGCCTGATATCTCCTATGCAGTATAGTAGATATATCTTCATATGCATGATCCACGGGCAAATCACTTGCTCCTTGTGAAGCGTGTTCTATGCTACATCCGCGGCACCACCGACTATGGTCTCACTTTGTATCGGCACACCTCGAACAAACTGATGGCCTACTCTAACGTTGACTGGGCAGGTTATCCAGACACTCGACTGTCTACTTCTGGATATTGTGTGTTCCTCAGTGCAAATCTGGTGTCTTGGTCGACCAAGCGACAACACGTTGTTTCATGCTCGAGTGCGGATGCTGAGTATCGGGAAGTAGAAAATGTGGTGGCCGAACTGTGATGGCTACGACAACTACTTCAGGAGCTTCATCGACCGATGCCTGATGCTTCCGTCGTCTTTTGTGATAATATGAGTTCAGTTTACATGGCATAGAATCCAGTGCATCATCAGCGCACCAAACATGTGGAGATTGATCTATACTTTTTCAGAGATCGCGTGACAACTGGCGAGGTTAGGGTTCTACATGTTCCTAGTTCATCTCAGTTTGCGGAAATTTTCACCAAAGGATTACCGTCACCTCTCTTTTTAGATTTTCGGGACAGCCTTAATATTCCTCGGATGCCCATTTTCGACTGAGGGAGGGTATTAGAATATGTGACTGTATCATGTTTGTATAGGTATATGGTCATATTATGTATTCGTTTTGTATGTGTCCGTGTTGTATGAGACTAGGACTCTCCTTGTAATCCTCCTATATAATGAGCAATACAAGACACCACTACGTGTGGTTTCCCATATCTTACACATCAGATCATGTATGTGTAGTTCAAATCTAACCCAGTTCCTATCGATTCGACAGGAATTTGACTTTTTCACGAGAGGTGGATAGAAAGGTTTAACATAGCCCGGTTGGGACATTGTCCATGAAAGGTGGCCCATTATTTTTGAAAAATGGGGTGGTACCATTTTGAAACTATTATTTGGTGGTTGCTTCACAAAAGACCCCGTTTTTTACACTTGAAAAATCAAAATAGCTTTTTGGTACGATGAAAAGGAAAATTTTCTCCTACAATATTGTTTGCCATCCCAGGATGCACATGTATGCATAATATGGGCACATTATCGCAAACTATGTCCCGATTCTAGCCATAATATTGGTCGTTTGTCCTAAAATACGTGAAACCTCGAATATGATATAGCTTATTTCTGTGAAGCTTTTTTTGAGATGCAGTCAATTTGTCAAGTTTGATATTTTTCCTTGTAAATATGTCATAAAATATGTCACCACGCGAAGATTTTACATTGTTTGGATCGTTTTTGAATTTCTTATGCCCGTTTCAAACTATGGTCAAAACGACGAGCATGAAGATTCTTAGCTCGGGGATGAGCCTCGCTAAAATTGCAGTGCATCTCTAATGAAATAGCATATTTCAAACCTAAAAATGATTTTTCCAAAAAATCATAAGCATTCGATCATGTACCTGTGATTCAAATATGACCAAATTCCTACCGATTCGGTAGGAATTTGCCTTTTTCACGAGGGGTGGACGGAAAGGTTTAAGATAGCCCGGTTAGGACATTGTTCATGCAAGGTGGCCTAGTATTTTTGAAAAATGGGTGGTATCATTTTAAAACTTACATTTGGTGGTTGCTTTAAAAAAGCACCCCGTTTTTGATACTTGAAAAATGAAAAATGGATTTTTGGTGCGACGAAAAGGAAAATTTCCTCCTGCAACATTGTTCGTCATCCCATTATGGACATGTGTGCACAATATGGGCATATTATCACAAACTATGCCACGATTATATCCATAACATTGGTCATTTGGCCTGAAAGCTATGAAACCTCAAAGATTATAGTGAAGATTTTTTAGATGCAATCAATATACCAAGTTTGATATTTTTTCTTGTAAATATGTCACAAAATATGACACCATGTGAAGATTTTACATTGTTTGGGTCGTTTTTGAATTTGTTATGCCCGTTTCAAACTATGGTCAAAACGACGGGTATGAAGATTCTTAGCTCGGGGCTGAGCCTCGCTAAACTTGCAGAGCATCTCTGATGAAATAGAATGTTGTGAACCTAAAAATGAATTTTCCAAAATATCATAAGCATAAGATCATGTACCTGTAGTTCAAATCTGACCCACTTCCTACCGATTCGGCAGGAATTTATCTTTTTCATGAAGGATGGACGGAAAGGTTTAAGATAGCTCGGTTGGGACATTATCCATTCAAGATGGCCTAGTATTTTTGAAAAATAGGGTGGTATCATTTTGAAACTTTCATTTGGTGGTTGATTCACAAAACACCCCCTTTTGACACTTGAAAAATAATAAATGTCTTTTTGGTGCGACAAAAAGGAAAACTTCCTCCTGCAATATTGTTTGTCATCCCATGATACACATGTGTGCATAATATAGACACATTATCACAAACTATGCCACAATTCTATCCATAACATTGGTTGTTTGGCCTGAAAGCCATGAAACCTCAAACATGATATCTCAATTATGTGAAGGTTTTTTGAGATGCAATCAATATATCAAGTTTGATATTTTTCCTGATAAATATGTCCTAAAATATGACACCACGCGAAGATTTTACATTGTTTGGATCGTTTTTGAATTTCTTATGCCCGTTCTAAACTATGATCAAAACGGCGGGCAAGAAGATTCTTAGCTCGGGGATGAGCCTCGCTAAACTTGCAGCGCATCTCTGATGAAATAGCATATTATGAACCTAAGCAAAAAATCATAAGCATCACATCATGTACCTGTAGTTCAAATCTGACCCACTTCCTACCGATTCGACAGGAATTTGTTTTTTTCACGAGGGGTATAGGGAAAGATTTAAGATAGCTCGTTGGGACATTGTCCATGCAAGGTGGTCTAATATTTTTAAAAATGGGGTGGTACCATTTGAAACTTTCATTTGGCGGTTGCTTCACAAACAACCCCATTTTTGTCACTTGAAAAATGAAAAATAGTTTTTTGGTGTGACCAAAAGGAAAACTTCCTCCTGCAACATTGTTCGCCATCTCATGATGCAAATGTGTGCACAATATGGGCATATTATCGCAAACTATGCCGCGATTATAGCCATAACGTTGGTCGTTTAGCCTAAAATCTATGAAACCTCGAACATGATAGCTTATTTCTGTGAAGTTTTTTTTTGAGATGCAATCAATATACCAAGTTTAATATTTTCCTTGTAAATATGTCTGAAAATATGATACAACGCGAAGATTTTACATTGTATTGATCACTTTTGAATTTCTTATGATCGTTTCAAACTATGGTCAAAACGGCGAGGATGAAGATTCTTAGCTCGGGGCTGAGCCTCGCTAAACGTGAAGTGTATCTCTGATGAAATAGCTTATTGTGAACCTAAAACCGATTTTTCCAAATTATCGTACGCATCAGTTATCATATACCTGTAGTTCAATTCTGACCCACTTTCTACCGATTCGACAGAAATTTATCTTTTTCATGAGAGGTGGATAGAAAGGTGTAAGATAGCCTGGTTGGACATTGTCCATACAAGGTGGCCTAGTATTTTTGAAAAAGGGGTGGTACCATTTTGAAACTTTCATTTGGTGGTTGCTTCACAAAACACCCTTTTTGACACTTGGAAAATGAAAAATATGTTATATGAAACTATATGTAATGTTTTTATATTTTATTCAACAAAAATATGTAACATTTGAGTTTATATAAATAGATCTTATTTTTCTATAAATTTTGATATATTAAATGTATTTATTATAATTAGAATGATTTAGTTCTGATTTTTCTAAGATTAATATGGCAAAAATAAAAATAGCTAGCCAAAACCTACGCATACGGCTTTGCTGTCGGCGTAGATTTGATGCCGTCGCACCGCCGTCACGTCCAATCCCTAAGCCGACGGCCCGGTCTACGCCGACGGCTGCCGTTGGTCTATCTCGCCCTATGTAGATAGTAAACCTGGGTCGACGGCATGTTTACTCGGCTGCCCGTCTCGGGGCCTACGCCGATGACCCCGACAAATAGCCGTGGACCTCTGTCTCTTCTCCCGTAGTGGAGGTCTAGTTGCACAATTATCCGGGTCACAAACACAGCCTCCCTGACGATTTATTTTTCCTGCTTTCCTATTTCCTTTTGTTCTTCTATCTTAGAGCAAGTCTAACAACACCCTTAAAACGCCGGCGTCCTTAAACTTCCGGCAGTTACACGGGCTTGTGGCCGGGTCGTCGAGCTAACAGCGCCTGTAAACGGCCTGGCCCGTAAACGGAATTCATAGGGGCATGTGAAAGGCCCGTTGCAGCCTCTATTTCTACCAGCCGGGTGGACGGAGACGGGTCAGAACCCGTGTCCCTCCGTCACAAACCCTAGCCTCTACCGCATTTCCGCGCGTACTCCGGCGAGCAATTCCTCCCATTTCCACACGCGAGAGATTGATGGCGAGCAGGAGCGGGAGTTGCGGACTTGGCGGTGGCCGTGCTGGGGAGCGAGGAGGAGGAGGGAGTGGCCGTCACGCACCCGGCGGCAATGACGAGGAGCGGCGCCGCATCCGCTCTGTCTGGGCCAAGGAACACGCCTGCAGGCGCTAGACGAACTGGGGGCTGACCCCCCTAGCTTCTCTGCCCCCCTACGCCGTCAGCGCGTGCACCGTGCCGGCTCCACGGTTCGAGCTCGTGGAGGCATCTTCCTCCGCGAGCTCGTCCGTCGCGTCTTCCCGCCCGCTGGTCTAATCCATGCTGTCATGATGGAAACCTGCAGCGTAACCATAATGAGCTGTATATGAAGCATTCTTCTTATAAAAAAAATAGTCAGATATTAAGAAAAAAGAGAAAAGGAGAAAAAGAAAAAAAGATATGAGAAAAGAGGAAAGAGAGAAAAAGCATCATTTTACCATGGTAAATAAGAAGATTGCTAAGATGCTTGTTGTCTGCTTGCCTTGTCATTTTGATATGCGGATTCTTCTGTATCATCGGGCAAGGGGTACCCCGTTGGCGGTTCTCTATGATACACATGTACTTACTCTTGGGGTTCCGCGTATGAAAATAATAAAATTTTACCCTACGCCCCTAAACCCCTGAAGCTGCCAGGACCTATATATTAGTAATACAGTAACAGGAGGGGCTTTTCGCGAACTTACCCTTGAAGACCGAAAAGCATTGTGAATGCTCAGGAGAGCGTGGTTGATGTAGACGAGCCGAAGCCGACCTCAAGGTCGTGATGAAGTCCTTGCGCTCCTTGGCTCCAACGACTTGAGTGCCTCAAGTGAAACACCTCGCGGGGAGTTACACACGTTTGGTGCCTAACGATGACTCCCGCTTCCCCGATCCAGCAGTAGTTGCGGAAGTAGAGCTCCCGGATCCGAATCCCGCATCACGACGGCGTTCTGCGGTGAAGATGTCTCTCGTTCGCGCAGTCTAGACTTGGGACCACGGTTACGAGAGAGAGGGGGAGAGAGAAAATATCAACTATAGGTCCTCCCAAAAGTGAGAAGACCTTTATTGATTATTGGTGTAATTATCTGGTCAAATACCCCCACTATATATAGGGGAGGAGGGGGTACACCCTCCCTCAAAGTCCCGAGGTGGGACTAAAGGAGAGGAGGGGGAGGGGTGGCACCGCCGGATACCCCCATGGGCCCCACAAGGGGGGGGGGGGCTGGCCCACTAGGGGGGCGGCCACCCCTTTGGCCCCTTCTCCCTATCTCCTTTCCCTAATGGGCCCTCTCCCTTCGGAAATTGGCCCATTAAGCCTTTGACCATTTAAATTGATTTTCTCTTTATTAAATAATTATGAATAAAAGATTAAATCAACATTTAACATTCATTCACATATTATTCAACCTCCGTGGCTATGGAACACCTTCCACCTCCACTCCGGACAACCTCCGAACTTACCGAAACCCTTCCGGTTTTCTCCCTACTCTTCTTCAGTGATTCTACCGATCCTATAAACACTCTCTAAGCATCATCAAGCCCTTAAGCATGATACCCCACGGTTCGGGAACACTCCATACATGGTCGGGACACTCCCACACCAATGATCGACAGAGGGACCTGGATGGCCATGTGACCCCTGTGCATTCCACGAAGATCTTTTGTTGTTTGAACCGGGACAGTCGTGTCTTATTCCCTTTGTCACTCGATACTTGCATTCCCTGAGATCTGATCAATGACATCACCATGTCGTGTTCAATCTCGTTACTGAATAATACTACTTGACTCGTTCTGACAAGTGATATCCCCGTGATCAAATCACACGCTGCGCAACTATTGGATATAACCTCTCCGAGTGGGCCCTTGAGTATCTTCCCGTCACATGGATGGACAAATCTCGCTCTTGACATATATTGCCTCTACGGTTTCCTCCGAGTACCTGAACACACCTTTATAACCACTGTATTACCAAGTGGCGTTTGATGCTATCTAAGCACTCTTGGGAGAAAGTGATTGATATAGCCTCACGGTCTAAGGAATAGTCTACGAGGATCCATTTCTAATCATCGTAACTTGAACTTCGTGACATGATCCGGTCACGATGTTTAGGTTGGGTATTGGTTCATCATCTCATTCTCGGAATGAGCTGACTCCATTTCCAACTGGCATAAATGCCACATGATCAGGAAACATGATCATCTGTTGACCAATGAACCAGTGACTAGAGTTTCACTGGGAACCCCTGGTTGTTTGTATATCACACGTGTATTGATGTTTCCACTCAATACAGTTATAGCATGATATAAAACTTAATCATAAACTATATGAAATATGATAATAGTCCTTACTACTATTTGTCTCTAGGGCATATTTCCAACAGTCTCCCACTTGCACTAGAGTACAAATACACTAGCTGCATTTGTTCTCAATCATTGGCACCATCTATTTGGTACCCTGAACATGTTTGCTCATGGAAGAGGTTGATTCTTGGGTCTGTACTTTACAGTCCCAAATCCTTTGCAACTTTACTAATGTCACCTTGATTGACATTAATACTTTATCATCACATGATAGCATCTATGTGTATGCATCGTCGCTATGGCAGCAGAACGAGGCCTGATTCCAGCAGCCTACAATGACGTTAGATCAACCTCGAGGGCTTTCTCATGGGCATTGTGCCCAGGGACACATCATTCTACGTTAAAAGCGAACTAGCCCCGCCATAACATTATACAACACTTGAGATGGTACCCTTATCTATTATTATAAATGTATTCATCGAAAGACTAGTGCACTCTGTGCAACTTTCGATGTCTTTGTTCACCTCGCTTCTTATTGGACTTTAATTGGTATTTACAGGAGTTTCCAACATATTCCCTTATAACATAACTATTTATGTTCTAATATATGTCATCCTTTATGGATTTGGAAAACATGTCTGCAGTTCTCTATTAGACACTACGGATAAACTTAGCTCAACGTTCTATGATTCAAACTTAATCACTTTTAAATGTTTCTTATTTGGATCACATATTACGTTAAGTTATCATCATGGTTTACTAAGACAGAACTTATGTCTCAACATAGTGGATGATGATCATCCTTTTCTTTCTTTGAACCATTGATGTTAAACTTAATACTATTCCTAATTTGAGTCATTAAGGACTAGTTCCTTAATTAACTTCTATTATGAAACCCTTTTCAGAATCCCTTAAGGAATACTACATATTATCATAATACACCTATTATCAACTTCTACATCTTATAAATCATTATTTATAAGTATTTGCACTTTCATTCTTAACATACTTAAGAATTACTCCTATAAGCTCCCACTCAAAATATGTTTCTACATATTTGAATTTGAGACTTATATTGCTCCCACTAAAAAATATGCCAATCACATATTGTTTCAGGAAGACTTTCATAGCTCCCACTCAATTTTATGCAAATTGCATATCCACTCACTATTTTGAACAATTTCAAAATCCTTCGATCAAATATCAAAGTGAGAGATTTACTATGAGACACTAGTACTTTTACTAGTCTTAAATACACTAGACATTCAGCACACTTGAATCCAATTCATTTGAATTCGTCCAATACTTGACAAATTGTGCTTTTGTCATTCACCCCCTTTTCCACTATGGCTTTACAGTCATTTGGGAAAATTCAAGTAATCTCTTACTTGTGAGATTCAGCAACGAATTGCTTTCTAATCTCAAGTGAATTTTGCTTTTAGGATTTCTCATAATTTTAGTTTACCATTATTTCCTTAGTAGTTCGTAGGTATGTCATATTCCAATAGTCATGACAAATGATTCTCAAATTTCTCCATACAAGATATGGATTTCATTTTGAATCCTACTTAATGTAGTGAAAACACTAGTGGGGAAAACACAATGATCATTATCATTGATTCTTTCCTTCTATGAAGAGACTCGTTCAGGAATGTTGTCCGTTGCGCTTCTCAACACTCTGATGCATGGTTTTGAATCCTCATCGTGTTTTAACTATTTTCCATATGCCCCATAATTGAGAAATATTACAAAAAGTGAACTTTCTCAAGAATGTACCAAAATCCAAGTAATACATGTTTTGCTTCCTTTTTTTTGGTATAGCTATGGATTTCGTATTCAAAGATTCCAATGAATACTCTACAAGGACTTATTCGCTATTGTTTTGGTTATATCGAATAACCCCAAAACTTTCACGAATTCAAATGGTTCACTACATTCTAATTGAGTGCTAACTATTTCTAACTAATGGTCTCTACATTTACACTACAATGATTTATTTGGTGCCATCTATTTACCCATTTTGATATCTAATATCACATTGTGATGCTTCGCATTTTGACGTTTGAAAACGCTTTGCATTCCACAATTTCTTTTATGCCATTCTTTATAAAGTCGAATTTCATTACTATTGATCAAATCATAGTAATTTTATTCCCTTTTATATTTATACCCTTTGTTGATGAAACACTTTGATAAATTCAAATAATTTCATATTCATGTTTCCTTTGGTAAACTTCTTTACACATTTAAACAATCATTTAATGATAATTACCATTTTCATTAAAACCCAATACATCGAATATGTATTTACTTTTAACAATTCATTAAACACTTTGTATTCAAGTAATACACGGTGTTCAAGTTAATTTGCCACACTTAGGCATGATTTATATGTGATAAGAAATCAAATAACTTTCACATATTATCATTATAACTTTGAATTTAAACAATGGTTTTTCATTCATTAATGAACATATCATTAAGTTGGGTATTTTAAACAAGGCATTTTAATGTTTTACAAATGTTCATGCATTATCAATTAGTTTCAAACAACAAGGATAATTCACACATAATCAAACAAGATATGAACACGAATAGAAATCATTCATAAAAGTAGAACAACTGTTTGTTACAAACTCATATGAATAACCGTCTCACGAAGTGTGAGACTCACTAAAGAAGTTCACAATCTCTTGATTACAATAATCATCCTAAAACATAAACTAAGTGATAAATGTCGAGGGAGAGTGTCGTCGGCCATCATCATCATGCTCGCCATCAACACGCAACGTCACCTCCTCTCCAGCAAGCACCTCTCATGCAGAAGGACCTGTTTTCAGCAAAACAGAACAAGTATCAAATATACTTAACACTGCAAATGTGTTTGCAAGATTATAACATTTATAAAACTGTATATCAAATATATACCTTTGTCATCGATGACCTCTACGGTGATTGTTTCAACCTTTACGTTCCTAAAACGTAATATGAACTCATGGAAATCCAATGTTTCTGTATCACCACTCATGATGCTACTCCGGACATGTCCTTCGTAGCTGGGAGGTAATGATCAAAGTAGTACGCCTATCGCAAATGGATCAGCCATCCAGTAATCCATGAAGTGAACCAGTCTCATGTGTGCATCAAGCATGCGCTCCAAGTGACCCATCAGACATGTATGCTCCTCCATCTATATGGAAAGTAACTCTCCAAGCAGCTCGTGCTTCCACATGCGCACATGGCCTATGAACTCTGCTCTTAGCTGATCCACCATTGAATATGGATCAAGATCACCCATGAGCGGATGCAATTCATCCACCATCCTGTAACGCATTATTATCTGAATGTAGGTGGACATCTCTTGACGATAGTAGTGGTCTGCCAGCTCTTGTGGGGTCTCATAGTAGTCTAGCTCAGTCAAATCCATCATGCGGCGTATGTAGTCTACCACATGATTCCTAGTAAGGAGATCATTCAGGCGTACAAGCCAGCTAGGGAAGTTGGATCCATCAAGTCTAAGTTTCTCACCCTTTACCCAATCCTCAATGACAAAGTAAGCTTCACGGTGAGCCATCTACATTTATAATTGCAAAAGGAATTTAGACTAAGTTTATAATTAAATGAGTTAATAACAACTCCACTCAGAAACACCTATCCCCAAAAGGGTTCCTAGTGATAACACGACCCCTATCAGCCACATCTCTCCCGATCATCACGGCCATCAATGTGGGTTCAAGGGTGGACGCTAAACGTCGGTCACATCATTCATGCAACTCGTGCTCGATCTTTTGACCATCCGTGTTCCGAGGCCATGTCTGTACATGCTAGGCTCGCCAACTCAACCTTAGTGTATTCGCTGTGCAACATGGCTTACACCCACTGTATGCGAACGTAGATATGTCTGACACCCAATCATCATGGCCTGCCTCATACCGAAGAACTTTCTTGGTGGTGCACACTAAGGGTAATTTTAACAGGGATCATCTTATTAGGCTACCGTCGAGTATCTAATACTAGCACACAATAAGATATACAAACAATAACATTGAATGTAAATGCGACGTGATATGGTCCTTCACGTCGTGATGTCCATCCGTCGTCACCGGGTTTCGGCGCCAGGGTTCCGGTGCCGTAGACACCAGGGTACCGGTGTCATTCCGGCGTGGTAGTTCGTCACCTTCGTGACTATCTACTATGATGTAACAAAAGGTAACCACTTTACCTTTGCCACAACCATATCACAAAGCAACGCCCCCCTGCAAAACAAAGTTAGACGCCTCTACTTTATTTTTGCATGTTTTATGTGGCTGAATGGGCTTTCGCACAAGAACCATTTTTACCTACGAACTTTCAGCACAACGCTGATCAAGTAGTTGTCTCTACTACACCCCTTTCGGGGCCCTCCATTGCAAATGGCATACCAACTAATGCGAGAGAGACAGACACCCCCCTAAGCCACTTTATATGGTACAAGCCGTATGTCAAGCGTGGACCAGTCTCGCGAATGAATGCGTAAAGTCGGTTGGGGGCCGCTTCATCAAGCATTACTGCGGTATACACAAGTACACGTAGGAGGGTAATAACTAAGAGATCAACGCCCACACGCTACATCTCGTGTGTTCTACCCGTACTAGCATTACTACACATAGATCTAGCTCTGATACCACTGTTGGGGTTCCGTGTATGAAAACAATAAAATTTTACACTATGCCCCTGAACCCTTGGAGCTGCCAGGACCTATCTATTAGTAATACAGTAACAGGAGGGGCTTTTCGCGAACTTACCCTTAAAGACCGAAAAGCATTGTCAACGCTCAGGAGAGCGTGGTTGATGTAGACGAGCCGAAGCCGACCTCAAGGTCGTGATGAAGTCCTTGCGCTCCTTGGCTCCAACGACTTGAGTGCCTCAAGTGCGACACCTCACGGGGAGTTACACACGTCTGATGCTTGACGATGACTCCCGCTTCCCCGATCTAGCAGCAGTTGCGGAAGTAGAGCTCCTGGATCCGAATCCCGCAGCGCGACGGCGCTCCACGGTGAAGATGTCTCTCGTTCGCGCAGTCCAGACTTGGGACCACGGTCACGAGAGAGAGAGAGAGGGAGAGAGAAAATATCAACTGGAGGTCCTCCCAAAAGTGAGAAGACCTTTATTGATTATTGGTGTATTTATCTGGTCAAATACCCCCACTATATATAGGGGGAGGAGGGGGTACAACCTCCCTCAAAGTCCCGGGTGGGACTAAAGGAGAGGAGGGGGGAGGGGTGGCACCGCCAGCCACCCCCATGGGCCCCGCGCGGGGGCTGGCCCACTAGGGGGCCAGCCACCCCTTTGGCCCCTTCTCCCTCTCTCCTTTCCCTAATGCGCCCTCTCCCTCCGGAAATTGGCCCATTAAGCCTTTGACCATTTAAATTGATTTTCTCTTTATTAAATAATTATGAATAAATGATTAAATCAACATTTAACATTCATTCACATATTATTCAACCTTCGTGGCTATGGAACACCTTCCACCTCCACTCCAGACAACCTCCGGACTTACCGAAACCCTTCCGGTTTTCTCCCTACTCTTCTTTGGTGATTCTACCAATCCTATAAACACTCTCTAAGCATCATCAAGCCCTTAAGCGTGATACCCACGGTTCGGGAACACTCCATACATGGTCGGGACACTCCCGCACCAATGATCGACAGAGGGACCTGGATGGCCATGTGACCCCTGTGTGTTCCACGAAGATCTTTTGTCGTTTGAACCGGGACAGTCGTGTCTTATTCCCTTTGTCACTTGATACTTGCATTGCCCGAGATCTTATCAATGACATCACCATGTCGTGTTCAATCTCATTACTGAACAATGCTACTTGACTCGTTCCGACAAGTGATATCCCCGTGATCAAATCACACGCTGTGCAGCTATTGGATATAACCTCTCTGAGTGGGCCCTTGAGTATCTTCCCATCACATGGATGGACAAATCCTGCTCTTGACATATATTGCCTCTATGATTTCCTCCGAGTACCTGAACACACCTTTATAACCACTGTATTACCAAGTGGCGTTTGATGCTATCTAAGCACTCTCGGGAGACAATGATTGATATAGCCTCACGGTCTAAGGAATAGTCTACGAGGATCGATTTCTAATCATCGTAACTTGAACTTCGTGACATGATCGGGTCACGATATTTAGGTTGGGTATTGGTTCATCATCTCATTCTCGGAATGAGATGACTCCATTTCCAACTGGCATAAATGCCACATGATCAGGAAACATGATCATATGTTGACCAATGAACCAGTGACTAGAGTTTCACTGGGAACCCCTGGTTGTTTATATGTCACACGTGTATTGATGTTTCCACTCAATACAGTTATAGCATGATATAAAACTTAGTCATAAACTATATGAAATATGATAATAGTCCTTACTACTATTTGTCTCTAGGGCATATTTCCAACACTTACAATGACAAGAACTTACCGGTGACTAAACTTGAGTAGCATGAGGAGCGGCCCTCGTATTCAAGGGACATGAGATTTCCAACTTATACTTTGTCAAGCATATACTCCATAGTTTGTTCACTTTAACCTTAATCATTTCAAAATGCTTATGATAGGGGCAATGAGATCTGAAAGCTAACAAGTACCATAATTTTTGGAAGCTCTTTATGAAACTTGAATCTCTACTTCCTTCTATGAAGGCCTTTCTTTTACTTTTATGTTGAGTCTCCACCTTCTACATTTATGCACCTACTTTGAGAGCATAGTGTCCATTCTTAGTTCTATGTGCATTGTCCCAAGACTTGTTGATTGATGCATAACTTGATATTGCTTGTTCTTAAACTACTTGTATCTAGTCACTCTTATGAACTTCGAAGGTGTCCTATGCATTTATGTTTGCTACTCTATGAGGGATAAGCTGAATGCCACTATGCTATGTTTTCTTTATGTGAAACAAACAAACGTCTTCCAAAGCACTGTTATTCATGAATCTTTTGTTTATGCCTTTTCATGTTACAACATAGTTGCTATGTCTTATTGTTAGAACTTTATCTTTCATGCTATGTTGAAGTACTATGATCCCAACTATCAATGTTTTACAAATACTTTGATCAAGTTTATGATGGTGCATGTCACCTCAAAAATTATTCTTTCTTTTTATCACTTACCTACTCGAGGACGAGCAGGAGTTAAGATTGGGGATGTTGATACATTGCAAATGTATCTTTAATTTTCGATGTTCCATGCTTGTTTAGTATCTACTTTGCTTTGCTTTGTCAACACTTTGAGGTATTTTTATATGTTTTCTAGGACTAACCTATTAACAAGATGCCATAGTGCCAGTTGCCTGTTTTCTTCTGCTTTTGGTTCTAGAAAAGGTAGAAAATCAATATTCTCGGAATTGGACAGGACAAAAGCCAATATGCCTATTTTTCCCGGAGCAACACGGAAACACGAAGTAGAGACGGAGTAGGGCACCAGGGTGGCCACACCATGTGGTGGCGCGGGCTAGCCCTGGTCGTGCCACCAGGTGGTGTGGGCCCCCTGGACGCCCACCGACCTTGCCTCTTCGCCTATAAGATGCCTCCCGATGGAAAAACCCTAAATAGTCCAGCCTCTAGCCATGAAAATTTCCGTAGCACCGCCGCCACCGAAGGGGAGATTTGGGGGACAGGAAGTCTCTGTTCCGGCACCCTGCCGGGACGGGGAAGTGCCTCCGGAGCCATCTCCATCGATCTCCACCACCATCTCCATCGCCGTTTCTGATTCCCATGATGATGAGGGAGTAGTTCTTCCTCGAGGCTAAGGGTTCTACCGGTAGCTATACGTTCATCTCTCTCTATGCATGATTATATTGTGATCATGAGCTTTGTAATCAAGTAGATCTACCTTGCTACTCAAGTGCTTTAATATATCTTTGGCTCTCGCCATGTGTGTGAAAGTGATAGCGTGCACACCATGGTGGCACTTAGGCTAGAGATTACAATTACTTATTATGAGTTATATTTGGAGTTGGATGTCTCTATGAAATTGTGGTGTTTGTTGGAACCATCTAGTGCTCAAGGTGATAGTGTGGGGTTATCTAGATGGGGAAAGCGAACTTTGAGGTGTGCTGTTATAGCCCTACCATGGATTAGAGTGTCCAACCGGAGAGTAGTTCAGAGTAGTATCATAAAGAGAAGATATTTATATGAGAGTGTTCACTAGTGAAAGTATGATCCCTAGGCCTTGTTTCTAAGCACTGAAACACCGTTTGCAATTAGATCTGTTACATGTTTGCTTGCTTCCATCTTTATTTCAGATTGTCTTTAGTCTTTTCCCACGTCAACCACACGCCAGCAAGCTATTTTCTGGCACCGTTACCACTTATAATTATTCATACCACTTGTATTTCACTATCTCTTCGCCGAACTAGTGCACCTATACACCTGACAAGTGTATTGGGTGTGTTGGGGACACAAGAGACTTCTTGTATCTTGATTGCAGGGTTGCTTGAGAGGGAATACCTTTGAGCACTTCCTCCCTGAGTTTGATAAACCTTGGGTGATCCACTTAAGGGAAAAACTTGCTGCTGTTCTACAAACCTCTGCACTTGGAGGCCCAACAACTGTCTACAAGAATAGAAGTGCGTAGACATCAGGCGACAATGGCGGCCGCGGATCCAGTGGCGGCACCTCCCTTCTTCTTGCCCATCTTCCGATGGCGGTGAGAACGGAGGAAGTAACTGGGGAAGACGTGGAGCTGGTCCAGTGCCGCGATGAGGTAGTGCGCAAAAAACAGAGAGCAGCAGCAATGGCGATGGTGGCACGAGCAAAAAAGACAGATGTGGAAAATTACCGCAGCTGCGCTGCTACTTAACCTCCTCGCAGATACCATCAAACGGCCAGTAGAAACCCTACTACACGCGTGGCGTGCATCGCCATCGACACGTGGCGAAGCTGAAGCATGAACCGTCCCTCCCACTATTACCATTACACACGGAAATCAAGGAGGCGCAGTTAAAACAGAAGATTACGCACGCCTGATAAAATCGAAGTCAGAAAATGGGACCCATCACTTATCATGTCCTGTCAAAGCCGCTCACGTGGGCAACTGACATCATCTCATCATCAGCACTGACGTCATTGATTTCAGCAACCGAAGATTTTGGCTACTTTAGTGCTTGCTCGAGTCTTCGACACAACCAAGCACTCGGGGGCTACTCCCATAGGGAGCACTGGTCGCGCACCCTACGATTATCTTTATACAGGTATATGAACATTCAAAGACAAACCAATCACTCGAATCTACGTTTCGACTGTGAATTATGGGTTACTGCCATAGGGAGCGCCGGAAGTAAATTTGACTGAAACAAGCAACAAAAGATGACAGCAGTCGCAAAAGGTTTTTAGTCCCCTCTTGAGTCTTCGACTCAACCAGGCACTCGGGGGCTACTCCCATAGGGAGCGTTGGTCGCGCACCCTATGATTATTTGTACATTGTACGGTGTGTTGATAACATCCACATTCAAATGCTATGGCGACTCTGCCTCATGTTTTCCCTACAAAGAGACTGCATCTCCTGGGCCACCCGAATCATCTCCGTGATGACAAAAAATTCAGATGACATGCTTGCAGCGTGAAGATAAGACCTGAATAAGGCCTGGCAACGCATCTATTGCGCACTACCAGAAACATATCTGTGCCTATAGGTACGATGAACATGCCTTGACGGACGCATCGAGTGCTCACACTTATACACTAGAATTCGACTCCTGTAAGACCTCCGTGGCTTGAGTCAAATTATGCCAGCACTTTTCCGAATTCGAGTCCGAGGACTCGAGTTTGAGTAGATTACGTTGTTTTGCCCTAAGGCAGTTAACTGACACCGATACATCGGTTAAATCAGGCACGTATATCAACAATCCCTCTGACACAAAGAGAACACTCAAAAAAATGCTCAATCATGCACTCGAAAGGCTTCATAAAGTCCCCAGTCAAATATGCGATTCCACTAGACACTTGGGGGCTACTGAACTGGGTAAACCCTATAGGTACTCGATTTTGGTATACACGGTCCAGGCACGGCAGAATCCCACGACGTTGCCAGGGCCCAATGAAGAATTCGAGTGGCCCACGGACTCTCGATTTCTTGCGAGACAAGAAGAAGCTTAAGATAGAAAGTTTAAAAGGAAAACCCTAATCTCTAACCGACTCGACCTGCCACCCGATACCTAGCCTATCTATATAAAGGCTACGAGGGGTGGCGAGGAGGACAATTACAACCCTAGTTTCTGCAACTCTCGCCAGATTGCATCTGCGCGCCCCTGTAATCTTCGATTCCTTCATTAATTCCACGAGTAGACAAGCAGGAGTAGGGACCGCTACGAGTCCTGAACCTGGGTAAATCTTGTGTCCCTGTGTGCTTGTTTGATAGCCGACTGATGCCTCTAGCGCTCCCTCCTTCTCCAAAATCCAAGTCCATAACAATGGGCATTGACGAGTTAAACCCTTGATGGCCCAAAATATATCGAGCTCGTTGGGGAACCCCAAGAGGAAGGTATGATGGGGACAGCAACAAGTTTTCCCTCAATTATGAAACAAAGGTTATTGAACCAGTAGGAGCAAGGAAACACCTCGAAGGTGTTGTTGCCAGCTTGGAATCCTGCACAACATGATCAATAATCAATCTGAAACAGCATCTCAATATCCATTGGATCCCCGCAAACACAACATGTAGAATTACAAATAGATGATCTTGATCATGAACGGAGCTCACAAGATCTAAACATGATAGCACAAAGGAGAAGAACCAACCATCTAGCTACTACATGGACCCGTAGTCCAAGGATGAACTACTCACGCATCACACCGGAGGCTTGCATGGTGATGAAGAAGGCCTCCAGGGTGAATTCCCCTGTCCGGCAGGGTGCCGGGAAGAGATTCAGATCCCTCTCGATCTAGGGATGGAGATGACAGCGGCTACATACTCTTTCATGGAATTTTGATCGGGTACTTAGGGTTTCTGTATCGGAGGCATCTTATAGTCGGAAGGGGAGGCCAAGGGGGTGCTCTGGGTGGCTGCACCACCCCATGGCACGGGCCAGGTCTGGCCGTGCGGCCAGGTGGTGTGGCCGCCCCCTGGCCCCTCTTCGTCTCGTATTCCGACTCCGTGTCCCCCTCGATGAAAAACTGACTTTAGCTTTTTTCCCGTCCAATTCCGAGAATATTCATTTTCTGACTTTCCTGGAACCAAAAATAGCAGAAAACAGGCAGCTGGCACTGTGGCATCTTGTTAATAGGTTAGTCCAAGAAAGTGTATAAAAATACTCCAAAGTTGGAACAAAACATAAGAAAGTAGATCAAAACCAAGCATGGAACATCAAAAATTATGGATACGTTAGCAACATATCAACATCCCCAAGCTTAACTCCTGCTTGTCCTCGAGTAGGTAAGTGATAAAAAGAAAGAATAATTTTTGAGGTGACATGCACCAGCATAAACTTGATCAAAGTATTTGTAAAACATGGATAGTTGGGATCATAGTACTTCAACATAGCATGAAAGATAAAGTTCTAGCAATAAAACATAGCAACTATGTTGCAACATGAAAAGGCACAAACAAAAGATTCTTGAATAACTATGCTTTGTAAGACGTTTGTTTGTTTCACATAAAGAAAACATAGCATAGTGGCATTCATCTTGTCCCTCATAGAGTAGCAACATAATGAAGGGAATATGCCCGAGAGGCAATAATAAAGTGGTTATTATTTTATTCCATGTTTATGATAAATTTTTATTTTGCATGCTATAATTGTATTAATTGGAAAAGTTACTACATGTGTGTTTAATAAACAAAATACAAAGTTCCTAGTAATGCCTCTCCTATAAACTAGCTCATTGATTAACAAGATGATCAAGGTTTCCTGATCATGGACATTGGATGTTGTTAATAACGTGGTCACAACATTGGTGGAATGATGTGATGAACATTCATCCGAAGTATAGCATTACGATTAGAGTCATTATGTTTATATTGATATAACATCATACGAAGTAATCTTAGTCCTTTGACCATGAGATCATGTTAATTGCTAATATCGGAAGAGTATCTTGATAACATCAAACGCCACACCGTAACAGGGTGACTATAAAGGTGGGTTCAGTGCTACGAAGGTATTATGTTGAGGCCCATG
This sequence comes from Avena sativa, assembly GCA_916181665.1. Classification (NCBI taxonomy): domain Eukaryota; kingdom Viridiplantae; phylum Streptophyta; class Magnoliopsida; order Poales; family Poaceae; genus Avena; species Avena sativa. Next base: position 174,490,314 of record OV702290.1, on the reverse strand, counting down.
GATCAAGAGTGGGATTTGTCCATCCCGATGATGGATAGATATAATCTGGGCCCTCTCGGTGATATCACATTAAGATAGCTTGCAGGCAAGTGATGTGATCACTAGAATGTTATATCACGGGAACGAGAAAAGAGTGCATGTCGGTAACGAGATCAAACTAGGTATTTGGATGCCGATGATCGAATCTCGGACATGTAATATATCGCGATACAAAGGGATTTAGTTACGACGTTAAAGGTTCACACGATCACAAGAGTCATCGTTGAATATGTGGGAGTTAGTACAGATCTCCAGGTCCCACTGCTGATTATTGATCGGAGAAGGGTCTCTATCATGTCTGCATTATTCGCGAACCGTAGGGTGACACACTTAAGGGATACCGACACCATTTGGAGAAAATATGTTTCAGATAAAGATTTAATAAAGAGCTAGAATTATTTCAATAGACACCGAAACTATTTCGGGTGAAATTGCTGAAATTGGTTCTGCATGTAATATTGAAATGTTGCAGGGGGTTTTATGTGAATGTTTGTTAATTAAAGTAGTTATCAAAATTCTGAATAAAATTAATAAAAGAGTTTTATTGAATGAGAGAGCATTAAATTTGGAGAAATTTAATGCATTTAAAGTGGAGACTTCAAAAGAGAATGTGAAGGGGCAAATTTATGTGGAGGGAGTTACCACCACATGAATGAGGAGGTGAAGGGTCACCCCTTGAGGCGCCGGCCATGGGGAGGGGTACCCTCCCCTCCTCCTATAAAAGGCCCCCCTCTCACACCTTCATACTCACACCTCCTCGTGAAGGATCTCTCTCCCCCTCTAGTATTATTCCCCCATGGTCTCGGATTAGCGAGATACATGTTCCCGGTGGCTTTATCTGGAAAGGAGTTGCTTCTTCTGCTGCTTTGCTGGAGCGAGGGACGGAGGTTGTCAGGGTACCGGACGTGTGTGCGATCACGGATGCACCGCTGCTTTGCGGTGCTGGACTTGGTGGTGCTGGACTTGCTGGAGCTGGATCTGATGGACGTGCTGGAGCCGGACCTGCTGGACTTCATCATGATCTTGCGATCAGCAAGTGTACGACTACATCATCCACGAGTTCCAACTCGTTAACAAAGCTTTGTTGTCTTGGAGGGTAAGTTCTCCATGGATGTATATCCACCCGTTGCTCTGTATCTAGTAGATAGATCTTGGCATATAGTTCTCATCATAGGAAATTTTTTGTTTTCTATGCTATGAACCCAACAGTTGTATCAGAGCCTGATCTATGCGTAGGTGCTTTGCACATGTAGAACACATAAGAGTATGTGGGCGGTGATGATCATGTTATTGCTTCTTATATGTACTTTGGATATTGGTGGTATAGTGGGATGAAGCGGCCCGGACCAACCTTACATGTCATCGCACATGAGACCGGTTCCACAACTAACATGCACCTAGTTTTGCATAAGTGGCTGGCGGGTGTCTGTCTCTCCTACTATAGTCAATATCTGATTTACAACGAGTTACTAATAACTTGGTTGTCCTCGTTGTGGTTCCATGTTCGTAGGTAAGAACGGTTCTATCTCCGAAAGCCCTAAGCCATGTAAAACTTGCAATTGATAAATTAGAGGCGTCTAGTTTAGATCGTTGCTGAGCTAGTGTCATGATATGGTAATGTTGTAAGTAGATGTATGATAGATACTCTTACAACACACCTAACGTGTAAGTTCCATAGACCTTGGCCTTACACACAAAGGAATGATAGAGATCATACCACGATGCATATGATAGAGATCAAATGCATGGACCATATCATCCCACTTTACACATTAGATGTTTGCATCTTACATTGCTAGTTTGGCATTTTAGTAGCATTATAAGATGATCCCTCATTTAAATATCAAGATACATTGTGTTCTTCCTTAAGTATGCACCATTTTTTGGATCGTGTTTCGAGACATCACGTGATGATCGGGTGTACTCGACTCTACGCTTTCATACAAACGGGTGTAAGACAGTTTTACACATGCGAGTACTAAGGTTCTTACTTGGCGAGCCTAGCATGTACAGACATGGCCTCGGAACACGGACCGAAAGGTTAAGCATGAGTCATATAGTTGATGTGATGCCCATATTGATGCTTGCCATTGAAGCTACACCGACTCACGTGATGATCGGACTTGGTGTAGTGGATTTGGTTCATGTAATCACCAAAAAGGCACGACGGATATCGTTTTTGAGTGGGAGTTCATTTCTAATTTGGATTAGTCGAACTCAATTTGTCATAAACTAAATCGAAGTGAATTTGCATAATTTGTTGTAGTCATTGGCGTCTGTTCACTACCTTATGCTTAGTTTTAATTGAGATAATAGAACTATAGAATTCTGGATATTTACTTTACGAACTGGTATCGTATTGTTTTGAATGTCAATTTAAAGTTTATAAGTCCTATTGCAAACTTTCACCAAACTCTATTTACTCCATGAAGTTTAATAAGTAGTATTAAATCAAGAGTAAGAATTCCAATGTTAGTATCTAAAGTATCATGTTTGCCTCCATGATTATTGATATTCAAAAGTTGTTTTAATATCAAGATTATATAGGAGCTGAAAATTGTTTCAGAAACCATCATGTCTGAAAGATATTGTGATATCTGAAACAATGTTTTTGGTTGCATTATGATAGAGTATAATTTAGCAAAATACATGTTCTCATATTGTATGAGAATTTGTGAAGGATGGAGATGCTAAGCATCCGAATCTCCCAAAAAGGTTTTGGGAACTAACATTATACTCGCGATTCTTCCTTATAGGCTATAGTAGCTTGATCATGAAAGTTGTCATGATAAGGGTGAATAGAAGATGTAAGTAAAATGTTTACTACACTAAAAGATTACTAAAGAATGGATTTTTGAAAGAATACCAAACATTTGATGATGGTGATCCACTTCAAAGTGCAAGTCCAAAGGTATTAGTATTTGACTATATACGCTTTGTACTATGTGTCATGTGAATGACACCACTATTGATGTTGATAGATTCTTTTAAAAGGAAAAGGAATTGCTGAAGGAGAATCTATAAAATATTTGGCAGCAAAGAAAAAGTTGGAAATGTCCAGATTAGGTATATAGAAGATATACATGTTATGGTTGTATTCCTTGCTTGTTAAACAATGTGGTTCTTAGGTATTGGATACCGGTATTGGATACCGAATTGGTTGGTATGAAGTGTCATACATGACATAGCAATTCATGAACTACAATGGCCTAAGTAACTAGCAAGAGAATAAGTGATGATGTTCATCGAAAACAAATAAAGTGTTATTGTCTTTTTTCGTTGTCATCAAACCTAGCCTTCAAGATTTGTTTAAATAATTGTTATTTTGTTCCGGTATTACGAGAACAATGGTTGTTCAAATAATTACCGTATTCCATAAAGGATGGATGAACTTTTACAAGTCTAGTGGGAGAAATCGCATCCATAAACACTATTGCTAAAATGTCACAAGACAAATGATTGAAAGATCACTTATGAAGTGGCATCGCTGTTTTACATTATATTGGAAAGAAAACATGAAGAAACTCCATGTTGATGGAATTTTTGGAGTCTTTGATTTTTATCAATTGACGCTTGTGAAACTTTCCTCAAGATAATTGAAACTCCGTCCATAGGCCAAAGAGGAACGGATGACTAACTTATTGGATATTATGCATGTTGATGTATATAGTCCATTATATGTAGCCATATGCGATGGATCTTTTTGCTTCATATGCTTTCTCCAGAAATTTAAGTGAATATATCTATATATTTACTTAATAAGGAAGAAGTATGAAACATTTGAAAATTGTTCAAAGACTTTCAAGATGAAGTGGAAAATCATTGTAACAAGAAAATAAAGAGTTTATGATTCGATCATAAAGGAAGATATTTGAGTTACATGTTTAGCAAAACACTTAAGATTTGAGGAATTGTTCCATGATTTGTGTTTCCCGATAAACCACAGGAGTATGGCATATTCGAGAGATGAAATCAAACCATGTTTGACATGGTAAGATCAAAGGTGTCATTTATAAAACTGCCATTATGTTTTAAGGATTGAAGCTTTAGAGACTACCGCTTTTACACTAAAAAGAGCACCATCGTGATCCGTTGAAATGACACCATATAAGTTATGGTTTGGGATAAAACCCGAATTGTCTTTTCTTAAATTTTGGTATGCTATGCATAAGTAAAATGTTTACAACCAAAGTCGGATAAGCACATCTTTGTAGGTTATCCCAAAGAATTTGTTGGGAATTTCTCCATAACACCGAGGACAAAAGAGTTTGTTACTTGGAACGTCAAGTTTCTTGAGAAGGAATTTTTTGTGAAAAGTTAAGTGGGAGGACAATAGAACTTTGATAAGGTTGTTGAACCTTAGCTATATGTGCTAAGTAGCGTAGCGCCAGAAAGTATCCCGGTGGCGGCCACAATGCTCATGGCTCCCGTGATTACAAAGGTTGTAATCTCAGAGATTAGAGTTCATATTGAACCGTGTGGGTCGGTAAGAATCAAATAGTGATATTTGATAAACAAGTCGTTATTGTTTTGACAATGATGAACCGACTTCATGCAAAGAAGCGATGATGGGCCTTGACTCCATAAAATGACTAGAAGTCATAGAATCCGTGATAGTATCCATACACGAGAATCAAGTTTCTGAACTTGGCAGACCCTCTAAAAAGGCGTAAAGCCTATCGTTCGTGTTTGGATCTATAAAGAAATAGACATGGATGTTTAACATCTATGAAATAGTTGACATGTCGGAAAGAAGTTTATGACAATGTTCAAGGAGTTGACTATGACAAGATTTGATCTTTCATAGCGATATATAGTCTTGACGGATTAATGTAGCAACCACTACATATAATTTGGTATATGGTAGTTGAATAAACAAAACAAGGTTCTTCTAATAGAATGGTTACCTAGAACGTGTACATGACATGGTCCGAAGGGTTTTGTTAATTCAAAGGGTGCTAAAAGGGCATGCAAACTTCAATAGTTGAAGTAAGCATAGCGGAGTTGGAATCTTCACCATGATGAAACTGTTAAAAGAGTTTAAATTCATCGGAGATGATGAATATGCTTGCATTTGCAAGAAATTAAGTGGGAGCGCTGAGACATATTTCTAATACATTATGTAGAGGACATATTGTTGATTGGAAATGATGTATCTTGTATTGACACAAGTTAAGAATTTCATTAAAATAAGATTTCGATGAAAGACTTGGGCAAAACCGGAATATTTGGCATCAATATCTATATGGATAGATTGAGGCGCTAATATGGTTGTGCCAGACATACATATATGAGATATTGAAAGGGTTCAATATGGAAACAACAAGAAAGGTTCTTGCTGCATGGAAAGGAGTGTATCAAGATTCAAGTGTTTCAACACTTGGTGAGTAAAATGACATGAAGATTTTGATCGATTATACTGTGATATGTATATATCCAGAATGTCCTATGCTCTAAATGTTATGAGCACATATCAAAATGATTCATAAGATGATCATTGGACGATAGTAAAGATATTCTTATGAGCTTTGGAAGAACTAAGAATATATCATGTATAAGTGACAAATAGTTAAAGGTAGTCCATTGTAAAGTGTTACATTGATACTAGTTTTGTCACAAAATACAAATTAAAATATATCTCAATTTAGACTATGGGTGGCACAATGTAATGGAAAGGATGTTCCATGATGGATTTGGATGAGTTCCAAAGTTGAAACATTGTGACGGATACTACAACAAAAGGGTAAGTATATGACTGCTATAGTACTAGCATAGAAGGGCATTTGTGTTATGTAGTTTGTTATCAAACTAGGTGTGGTTCAAAGTGGGATAATACTATGAAGATATATTGTATGACAATAATATCAACATATTTTAACCCGAACAAACTAAAGGTCTCAGCAAAGGACCAAATTTATACAATGCCATCTCATTTGAGAATGAGTGATGCGTAGAGACGCAAAGACATGCAAATACACACGGACCTGAAACTGTCAGATCTAAAGATTATGTTAACCACTAGCAATCACATGTATGCAACACCAGAAAGCCATAGGTGTTCAATACACAAAGTTTTTCAAACTAGATTATTGACTCTAGTGCAAGTGGGAGACTGAAAAGAATATGCCCGAGAGGCAATAATAAAGTGGTTATTATCTTATTCCATGTTTATGATAAATGTTTATTTTGCATGCTATAATTGTATTAATTGGAAATGTTAATACATGTGTGTTTAATAAACAAAATACAAAGTTCCTAGTAATGCCTCTCCTATACACTATCTCGTTGATTAACAAGATGATCAAGGTTTCCTGATCATGGACATTGGATGTTGTTAATAACGAGGTCACAATATTGGTGGAATGATGTGATGAACATTCATCCGAAGTATAGCATTACGATCAGAGTCATTATGTTTATATTGCTATAATATCATACGAAGTAATCTTAGTCCTTAGACCATGAGATCATGTTAATTGCTAATACCGGAAGAGTATCTTGATAACATCAAACGTTACACTATAACAGGGTGACTATAAAGGTGGGTTCAGTGCTACGAAGGTTTTATGTTGAGGCTTATGGATCAAGAGTGGGATTTGTCCATCCCAATTACGGATAGATATACTCTGGGCCCTCTCGGTGATATCACATTAAGATAGCTTACAAGCAAGTGATGTGATCACTAGAATGTTATATCATGGGAACAAGAAAAGAGCGCATGTCGGTAACGAGATCAAACTAGGTATTTGGATGCCGATGATCGAATCTCGGACATGTAATATATCGCGAGACAAAGGGATTTAGTTACAACGTTAAAGGTTCACATGATCACAAGAGTCATCGTTGAATATGTGGGAGTCAGTACAGATCTCCAGGTCCCGCTGCTGATTATTGATCGGAGAAGGGTCTCGATCATGTCTGCATTATTCGTGAACCGTAAGGTGACACACTTAAGGGATACCAACACCATTTGGAGCAAATATGTTTCAGATAAAGATTTAAGAAAGTGCTGGAATTATTTCAATAGACACCAAAACTGTTTCGGATGAAATTGCTGAAATTGGTTCTGCATGTAATATTGAAATGTTGGAGGGGGTGATACATTGCAAATGTATCTATAATTTTTGATGTTCCATGCTTAGTTTTATCCACTTTCTTGTGTTTTGTTCCAACGTTGGAGTACTTTTCATATGATTTCTTGGACTAACCTATTAACAAGAGCCATAGTGCCAGCTGCCTGTTTTCTGCTGTTTTTGGTTCTAGGAAACTCAGAAAATGAATATTCTCGAAATTGGATGGGACAAAAGCCAAAGTGCCTATTTTTCCAGATGTCATCAAGTGCCAGAATTCGAGACGGAGAGGGGCCAGGGGGCCACCACACCACCTGGCCGCGCGGCCAGGCCTGGCCCGCGCCAGGGGGTGGTGTGGCCGCTCCCGGCACCCCCTCGGCCTCCCCTTCCGCCTATAAGATGCCCTCGGGATGAAAACCCTAAGGGACCTATCAAAAATCCACGAAAGAGACTGTAGTCGCCGTCATCTCCATCCCTTGATCGAGAGGGATCTGAAGCTCTTCCCGGCACCCTGCCGGAGAGGGGAATTCACCCTGGAGTCCTTCTTCATCACCATGCAAGCCTCCGATGTGATGCATGAATAGTTCATCCTTGGACTACGGATCCATGTAGTAGCTAGATGGTTGGTTCTCCTCCTTTGTGCTTTCATGTCTAGATCTTGTGAGCTCCGTTCATGATCAAGATCATCTATTTGTAATTCTGCATGTTGTGTTTGCGGGGATCCGATGGATATTGAGATGCTATTTCAGATTAATTATTGATTCTATCATGTCTTTGTTATTTGTGATCTTGCATGCTTTCCGTTGTTAGTAGCTATCTTGGCCAATTAGATGCTAGCAAGTCCAAGAGTTAGTATTTATGCTCGATAGTGGGTTCATGCCTCTGGTACTCTGGGGAAGTGACAGAAATCTCTAAGGTACTAGATGTGCTGTTGCTACTAGGGAGAAAACAACAATCCTTTGTTCATAGAACAATCATATTGTTTACTTTACACGCAGTTCGTAAAGCAATAATCTGTTGCTTGCAACTTAATACTGGATGGGGTTCGGATGATAACCTGAAGGTGGATTATTAGTCATAGATGCAGTTGGATGGCGGTCTATGTATAATGTTGTAATGCCCAATCAAGTCTCAAAGGAGTCAAGATGATTAGTATATGCATGTATTGCTTTCTCGGTGTTTGTCAATTTCCTCGCTGTAATTTGTTCACCCAGCATGTTATCTATCTAAGGAGAGCCGCCTCTAGTGAACTATGGATCCCGGTCCTTGTCTTTTACATACAATCTATAAACTGTTTACTATTTTGTGTTTACTTTCTACAAACTATTACTTCTTTCCATTCGATACGTTTAATCCTTTGTTTTCCGCAAAACACGGTGAGATTGACAACCTCATCGCTACTTGGGGACAAAGTTCTGTGGTTGTGTTGTGCAAGTCTCCACGTTGCTACTAGCACCGGTAGTGCGCCCTGCCAAAGCTCAGCTAGTAACACCTTTGGGGTGTTTCCTTTCTCCTACTAGTTCGATTAAACCTTGGTTTCATAACCGAGGGAAACTTGCTGCTCTGCTCATCATACCTTCCTCTTGGGGTTCCCAACGAGCTCTACATCAACACCGCCATCAAGCATTTTTCTGGGCGCCGTGCATTGAGCCATCAAGCATTTTTCTGGCGCCGTTGTCGGGGAGTCAAGGACATCTTCACAAGGGGAGTCCCTCATAACCAATCTCTTTACTTTGTTATTTTTGTTTTGCTTAGTTTCTTTTTGCTTTGTTTGCTTGTTTTCTTTTCAAAAACACAAAAAAATAGTTTTACTAGTTGCTTTCTTTTCAAAAAACACAAAAAAATTAAGTCTCCTTTATTTGTCACCCCTTCCTTAGTCTCCTTTAGTTGTCACCCCTTTCAAAAAACCATGTTGATCCCTAAATTCACCCTGAAAGACCTTTCAATTGGTAGTGGTTCTATAATTGGGAAAGATAATATTGAAGAATTCTTTAATCATGTTAGCAAACATGAAGATACTGAGAATAGATCCCTTGCAGAACTTGCTCCAAATTATGAGATTGCTGCAGCTTCTTTAATTCACATGATAGAAGCTAGGTTTGTTAATCTCAACTCCTTAATGCAAGTAATGTTTCTTAAGCTTAAAGAAATTAAAGACCCTGAAAAGAGGGATTTTATTCTAGAAACTTTGTTTAAGGAGTTCTATGATGTTGCCAAGGAAGCTAGGAAAGTCTTTGAACATTCCAATATGCTAGGATCATGTGTAGATGTTGTTGGTACACGAGAAAAGACGAACAAAACCGAACCTAATGGGGAGGAACCTAAGATACCAACACCCTTTAAACTAGTAGCAATACATGATGCCATAGAAAAGAATCTTGATTGGATTGTTCCTGCAAACCCTTTTGATGAGAATAGTGAACCTAAGAGCATTGAGAGAGGATCCTCTAGAACTTATTTGGATGATATACCTTGCCTTGTTGAAAATATTTCTGGTATTGATCTTAATGCTTCTTCATTTGAGAACACTTGATTCTTTTTTTAGCTCTTATGCCTAACTTAAAGGCGTTAAAGAAAAGTACTTATTGGGAGATAACCCAAAAGTTTTAGATGAGTCTTGGAAGTTATTACTTCAGTAATAACCTCTCCTTATCTTTTTTTTATTTGCTTTTTGTGCCAAGAGTAACCTCTAATGAGAGAGAAGTAATGATTGGGAAAGTTGCTGTCCCGAAACAGATTTATGTGCTTCACCGTAAAAATTCGTGTAAAATCTCTAAACGTCTTTTTGAGGCGTAAATTTTTGTGATCCTGCCCCAGGTTGTTATCTAACTTCAATTAGTTCAACACTTTTTGATTTGAGCAATAGAAGGTCTTCGAAAAAATTCGTCTTTGCCTGCTGGTCTGTTTTGACAGATTTCTGCCATTTTCTGCATCTGCTTCTTGTTGGTTCCTTTTTGAGTTCTTTTGGGGAATTGAGATTTTTGAGGAAAGTGCTACAGTATCTAGTGTTCTAATGGAACTTATTTGGTGTTAGAACTGAACCTTAAGACTTATTTATCTTGCGTGCACTAATGTTGCTAATAAAGATTGTGTGAAGTTTTGTATGAAGGAAAATTTTCAGGTGTATGGAAGGAATGAGTAATGAGATGAAGGATGGACTAAAGCTCAAGATTGGGGATGCCACGCGTGTCACCCCAAGAAATATCCAAGAAGTACAAGCGTCAAAGCTTGGGGATGCCCAAGGCATCCCCTTCTTCATCAATAAAAATCCCAGGTTTCTTCCAAACGCTTCATTTTTATTGTTTCATGCACAATTGTGTTGTTCTTGGAGCGTCTTATTATTCGTTTTTGTTTTGGTTTTTCGTTTTCTTTGGTTTGCTTAGTTTGCTGAATAAATTGGTTGGACCCCCTCTTTCATACATTGGTTCGCAAATAGTTTGGTTTGGTTTGGAAAAGAGTAGGAAAGTTCATGCTTATGTGGTAAAAAGAGCTCGTTTTTGACTGTGGCCTATGCTTTGTCATGACATGCTTGATATTGTTTTGGCTTTATGCTTAGTATTCTTTGCTGTAGCATGACTTGTTATAAAAAATTGAGATTGCTTAATGTGCCTTGGATGAATCATGCGTTGTTTTAGCATATTAAAGCATAGTATAGTGGTATTCTCCTTTGATGCTTTATTTGGATTGACTTGGCACATGCTCACACCATGTTATGACTATCTCAAGTCACCATAGCCTTTATGATCCTTTAGTTTTCAACTTGTAGTATTGCTTTATGCTTTGATCAATGATGTTTTGTCGCTCTGCATGATTATGGCCATTATTGCTCTCTTAGTTTGTCGCTCCCAGTCTTTTGCTAGCCTACACAACAAAGTATGAGTTCCACTCATGCATCAACTCCCTAAACCAAGTTATTCCAAAGAGTACACCATACCTACCTACTAGCCTATGCTATTCCAAGTATATTCATGCTTTTGTTTACCTTCCAAATTAAACTTGTTATGAGAAAACTAGTGATTAAAGCTCTCATGAACTTGATGCCACACTTTACTTTACTTGCCCTTAATAAACTTGAACCATTGTGTCTTCTATGTTGTATATGCTTGCACTTATTTGTTGGGAATTAGCAGAACCATGCTTTCATGGGGAACGCTTTCAACATTGCACTTGGTACTTGTACCTAGTTGATATCATGCTCTTTTGTATATGGATGTCGTCGGTGTGAAATGAAAGGGGAGCTTGTAAGTTCATATATGTGTTAGAGAAACGCCTGGGCCACTGGTCTAATCCATGCTGACATGGTGGAAACCTGCAGCGTAACCATAATGAGCTGTCTATGAAGCATTCTTCTTATAAAAAAAGAATCCTATATTGAGAAAAAAAGAGAAAAGAGGAAAAAAAAGAGATTATGAAAAGAGGAAAGAGAGAAAAAGCACCATATTCCCATGGTAAATAAGAAGAATGCTGAGATGCTTGTTGTCTGCTTGCCTTGTCATTTTGATAAGGGGATTCTTCTGTATCATCGGGCAAGGGGTACCCCGTTGGCGGTTCTCTATGATACACATGTACTTACAATGACAAGAACTTACCGGTGACTAAACTTGAGTAGCATGAGGAGCGGCCCTCGTATACAAGGGACATGAGATTTCTGACTTATACTTCGTCAAGCATGTACACTATAGTTTGTTCACTTTAACCTTAATCACTTCAAGATGGTTATGATAGGGGCAATGTGAGCTGAAAGCTATAAGTACCATAATTTTTGGAAGCTCTTTATGAGACTTGAATCCCTACTTCCTTTTTACAAAGGCTTTTCTTCCACCATTATATTGAGTCTCCACCTTCTATCTTTATGCACCTACGTTGAGAGCATAGTGGCCATTCTTAGTTCTATGTGCATTGTCCCAAGACTTGTTGATTGATGCATACTTTGATATTCCTTGTTTTAGACTATTGTATCTAGTCACTCTTATGAACTTTGAAGGTGTCCTATGCATTTATATTTGCTACTCTATTGAGGGACAAGCTGAAAACTATTATGTTATGTTTTCTTTATGTGAAACAAACAAACGTCTTGCAAAGCATTGTTATTCATGAATCTTTTGTTTGTGCCTTTTCATGTTGCATCATAGTTTCTTTGCTTATTGCTAGAACTTTGTCTTTCATGTTATGATTGAAGTACTATGATCCCAGCTTTGAATGTTTTACAAATACTTTGATAAAGTCTTTGATGGTGCATGTCACCTCAAAAATTATTCTTTCTTTTTATCACTTACCTACTCGAGGACGAGCAGGAGTTAATCTTGGGGATGTTGATACATTGCAAATGTATCTATAATTTTTGATGTTCCATGCTTAGTTTTATCCACTTTCTTGTGTTTTGTTCCAACTTTGGAGTACTTTTCATATGATTTCTTGGACTAACCTATTAACAAGAGCCACAGGGCCAGCTGCCTGTTTTCTGCTGTTTTTGGTTCCAGGAAAGTCAGAAAATGAATATTCTTGGAATTGGACGAGACAAAAGCCAAAGTGCCTATTTTTCCGGATGTCATCAAGTGCCAGAATACGAGACGGAGAGGGGCCAGGGGGCCACCACACCACCTGGCCGCGCGGCCAGGCCTGGCCCGCGCCAGGGGGTGGTGTGGCCGCTCCCGGCACCCCCTCGGCCTCCCCTTCCGCCTATAAGATGCCCTCGGGACAAAAACCCTAAGGGCCCGATCAAAAATCCATGAAAGAGTCTGTAGCCGCCGTCATCTCCATCCCAAGATCGGGAGGGATCTGAAGCTCTTCCCAGCACCCTGCCGGAGAGGGGAATTCACCCTGGAGGCCTTCTTCATCACCATGCAAGCCTCCGGTGTGATGCATGAGTAGTTCATCCTTGGACTACGAATCCATGTAGTAGCTAGATGGCTGGTTCTCCTCCTTTGTGCTTTCATGTCTAGATCTTGTGAGCTCCGTTCATGATCAAGATCATCTATTTGTAATTCTGCATGTTGTGTTTGTGGGGATCTGATGGATATTGGGATGCTATTTCAGATTGACTATTGATTATATCATGTCTTTGTTATTTGTGATCTTGCATGCTTTCCGTTGTTAGTAGCTATCTTGGCCAAGTAGATGCTAGCAACTCCAAGAGTTAGTATTTATGCTCGATAGTGGGTTCATGCCTCGGGTAATCTGGGGAAGTGACAGAAATCTCTAAGGTACTAGATGTGCTATTGCTACTAGGGAGAAAACAACAATCCTTTGTTCATAGAACAATCGTATTGTTTACTTTACACGCAGTTCGTAAAGCAATAATCTGTTGCTTGCAATTTAATACTGGAGGGGGTTCGGATGATAACCTGAAGGTGGATTTTTAGTCATAGATGCAACCTATTACTTCTTGTCTTTTACATACAATATATAAACTATTTACTGTTTTGTGTTTACTTTCTGCAAACTATTACTTCTTTCCAGTCGATACGTTTAATCCTTTGTTTTCTGCAAAACACGGTGAGATTGACAACCTCATCGCATGTTGGGGACAAAGTTCTGTGGTTGTGTTGTGCAGGTCTCCACGTTGCTACTAGCACCGGTAGTGCGCCCTGCCAAAGCTCAGCCAGTAACACCTTTGGGGTGTTTCCTTGCTCCTACTGGTTCGATTAAACCTTGGTTTCATAACTGAGGGAAACTTGCTGCTGTGCTCATCATACCTTCCTCTTGGGGTTCCCAATGAGCTCTACATCAACACCGCCATCAAGCATTTTTCTGGGCGCCGTGCATTGAGCCATCAGGGGGTTTTATGTGAATGTTTGTTAATTAAAGTAATTAACAAAATTCTGAATAAAATTAATAAAAGAGTTTTATTAAATGAGAGAGCATTAAATTTGGAGAAATTTAATGCATTTAAAGTGGAGACTTTAAAAGAGAATGCGAAGGGGCAAATTTATGTGGAGGGAGTTACCACCACATGAATGAGGAGGTGAAGGGTCACCCCTTGAGGCGCCGGCCATGGGGAGGGGTACCCTCCCCTCCTCCTATAAAAGGCCCCCCTCTCACACCTTCATACTCACACCTCCTCGTGAAGGATCTCTCTCCCCCTCTAGTATTATTCCCCCATGGTCTCGGATTAGCGAGATACATGTTCCCGGTGGCTTTATCTAGAAAGGAGTTGATGCTTCCGCTGCTTTGCTGGAGCGAGGGACGGAGGTTGTCGGGGTACCAGACGTGTGTGCGATCACGAATGCACCGCTGCTTTGCGGTGCTGGACTTGGTGGTGCTGTACTTGCTGGAGCTGGATCTGATGGACGTGCTGGAGCCGGACCTGCTGGACTTCACCACGATCTTGAGATCGGCAAGTGTATGACTACATCATCCACGAGTTCCAACTCGTTAACAAAGCTTTGTTGTCTTCGAGGGTAAGTTCTCCATGGATGTATATCCACCCGGTGCTCTGTATCTAGTAGATAGATCTTGGCGTATAGTTCTCATCGTAGGAAATTTTTTGTTTTCTATGCTGCGAACCCAACACATAAATGCATAGGCCACCTTAAAAGTTCATAAGAGTGACTAGATGCAAGTAGTTTAAGAACAAGCAATATCAAGTTATGCATCAATCAACAAGTCTTGGGACAATGCGCATTAAACTAAGAATGGCCACTATGCTCTCAAAGTAGGTGCATAAAGATAGAAGGTGGAGACTCAACATAAAAGTAAAAGAAATGCCTTCATAGAAGGAAGCAGGGATTCAAGTCTCATAAAGAGCTTCCAAAAATTATGGTACTTATTAGCTTTCAGCTCTCATTACCCCTATCATAAGCATCTTGAAGTGATTAAGGTTAAAGTGAACAAACTATGGAGTATATGCTTGACAAAGTATAAGTTAGAAATCTCATGTCCCTTGAATACGAGGGCCGCTCCTCATGCTACTCAAGTTTAGTCACCAGTAAGTTCTTGTCATCGTAAGTACATGTGTATCATAGAGAACCACCAACGGGGTACCCCTTGCCCGATGATACAGAAGAATCCCCATATCAAAATGACAAGGCAAGCAGACAACGAGCATCTCAGCAATCTTCTTATTTATCATGGGAAAATGGTGTTTTTTCTCTCTTTCCTCTTTTCTCAAATCTTTTTTTCTTTTTCTCAATCTCTATCTTAAGAAGAATGCTTCATAGACAGCTCATTATGGTTACGCTGCAGGTTTCCACCATGACAGCATGGATTAGACCGGCGGCCTAGACGTTTCTCTAACACACATACATAACTCAATGGACTTATAAGCTCCCCTTTAATTTCATACCGACGACATCCATAGACAAAATAGCATGATATCAACTAGGTACAAAGTACAAGTGCAATGTTGAAAGCGTTCCCCATGACAACATGGTTCTGCTAATCCCCAACATATAAGTGCAAGCATATACAACATAGATGACACAATGGTTCAAGTTTATTATGGGCAAGAAAAGTAAAGTGTGCCATCAAGTCCGTGAGAGCTTTAATCACTAATTTTCACATAACAAGTTTAATTCGGAAGGTAGATAAAAACATGAATATACTTGGAATAACAATTTCTAATAGGTAGGTATGGTGGACTCTATGAAATAACTTGGTTTTAGGAGTTGGATGCATGAGTGGAACTCATACTTGGTTACAGAGGCTAGGAAAAGACTGGGAGCGACCAACTAAGAGGGCAATAATGGCCATAATCATGCAGAGCGACAAAACATCATTGATTAAAGCATAAAGTGATATTACAAGTCGAAAACTAAAGGATCATAAAGGCTAGGTGACTTTGGATAGTCATAGCATGGTGTGAGCATGCGCCAAGTTAACCCAAATAAAACATCAAAGGAGAATACCACAATACTATGCTTTAATATGCTAAAACAACGCATGATTCTAACAAGGCACATTAAGCAATCTCAATTGTTTATAACAAGTCATGCTACAGCAATAGTCACTAAGCATAAAGCAAAAACAATACCAAGCATGGCATGACAAAGCATAGGCCACAGTCAGAAACAAGCTTCTTTTACCACTTAAGCATGAACTTTTCCTACTCTTTTCCAATCCAAACCAAACTATTTGAAAACCAATGTATGAAAGAGGGGGTCCAACCAATTTATTCAAGCAAACTAATAAAACCAAGAAAACAAAAAACCAAAATGAAAATGAAAAAGAAGACGCTCCAAGAACAACACAACTGTGCATGAAACAATAAAAATGAAGTGTTTGGAAGAAACCTGGGATTTTTATTGATGAAGAAGGGGATGCCTTGGGCATCCCCAAGCTTTGACGCTTGTACTTCTTGGATATTTCTTGGGGTGACACGCGTGGCATCCCCAAGCTTGAGCTTTAGTCCATTCTTCATCTCATTACATCATTCTCTCCATACAACTGGAATTTTTCCTTCATACAAAACTTCACACAATCTTTATTAGCAACATTAGTGCACTCAAGATAATAAGTCTTTGTGTTCAGTTTCAACACCAATAAAACTTCCATTAAAACACAAGCTACTGTAACACTTCCCTCACAAAGCTCAATTCCCCAAAGGAACTCAAAAAGGAACCAACAAGAAGCAAATGCAAATAATGGCAGAAATCTATCAAAACAGACCAGCAGGTAAAGACAATTTTTTCCGAAGACCTTCTGTTGCTCAAATCAAAAATTGTTGAACTAACGAAAGTTAGATAACAACCTGGGGTAGAAGCAAAAACATGCACGCCTCAAAAAGACGTATAGAGATTTTACACGAATTTTTACTATGAACAACAAAAATCTGTTTCAGGACAACAACTTTCCCAAGCATCACTTCTCTCTCATTAGAGGTTACTCTTGGCACAAAAAGCAAATAAAAAGGATAAGGAGAGTTTATTACAGAGTTAATAACTTCCAAGACTCATCTAAAACTTTTGGGTTATCTCCCAATAAGTACTTTTCATTAACGCCTTTAAGTTAGGCATAAGAAGCAAGAAAAAGAATCAAGTATTCTCCAATGAAGAAGCATTAAAATTGATACCAGAAATATCCTCAACAAGGCAAGGTATCTCATCCAAATAAGTTCTAGAGTATCCTCTCTCAATGCACTTGGGTTCACTATTTTCATCAAACAGGTTTTTAGGAACAATCCAATCAAGATTCTTTTCTATGGCTTCATGCATTGCTGCAAGTTTAAAAGGTATTGGTATCTTAGTTTCCTCCCCATTAGGTTCGGTTTTGTTCATATTTTCTCGTGTACCAATTACACCTACACATGAGCCTAGCATATTAAAACGTTCAAAGACTTTCCTAGCTTCCTTGGCAACATCATAGAATTCCTTAAGCAAAGTTTCTAGAATAAAATCTGTCTTTTCAGGGTCCTCAATTTCTTTAAGTTTAAGAAACATTACTTGCATTAAGGGGTTAAGGTTAACAAACCTAGCTTCCAACATGTGAACTAAAGAAGCTGCAGCAATTTCATAATTTGGAGCAAGTTCTGCAAGGGGTCTATCCTCAATATCCTCATGCTTACTAACATGATTAAAGAATTCTTCAATCTTATCTTTTCCAATTATAGAGCCACTACCTATTGAAAGGTCTTTCAGGGTGAACTTAGGGATCAACATGGTGAGCTAAGAAAGAGGTAACAACTATAGAAAGACTTAATTTTTGTGTGTTTTTAATAAAGAAAGCAAACTAGTAGAACTGATTTTTTTGTGTTTTTGATAAAGAAACAAGCAAACAAAGCAGAAATAAACTAAGCAAAACAAAAACAACAAAGTAAAGAGATTGGTTATAAGGGACTCCCCTTGTGAAGATGTCCTTGACTCCCCGGCAATGGTGCCAGAAAATATGCTTGATGGCCCATATATCGAGCTCGTTGGGGAACCCCAAGAGGAAGGTATGATGAGCACAGCAGCATGTTTTCCCTCAGTTATGAAACCAAGGTTATCGAACCAGTAGTAGCAAGGAAACACCTCCAAGGTGTTGTTGCCAACTTGGAATCCTGCACAACACAACCACAAAACTTTGCCCCCAACTTATAGTAAGGTTGTCAATCTCACCGATTTTGCTGAAAACAAAGGATTAAACGTATCGTGTGGAAGAAAGTAAAAGCTTGCAGAAAGTAAACAGAAAATAGTAAACAGTTGTAGATTGATGGTAAAAGAAAGGACCGGGGTCCATAGTTCACTAGTGGTGGTTCTCCTTGAAATAGATAACATGTTGGATGAACAAATTATAGCGGGGCAATGGACAAACATCGAGAAAGCATACATGCATATACTAATCATCTTGACTCCTTAGAGATTTGATTGGGCATTACAACATTATACATAGACCATAATCCAACTGCATCTATGACTAATAATCCACCTTCAAGTTATCATCCAAACACCATCTAGTATTAAGTTGCAAGCAACAGATAATTGCATTACGCATTGCATGTAAAGTAAACAATACGATTGTTCTATGAACAAAGGATTGTTGTTTTCTCCCTAGTAGAAACTACACATATAGTACCTTAGAGATTTCTATCACTTCCCCAGATTACTAGAGGCATGAACCCACTATCAAGCATAGATACTAACTCTTGGAGTTCCTGGCATCTACTTGGCCAAAATAGCTACTAACAACGGAAAGCATGCAAGATCACAAATAACAAAGACATGATAGAATCAATAATCAATCTGAAATAGCATCTCAATATCCATCGGATCCCTGCAAACACAACATGTAGAATTACAAATAGATGATCTTGAGCATGAACGAAGCTCACAAGATCTAAACATGAGAGCACAAAGGAGAAGAACCAACCATCTACCTACTACATGGACTTGTAGTCCAAGGATGAACTACTCACACATCACACTGGAGGCTTGCATGGTGATGAAGAAGGCCTCCAGGGTGAATTCCCCTCTCCGGCAGGGTGCCGGGAAGAGTTTCAGATCCCTCCCGATCTAGGGATGGAGATGACGGCGACTACAGACTTTTTCGTAAAATTTTGATCGGCTACTTAGGGTTTCTGTATCGGAGGCATCTTATATTCGGAAGGGGAGGCCGAGGGGATGCCCTGGGTGGCCGCACCGCCCCCTGGCCCCTCTCCGTCTCGTATTCTGGCTCCGTGTCCCCCTCAGTGAAAAACTGACTTTGGCTTTTGTCCCGTCTAATTCCGAGAATATTCATTTTCTGACTTTTCTGAAACCAAAAACAGCAGAAAACAGGCAGCTGCCACTGTGGCATCTTGTTAATAGGTTAGTCCAAGAAAGTGTATAAAAATACACCAAAGTTGGAACAAAACATAAGAAAGTAGATAAAACCCAAGCATGGAACATCAAAAATTATGGATACGTTAGCAATGTATCAACCCTCGTCACACACCGTAGGAGGATATGGAGTAGATCACCCAGATGGAACAGTCGTATGCAAGGTGTGTGTAGGCGAGCTCACAAACTCCGTCCAAAGTTAATCCCAAAAAATCATGCGAAAGCATGAACGGTGTTTAGAAGATATGGCTTAGTAACCACGGATGCTCGACGCACCTCAGCAGCAGTTGTGTCTCTGTCTTTCCTAGTAGCCACATCTGAAGCCTTTCTAAATTAGTCTCAGTGAGGGTGTGCACCACAAAAGCTAACAAAAACAGTGTTGGCCTCGAGGTAAAATTGATGGATCTAGATGGATATGTTCTCCTGCCGAAATGAAAATCTCAACACGGAAACATCACAGACATACTTCCTTCCAACAAAGCAAGCAATTTCAGCAGGCACGGCGTTAGATGGGCCATATAATTCAGCAATCAAAGGTGTCATTATGTCAGAAGCCTCAGATAATCACTAGGACAGTTAAATAGGCCACAGGATTTAGACATCAAAGGTGTCAAAAGCCTAGACAACATGAGGGTTAATATCAACCAGCTCCTGCACCATTGTATCCTGATCTCATTTGATTCGAACATGCAGCCTCTCTCGCCAGAAGCCCAATACGGTGCTTTGTGCCATGGAACCTGGCATACAAAAAAGAGCTATGATAGGATTAACATCTGAACCTTGGGCGGTGAATAGCACAAACAGGTATGCACAAGCCCATAGATACCTCGCAACGCCACAATCTCATTGCTAACTTCATTGATGCACACCTAAGAACTGTAGCTAGTGGATAGGCTAGAATCACTACGAGAAAAGTAGCGTACCTAAATAATCATATCAGGGAAAATGTATTGACAAATATGAATCAGTAAAGGATAGACATACACTCATATTTTTTGAATGTACAACCCATCACCAAAGCGATGGTCGTTTCTTTACTAGCTCATTTCTGTAAGATTGGACATGTCAAGATCTTCAGCATTCTCCCTCCATAGAGAGACCAGGGCCGTGTCCCTGTATCCGTGTGCCAGAGTACCATTACATGTCACCGGTATACCATAAAAAGAGTCGACCACAACTAACAACCGACTAACTATACATCACCTTGTATCTGTGAGACACAACACTCTTAGAAGTTGGATGCCCTTTCACATCCAGCGTCACAATGGGCACCCGTAACTATCCAGATGACATCTGCAAATATGCAAACACCATGGCAAGCAGGCCCAGAACATTGTTATACCATTAGCTAGAAAACAGAACCAAAGAAATACAATAATAATCAAACCGCAAGGAGATGATGGAATATTTTTCCTGTCCTCTGTATACCTGCGAGTAAAATCTTGTCCACTATATTACAAGACATGCTCTGGAAACACCACCATAAACACAAAAATATTCAAACCACGTTGCTTCTTTACGAACACCCACAAACCACTAGCAAAGTCACCCATCACGCTGTTCAAAATAATAACGGTGAGTGCACTTGTGCGAGTTTGATGGATTATAGTGTACTAATCTTAGTTAGTCAGAGCTAGGTTAGCTGCTATATACACACATATTGTGATTTGAAAATAATAGAAAGAAACAAAGGCACGACCTGTACATCTAGCAATCATGATTGCTTCACTTGAGTTGCTAGTAGATTGATTAATAAGTCGTGTTAGCTAGCTTTCTCTCGGCCAAAAGTACTGGCTTTATCCCTCGAAATACCCCTTGTCGAGAAAACACTTCCACAAAATTGCATCGGCACTTCAGATGTTGGGAGCTACGCCAACGCACACACGACCAAACACCTAAATCACGGTGATGAAAGAGCAGTCAGCTAACTAAAAATTAACCGAGCAACCAAAGAATCAAACAAAGCCAGCGTCAGACAACAACTCTGCACGACAGCCTGCAAACAGAAGAGCACACAGCAGACGAAAAGCACAATCAAGAGGATGCACCACTAGAGCAAGGAGGATCAATTGAAGGGGAAAATGACCGAGGGAGCAAAAACGGAAGAGAAAACCTTCAGTTCCCAGCCCAGCAACAACTCCGAGCAGCAGCAACGCCGACCGATAGTAAACCCACCCTACCTTGTCGGCAGACCCGAGAGATGCACGGGAACAACACACCACGTCGATGAAGGGAATGCCAACCAAGACCCTCACTGGAGTCGTGGAGTGAAGTCGACAAGCACTTCATAGGGGGCGGGGTCGCGACTCGCGACCAAGGCGACCAGCGGGCGAAACTGCAGGCGGTGGTGGGAAAAAACCCTAGGGGCTCGGCATGAAATGCAGATGGTACTGATCCTCCCCACCGGTCAAAGCAGCAGAGAAAACATGGGAAGAAAGTCCCCACCGATGTGAAAGCAAAAGAATGACAAGTCAGGCTCCACAACTAATGACAAACATGGTCCATGTTGGGGGATAACCCCGGGAAGGGTCAAGCCGGGGTATAACGACAATGTAAGCCGAGGTATGGTGAGGTCAAAGCAAGTGCTGGCCAAGTTACCTCAAGGCAAGCCGAGTTACAATAGACCTGGCCCGGATGGTGTTCACCCAATATTACCTCGGCCGACATCAAGAGTATGTTGGTACGTTCATTGTAACTTGTCTGCAGGTACCCTGAGGACCGAGTTAGCTAGGCATCAGCCGGGTTACTACTTGGCTTACAAGAGAAGAAAGGAATCTCCACGGTCAAAGTTTTTCTCTCTCTACTGTAGCGTGAGCACAGAGGATAGAGAGGAGGACCAGCGAGTACATGCCGACAAAGGTGACATTGCCTTTGTCGGGTGATGTCATGCCACAGAGGGGCTCAAAGAGGCTTACGCCATGAGTCCTGAGCGTCTTACGGAGGGAAAAGGAAGAGCACCGCTACGCTATTTTGGGAGAGGCATATTCGGAGAATGTGCCTTCCACGTATGCCCTAACTTGTAACCTGGCCTCTCCTATATAAGGAGGGCCAGGATCTCCATAGAGAGGGTCAGCCATTTTTACTAAGGAAAAACCGTAGAGAGTGGGGTGTGGGCAGTAGAGAGGTCCTTCTTCCTCCTCCCCACGAACAGCTCAAGGAGCATCTGTAAACACCATTGATTGAGAGAATATAAAGATCCCTGTGTGGAATCACCACACCATCCCTCCCTAGATACCTCTAGCGCACTTTGGCCCCATCTTTAGCCTATCCATGGAATCTGTCATGCCACCACCACGATAGTTGGCGCCCACCGTGGGGCCAGCAGCGGCACTAGCTGGAGTGAAGATCCGGACGGAAAGCATCATCGCCACCAGGGAACACATCGTCTCCGGGCTCATTCAGTGATTTGGAGCGCTGGACTACGTCAGGGACAACGCTGGCAGCTTTGGCAACCACCCTCCTCTGTGCAACAGCCTCTTCATCAGCCTCGGCGCACACAAGATCTATGTTGGGGTGGACGAGTCCTGCGTTCACCCGCGACACGTTGCCGAGGGAAGCAAACCACCTCTCAGCGCGGCTCGTGGCCCGCGTACCACTTGCCCCGCTAGCTGCATTGAGGTCATGATGACGGCGCCAGATGCAGGAGCAAGCAAGGACCCGTCGGATGACCCGGAGGCAACAACCAAGGTACCTAGGAAAAGAGGTCCTCCACTAGAGAGGCCAGAGAACATGTTGCAGCAGGCGATAGATAGCTTAGGCACTCCCATAGAACCTATAGTAGACTCGGCTCAGGCACTTGCCGAACTAAAGGAGACACGGCTAAAGATGTTAGCAGGGGCAAAGAAGGTAGCTGAGCTGCAGTAGTCACTGAACATCACTTTGCGTGAGTACGCAAAAGCAATCCAGATTAGTCCCACCCGCATGGATGGAGTAAAGATTAGGGTTAGAAACCTCATCTCAGAAATAGACAAGGAATATGTGCCTAAGCCGGGGCATTCAGCTACCCCTGTGACAGCGGGGCTGGAGAGGTATAGCACCCCGACAAAGAACCTTAGGGCTGTAGAGGCAGCAACGTCTGAGTTAGAGGGACTGACCGGCGAAGCCCGGGAGAGGCAACAAGAAAGAGTAAACCACTTAGTGAGAGTAGCAAACAAGCAAAATGAGGAAATACTCAAGGCAAACCCGACGGTAGTAGGAGGCTCCCACATAGTTCATTCGGCGAGAGGTAACCCGACAAAATCCACTAGGGCAGCATCATCCCCTCATATAGGCCCAAGAAGGGTGGAGGTAGTAACCTTGGCAAGGAAAAATAAGCAGATAGTCCCATATGACCCGACAAGGGCAGGGAAAGGAAAGGTAGTACAACAAGAAGAGGATCGCCACAGTGCCAGCAGAGGTGAGGATGGCCGAGGTAACCTCGACCAAGGCAATGCCGGTAAGGGAAACGCTAGGAATGGCAATGCTGGATAGCGTAACTCGGCGGGAGCAGGGCAAAACCCACCTCGGCAGTAGCAGCAGTACATACCTCGGCAAGAGCAAAGTGTCAGCCTAGCTATGCAACAACAATATGTTCGTCCAGGTCAAGATAGGTATAATGATAGTTATTCAGCTATGGCTGACGCTGGGTTTCCTAGGCCAGAAAATTATGTGATAGGATCAAGGCTGGGAAACAGGAACTTGCAGCCATATGATGCTAGGTTGAAGTTGGACCGAAGTTATAGGCCGGAGATGATCGAGGGACAAGGTCCTCTGGGTCCAGCATGCTTTGGACCCCGGATTATGAGAGATCCACCTATGCCGAACTTTCAGTTGGCCAAAGGAACAAAGACGTATGATGGAAGCACCAAGCCAGAGGATTGTATCATTGACTATGCTTCTGCGGTAAACATTGCCAGGGGTAATTTGAGATGGGCCGTGAGATATGTACCTCAGATGTTGGATGGGCTAGCAAGAGTCTGGTTAAACAATTTGCCAGCAAGAAGTATCAACTATTGGATAGATTTTGAGGAGATGTTCATCATCAACTTCACAAGCACGTATAAGAGTCTGAATAGGCCAAGACATTGGCAATGTGCAAGCAAAGGCCGAACGAGACTGACTGTAGTTTTTAAATCGCTGGTGCAATGTGCATAAGTCCTGTGAGAGGGTGATTGAGTCACAATCCATTGCTTGGTTTGCGCAAAGATGTAGGTATGCGAGTATGTTGTGGCAGAGACTGCAAAGGGATATGCCAACTATGTTAGCTGAAACAATCTGAATTGCTGACTCGTATGCGTTGGGTTATCTAACCCAACCTCGGCTTGTGTCAAACGAGTCAAATGAAGAGTACTACAACCGAGATGGAACCGGGTCATCTCGACAAAATGACTTCCGAGGTAAAAGGAGAGATGAGTAGTTGGATTATAGATACAGTTCGCAACAAGTGGTAGCTGTGGATCAGGATCAGCCAAATGCCAGTGCTAGCCAGCGTTAGAAAACTAGAGGGCAACAATGGACTCCGAGAAATGATGGCAAGAAAACTTGGACACCAGAACAGAAGAAAGTGGCAAGAAAAGAAGGACAGGCCAAGATATACGTATGAGTCTATGCCGGATCAACATGCAAGTTTCACATGCCAAACCCGAGTAACCTGGTGAATCACACGACTCGGAAATGTGAGTGGATGAGGAAAATAGAGCAAGGTATCTCGGGGAATGCTCAGGCACCTCGGCATGATGCATCTCGACACGATGCACCTCGGCAGTAGCAACTCACTAGGGAAAATGGGAAGCAAATGATGTTACCACCACCCCCGTCGAGGTATGAAAACCAAGAGAGAAGGGATGCAGTGCATCAGGTGGAAAACCAACATCAGCAGAACCAAAGGTACCCCGACAATGACAGGAGAAATGAGTACAGAGAACACCATCAGAGCTACTATGTGTTTACCACGGAGGAAACTAACAGAAAGAGCGTGCAGCGCCGACATATGGAGGTGAATGCAATTATGACATCTGTAAAGAGGTATATCTCTTGGTTTGATCAGGAAATTTCTTGGAGTATCAAGGATCACCCCAGGCTCATGCCGAGTCCTGGATCGTATGCACTAGTGCTTGACCCAACTTTTATTGGGCCAGATATCAGTGTGAGGTTCTCCAAGGTACTGATCGACAATGGAAGTGTAGGGGTTCTGCGTATGAAAACAATAAAATTTTACCCTATGCCCCTGAACCCCTGAAGCTGTGAGGACCTATCTATTAGCAATACAGTAACGGGAGGGGCTTTTCGTCAACTTACCCTTGAAGATCGAAAAGCGTTGTCAATGCTCAGGAGAGCGTGGTTGATGTAGACGAGCCGAAGCCGACCTCAAGGTCGTGATGAAGTCCTTGCGCTCCTTGGCTCCAACGACTTGAGTGCCTCAAGTGCGACACCTCGCGGGGAGTTACACACGTCCGGTGCCCGACGATGACTCCCGCTTCCCTGATCCAGTAGCAGTTGCGGAAGTAGAGCTCCCGGATCTGAATCCCGCAGCGCGACGGCGCTCCGCGGTGAAGATGTCTCTCGTTTGCGTAGTCCAGACTTGGGACCACAGTCACGAGAGAGAGGGGGAGAGAGAAAATATCAATTAGAGGTCCTCCCAAAAGTGGGGAGACCTTTATTGATTATTGGTGTATTTATCTTGGCCAAATACCCCACTATATATAGGGGGAGGAGGGGGTACACCCTCCCCCAAAGTCTCGGGGTGGGACTAAAGGAGAGGAAGGGGGGAGGGGAGGCCGCCGGCCCCTAGTGGGCCCCACGCGGGGGGGTGGGTGGGTGGAGGCCCAGCCGACCACCCCCTTGGCCCCTTCTCCCTCTCTCCTTTCCCTAATGGGCCCTCTCCCTCCGAAAATTGGCCCATTAAGCCTTTCTGACCTTTAATTGATTTTCTCTTTATTAAATAATTATGAATAAATGATTAAATAAATATTTAACATTCATTCACATATTATTCAACCTCCATGGCTATGGAACACCTTCCACCTCCACTCCGGACATCCTCCGGACTTACCGAAACCCTTCCGGTTTTCTCCCTACTTTTCTTCGGTGATTCTACCGATCCTATAAACACTCTCTAAGCATCATCAAGACCTTAAGCGTGATACCCCATGGTTAGGGAACACTCCAGACATGGTCGGGACACTCCCGCACCAATGATCGACAGAGGGACCTGGATGGCCATGTCACCCCTGTGCGTTCCACGAAGATCTTTCGTCGTTTGAACCGGGACAATCGTGTCTTATTCCCTTTGTCACTCGATACTTGCATTGCCCGAGATCTGATCAGTGACATCACCATGTCATGTTCAATCTCGTTACTAAACAATGCTACTTGAATCGTTCCGATAAGTGATATCCCTGTGATCTAATCACATGCTGTGTAGCTATTGGATATAACTTCTCTGAATGGGCCCTTGAGTATCTTCCCATCACATGGACGGACAAATCCCTCTCTTGACATATATTGCCTCTACGGTTTCCTCCGAGTACCGGAACACACCTTTATAACCACCGTATTACCAGATGGCGTTTGATGTTATCTAAGCACTCTCGAGAGACAGTGATTGATATAGCCTCACGGTTTAAGGAATAGTCTACAAGGATCCATTTCTAATCATCATAACTTGAACTTCGTGACATGATCGGGTCATGATGTTTAGCTTGGGTATTGGTTCATCATCTCATTCTCAGAATGAGATGACCTCATTTCCAACTGGCATAAATGCCACATGATCAGGAAACTTGATCATCTGTTGACCAATGAACCAGTGACTAGAGTTTCACTGGGAACCTCTGGTTGTTTGTATATCACACGTGTATTGATGTTTCCACTCAATACAGTTATAGCATGATATAAAACTTAATCATAAACTATATGAAATATGATAATAGTCCTTACTACTATTTGTCTCTAGGGCATATTTCCAACAGTCTCCCACTTGCACTAGAGTACAAATACACTAGCTGCATTTGTTCTCAATCATTGGCACCATCTATTCGGTACCCTGAACATGTTTGCTCATGGAAGAGGTTGAGTCTTGGGTATGTACTTTACAGTCCCAAATCCTTTGCAACTTTACTAATGTCACCTTGATTGACATTAATACTTTATCATCACATGATAGCATCTATGTGTATGCATCGTCGCTATGGCAGCAGAACGAGGCCTGATTCCAGGAGCCTACAATGATGTTAGATCAACCTCGAGGGCTTTCTCATGGGCACTGTGCCCTGGGACACATCATTCTACGTTAAAAGCGAACTAGCCCCGCCATAACATTATACAACACTTTAGATGGTGCCCTTATCTATTATTACAATGTAGCCATCAAAACACTAGTGCACTCTGTGCAACTTTCGATGTCTTTGTTTCACCTCGCTTCCTACTTGACTCTAATCGGTATTACGGGAGTTTCCAACATATTCCCTTATAACATAACCCTTTATGCTTTAAGGTATGTTATCCTTTATGGATTTGGAAAACATGTCTACGGCTCTCTATTAGACACTGCGGACAATCTCAGCTCAGCGTTCTGTGATTCTAACTTAATCACTTTTAAACGTTCCTTATTTGGATCACATATTATGTTAAGTTATCATCATGGTTTATTAAGATAGAACCTATGTCTCAACATAGCGGATGATGATCACCCTATTCTTTCTTTCAACCATTGATGTTAAACTTAATACTATTCCTAATTTGAGTTATCAAGGATCAGTTCCTTAATTAACTTCTATTATGAAAACTTTTTAGAATCCCTTAAGGAATACTACATAATATCATAATCTGCTTATTATCAACTTCTACACCTTATAAATCATTATTTATAAGTACTTGTGCTTTTATTCTTAACACCCTTAAGAATCACTATATAAGCTCCCACTCAAAAATATGTTGCCAACATATCGTTTTAGGAAGACTTACATAGCTCCCACTCAATTTTATGCAAATTGCATATCCATCCACTCCTTTGATCAAACATCAAACTTGGAGATTTACTATGAGATACTAGTACTTTTACTAGTTTTAAATCCACTAGACATTTAGAACACTTGAATCAAATTCATTTGAATTTGTCCAATACTTGACAAATTGTGCCTTTGTCATTCACCCCCTTTTCCACTATGGCTTTGCTGTCATTTGGGAAAATTGAAGTAACCCCTTTTACTTGTGAGATTCAGCAACGAATTGCTTTCTAATCTCACGGG
This sequence comes from Avena sativa, assembly GCA_916181665.1. Lineage (NCBI taxonomy): Eukaryota > Viridiplantae > Streptophyta > Magnoliopsida > Poales > Poaceae > Avena > Avena sativa. The sequence continues at coordinate 174,461,745 of OV702290.1, read as the reverse complement.
GAGTTTGCTTCTAGGATTTCTCATAATTTAGTTTATCATTATTTCCTTAGTAGTTCGTAGGTATGTCATATTTCAATAATCATGACAAATGATTCTCAACTGTCTCCATACAAGATATGGATTACATTTTGAATCCTACTTCATGTAGTGAAAACACTAGTGGGGAAAATACAATGATCAATATCATTGATTCTTTCCTTTTGTGAATAGGATCGTTCAGGAACATTGTCCGTTGCGCTTCTCAACACTCTGATGCAGGGTTTTGAATCCTCATCGTGTTTTACACTATTTTCCATTTGCCCCATAATTGAGAAATATCACTAAAAGTGAGATTTCTCAAGAATGCACCAAAATCCAAGCAATACAAGTTTTGCTTTCCTTTTGGTTTTAGCTATGGATTTCGTATTCAAAGTTTCCAATGAATACTCTACAGGGACTTATTCGCTATTGTTTTGGTTATATCGAATAACCCCAAAACTTTCACGAATTCAAATGGTTCACTATAAATTCTAATTGAGTGCTAACTATTTCTAACTAATGGTCTCTACATCTACACTACAACGATTTATTTGGTGCCTTCTATTCACCCACTTTGATATCTAATATCACACTGTGATGCTTTGCATTTTGACGTTTCAAAACACTTTGCATTACACAATTTCTTTAATGCCTATCCTATAAAGTTGAATTTCATTACTATTGATCAGATCATAGTAATTAGATTCTCTTTTATATTTATACCCTTTGTTGATGAAACATTTTGATCAAATCAAATAGTTTCATATTCATGTTTCCTTTGGTAAACTTCTTTACACATTTAAACAATCATATAATGATAATTACCATTTTCGTTAAAACACAATACATCGAATATGTATTTACTTTTAACAATTCTTTCAACACTTTGTATTCAAGTAATACACGGTGTTCAAGTTAATTTGCCAAACTTAGGCATGATTTATATGTGATAAGAAATTGAATAAATTTCACATATTATCACATAACTTTGAATTTAAACAATGGTTTTTCATTCATTAATGAACATATCATTAAGTTGGGTATTTTTAAACAAGGCATTTTAATGTTTTACAAATGTTCATGCATTATCAATTAGTTTCAAACAATAAGGATAATTAACACATAATCAAACAAGATATGAACACGAATAGAAATCATTCATAAAAGTAGAACAACTGTTTGTTACAAACTCATATGAATAACCGTCTCACGAAGTGTGATACAAACTAAAGAACTTCACAATCTCTTGATTACAATAATCATCCTAAACATAAACTAAGTGATAAATATTGAGGGAGAGTGTCGTCGGCCATCATCATCATGCTCGCCATCAACACGCAATGTCACCTCCTCTCCAGCAAGCACCTCTCATGTAGAAGGACCTGTTTTCAACAAAACAGAACAAGTATCAAATATACTTAACACTGCAAATGTGTTTGCAAGATTATAACATTTATAAATTTGTATATCGAATATATACCTTTGTCATTGATGACCCCAGCGACGTTGGGTTCATCCACCACATTTCTGAAATGTGATATGAACTCGAGGAAATCTAGTGTTCCGTGTCGCCTCTCATAATGCAGATCCTGACTTGTGCTTGCAAGCTTGGTGGAAGCGACCGCAGCACAACTCCCATCGCAAAAGAGCTTGAGAACTAGTTGTCCAGGTAGTATGCCAGACTCATGTATGCATCGTATATGCTCAATAAGTGCTCGTCTAGTGAGGAGCCTTGATACGTTGCTAACGTATCTATAATTTTTGATGTTCCATGCTTGGTTTTATCTATTTTCTTGTGTTTTGTCCACACTTTGGAGTACTTTTTATATGATTTGTTGGACTAACCTATTAACAAGATGCCACAGTGCCAGTTGCCTATTTTATGCTGTTTTTGGTTCCAGGAAAGTCAGAAAATGAATATTCTCAGAATTGGACGGGACAAAAGCCAAAGTTCCTATTTTACCGGAAGACTCACAGAGCTAGAATACGAGACGGAAGAGGGCCTGGCCACACCCCCCTTGGTGCGGGCAACCCTAGGCCGTGCCAGGGCATGGTGTGGGCACCCTGGCCGGCCACCGACCTTGCACCTTCGCCTATATATTCCTCCCGATGCAAAAACCCTACAGAGTCAATCAGAAATCCATGAAAAGTTCCACAGCGCCGCCGCCACCGAAGGGGAGATTCGGGGGACAGAAAGTCTCTGTTCCGGCACCCTGCCGGGACAGGGAAGTGCCCCCGGAGCCATCTCCATCGATCTCCACCACCATCTCCATCACCATTGCTGATTCCCATGATGAGGAGGGAGTAGTTCTCTCTCGAGGCTAAGGGTTCTACCGGTAGCTATGTGTTCATCTCTCTCTATGCATGATTTTATTGAGATCATGAGCTTGTAATCTATAGATCTACATTACTACTCAAGTGCTTTAATAGATCTCTGCTCTCCCCATGTGTGTGAAGTTGACAGTGTGCACACCATGGTGGCACTTAGGCTAGAGATTACAAATGCTTGTTATGAGTTATATTTGGAGTTGGATGTCTTTATGAAATTGTGGTGTTTTGTTGGACTCATCTAGTACTCAAGGTGACAGTGTGGGGTTTTCTAGATGGGAAAGATGAACTTTGAGGTGTGCTGTTATAGCCCTACCGTTGATTAGAGTGTCCAACCAGAGAGTAGTTCAGCGTAGTATCATAAAGAAGAATATATTTATATGAGAGTGTTCACTAGTGAAAGTATGATCCCTAGGCCTTGTTTCTAAGCATTGAAACACCGTTTTCAACTAGATCTGTTACATGTTTGCTTGCTTCCATCTTTATTTCAGTTTTACTTTAGTCTTTTCCATGCCATCAAGTTATTTTGTATCACCATTACCACTTATAGTTATCCATACCACTTGTATTTCACTATCTCTTTGTCGAACTAGTGCACCTATACACCTGACAAGTGTATTGGGTGTGTTGAGGACACAAGAGACTTCTTGTATCTTGATTGTAGGGTTGCTTGAGAGGGAATACCTTTAACCACTTCCTCCCTGAGTTCGATAAACCTTGGGTGATCCACTTAAGGGAAAACTTGCTACTGTTCTACAAACCTCTGCACTTGGAGGCCCAACAACTGTCTACAAGAATAGAAGTGCGTAGATATCAAGCCTTCCTCCATATTTATGGAGAGGAAGTTCCCCATCAGCTCATACTCCCACATGCGCACTTGTTCCACGAAATGTGATCTCAGATGTGCCATGACCACTCGGGGTTTAAGACTTCCCACCATTGGCCACGGCCCATCCCGCATTCCGAGGCGCATCGTCACTGATATGAATTTGGCCATCACATGACGACGGCAGCGCAGATCCCGCTGCTCCTGAGTCTCATGAGAATAGGGTGGCTCCAAATAGATCTCGCAGATCATGTAGTCAGCTACATTATTCTCTCCAAGGAGATCAAACAGGCGCATGACCCATGCAGAAAAGTTGGATCCATCTAACTTGAGCTTTTCTCCTTTTAACCAATCATCGATAGGGAAGGTAATCTCGGGGAGAACCATTTTCTACATTTATAATTGCAAAAGGAATTTAGACTAAGTTTATAATTAAATGAGTTAATAATAACTCCACTCAGAAACACCTATCCCCAAAAGGGTTCCTAGTGATAACACGACCCCTATCAGCCACATCTCCCCCGATCGTCACAGCCATCAATGTGGGTTCAAGGGTGGACGCTAAATGTCGGTCACATCATTCATGTGACTCGTGCTCGATCTTTCGACCATCCGTGTTCCAAGGCCATGTCTGCACATGCTAGGCTCGCCAACTCAACCTTAGTGTATTCGATGTGCAACATGGCTTACACCCACTGTATGCGAACATAGATATGTCTCACACCCAGGCCTGTAACCCTGGATTGCCTCATACCGAAGAACTTTCTTGGTGGTGCACACTAAGGGGGAACACAATCGTTGGTAATTTTAACAGGGATCATCTTATTAGGCTACCGTCGAGTATCTAATACTAGCACACAATAAGATATACAAACAATAACATTGAATGTGAATGTGATGTGATATGGTCCTTCACGTCGTGATCTCCATCCGTCGTCACCGGGTTCCGGTGCCAGGGTTCCGGCACCGTAGACACTAGGGTACCGATGTCATTCCGGCGTGGTAGTTTGTCATCTCCGTGACTATCTACTACTATGTAACAAAAGGTAATCACTTTATCTTTGCCACAACCATATCACAAAGCAATGCCCTCCAGCACAACAAAGTTAGACGCCTCTACTTTATCTTTGCATGTTTTACGTGGCTGAATGGGCTTTCGCACAAGAACCATTCTTACCAACGAACTTTCAGCACAACGCTGATCAAGTAGTTGTCTCTACTACACCCCTTTCGGGGCCCTTCGTTGCAAATGGAATACCAACTAATGTGAGAGAGATAGACACCCACCTAAGCCACTTTATACGGTACAAGCCGTATGTCAAGCGTGGACCAGTCTCGCGAATGAACGTGTAAAGTCGGTTGGGGGCCACTTCATCAAGCATTACTGCGGTATACACAAGTACATGTGGGAGGGTAACAACTAAAAGATCAACGCCCACACACTAAATCTCGTGTGTTCTACCCGTACTAGTATTACTACGCATAGATCTAGCTCTGATACCACTGTAGGGGTTCCGCGTATGAAAACAATAAAATTTTACCCTATGCCCCTGAACCCCTGAAGCTGCCAGGACCTATCTATTAGCAATACAGTAACAGGAGGGGCTTTTCATTAACTTTCCCTTGAAGACCGAAAAGCGTTGTCAACGCTCAAGAGAGCGTGGTTGATGTAGACGAGCTGAAGCCGACCTCAAGGTCGTGATGAAGTCCTTGTGCTCCTTGGCTCCAACGACTTGAGTGCCTCAAGTGCGACACCTCGCGGGGAGTTACACACGTCCGGTGCCTGACGATGACTCCCACTTCCCCGATCCAGCAGCAGTTGCGGAAGTAGAGCTCCCGGATCCGAATCCTGCAGCACGACGGCGCTCCGCGGTGAAGATGTCTCTCGTTCGCGCAGTCCAGACTTGGGACCACGGTCACGAGAGAGTGGGGGGAGAGAGAAAATATCAATTAGAGGTCCTCCTAAAAATAGGGAGACATTTATTGATTATTGGTGTATTTATCTTGGCCAAATACCCCACTATATGTAGGGGGTGGAGGGGTACACCCTCCCTCAAAGTCCTGGGGTGGGACTAAAGGAGAGGAAGGGGAAGGGGAGGCCACCGGCCCCTAGTGGGCACCGCGTGGGGGGGCAAGGCCTAGCCGACCACCCCCTTGGCCCCTTCTCCCTCTCTCCTTTCCCTAATGGGCCCTCTCCCTCCAGAAATTGGCCCATTAAGCCTTTTTGACCTTTAATTGATTTTCTCTTTGTTAAATAATTATGAATAAATGATTAAATCAACATTTAACCCTTCCGGTTTTCTCCCTACTTTTCTTTGGTGATTCTACCGATCCTATAAACACTCTGTAAGCATCATCAAGCCGTTAAGCGTGATACCCCACGGTTCGGGAACACTCCAGACATGGTCAGGACACTCCCGCACCAATGATCGACAGAGGGACCTAGATGGCCATGTGACCCCTGTGCGTTCCATGAAGATCTTTCGTCGTTTGAACCAGGACAGTCGTGTCTTATTCTCTTTGTCACTGGATACTTGCATTGCCCGAGATCTGATCAATGACATCACCATGTCGTGTTCAATCTCGTTACTAAACAATGCTACTTGACTTGTTCCGACAAGTGATATCCTTGTGATCTAATCACACGCTGTGCAGCTATTGGATATAACTTCTCCAAGTGGGCCCTTGAGTATCTTCCCGTCACATGGACGGACAAATCCTGCTCTTGACATATATTGCCTCTACGGTTTCCTCCGAGTACCTGAACACACCTTTATAACCACTGTATTACCAGATGGCGTTTGATGTTATCTAAGCACTCTCGAGAGACAGTGATTGATATAGCCTCATGGTTTAAGGAATAGTCTACAAGGATCCATTTCTAATCATCGTAACTTGAACTTCGTGACATGATCGGGTCACGATGTTTAGCTTGGGTATTGGTTCATCATCTCATTCTCAGAATGAGATGACCTCATTTCCAACTGGCATAAATGCCACATGATCAGGAAACTTGATCGTTTGTTGACTAATGAACCAGTGACTAGAGTTTCACTGGGAACCCCTGGTTGTTTATATATCACACGTGTATTGATGTTCCCACTCAATACAGTTATAGCATGACATAAAACTTAATCATAAACTATATGAAATATGATAATAGTCCTTACTACTATTTGACTCTAGGGCATATTTCCAACAGGAAGTAGCATCAATATTTTGTACAAGGACACAATGCACAAGCTAGGAGTCTCAGGGAGCATGCTCTAGGCAACAAATACAACTTTCCATGGCATAGTGTCGGGTATTTCCTGCGAGCCTATTGGCATGGTCTGAATTGATGTCTTATTCGGCACCAGGGATAACTGCCAAACTAAGAACTTGGAGTTCGAGGTAGTAGATTTGGATAGCGCTTACCATGCGTTACTCAGTAGGCTAGCTCTGTTTAAGTTCATGGCAAGTGATCACATTGTCTACTTAAAGATGAAAATGATAGGCCCAAATGGAGTGATCACCATGACTAGGGACTTCAGGCGCTCCATGGAGTGTGCCTTGGCTGGATCAAACTTGGCCGAGTCACTGGTGATAGCACAAGAGAAAAGGAGGATTCAGGAGGTGGCAGCATTGGCTCAGTTTGTGTAGCTGAATATGCCGGCTCTGAGTAACCCACATGGAAGTGTCTCATTTCAAGCTACAAAAGATACCAAGAAAGTGTCGGTTGATGATCAGTTCCTAGAGCGCACCGTAACTATTGGTTCCGGGTTAAGCGACAAATAGGAAAGCGAGCTTGTCCACTTACTCCATGAGAATCAGGATATCTTTGCCTGGTCCACACAAGATCTGCAAGGTGTACCGAGGGAGTTGGCCGAGCACTCTTTACATGTGATACCCAGAGCTATGCCGGTGAAGCAACCTCTCCGCTGCTTTGCCGAAGATAGGATAAAAGTCATTGGAGATGATATAGCTCAGCTCCTTGCAGTCAGGTTTATCATGGAAGTGCTTTACCCAGATTGGTTGTCTAATCCGGTGCTGGTGGAAAATAAGAAGGATGATCCACATGTAGCAGTGGTGTGGCGTATGCGTATTGATTACACGAACCTGAAGAAGGTGTGTCCAAAAGATCCATTCCCACTATCAATGATAGATTAGGTCATTGATTCGACCGCTGGGTGTGAGTTGTTGTCATTTATAGATGCGTATTCTGGTTTCCACCAGATACCAGTTAACCCGGACGATCAAATAAAAATGGCTTTCATTACCCCGTATGGGGCTTATTGCTTTCGCACCATGCCATTTGGCTTACGTAATGCAGGAGCAACGTATCAAAGGTGTATGCAAAAATGTTGCATGATCAAATTGGCAAAAATGTCCAAGTATATGTTGATGATTTGTGATAAAAACAAAGGAAATCAAAATGCTCCTAGATGATATCCGGCAAACGTTCGCGGACCTAAGGAAATTCCGAATGAAGCTTAACCAAGAGAAGTGTACCTTCGGTGTGCCGGCTGGGAAGTTACTCGGTTTTCTCGTGTCCAGCCGAGGTATCAAGGCCAACCCCACTAAAATACGATCTATAGAGTGAATGGAGCTGCCGAAGTGTATTAATGATGTTCAGATGTTCACTGGTTGCCTGGCATCACTAAGTCGGTTTGTATGTATGCTGGGAGAAAAGGCATTGCCTCTCTATCAGCTAATGAAAAAGTCGGATAAATTCATATGGACACCGCAAGCTGACAGCGTGTTTCATGAACTGAAGAAAATTCTAGCCTCTACACCAGTGTTAGCTTCACCACTAGCCAAAGAGCCGATGTTGCTCTATATAGCAGGGACCAACCGAGTCGTAAGTGCCGTGGTAGTGGTGGAGCGTGACGAAGAGGGTAAGTCGGTGCAGAGGCCAGTGTATTACCTGAGCGAGGTATTGTCCACTTCAAAGAAGAACTATCCTCACTATCAGAAGATGGCATATGGTGTGTATATGGCGGCAAAGAAGCTCAAGCACTATTCGAGGAACACCCCATAAAAGTGATATGTGAATCACCCATATATGAGATAATGAGCAACAAAGATGCAAGTGGCCGGATTGCAAAATGGGCAATTGAGTTAGCTCCCTATGCACCTCAATATGATAGGAGAGACGCCATCAAGTCTCAAGCAGTGGCTGATTTTTTTGTCGATTGGACCGAGATGCAGTACAAACCACCTTTGTCAGACTCAAATTACTGGAGGATGCACTTTGATGGATCAAAGTTGAAGGAAGGTCTAGGGGCTGGGGTAGTACTTACCTCGCCCAAGAAAGATCAACTGCGTTATGTACTTCAGATCCATTTTTGAGCATCAAATAATGTGGCCGGGTATGACGCGCTCTTGCACGGACTAAAGGTGGCAAAAGAGGTGGGGATACGTCAGATACAATGCTTCGGTGATTCGAATTTAGTGGTGTAGCAAATCTCTGGTCATTGGGATGCACTAGATGCAAACATGGCCCTTTATAGGTTTCATGTCCAGAAAAATTGTGGGTACTTTGAGGGATGCGAATTGCATCATGTACCTCAGGCTGAAAATGAGGCAGCCAACATATTGTCTAAGCTGGTCTCATATCGGCAGGCTATCCCGCCAGGAGTTGCACTGGAGCACCTAAGAAAACCATCCATAACACCTTCACCAGAATTCGAATCAATCTATATCCCAGAAAACCCCGGATCAAAAGCTACTCTTATGGACATTGCATGGGGGAGTACCTCGGTAACCTTGGGGACTACCTCGGCAAACCCCGGGACTGCCTTACAGGACCTAGGGACTATTCATCTTGATCCGGCAGGGGTTATGTTGGTGGATGCAATGGAGCTTGACAGAGTACTTTTCCCAGCTCGCACAGTGCCAACAAGGGCACATCCAATATTTGAGTTCTTGAAAGATAGAACTTTTCCAAGTGATGAGATACTCTCAAGGCAAGTGCAGGGGAGAGAAAAGGCATACACTATAATCAATGTTGAACTATATAAGAGAAGTGCCACAAGTGTTCTGGAACGATATATTGACCTGGAAGAAGGACTAGATATCCTCCGATATACATCAGGGGGAATGTGGGCATCACACCTCGTCCAGAGCCCTAGTGGCAAAAGATTTCTGGCATGGATTTTATTGGCCAAGTGCCTTGGAGCAAGCCGAGGAACTTGTAAGGAAGTGTAATGGATGTCATAGGTACGCTACCAAGACACATATGCCAATGTCGGAACTAAAGACTATACCAATCACTTGGCCATTTGCTGTATGGTGCTTGGATATGGTTGGACCATTTAAGACGGCTAAGGGAAACATGACCCATATATTAGTCATGATGGAAAAGTTTACCAAATGGATTGAAGTAAAGCTAATAAGAAAATGTGATGGAGCTACGGCCGTGACATTCCTCAAGGATATTATTCTGAGATACGGTTATCCTCATAGTATCATAAATGATAATGACACAAATTTTGTCGAAGGAGCATTTGCCTGGTTTTGCCGAGATAAGAAGATCCAGCTAGATGTCGCATCAGTAGCCCACCCCGCATCGAATAGACAAGTGGAAAGATCCAACGGACTAGTTTTGTCTGGGATAAAACCCCGGCTCATTGAGCCGCTGCAAATATCAGCGGAGTGCTGGGTACAAGAACTACCAGCTATATTATGGAGCTTAAGAACAACTCGGAATCGATCAACAGGCTATACACCATTTTTTTGGTATATGGGGCAGAAGTTATATTACTAGCCGACATAGAGCATGACTCACATAGGGTCACCCAATACACAGAAGCCGAAGTGCAAGAAGCCCGGGAAAATGATGTTGATCTGCTGGAAGAAGCGAGAGAACTGGCTTTGTCCAGATCCGCCATTTATCAGCAAAATCTCCGACGCTACCATAGACGGAAAGTAAACCCCCGTGTCTTCTGGGAAGGAGATCTGGTACTTCGGATAGTGCAACGCACTGCCGGCATGCATAAGTTGTCCCCCATGGGAAGGGTGATTCATTGTAAGCAAAGCATTGCACAATGATGCCTATTACCACATTGATGCACAACCACAGGAGAAGAACAAGGCAGACAGGTCCGATGAGGAATCCAAGCGCCCATGTAATGTAGCTCTACTTCGTCTATTTTACACCTAGCTAAAAGTGTATGTATCTTGAACTATCATATGTCGACATGTATGTCGGCAATGAGCTTATCAATGAAACCTCGGCACCCCGAGCAAAAACTCAGGGATTGCCTTAATAATAATTGTTATTTTATGTATTTCATTTTTTATACGTCGGCTGGCTTAAATTACTTATACCTTAGCCGGATTAGTAATGTGTAGGCACCAAAAGCTAACTCTTCGACTTGCTGCTATCCAACAAGAATTGGCTTCATGGCAAGCAAGAGAACAGGTTTGGAATTGCTGAGCACATGAAAATGACTAAGGAAAGGAACGTAATCGAGCCGACGTTTGTTTTTGGACTAACCCCTGCATTTACTTTATTTTCATTATGTTGAATTATTTTGAGCTAATCCTAAAGTTTCAAGTATTGTTAAGTCAATTTTTTGAACTTCAGAATCATAAGTCAAATGCCGAATCGAGGTAGATGTGAGCCGAGTCATCAAATTGGGAGGACAAGAAAATGAAACTCAGGGACTGCGCCCAAGTTAATCCGACATAAAAACTTAGAGGTAGCAAAATATCACATTGTTTCATGCATATGCACCCCGCATACCGGGGATTTAACAAACTTCAAAGTTTTTGCTCAAGGAGTCGCGGCAGCCGAAGTATCTGCAGAAGGCGGAGGGAAGTTGTCTCCTACATTAGGAGCCTCGATTTTAACTTCGTCATCCGGATTAGCTTCAGCATCCTTAGCGTCATCGGCTTCCTCGGTGAAATCCGAGTCTTCTTCCTCGACAGCATCTCCTTCAACGTATTGGTCGTCGATGACTCTAAGGAAGCTCAGCCCATCATTCTATTGATGATAATGGCCATATTGGATGTGCTTGTTGGCGCGAGCTTGGCGTTGGGCGATGCAGGCCGGATCATTGGTCCTTTTGGATCTAGTATGCATGCAACTAAGAACCTGCAGGTCAACACCTTCGTACTAGGATAACACAAAGCTTAAAGCTATGTTAGAACCAGCACACATAGCGGATTCCCTCCATAGATCGAGTTGAGTCTCGCATTCCATCAACTTCGCAATCAATCGGGTGGATCTTTAGGAGTGGGTTTTGTGGGCCAGAGGGCACTAAATACCTGGATGACAGCATCCATGAGGTCTGATCCAAAGGTCTTCATAGGTTCTACCCGAGCTGCGAGTCTCACCAAGGTATCCTCTATGTTGTAAGGAATTGGCTCTATGGAAGGACCAACCGGAGTACCTCTCTTCACCCGGAACTTTTCAACGACAGTGGTAGCACTGGTGCTGGTCTCCAAAAAATTGCCTGAAAATAAGACAAATGAGATAAGTCAATAGGATCACAAGACCCAGAAAAAGAAATGATGGCATAAGAAGAGAAACTCGCGAGAGATATAGCTGTTGATCCGAGTCAGCTCCATGAGCCAGGCAGTGTTCCTCTTCTTGAGATTTTCACACTCGGTGTTCACCGAATAAAATTTTATGTTGGCGTCCTTCAGCATACCTTGGCTCTTCTCAAGGGTGGTCTTTAGCCGCTCCTTTTCCTCGGTGAAGGTATGATCAATTTTATCCAGCTCAGCCTTCTAGAGATTTTTCAACCTTTCAATATCAGCGTTAAGCCGAGTGATCTCGTCATCCTTTTTTGGATCTCATCTATTTCATCATTTTTCTTCTTTAACTCAGCCTGATATTGTTTTGCTTGTTCGAGAAAATGAAGCATCATATCAGGTAGAGGCACGCTATCTTGAAGGGACACTGAAACGATTTTTTGACCCAATAGAGCCGAGGTATAATTACTTGTCGAGTCAAATGAAAAAGGACAAAGGATAAGGAGCAAGGAAAATTACCTTTCATCTCGGCCAACTTTTTCTTGAGCACCTTATTCTCAGCATCCACTTTGGCTGCACAATCCGAATTATGAGTTAGTTCAGGGATCCAAGGATGAAGAAAAACAAAAAAGTGGGAAAATATGCAAGAGAGAACCTTACTTTTTTTCTTCGCCTCAGGAAGCAGGGCCTTATGATTTGTGTAAAGCTCTTTGTGGGAGTCCAAAAGCCGTTGAAACTCAATAGTCCGGTGGTTGGTGGTGATCTAAAAAGGAAAGTGTTAGCTCATGTATCATAAGGAATATTCGAAGTTGCTCAAGATCTGAGTCAAGTGGAACTTAACACGGCTCTAGGTGAGTGGATATTTGAAGTCACTCAAGATCCGAGTCAAGTGGAACTTAACCCGGCTCTAGGTGAGTGAATATTCGAAGTTAGACAAGATCTGAGTCAAGTGGAACTTAACCCGGCTCTAGGTGAGTGAATATTCGAAGTTGCTCAAGATCTGAGTCAAGTGGAACTTAACCGGGCTCTAGGTGAGTGAATATTCGAAGTTAGACAAGAGCCGAGTCAAGTGGAACTTAACCGACTCTAAGTGAGTGAATATCCGAAGTTACTCAAGATCCGAGTCAAGTGGAACTTAACCCAGCTCTAGGTGAGTGGATATTTGAAGTTACTCAAGATCCGAGTCAAGTGGAACTTAACCCAACTCTAGGTGAGTGGATATTTGAAGTTACTCAAGATCCGAGTCAAGTGGAACTTAACCCGGCTCTAGGTGAGTGAATATTTGAAGTTAGACAAGATCCGAGCCAAGTGGAACTTAACCCGGCTCTAGGTGAGTGGATATTCGAAGTTTCTCAAGATCCGAGTCAAGTGGAACTTAACTCGGCTCTAGGTGAGTGAATATTCAAATTTAGACAAGATCTGAGTCAACTGGAACTTAACCCGACTCTAAGTGAGTGAATATTCGAAGTTACTCAAGATCCGAGTCAAGTGTAACTTAACCCGGCTCTAGGTGAGTGGATATTTGAAGTTACTCAAGATCCGAGTCAAGTGGAACTTAACCCGACTCTAGGTGAGTGGATATTATAAGTTACTCAAGATCCGAGTCAAGTGGAACTTAACCCGGCTCTAGGTGAGTGAATATTTGAAATTATTCAAGATCAGAGTCAAGTGGAACTTAACCCGACTCTAGGTGAGTGGATATTCGAAGCTAGATAGATCCAAGCCAAGTGGAACTTAACCCGATGCCAAATGATTAAAAGCTTGAAACTACTAAGGAATTTAACACAAGTAAAATACTTCAGATTTGCACATCCGGCCGAGTAACATGTTACCCCACTGGAGGCTTGGGGACTAGAAGATATATCTACAACTACTTGCGCATATGTAAGGGCATCGCGGACGGATTTACCTCCATCATCTTGCTAGCAAGGCCAATGGCTTTGGCGGCTATATTCATCTGCGCGCCAATCTCGGCACAACCGAACTTTGACGGATTGTCGGAATTGACATCGACATATTTGGCATTGTTCCAGTTGTCTGCATACTCAGTGAGTGAGCCGTAGTTCTCCTTGCTGAGAGTCCGAGCCATGACCAAGACCTTGGCGTGAGCAGCTTTCCGGGCAGATTGAGCAGCGGACGGGCTGGTGTGCAGAGCAAGTTGTTTGTCAGCGGCAGAGCCAAAAGAGTACTGTCTTTTTGCATCATGGATGCAAGGGTGCGCTGCCCAAACCCGGCCATTGGACCTTTGGGCGTGATCTTGGCAACCTCGGAAGCCTTCTGGCCCTTGGAAGCATCGGCACCTTTCTTGGCCTTGGTGCTTGATTTGGACTGCCACGGCAAAGATGTGGTTTGATACCTGGGCTTGGTTTGAAGCTTCTGCCAAGATTTGTCTTTGGCCGAAGATGTTGGCGCGGAAGATGTGTCCTTTGGGCTAGGCCAAGTTTGGTCATCTCGCCAAGTCTAGGGAGACTCGGACGAGGCAGGAGGAACTAGAGGGGAAGAATTTGGAGCTGGAGCTGGATCTGGTTGGGGTTGAACTTGGGTTGGTTCCGGAGTAACTCTGGCACCTCGGTAGAAGCTTGCTCGGTGCCGACGTTGTTGGCACCTTGATTGTCTTGTTGCTGCTGAGTAGAAGAGGCACTGGGCCGGTCTGGCATAGGCACATCCTCGGCAACGCCACCACCCTCCGTGCCGATGTTGACCTCCTCTTGCTGAGGTGGGCTGAGTTTCAGCATGGCTACGGAGATCTCCTAGATGGGGCTCAGGGGGCGAGCATCATCATAGTGCGGTGAAGGTGGATCACCTCGGATAGGTGAGGCTATGCTTGAGCCGCTCTAGGAGATGTCCTTGGGGGACCTACCGAGTCAGACAGAGAACAAATATCAAGTTAGAACAGAAAGAGAGAAACAAGAGATACATGTAAAAAGAGAAAAGTTATTGATGAACAAGGAAAGAAGAGCTTACTCGGATGCGGTAGGTGGTTCCTTGGGCTTCGGGCCTCTCCAGACGGTGGCCTTAGTTGGAGGTTTGCTGGCGGCCTTACCGCCGAATTTCTTCTATCTTTTCCTAGTCCTGGATGGCTCGGAGGAAGGAGCTGAGGTAGCAGCTCGTTTCTTTGCCGGGGCAGGCGCTGGTTCGCCCACGGAAAGAGGAGGACCGTTGTGGACCTAACCGGCCGGGTTAGCTGGAGCCGAATCAACTGGAAAAGCATATGAGATAGGCACATGATCATATACCTCCAAGATCTCAATATCAGGGTCTTCATCATCATTCAGCCAATCCCGTAAAATAGAAGCCTTACCAGAAGGTCAGCCGGAGGCGGGGTCTGGAATGGCTAAGAAGTCCTCGGAATCCGGTTCTACCGTATCCGAGGTATCATGGTCCTTCCCCCACTTAAGGTACGGGTCAACGCCATCCTCAATGCCTTGCTAAAGAAACGTGTGAAAAGAACAAGACAAAAGGATCATATAGCTGATATTGGCCGGCATAGACATAACTCAGAAGAGGCTCGCGTAAGAGATGTACCTTGGGAGTAGGCCTATCTTGGCTGAAGTGCTCAAACCCCCACTCCTAATCTTTAGTAAATTCTGGGGTTATCTTGAAGATATCCTTAACCTGGCGGAAGATCTGAGTGTTGGTGAGCTCAAATGATGAAGTTCGGCTGGGGTCGAGATGCCCGCTCATGTGGTAAAGCTTGTGCGTGCGCTGCTACAGCGGGGAGATTCGGCTATGAATGCAAGTGATCATTATATCCTCACCGGTAAACCCCAACAGATTCAGCTCCTTGATGCGCTTCTCCACCAAATTTACCAAAGTGTTGGCCTTTAGTCTATTTGGGATCCGGCTCCACCGAGTTCTATCAGGGATGCTGATAAAAAAAGGGGCAACCAGATCTTGTCCTTCGAGGTAGCGTTCTTCACGTAGAAGAATGTCTTGGCCCATCCTTTGCAGGACTCCAAGTCAGCAACTCGAGGAAACTCGGACCCTTTCCGAGGTGAGATGGAAGCCGTCCCGCATTGGGTCAGCAGTTTGTCGGTAGGGGCAACCTCCTTATCCGGAATAACATTGGCCCTAAAGCCGAAGAACTTGAACCAAATGGCTATGGAGGGCCATAGGCCGAGGTATCCCTCAACCCCGGAGGCGAAAGCAGAAAGAGAGGTGGTGGCGTTAGCCGGAAGATGGTGGGGTTCAAGATGGAAAACAGTGAGGAATTCATGGAAGAAATATGAGACGGGAAGAGCAAAACCGCGCTGGAAATGGGAGAGAAAGTCCACGACCTCACCAGGTTCAGGAATAGTGGCAAGCTCTTCGCTGGGAAGGCAGCAACTGACCCCGGCGGGGATGCGGCAGGACAGGATCAGCCAGTTAATATCATCCTGGTAGACCCGAGAACCGGCCCAGACACCGCGCTCGTGGTGCTCTTCGTGCTCTTCGATAACAGCAACTTCCTCAGACATCTCAAGATCTTCTTCTTCATAGAAGTAATCTGAGGCGGGGGAGAGAGGTCTTGACTGGCACGGCCTCGTGGCTGCTATGAGCGGCGGAGCAACATTGGAGCAAGCAAGAACGAAGAGCGTCAATGGCGACGGTAGCGCTAAGCGGAGGCAGAGGTAGCAATGGCGGTGGCGGCACAGCAGGAGGAAAGAAGAACAGGTAGAGGGAGCAAACGAATGGGGGAAATGGCAAAGGATGCCCCGCTCCCCTATTTAACCACGCCCCTAGTGGGGGTAGTGGGATCTCTGTGCGTAGAGGGCCGCATGGTGTGGTCGTGTATTTGACCAGATTGGCCAATCAACAGCACGCCATAGGAAGGGCCACAACGCGCTGCAAACCCTGGGACACGATGTGGCGTTGCAGTTATCGAAGAGGCGGCACGATGTGATGTTGGCGCAGTAATCCCTGACAACATGCACGGTAATTAGCGCAGTAACTGGCGCAGGCCCTAAAAATAAGGCAAAATAATAATTACCCTCTACGTAGGACGTGGGAAAGCGTACGCGAGAAGGAAGGAATCTAAGTGGGTAGCCCGGATATGAGAGAATAACCCGACCGGTGAGGAATAACTTGGAACGAGCCAAGAGAAATCAAAGGTGACATCAAGTCACTGAAGGAACAAAGAAACTTAGTGGGTTGAACCTGTTGTGGCCTTACCAGCTAAAGTTGCTAAGACCGCACCAGCTTTGGGGACTAATGTTGGAGGGATAATCCCGGGTAGGCTCAACCGGGGTATAACGGCAATGTAAGCCGAGGTATGGCGAGGTCAAAGCAAGTGCTGGCCAAGTTACATCAAGGCAAGCCAAGTTACAGTAGACCCGGGCCGGACGGTGTTCACCCAACATTACCTCGGTCGGCATCAAGAGTATGTCGGCACGTTCATTGTAACTTGTTTATAGGTACCCTCAGGGCCGAGTTAGCTAGGCATTAGCCGGGTTACTATTTGGCTTACAAGATAAGGAAGGAATCTCCATGGTCAAAGCTTTTCTCTGTCTACTATAGCGTGAGCACAAAGGACAAAGAGCCAACGAGTACGGGCTGACAAAGGTGGCGTTGCCTTTGTTGGGTGATGCCACGCTGCGGAGGGGCTCGGAGAGGCTTACGCTATGAGTCCTGGGCGGCTTACGGTGGGAAAAAGAGGAGCACTGCTTTGCTATTTTGGGAGAGGCATATTTGGGGAATATGCCTTCCACGTATGACCTAACTTGTAACCTGGCCTCTCCTATATAAGGAGAGCCAGGATCTCCATAGAGAGGGTCGGCCATTTTTACTAAGGAAAAACCCTAGAGAGTGGGGTGTGGGCAGTAGAGAGGTTCTTCTTCCTCCTCCCCACGAACAGCTCAAGGAGAATCTGTAAACACCATTGATTGAGAGAATACAAAGATCCATGTGTGGAATCACCACACCATTCCTCCCTAGATACCTCTAGCGCACTTTTGCCCCATCTTTAGCCTATCCATGCATTTGCCGTTCCACCACCACGATAGTCCACAACCCAACCAAGAAGAGGGTAGAAAAAAGAGGCTCGCCACACCCAGAAACAACTGGAAAGGCCATCTCACACCATCTTTCATCTCCTCGCACTAGCTGCAGCACACGTGGAGACAAGCCTCCTAGTCCACATCCAGCATCAGTGTGCACGGCAGATGCTCTCAAACCAGCCATAGATCACCACGCTTAAGCTATTAGAGTATTATAGAGTGGTTAGTACTACAACTATATATGCATATAAGATGTCAAGATGGGGGTTGATTACTTGTAGCTCAGACCACGGTTGGTGGCATAGGGCAGCGTCTATAGTGGTGGGCTGCACAGCCATGACCATATTAGACCAAATTGAGGCGTATTTGCTGCTAGCCTCTGTCATCCCATGCAGAATTGTTTGCGCTGTCATATATTTCTAATATGTATGATGAAAAACATATGTGAACCAAAATCTTATTCTCTCAAGGCATGCCTTCTAAAAATTCTTGGACATGGAGATAAGTTCGCTAATTAATAACTAGAGGAGTAATGGTGAATTAGTATACGCAGAAAACAATTCAAACATATGAAATAAACAATAAAACGGAAAAATCTGAGCCAAATTGTAACAAAAAGAACAAGAGACTGGAGGATTTTGTAGCAAAAATCTGAACCAAACTATAACACAAACAACATCACTGACAGCTCTTCAATTTAACCCTATGAAACATGACACACAAAAACGACTATCAACAATAAACATATATCAGAGCATTGGGTAGAAATAACTGAAATTTCTCAGTGTGCGTTTCACTTGTAACCAATGATCCAAAACATAGGAAAATGATGATCACATGTATGGTATCCACTTCATCCTAGAAACACACTAACTTATAGATGGTTAGACTGTATGGTTAGTGAAACTGTTCATATATGTTGAGGTTGTTGACCATTTGGAGCATTCAAACATGACCTATGGATTATAGTAAGATTATATGTCCCACCAAACAAATGTCAATCAGAAACACTCTTCTGGAACATCTACATCATAGAAGTTAATATGGAATTGTTACCACCCGATTCCATCCCTAGCCACCCAACACAAACTCTTTTGGAGAGTTCATATGAACTTAGTGAGAAATTTTTTTTTACAATATATTCATGTAATTTATATGTTTTTTCATATTAATACAATATAGGCAGACCACATATTTTATTTTGACACATTTTCAAACCACAAAAGAAGTTCTACCTTTTCCCTTTTGTTTGTAGTAACCTTGCTTGTAAAAAAACATGAATGGCCAGCAAGCAATGAGTACTTTGAAAGCTAAGTTACCAAAAGAGCTAACATGAAACATTACAAATGCTAGCTAGGTTCACTTATTTTAAATTTATATCAATTGCATAACCTCCTCATGAAGAATATTTTTAACAAATCTGGCGTGATAAATATATATATGAACATTTAGGGAAGAAAATGTACCTGATACCTTCTTAGAAATGAGATTTGCTTGTTTTCCTCTAAAAAAATGCACCTAACATGATAGTATGCATTATTATGGGGTAGCAAGCCTGTCAAATATAGTTATGCCGTTATATTAGTATCTCAATCGAAAGTATAAGAAAAGATAAGTGCAACGCATAGGTAAAGAATTGATGTTTGAAACACTTGGGAGTTAATAAAAAAGTTCCAAGGCAAAATTAAGACATGTTCAGATCTGCATAATGGGACAATAACTACAGCCATCAGTATTACTACATGGTACTTGATCTAGAGGAATAGATGTAGTAATAGATAATTTTGCTTCGATCAATCCGCTTGATTTATGTTAAAAAATCTTTTAAGTCATGTGCAAAACTACACATGATAAAAAAAACCTTACAATTTTTAGTTTTAATACATGGTATTTAATCTAGAGATAGATGATTTTGCTAATAAATTGCGTGTATGAAAGATAACTTTGGTTTTTCTCCACAACATTCTCTCCTTAACACCGGTACATCCATCTTTCCTAACTGTTGGGGATATGCCAAATGGGTATCACCATAGCATGTATCTAATCCGGCTAACCCGGGTGACCCACAGTTGGTAGCACAGTCCATGACCTGCTGGACGGCCCAGTTAGATGGATCCAGAAGGGAGGCCCATGACGGATAAAGGAAGGCTATGTGGGAGTCACCGATGTGCCCGGAGCCTTGGAGTACAAGACATGAAGACTAGTTAGTATTAGTGTAGGACTCTTTACCTTGTCCGGCAAGGTCATTTCCCTGTAACCCTAGGTTCTGATGCCTTTATAAGCCAGACATGTGGGAGCCTTTAGGACAACACTCGACATACAACGTACAACACCTCGCATAGTGAACCGATCTCTGTAACTCAACGCATTTCCATTATAGTGATTTATAGCAGGAGTAGAGTTCCGCCACCATTGTGGGACTTGAACCTAGGTAAGCGGTGTTACCTCATACCCGCCAACTCTCCGCCTTACCCCACGTCTCCAAACACACTCTATGAGGACCCCTCCATGGCGTACTTGTTGGCAATACCATGACACTAACATAGCTTTAAGCATGAGGTATGATCACCACTTAGAGCATATCTGCGCTGATATCTCGATCCAAATAGTCAGTAAAGTAAAAGCCATTTTTTACTTCGACTTGAAACATGCAATCTCTGAGCTAAGTAACATAATGTAACGTTTTGAGCATTTCAAAGCATGAGGCATCAAAGCAATAATAAAACTGATGTATCACAAATCACACCGTACAAATCGATTTTGCATAAGTGTATATGGATATTGAAAGAAGCATAGGTTGCATATAAACAACAAATAGAACCCCTAGATTATTCTCTCTGAGTCAGGTCAAGACACTGAATGTAATCGCAAACCGGTGATTAAGCAAAATAATTATGGCATGTAGACTTCCATACCCAAGCCCAACAGACCAGACAGAAAATTACCAAATGGAACAAACCAAAGAGAAATATATCTTGGGTCTTGGAATAGCTACAAATTGGTTATGCTCATATTCTAGTATGTGTATAATCAAGGAATGAGGATTGTCTTTTAGTTCCATGCCAGTAGATTCAGTGGTTGGCAACAAATCCAATTTTCCTACTTTGTGAATTTGTTTTTGCCCAAGCTTATTAAGATATTCTAACTCTTGAGTTCAGTAACCTATTGTTTACATGTAAATTTCAGAATTTGGAGAAACAAACCATGAACACCAGTGAAGCTAAAATTGAGATTCTTGTATCATGGGTCTGAAAATTAGAACAACAAAAGGTGTAGAGAAATAGGGAAATTAAGCACGGTCTCAGTTAGTCAGGCTAATTACACACTTGGGCTATTTGCGTGGAAAATACGCGCATAAAAAGAATAACAGGGAGTAGGAAGCATTACACAAGCTCTTCTCCGCTGGACCTGAGCTCCACCAGCCGCCGACAGGGTTGTATTGCCCCGACATCGAAGCAACTACCACGCCCGAGGAAGACCGGGTCTGCAATGGAGCTCCACTGCGCCCTGAATTGCAATGCTCTGCTCTCAATTCGCCTCCCAGCTGCACAGCATCGGCATGAATAGTGGCTCCCCGACGTTGTCATGAGAGAGTCCCTGATGACTCGTTTCTTGCATCCAACAACAGGGTTATTGCAGTTCTCGTAGCGGTAACTATTTATTAGAAAGATCGATCTCAAAGGAGCTTTGCAGAATAGAAATCACACAACCCCGCAACTGCGTTGCCAATGCAGCCACGTTCGCACCCAAAACGGTGTTCGAAATAGTCTACTCTATAGGTTACTAGAATAACAATGAATGAGCGAGTAACTAAGAGAAAAGTAAATAAAAAAGTAAAGTAGAGTAAGAGAGTATCTATGAAGTGTTGTGTAATATGATTGAGCGGTTCTCAAGGAGTGTAGGATTCACCACTAGCATGGAATAATTATGAATGATTAGGATAACATATTTCTTATGTCATGATATGTGTGGAGAGAGCTCCATAATAAGATGTTCACTACAAGGCTCGTAGGAAGCCACTTTGTTGAGCCAAGAGTGAGGTCACCTCTAAATAACCACTGCGTTGTTTGAGAGAAGTCACCCATACAAACCACCACAATTAAGTGTTTCCCCGTGGATATCATAATTAGCTTAGGGAGTCCCTCTTTAATCCTCCTTTGACCGTGTAGGTTACGAGTCGGCGCCAATCTGTCATTGGGCCATTCTGGGTACGCTTTCAAGACACGTCCAAAGGATTTCTCCCTCCCTTTAGTCCCGAGGGTAAATGATATGCGGCCGACTACACATACCATCTAAAGAGAGAGACCAAACATAAATCATAGATCAATGGATCTTTGTGCACACGTAATAGATCATATTTATTTCAATGCAAAATAATACTAGGGTTTCACCATCTCTCCCCAAGAACAAGGCAACTACTCATACATGAAGGGCATAAACATCATGGAAATTATATGGATGCAATATGGAGATACAATTGAATACAAGTGCAAATCCACAATAGAGACTGGACTACAACAAAGTAAACAAAGGGGATCGAAGTTGGAGACGTTGTAGATCGATGTGTAGCCCTTCAAGATGCAAGTATCCTCTCTCACTTGAGTGCTATGGTGATGTAGATATTCTGGGCAGTGTCTATGGAGGCGGCGGAGAGGCAGGGCTCCACCCCTATGGCGTGTGTGGACTCTCTCTCGTTTTAGTGTTTTCCCCTCTTTAAATAGGCATCTAGAGGTCAGTTTTGCGAACCGACGAAGCTAGGGGTCGAATATGCCCATTGGGCCTTCATAAATATTGTTCCGTTTGACGAAACAAAGCCGTCGGAGGGACGTACGGCTGTATGGGGCGGGGAGGGCTCCGCCTGTACCAGTGGTCGTTAAGCCTTCTAAATTCTACAGTGTTTTGGTCGCCATTTCTTCATACGGACTCCGATTGAGGTGTTCTTTGGCTCGTTTGATTCGTATGGACGAGGGATACAACACCATGACGTTGGATCTTCATTTGGAGTTGATGGAAAAATCCACTTTTTCCTCTCCTCAAATGGCTAAGTCTGGTGCCTACAACTCCTCCATATTGTATTCTCTTCGCTCCTTTTATCCATGATTCTCCATAGCACCTACACACAAATTAAAGACAAGAAAACAATAATAAAATCCTAATAAAACTATTAATGTGAAAATTCCATGTGGAAATGAATGAGAACTAGGAATCAATACATAATAGGCATTGTTGTAGAAAAATGTAGCATGTGATGAGTGAAAATATGAATACTTAAATATGCATCAATTTTGGACACATCAATTTACCAAGCTAGACTCTTGCTCGTCCCGAGCAATAAAGTGGCTTATGGACAAGGTCATCGTGTTCATGAGGCATGAGTCAATAACATAAATGAGGTAAAAACTAAAACAAAAGTATAATACCAGATGTAGAAGATCAATGCCTTGTATCCTTATTTTCCCTACAAGCTCAAAGTAAGAAAGAACATATTCATACAAGGCAACCCACGATTTTTTATGTCAATCCGTAAAAGATCAAATAAAACT
This sequence comes from Avena sativa, assembly GCA_916181665.1. Taxonomy (NCBI): domain Eukaryota; kingdom Viridiplantae; phylum Streptophyta; class Magnoliopsida; order Poales; family Poaceae; genus Avena; species Avena sativa. Next base: position 174,438,592 of record OV702290.1, on the reverse strand, counting down.
TCAATGCTCCATGTCAAAAAGTGAATCTAGCTTGAAAACAAACTTGTGATCCTCTTATTGAGCCTTTTAATAAGCTTTGTATCTCCTTACTTTTGTAAAGTAAGGGCTTCAAAGAGAATATAAATTCACTTAGGTTGGCAGTCATATGTGTCCAATACTTCATCCATTCGTAAGGCTCATCAAAGTTAGAGAGATGACAAGAACAGTATACAAGCCTGGGTAAATCAGGATAATCAAAGTAGAGTTTAATATAAGTATAAATAACTAGAAGTGTAACAATCAATCCAATTCTTCTAGTTAACTCTCAGCTTGCCAAGGAACACTAGGCTGTTTTAATAGCAAAATTGAGTAAGGGAGTTCATGTCCTAAGTAGCATAATAGTGAAGTGTCTTATTGACACCCACATCAGTAAATCAAGGCTATCAAAAACACATCTAATCTAATCATTGTCTTTCAAGAAAAATCATAAAGTAGTAATGAGACCATGTCAAGGACTTTTTATGTGGATCTTTATTTTTTTCTTCCTTCTTTCAAGGATCATTGAGTGTTTATTTAAACAATGGCTTGCACAACCTTTGAGAGTACCAATACTTTTGCCCATTACAGTGACATTTACGCCACTCATGTCATCAACTCATAGCTGAAATCTGGGGTTGTACCATAGATCGTTCATAGGCCAGTGGAGTTGTTGGCATCTAGAGGTGTGCATGAGAAACATAGAACCCCTTTTTTAACTAGTACCACGGTTTGATCCACACGGTTAGCTTTGGCATGCATCACAATTATCACTAGACTTCATTTCAATCAAACAACTCCTTTCAAGAGTGTCGTCAAGTCTATCAAAACATCTATGGGGTTAAGTATCTTCAAGGGCATACTCTCAAGACAATCATTCATCAAACAAGTCATCAATTTTAGACTTTTCTTGTTGCACTTGTTTGGCAATATTGTTTCCAAGGCAAGACTCGGTTATCTTAAAGAACTAGAGCAAAAGCTTCCACAACTAATCATCATACCAATAAAAATCTTTACTATAACCATATTAAATTACTCCCACTAGCATGGCATCTTCACAAATCAACCAACTAAGATAAACAATTGAAACTTCAAAAGTGGGAGACAAAGGTCTTAAGTGTAGAAATTATGGCAATGTATTTTTAGAGGATCACAATGTTCTTCTCAAGCCAGATAAAGATATTAACAACATGCATCAAGATCTAACTTAACTCTTATGAATCCCAACAAAACCAAGTGCATCCATTATATAAACATGAAACACAACTTACCCAAGAAAGCATTCAAAAACAGCGGGATACATGATTACACAAAAAGTTTCGTCGAACAAGAATATTGCACAAGACACTACACATGCAGAAGTAACTTCCCCAAGATAGAACTTTTGTAAGAACCAAACTTAAATAGATTACTATAAGAAAAAGAGAAAAATGAAGTTATCAAAAGGGAGTGTGAGAAGTGGTTACCTCCCCAAGCTTGAATAAAGCAAGGGTGACACCCTTTACTGTTGAGGTACGAATAACCTCACTTTTGATGGACATGGACCTTTTGGTTGAACGAATACTTCCTTGTTGAAGCGTTGAGTTGAAACAACCAAGTGGCTTGTGCAAGTATTTACATGGTTGGCACAAACCATGCATTCATCACACAAGGTTCAAGTCCCTGCGAAGATAACATACGAAGTAAAAGCAAACGATTCGGTGTACGAACGGAGTTCATTCACCCAACCGTGAAAAGAAAATAAAAGGAACATGAAACACTACAAAAATTATAGGCTAGGGAGTTTAGAAGGTAGGTAAAAGAAAATAAAGTATAATGGAACATATAGAAGGTAACCCACTGACCTAGGATTGTAAAAAGATTGGAGGGGTTATAGCCTTTTTATACATGTTCCTACCCTTGTTGTGCGGTGCTGCCCTTGGTACGGGCGCGAGGTACGGACCGGCTCCGCCCGTACTGTGCCTGGTCTTCTCCTTTTTTTGAAGTCTCCCGTCGAAGTTGGTACGACCGGGTGGTACGGGCGAGATGCGCCTGTAAGGGTGGTTGTTAAAACCTCTAGGTCCTCTTCATGGTTTCTTTGCCTGATAACAAGGTCGGTATGGGCGGACGGTATGGATGTGTCTGACCGTACCGGTGCTCGTTAAGCGTGCTGTCACCTTCCTGGAGAATTTTCTACTTCTTCCGAATTATCACATGAGCGGTACGGGCACGCGGTACAGACAGGTCCGCCCGTACTGCTGCTCGTTAAGCTCACTGTGAGCTCCAGAACAAGTGATTTTTCTCCTAAAATACTAAGGACCTGAAATATTAGTCCATCATCCAAACAAAGCAAACATATATTTATGTTAAGGATATTTAACCAAGATATGCAACACATAATTAGAGCAACAAATAATTCTACCTTTTGAAAATAGTCCCAAGCCAACTCTAATAGAAAATCATGCAAATATATACAAGTGTCAATGCAACATGAATGCAACTAAACTCAAGACACAAAATAAAGAAAGACACCTAAAAACTTCCGGGTTGCCTCCTAAGAAGCACTTTATTTAAATCCATATAGTCAGGCTTAGATGCTCCATTAAATCAACCACCTGGATCCTAGGGTATATCAATTCAAGGTGTACTTGTACTTACCTCTAGCAAAGGGTTGGAGCATCTCATAGTAGAGTGCGATCGAAGTCGTACCCTCTTGCGGTGCATCGGCATCATATAGATGAATAAGTTATCGCTTCCAAGTGAGTGTGGATGCACCAAGCTTGGTAAGCATACCTCCTTATATAGCTGCAACGAGAGGATTAGAGGTTGATATATAATTATTGAACTTTTACCTTGGTTACCATTGTAGGGGAACACTTCATAATATTCTTCCTTTGCAATAGGGAGTAAATCAGGTCCCTGCATATTGATGACCCACAAGTATAGGGGGTGTATCATAGTATTTTCGATAAGTAAGAGTGTCGAACCCAACGAGGAGCAGAAGGTGCTGGCTAGTGGTATGGATCAGGAATTCTCTGCAAATACTTAGCAAACGGATTTTTAGGGGTTTTCGATAAAGCAAGTAAACAAAGTACGAGTAAACAAAAGACAGTAGGAATAAATGCAGCAAGTGGCCCAATCCTTTATGCAGCAAAGGACAAGCCGGTTGTATTTCTATAGATGACCAAACATTCTCGAGGACACATGGGAAGACTGTCAAGTGCTTTCGCTTCATATAGTCGATTAATCTTCTCTAGCTTGCTAAGTGTTGTGTGGTTGAACCTGTGCTAATGTACCGCCCCATCCAAGACTAATACATACTTGTGATTATACCCCTTGCAAACATCCGTAAGTACAAGAAAGTAATTAAGGTAGAAACCTAACCACAGCTTTAAACTCTAAGACCCTTACGTCCCTTGTGCAATGGTTTCCTAACGGGGGTTCAGGTTTCTGTCACTCCGGAAACCCCTACGATTAGTAGCCAAATACATAATGCATTCCCCTAGGCCCATATAGGTGAAGTGTCATGTAGTCGACGTTCACATGACACCACTAGAGGAAGTACACCACAACTTAAATAACAATCTATTGAATCTTTCTCAACACAACTCCACTACTAACAACAAGACTTCTCCCATGTCCTCAAGAACAAAACGAACTACTCACAAGACATCATATGGATCATGATCAGAGATGGAATAATGATGTATAACAATCTGAACATAAACAATAATTCAATGGTTCACTCAATAGCATCAACTACAAGGAGTAATCAACACCGGGAAAGTTTCCCCTATGAACTATAGCAAGATTCAACGCAATTGTTACAGCAATATGGAGATGGTGATGAGGGTGCTGATGGTGATGATGCTGGTGATGATGATGATGATCCCGATGAAGTCCAGCTTGATGGTGGTGTTGCTAGCGGCGATCTCCCCTCTTCGAGAAGGAATTCCCCTGGCAGAAATCTGTCTGCCGGAGAGATCTTTCTCTCTCGGTGTTTTCCGCCCCGCAGAGGCGGCGGAATCTTTCTATGGTCGCCCCCTGAGTCCTGGGGTTTCGTGGGGATGATATACGCTAGAGGAGAGAGGCTGGAGTGGGCCAGGGCGGCCACACCACTCCCAGGCGCGGCCTAGGCCTGCCCGCGCCATGGGGTGGTGTGGGCCCCCTTGGCCCACCTCCACTCCATCTTCTGGCATCCTGAGTCTTCTGGAAAAATAGGATTTTCCGTATATTTTCCCAGATTTTCTGATCTTCGCGAATTTTGCCTCCAAACAGCACCTTTTCCATCAGAATCCTGACTGCAGCGGCTCATGCTCCAAAAGTGATCCACCATGCAAAAATAGATGAAATAACATAAGTATCACCTCTCAATACGAAATATATCAATGAATAATAGTGAATTAAGACATAGAATAGTGATGCAAAATGGACGTATCAACTCCCCCAAGCTTAGACTTCGCTTGTCCCCAAGCGAAACTGAGCTCAATAAACATGACCTCGGGTTTATGGAGTGAAGAGTCGATAAAACAATATGAACAAGAAGGATCACATTCATCAACTACATAGATCATAGTAGAAGACAACTCACTATTATATAACTAAACTTGCAATGAGTAAAGGAAACACAATAAAGATACATAGAGTAAATCATAATTGGTAATGGAAAACTTAGCTCTTGGTCGAAGAATAGTTGATAATTTGCTGGAGTTCACAAATGGCTGGCTTTTCAATGATAGCTTTCAAAGTAGTAAACTTCAAGATAAGAGCAATGTGCAAAACAAGGAACGTAAGAAACATGATTGAATAAATCATCATATGAATGAATGAAACACATCAACTCAAAATACTTCCTGAGATAGAAGGGAGTAGGTTTACTGACTCAACTACAAGGTAAAAGAAAGGGCCCTTCAAAGAGGAAAGCAGGGATTGGAAGTCTCATAAAGAGCTCCCAAAAATTATGATACCTACTAGCTTTCAGCTCTCATTTCCCCTATCATAGGCATCTTTAGGTGATTAAGGTGAAAGTGAGGTCCAATCTGAGTTATATGCTTGACAGACTATAAACTAAAAATCCCAAGTCCCTTGAGTACGAGGGCCGCTCATCATGCTACTCAACTTTAGTTACCGGTAAGTTCTTGTCATCGTAAGTATGTGCATATCATTGAGAACCGCCAACGGGGTACCCCTTGCCCGATGATACGGAAGAATCCCCATATCAAAATGACAAGGCAAGCAGACAATGAGTATCTCAGCAATCTTCTTATTTACCATGGGAAAATGGTGCTTTTTTTCTCTCTTTCCTCTTTTCGTAGTATCTCCTTTTTTTCTTTTTCTCAATAGCTATCTCTCTCTTTTTTATAAGAAGAATGCTTCATAGATATCATTATGGTTACGCTGCAGGTTTCCACCATGTCAGCATGGATTAGACCAGCGGCCCAGGCGTTTCTCTAACACACATACATAACTCCATGGACTTACAAGCTCCCCTTTTATTTCACACCGACAATATCCGCAAACAAAAGAGCAAGGTATCAACTAGGTATATATTTACAAGTGTTGAAAGCGTTCCCTGTGACAGCACGGTTCTGCTAATCCCCAGCCTATAATTTGCAAGCATATAACTTTCATGGAGAGTTCACAATGGTTCAGGTTTATTAAGTGCAAGAAAGTAAAGTGTGCCATCAAGTTCGTGAGAGCTTTAATCACTAATTTTCACATAACAAGTTTAATTTGGGAGGTAGACAAAACAGGAATTTACTTGTAATAGCAATAATGCTACTAGGTAGGTATGGTGGACACAAATGGCAAAGGTTTTGGTTTAAAGGAGGTGGATGCACGAGAAGAATTCCCTCTCAGTACAGGTTTTTGGCTAGCAAGGCTGGGTAGCAGGTACAAGAGTTGAAGGAAACAAACAAACATACAAATGATAAAGACAAACATGCAATATTCCTTGGAAGCACAAAAGATCTTAACCAAAGAATACTAGACTTATGAGCAAATCAAGAAAGAAAGATGATGAAATTATATTTCTTTAGAGTACTTTTATCTTTTTCATTCAACTCTCAAAAATAGTGTTGCTACTGACCAAGCCAGGTTTGCCAAAACCAACTAAATTAACTCAATGATCCCAAAGTGATACCAATACTAACAACAAGATCAATCATATAACCACGAATTGAAAACTAATATAAGCTATGCAAAAGAGTAAATGATAGAACTTCTCATTAATATTCCATAACAGCAACTCACACCAAGGGATACAAATCTAACGAGAGAGGGGACACTTCCATAATGCAAACCATACTGCATAATAACTCCTCTATTCATGATATGACTCTACTAAAAAGGTAAAAAGATAGAAGATAGTGATATGATACCGTGACACTCCCCCAAGCTTGGAACAAACCAAGGGGATGCCAAACCTGATGACGAATTACTCCTTCGTTGTTGGTGGTATCTTCTCATCTTCGTCCGTCTTCCAGGGTAAAGGCTTCCCATCAACAAAGGACATCATGGTTTCCAACATCCTGAAACTCGTAGCAGCACTTCTGCGTTTAAATCTAGCCTCATACTCACAGTTTTGATTTTGAACGTCATAGAATTGTGCTTGCAGTTTGTTGGTTGTTTGGCGGAGTGAAAGGACTTCGTCTTTGAGTTTGGCAGTCTCCTTTTGGTGCTCGGCGATGAGTTCGGAACAAATCTTATGGATGATGTCCACTTCGCGCTCCGCCATCTTCCTGTACCTAAAGACTTCTTGCTCCAATGCTTCCATCATGTCCTCCAGACTTCCTTCACCTTTAGGGCCTTGAACTTCCTTAATCCGGACATCCTCACCTTCGAGCAACAACTCCTTGGGATGGATCTTCAATTCTCTCATGTATGGGTTGATGATATCCTCTAAAGAATCCCCCTTGGATGATCCAGAAGAAGACATTGTGGCTCCAAATCTGGGATTCTACCTGGCAGAAACAGATCAAAACAAAAACACGACGAAAACACGATACGGACCTCGGGGGATCCGGGGGGGGTTATATATTACGAAGTTTCATATCAAAAGGAAGGTACTGGAAGAAAACGAGTCAGAGGCGGAGTCGTGGTGGCCTCACCACCTGGTGGCGTGGCCAGGGGTGGGCCCGCGCCATGGGGTGGTGTGGGCCACCTCGGCTCCGGTTCCGTCCCTTTTTCGCTTCGAAACTTTCCTTATTGACTGAAAACTGCAAAAATATAGTTGGATTGTATTTTCGCGGAACTTTTCTTACCAGAACTGTTACCTAGTTGGAAACAGACTCTGCAGGTCTCTGAATTTGTCCCTCAATGAATTTCTCTAGAGTTATAACTTGAAAGGCATCAACATCTTCATTGTAAGAATCTTCAGCAATATAGTGTTTGAGTCGCTGTCCATTCACTACTTGTGTAGTATTATCTTTTAGAGAAGAAATTTGTATTGCTCCTGAACAGTATACTTCTTCAATGATGAAAGGTCCTTCCCATTTTGATAGTAGCTTACCTGCAAAAAATCTGAGACGAGACCTATACAATAGAACTTTCTCACCAACATGAAATTCTCTCTTAAGTATTCGCTTATTATGCCATCTTTTAACTTTTTCCTTAAAGAGCCTAGCATTCTCATAGGCTTCACTCCTCCATTCATCTAAAGAACTTAAGTGAAACAATCTTTTCTCACCAGCGAGCTTACAGTCTCTATTTAGTTCTTTCACTGCCCAGTAAGCTTTGTGTTCTAATTCTAAGGGTAGGTGACAAGCTTTCCCATAAACCATTTTATAAGGATACATTCCCATAGGATTTTTGTAAGCAGTTCTATAAGCCCATAAAGCATCATTCAACTTCTTAGCCCAGTTTTTCCTAGACCTATTAACAGTCTTTTGCAAGATAGATTTAATTTCTCTATTTGATAACTCTACTTGCCTGCTAGTTTGGGGGTGATAAGCTGAAGCAATTCTATGATTAACATCATATTTAGCAAGGGTCTTCCTAAAACCACCATGAATGAAATGAGAACCCCCATCAGTCATGAGATACCTAGGCACCCCAAACCTAGGAAAGATAACATCCTTAAGCATTTTTAGAGAAGTCTCTCTGTCAGCACTCTTTGTAGGAATAGCTTCTACCCACTTAGTAACATAATCAACGGCAACAAGAATATGAGTGTAGCCTTTCGAAGGAGGGAAAGGACCCACAAAGTCAAATCCCCAACAATCAAAAGGTTCAATAACTAGAGAGTAGTTCATAGGCATTTCATTGCGTCTAGAAATATTACCAACACGCTGACATTCATCACAAGATAGGACAAATTTTCTTGCATCTTTAAAAAGGGTAGGCCAGTAGAAACCTGATTGTAGTACCTTTTGTGCAGTTCTATCTCCTGCATGATGTCCTCCATAGGCACTACCATGACATTTACGCAATATCTCCTTTTGTTCATATTCTGGAACACATCTTCGCATAATACCATCAACTCCTTCTTTGTATAAGTGTGGGTCATCCCAAAAATAATGCCTCAAATCATAGAAGAACTTTCTTCTTTGCCGAGCTGTAAAAGTTGGAGGCAAATACTTGGAGACAATAAAGTTAGCATAATCAGCATACCAAGGGCTTCCTCGCGAGCTCACCCCTACTGCGGCTAACTGTTCATTTGGGAAACTATCATTAACAGGCATAGGGTCAAAAGAGATGTTTTCCAAACGAGATAAATTATCGGCTACGGGGTTTTCAGCACCCCTCCTATCTACTATGTGTAGATCAAACTCTTGTAAAAGCAGTACCCATCTAATAAGCCTAGGCTTAGCATCCTTCTTTGTCATAAGATATTTAATAGCATCATGATCAGTATGAATGGTTACTTTTGAGTCCAGAATATAGGGCCTAAACTTATCACAGGAAAAAACAACAGCTAGAAATTCCTTTTCAGTAGTGGCATAATTCCTTTGAGCAGCGTCTAGGGTCTTACTAGCATAATGGATAACATTTAACTTTTTATCAATATGTTTCCCAAGGACAGCCCCTACAGCAAAATCACTAGCATCACACATTATTTCAAAGAGTAAACTCCAATCAGGTGGTTGAACAATAGGGGCTGTAGTTAAAGCCTTCTTAAGGGTTTCAAAAGCTTCCCTACAATCATCATCAAAAATGAAAGGTACATCTTTTTGAAGAAGATTAGTGAGAGGTTTTGATATCCTAGAGAAGTCTTTAATAAACCTCCTATAGAAACCAGCATGACCGAGGATACTACGAATACCTTTGATGTCTCTTGGAAATGGCATCTTCTCAATTGCCTCAACCTTAGCTCTATCAACTTCTATGCCTCTTTCAGAAACTTTATGCCCAAGAACAATCCCTTCATTAACCATGAAGTGGCATTTCTCCCAATTAAGAACAAGATTAGTTTCTTCACATCTCTGCAAAACTTTATCAAGGTTGTGCAGACAATTATCAAAAGAAGTTCCATAGACAGAAAAGTCATCCATGAACACTTCTACAATTTCCTCACAAAAACCATGAAAGATAGCAGACATGCACCTTTGGAAAGTAGCAGGAGCATTACATAAACCAAAAGGCATAAGCATAAGTTCCATAAGGGCAAGTAAAAGTAGTTTTTTATTGATCTTGTTGTTTAATAGCAATTTGAGAGAAACCGGAATAACCATCAAGAAAACAAAAATGGGTCTTTTTGGACAATCTTTCCAACATTTGATCAATAAAAGGAAGCGGGTAGTGATCTTTATTAGTAACTTTATTGACTTTCCTAAAATCGATGCACATCCTATAGCATACCACTATTCTTTGAGGAATAAGCTCATCATTATCATTAGGGACAACGGTAATACCTCATTTTTTAGGAACACAATGAACAGGACTAACCCATTCACTATCAGCAATAGGGTAAATAATACCAGCATCCAGGAGTTTCAATACCTCATTCCTTACCACTTCCTTCATATTAGGATTTAAACGTCTTTGGTGCTCCACTACTGGCTTCGCATATGGTTCTATGTTGATAGAGTGTTGACATATAGTAGGTGAAATCCCTTTTAAATCATCCAGAGTGTAGCCCATAGCTCCTCGGTGTTTCTTCAAAACTTCCAATAACCTTTCTTCTTCCGTCCCTGAAAGTTTAGCGCTAACAATAATAGGATATATCTTTTTATCATCAATATAGGCATATTTAAGATCATCAGGGAGAGGTTTCAGATCGAAAACCGGATCCTTCTTAGGTGGCATCGTGGTACCCAAGTCTTCTACAGGCAAGTCGTGCTTAAGCAACCTGGGTTGACGACGGAGGATCTCGTCAATCTCATTCCTTTCTTCCATGAAGATCTCACTTTGGTGATCTTCCATAAATTTTTGCAAAGCATTGTTAGGAGCAAGAGAGATAGAAGCAAGTTGTTCAACTCTAAAATCCTCATTATGGGTTTCCTCTTCGCAAGGTTCTTTAGTAAATTTAGAAAATTTAAACTCGTAAGATTCCCCATCAAACTTAGTCAAGATTTTCTCCCTCTTACAATCAATAATAGCTCCACAAGTACTCAAGAAAGGTCTACCAAAAATGATAGGATAAGTTTTACTAGCAGCTGAACCAAGTACTAGAAAATCAGCAGGGTACTTAATCTTACCACAAAGAACTTCCACGTCTCGCACAATACCAATTGGAGAGATGGTCTCTCTATTAGCAAGGTGAATAACCACATCAATCTCTTCCAACTCACAAGGACTGATCTCATGCATAATTTCTCTGTAAAGCTCATAAGGAATAACACTGGAACTTGCACCAATATCACATAAACCATAATAGCAATTATCACCAATTCTAACAGAAAGCACAGGAACACTAGCCTTTTTAGTTCTATTGGGATGTGAAACAATATTAGAAGCATCCTCACAAAAGACTATGTGCCCATCTTATACGCTTTTAGTGACAAGGTCTTTCACAATTGCTACCACAGGTTCAATGTTTATTTGTTCATCAGGTTTTACAGTTCTATTTTCACTTTTAGTGATTACATTAGTTATCATAGGATGATCCTTTACCTTATCTGGGAAGGGAATCTTCTCGATATAAGGTTCAGGTAGAATATGATCAATAATGCAACACTCAGTGCTCCCAACAGGAACACGATCAACAATATCTTTATAAGGTGGATGGTACTTATTCCAACCCCTTTTTGGAATTTCAATATAAGAAGCAAAAGCTCTAAAGCAATTCGTAATAACTTGCAAATCAAGACCATAAGCATTACTAATATTATGAAAGTCATTAGTTCCCATAAAATATTCAATGCATTCATAATCATAATTTATACCTGACTTTCTACCTTCGTCATTCTCCCAAGCTTCGGCATTGTCTTGAATACGATCTAGAAGATCCCATTTAGCTTCTTCTTCCATGCGAGTGAATGATCCAGCACAAGAAGCATCCAATAAATCTTTATCACGTAGAGGGAGCCTTGCATAAAAGTTATTGATAATAATATTGTTGGGGAGCTCATGAATGGGACATTTGAGCATTAGTAACTTCAATCTCCCCCAAGCTTGAGCTGTACTCTCTCCATCAAGAGGCCAAAAGTTGTATATTTGATTCCGATCTTTATGAATCTCACTAGGAGGATAAAACTTTGAATAAAAGAGAGGCACTATTTCCTCCCATTCCAGAGCTTGACCAGTCTTCAGCAGCTTATACCATTCCTCGGCTCTTCCTTTCAGTGATAATGAGAATAACTTCTTCTTAACTTGATCTGTAGTAATACCTGCACACTTGAACAACCCGCATAATTCGTGTATAAAGAGTAAATGATCATCGGGATGGACAGTTCCATCCCCAACATAGTAGGTATCCATAACACGATCAATAATTCTTGTAGGTATTTTGAAAACATCTTTCTCAGCAGGTGATGGCTTATCTACTACCTTAGCAGTGGTAGTAGCACTACCAAATAAGAAACTCAGCGAATTATCCATAACGAAAATAAAACAACTAGCAGAAGTAAACAATACTTACAGTAGAAGTTTCCTTTACCAGTTCCACTCTCCAATAGCACTTCACTCCCCGGCAACGGCGCCAGAAAATAGTCTTGATGACCCACAAGTATAGGGGGTGTATCGTAGTATTTTCGATAAGTAAGAGTGTCGAACCCAACGAGGAGCAGAAGGTGCTGGCTAGTGGTATGGATCAGGAATTCTCTGCAAATACTTAGCAAACGGATTTTTAGGGGTTTTCGATAAAGCAAGTAAACAAAGTACGAGTAAACAAAAGACAGTAGGAATAAATGCAGCAAGTGGCCCAATCCTTTATGCAGCAAAGGACAAGCCGGTTGTATTTCTATAGATGACCAAATGTTCTCGAGGACACATGGGAAGACTGTCAAGTGCTTTCGTTTCATATAGTCGATTAATCTTCTCTAGCTTGCTAAGTGTTGTGTGGGTGAACCTGTGCTAATGTACCGCCCCATCCAAGACTAATACATACTTGTGATTATACCCCTTGCAAACATCCGTAAGTACAAGAAAGTAATTAAGGTAGAAACCTAACCACAGCTTTGAACTCTAAGGCCCTTACGTCCCTTGTGCAATGGTTTCCTAACGGGGGTTCAGGTTTCTGTCACTCCGGCAACCCCTACGATTAGTAGCCAAATACACAATGCATTTCCCTAGGCCCATATAGGTTAAGTGTCATGTAGTCGACGTTCACATGACACCACTAGAAGAAGTACACCACAACTTACATAAAAATCTATTGAATCTTTCTCAACGCAACTCCACTACTAACAACAAGACTTCTCCCATGTCCTCAAGAACAAAACGAACTACTCACAAGGCATCATATGGATCATGATCAGAGATGGAATAATGATGTATAACAATCTGAACATAAACAATAATTCAATGGTTCACTCAATAGCATCAACTACAAGGAGTAATCAACACCGGGAAAGTTTCCCCTATGAACTATAGCAAGATTCAACGCAATTGTTACAGCAATATGGAGATGGTGATGAGGGTGCTGATGGTGATGATGGTGGTGATGATGATGATGATGATGATCCCGATGAAGTCCAGCTTGATGGTGGTGTCGATGGCGACGATCTCCCCTCTCCGAGAAGGAATTCCCCCGGTAGAAATCTGTCTGTCGGAGAGATCTTTCTCTCTCGGTGTTTTCCGCCCCGCAGAGGCGGTAGAATCTTTATGTGGTCGCCCCCTGAGTCTTAGGGTTTCGTGGGGATGATATACGCCAGAGGAGAGAAGCTGGAGTGGGCCAGGACGGCCACACCACTCCCAGGCGCGGCCTAGGCCTGCCCGCGCCATGGGGTGGTGTGGGCCCCTGTGGCCCACCTCCACTCCATCTTCTGGCATCCTGAGTCTTCTGGAAAAATAGGATTTTCCGTATATTTTCCCGGATTTTCTGATCTTCGTAAATTTTGCCTCCAAACAGCACCTTTTCCATCAGAATCCTGACTGCAACGGTCCATGCTCCAAAAGTCATCAACCATGCAAAAATAGATGAAATAACATAAGTATCACCTCTCAATACGAAATATATCAATGAATAATAGTGAATTAAGACATAGAATAGTGATGCAAAATGGACGAATCACATATTAGCATCAAAAGATTCATAGCAAGGTTCTATCTCTAGTTCATCATTAGTAATGCTCTCCTCATGAGTGTCTAGGCACAAGGCCTCCGTAGATAAATTACAATCAGTTTTAGCATTATAAGAATCATTACTAGAGAGAGAGGCATCATAAACAAATGTAATATTTGTAGTGTGCCAATCTTTGTCAACCTCAACGTTTTGTTGTTCCTCCTCTTTATCTTGTGGCTCCTGCAAATGGTTATCTTCGGGCACTATGGTTTTAGACCGTGCCTTACTCTAACACAAGTGGATCATCACTAAGATGTTCTTGGCAATAATATTGTAACATTGGTAACAAGTTGGTAAGTTTCATATGAAGCATACTATCGCTACTCTTTCTCATGATTTAATCTTTTGAGAGTAGATCATGGACACATTTATAAACCAAATACTCTAAAACTTCAACTCTAGTGTAACATACTAGGGATTCTTGAAGAGTAATGGAACATTGAAAACTAAGGTGGCCAACTGCCATACATTTATCACAAATCTCATGATATGAATTATAAAATGATTTTGCACAACCATCCAACATGTCATACAAGTTAAACAAACCCATACCAGCGGTAGTAGCATGTTCGCTGCGGTGTACATCCTTTTCTTGTTTCTTCTCTGAGTCCTGCAAAAGGTTAGGCTCTTCCACAACAGAAGTGGTCAATAATGCATTACTACTGAAGTTATCAAAATAATAAGAGTATATATGATGTACTATTCCATAGACTCTATCTAGTGCTTTATTTTCTTCATTTATATTTCTCATGCGAGCTAGCAACTCACAACAACCAGTAAAAAGCACATATTCTAAAACCTCCACATCAACAAAACCTTCATTACTTTTATTGTAAGATGCTAATGTGGTATCAATGCTACACTCACATTGATAATTAATATGATCTATGGATCTGCAATTTTCACAAACAAATTTGTATGAGGCACATAACATGGAGGAATAAAGTTTCAACCATTCTTCTAATGTGTCTTGCCTCGTAACATAATATCCAAAAGTTCCAACTTTCTTCTCCTCCATTGCGAGCTTCATCTGTTCAAAAAAGCAATCTGGGAAGACATGATTAGTAGAAAATGTTTTTATAGTTTTTGTTTTATAAATCTTTATAGGTTTTTGGTTTTAATTTTTTTGGTTCTTTTCAAATAAGTAAAAAACCGTAAATAGAAACAAACGGAATAAACTATGTGCGAGTGGGTATGTAATAACCAAGCGCTATGCTCCGCGGCAACGGCGCCAACTTGATGACTCGTTTCCTGCATCCAACAACAGGGTTATTGCAGTACTCGTAGAGGCAACTATTTATTAGAAAGATTGATCCCAAAGGAGCTTTGTAGGATGGAAACCACACAACCCCGCAACTGCGTTCTCAATGCAGCCACGTTCGCACCCAAAACTTTGTTTGGAAATAGTCTACTCTATAGGTTACTAGAATAACAATGAATGAGCGAGTAACTAAAAGCAAAGTAAATATCAAAAGTAAAGTAGAGCAAGATAGTATCTATGAAGTGTTGTGTAACATGATTAAGGGGTTCTCAAGGAGTGTAGGATTCACCACTAGCATGGAATAATTATGAATTATTAGCATAACCTATTTCTTATGTCATGATATGTGTGGAGAGAGCTCCATAATAAGATGTTCACTACAAGGCTCATAGGAAGCCACTTTGTTGAGCCAAGAGTGAGGTCACCTCTAAATAATCACTGTGACGTTTGAGAGCAGTCACCCATACAAACCACCATAATTAAGGGTTTCCCCGTGGATATCGTAATTAGCTTAGGAAGTCCCTCTTTAATCCTCCTTTGACCGTGTAGGTTACAAGCCGCGCTAATCTGTCACGGGGCCATTCCGGGTACGCTTCCAAGACACGTCCAAAGGATTTCTCCCTCCCTTTAGTCCCAAGGGCAAATGGTATGCGGCCGACTACACATACCATCTAAAGAGAGAGATCAAACACAAATCATAGATCAATGGATCTTTGTACACACGTAATAGATCATTTTTATTTCAATGCAAAATAATACTAGGGTTTCACCATCTCTCCCCAAGAACAAGGCAACTACTCATACATGAAGGGCGTCAATATCATGGCAATTGTATGGATGCAATATGAAGGTACAATTGAATACAAGTGCAAATCCACAATAGAGACTGGACTACAACAAAGTAAACAAAAGGGATCGAAGTTGGAGAAGTTGTTGATGAAGATGTTGATGAAGATCGATGTGTAGCCCTTCAAGATGCAAGTTTCCTATCTCCCATGAGTGCTATGGTGATGTAGATCTTGTGGGCGATGGCTATGGAAGAGGCGGAGCGACAGGGCTCCGCCCCTATGGCGTGTGTGGACTCTCTCTCTCGTTTTAGAGTTTCCCCCTCTTTAAATAGGCATCTAGAGGTCGGTTTTACGAACCGACGGAGCTAGGAGCCAAATATACCCATTGGGCCTTCACAAATGTTGTTCTACTTGACGAAACAAGCCGTCAGAGGGCGGTACGGCCGTACGGTATGGGCAGGCTCCGCCCGTACCAGTGGTCGTTAAGCCTTCTGAACTCTACAGTTTTTTGGTTGCCATTTCTTTATACAGACTCCGGTTGAGGTGTTCTTTGGCTCGTTGGATTCGTATGGATGAGGGCTACAACACCATGGCCTTGGATCTTAATTTGGAGTTAATGGAAAAACCCACTTTTTCCTCCCCTCAAATGGCTAAGTCTGGTGCCTGCAACTCCTCCATATTGAATCCTCTTTGCTCCTTTTATCCATGATTCTCCATAGCACCTACACACAAATCGAAGACAATAAAAAGGTAATAAAATCCCAATAAAACTACTAATGTGCAAAGTCTATGTGGAAATGAATGATAACTAGGAATCAATACATAATAGATATTGTTGTAGAAAGATGTAGCATGTGATGAGTGAAAATATGAATAATTTTTATAGTTAAATATGCATAAATTTTGGAATCATCAGTCCCCTGCCATGGCCATGGTTCTGGAGTATTTTCACCTCCGCCCTGGTGCTTCAAGGGAGGGCAAAGTTTTGTTGCCGCCGCTGCTGATTTTCCTTTTTCACGCCGCTGCCTTCCTTGGATGTTGATCCTAATCCACCCCACCATCTCCCTCTACATCCGTCCTCCTTATCCTCTACCACAATTGTGTGATTCTGGAGGCATGGAAACTGCTGAGAAAGCCGCTCGAGAGAGGAGAGATGATCAAATCGATGTGGTTCTTGGAGATGAGATAGGGAGAAGATGAACCCGCGAGGCTGTGTCAGTGATACGTCCATTTTGCATCACCATTCTGTATCATAATTTACTGTTATTCATTGATATATTTCATACTAAGAGATGATACTTATGTAATTTCATCTGTTTTTGCATGGTTGATGACTTCTGGAGCATGGACCGTTGTAGTCAGGATTCTGATGGAAAAGGGGTTGTTTGGAGGTGAAATTCGCGAAGATCAGAAAATCCGGGAAAATACATGGAAAATCCTATTTTTCTAGAAGACGAATGTAACACCCTCAGAATCGGCCCTATGCAAGTTTCAGCGAATCCCGCCAAACCCGCATAGAAACGATTCAAAGGTGCCCACCAGGCACTTGCGTGCGGGTGGAAAACGAAGTAATATCATTACACAATAGTCCACGATGGAACCCACAGAACATATATATACAACAACGACTCAAAAAGTCAAGAATACAGATATACAATACCAAGATCCAAATCATCTTGAAAACGATACGGCGTCCGAGTACGGACAAGATGCAAATGGGGCTAAGAGCCCTGAAGAATAACCAATGGCGTCCATAACCCTGCCCAGGCCAAGCCGGAAGGGTAACCCTGCTAACGACGTCGATCTCAAACCTGCTTAAACAAAAGGGGTGCCGACAAGGGGCAAAGGAAAAAGAGAGAGCGGTCAGTACTGAGGCCAGTACACGGCGAGGCTAGAATTCGGCGGTCCTCGCCTACATAGGTATGGTGGACTGAAGCGGCAGCGGCAGCATGCACTAAACAACCTATAGAGACTCGATACAACTGGCGGCTATCATAGAGGGGTAAGAAAGACCTATCCGGAACCATCCTGATACTAACACCAAACAATCCCATCCTGGTATTCCCCCTCGAGACCAAACGAGGAAGTCAACCGAGGAACTCACACAGTTGGCAGTTTTATTTATTCAGTTATTGTTGCAGCAATTACTAGTCAGGCGTAGATAATCGTCCTGATAAAATAAACAGTGGGCCGTTTTAATTAACCATTCCGTTGTAGTTGCAACACT
Source organism: Avena sativa (assembly GCA_916181665.1). Lineage (NCBI taxonomy): Eukaryota > Viridiplantae > Streptophyta > Magnoliopsida > Poales > Poaceae > Avena > Avena sativa. The sequence continues at coordinate 174,420,659 of OV702290.1, read as the reverse complement.
TACTAGTCAGATACAATTAGCATGATATATCCCAAAAACCCAGCAGTTGTTGGTACTTTTACTTAGCCATTCCGTTGTAGTGAAGCTGATTACTAGTCATATCGGATACAAGTCAATTTATAACAATAAACTTTAGTTATAGTTGTCTATGATCAAGCACTGTGCTCCAAGTCGTCCATAACCGCGGACACGGATTCTCGAAAAGATTTAACCCTGCAGGGGTGCACCAAAGTATCCACAGGCACTTCGACCCTTTTTGCCAGATCAGTTAACATACACCCATCGGTATGTCGGCGGGGCCTAAGTCACGACGTTCCCAGACCCAAAGCAAGTACATGGGGGCCACCCCACCAAGTCGAACCCGCAACGAAGTCGGCCGGTCTCCGAGACGGACTTAGGGTTTGGGTAGACGGCTGTGAACGACAGCAAATCCCAAAACTGGGACTGTCGACACCGCGAAAACGTGTCCCGATCCTAAACAGTACAGTGTGCTATCCATCGCACAATTTAAATAAAGCGGTAAAGCATGGCATAAGTACAGGATAGTAAATAAAACCTCAAACTAGTTTGTGGCCCCCAGTACAATACTTTGAAATCAGGTAATAATCCATGGGGGGCCCATATCTCCCCACCTGCGGTTAGCGCGCTCGATCTCGGAACAGGTGTCAAGAACTCGGGGTCCTACGGGACACAAGTGGGCGGTCGGAAACCAGATATTATCTATCACCCACCGGTGCCTCTGCTTACCTACTTCAATTTTAGTTGTTAAACAGTAATTAAAGTGAATAATAATTAAAGCCATGACCATCTCCAACATCAACATACGGCAATACTCCAACAACTGTGATACTGGACGACACGCAACAACTTATGAGCAAGCGACTACGGCCCGCAAGTCCAACTATCTACCAATTAACAGGTAATAGGATGTGTCCAAGGCAATATAGGGCTGCAAGGGGATATCACGGGTACGGAAACTAGAGCATCGCAACACAGATAGCAATAGATCAACAGGAGGGAATAAATACTATAAAAGTAAGATAGGTAGAAAGGGGAGGTGCTCGCCTGAAAACATTGCCGAAGGTTCATCCGAAGATCGGGTCGACACTCGCATCAACTCAACGGCCTTATCCGCGAAGAACCAAAACACTAGAATAAACACCGGATGCAATATTTAATACTACGGCAAAAGATCGGGCATGATGCATGCATGATGTATGACATGGCAAAGATGCGATGCAACTAGGTCATATTAAGCGGAACCGGGGCCCCGACAATTAATTAAATGGTTCAAGTTGTTTAACTACCCCGCAATTCAAATGTTGTTTTAACAAGGCAAAATGTACCACCGGTTCGCTACGCAAATTTAAATGAGGCCAATATAAGACTGGATTTGCCCGCATATGGGCCCCATATTTAATTATTAGGTGAATCGGCAACAGGCCCCCAAACCACACAAATATGCATGCATGATCAATTGAATATGCAACAAGGTTTATGTTTAGCATTTATAAAATAGGGTTCGAGAAAGGGGTTCGCACATTAGGGTTCGGCGATCTTGGGTTCCGGGGTTCGGGGTCGGTCTCAGGGTTCGGATCTGGGGTTCGGGGCCTCAGGGTCTTGGGGTTCGCGTCCGTGTGGCGGTCTTGTTGTTCCGTGAAGGAGGACTTGGTTCGGTGTCGGGGGCACATCGGACTCGCCCTGGTCGGTGCCGTTCTTGTCGTCACGAAGATCTTGTCGGGTTTGCGGGTCGGGTCGGACTTGGCGTCCGGGGTGAAGCACTTGTGTGCGACGTCGTCGGCATCGGTGCGGGGAGGGTCTTGCCGTTCCGTTGCGATCTTGGCGGTTATCTAGTGGCACCATGTACACCCCTCGAGCCCATCGGCATTGAGCCGGTCTTGTCGTTGAGCATCCCTGTACGAAGGCCTGGGTGTTCCGGTTCCATTGACGATGGAGATCTTGATTCAACATCATCGCGGCCTTCGAGGTTTCGGCTAGCGGAGCCGGGAAGGAGTTCTTGGGGTCCGGGGAGGGAATCCTATCGCATCCGAGGGGGTACACCGCTTAGGCGAAACAGAGGAACATCACGAGGAGGTCCTGTCCTGTACGGGCATTATCCCGAACACCTTGCAGGGGAGCGGCCGCGTGCAGCACTGGGGAAGCTGAGCGGCGTCGAGCTCGAGGGCAGGCAGGCGCACGGCGGCAGGGACTTGCGGACGCGGCGGCGACGAGCTCGGGACCGGGGGCGCGGAGGCTACCGACGAAGGGGCCCGCAGAGGAGCGGCTCGGAAGAAGCGAGGCAGACCGGCGGTTGGGGCGCGATGGCGAGCTAGGGGGCCTGCGGCGAGAGGGCAGGGCGGGGAGGCGGACAGGGGCGGTGCTGAGGTCGACGGCGGGGGTCGCCGGCGAGGGGGTGGTCTCCTGGGCGGCGAGCGGGGCGGCCGGCGTTGCGGAAGGCGAGGCAGAGGCGGGCGTGGAACGGAGGCGAGGTGAGCGCGGCCGGAGCGACGGTGGAGCTCTGCTTGGCGGTGAAGGCGAGAGGGTGCGCGGGGCGAGGAGGAGAGGGTGTCGCCGGAGACGGGGTTCTGGCGGGGCCGGTCGCTGGCGGAGCCGCGGCTGCCGGGAGGAGGCAGAGAGACGGGGCAGAGGATGGGGACGGACGCGGGGAGGTGCGGGGCGGAGCCGGCCGGAGGCGGACGACGGGGAGGGCGGTGGTCGGAGGAAGGAGGGGCCAGCGGACGCGGCGAGGTGCTGCGGTGGTGTCAGGGGGCGCCGGCGAGCTGCAGAGGAGAGGGAGGGTGCGGCGCCGGGCGGACGGGGGGAAGAACGCGGGAGGGAGAGGAGGCGCGTGGGGAAGGAGAGAGGAGTGGTGGGTCCGGGGCGCGGGTGGGGTCGGCTGTCAGCGGGTGGGTCGGTCTGGAGGGCGTGCGCGTGGGCCGCGTGTGTGTTGTGTGCGTGGGTGGTTGGGGTGGCCAGGGTGTGTGGGGGCAGAGGATGGAGGGTTGGGAGAATGAGGTGGCAGGGTCTGATTGGGTGGGGATTGGGATGAGGTTGAGGTGGCGAGAGATGATTGGGTGGGGTGAGGTGGAGGAGGGGTGGGTAGAATAGGACCGGGTAGACTAGGGATTTTGGGGTGGGCCGTTTTAATTTCTGGGGTGGTCGTTCGGGTCGATTCGGCCCGTTCGACTGCCCCACTAAAAATAATTTAACAATTTTATTTGTTTTAAACGGACCGTTTGCAAACCGATAGCGGACAAACAAAAATATTCCGGCGACCCGGTTTTGCGTGTTGAACAAAGGCGGGGCGTTTAGAAAACAAAACTAGGTTTTTTTCCGGAATAGTTTTATGCAGGCAAATGCAAGATGATGACGATGCTCAAATGCAATGTGGCATGATGACATGAGCATGCGGTCATGATGATGCAATGCACAAAAACAGCGCGATTTTCTAGTAGTGGTTTTGCGGGATGCCACAATTCGACACCACTAACAATGGATCTCGCCCTCGAGATCCGCCTCATGGTACCGGAAGGGAGGTCGGCGATCTGCATCTTCTCGCTTCGTGTAGATCACCGCGACACCACTAACAAGAGGTCGTTGTCCGTGATCGTCGAGGGAACACCCCGGAACAAAAGGTCGAAGGTAGAGGTATCAACAAATAAAGCCACCTCTAACTCCGATGGAAAGAGGGAACCGATGCATTCTCATCCACTTCAATGTACCAAAGCGAATAGAAAGGGTAGTCGGCATGGGGGCCAATCCATCACGCACCCAAACTATTACTCTGCACAATCAGTAGAAAAGCGTGCAACCATTCTCGGAATCAGACTGAAGATCTCGACAAACGAGGTTCCAAAACAAAGGAGTGATGCAGACTCTGCATCGGATCTGGCGTAGATGATGTAGTCGCGTCGGAAAACACCGGAAGGCACAAGAAGGAACAAAGAGAAGTCCACCAGACGAGGATTCCTCGGATAGCACGAAGACCAGATGTAGCAACACCGTTACCAAAAGAGGAAGCGAAACCCTGAAGGTACGACGGAACCCAACCACGAGAAATCCTGGACTCGAAGAGAGAGAAGAGAACGGATTCAAAACACGCAGAGGTGAGAGGAGAGCAGCAGAGGGGTAAGGAGTAAAATCAGACCTAATCAGAACTATCCAACCGATTTTGCAAAAATAATTTTGACACTCTACATCGGCCGTTAGCTAGGTTATCCTACAGGCTGGACTTGTGGGGTATCGTAACTGCTGAGCTCTGATACCACTCTGTAACACCCTCAGAATCGGCCCTATGCAAGTTTCAGCGAATCCCGCCAAACCCGCATAGAAACGATTCAAAGGTGCCCACCAGGCACTTGCGTGCGGGTGGAAAACGAAGTAATATCATTACACAATAGTCCACGATGGAACCCACAGAACATATATATACAACAGCGACTCAAAAAGTCAAGAATACAGATATACAATACCAAGATCCAAATCATCTTGAAAACGATACGGCGTCCGAGTACGGACAAGATGCAAATGGGGCTAAGAGCCCTGAAGAATAACCAATGGCGTCCATAACCCTGCCCAGGCCAAGCCGGAAGGGTAACCCTGCTAACGACGTCGATCTCAAACCTGCTTAAACAAAAGGGGTGCCGACAAGGGGCAAAGGAAAAAGAGAGAGCGGTCAGTACTGAGGCCAGTACATGGCGAGGCTAGAATTCGGCGGTCCTCGCCTACATAGGTATGGTGGACTGAAGCGGCAGCGGCAGCATGCACTAAACAACCTATAGAGACTCGATACAACTGGCGGCTATCATAGAGGGGTAAGAAAGACCTATCCGGAACCAGCCTGATACTAACACCAAACAATCCCATCCTGGTATTCCCCCTCGAGACCAAACGAGGAAGTCAACCGAGGAACTCACACAGTTGGCAGTTTTATTTATTCAGTTATTGTTGCAGCAATTACTAGTCAGGCGTAGATAATCGTCCTGATAAAATAAACAGTGGGCCGTTTTAATTAACCATTCCGTTGTAGTTGCAACACTTACTAGTCAGATACAATTAGCATGATATATCCCAAAAACCCAGCAGTTGTTGGTACTTTTACTTAGCCATTCCGTTGTAGTGAAGCTGATTACTAGTCATATCGGATACAAGTCAATTTATAACAATAAACTTTAGTTATAGTTGTCTATGATCAAGTACTGTGCTCCAAGTCGTCCATAACCGCGGACACGGCTTCTCGAAAAGATTTAACCCTGCAGGGGTGCACCAAAGTATCCACAGGCACTTCGACCCTTTTTGCCAGATCAGTTAACATACACCCATCGGTATGTCGGCGGGGCCTAAGTCACGATGTTCCCAGACCCAAAGCAAGTACATGGGGGCCACCCCACCAAGTCGAACCCGCAACGAAGTCGGCCGGTCTCCGAGACGGACTTAGGGTTTGGGTAGACGGCTGTGAACGACAGCAAATCCCAAAACTGGGACTGTCGACACCGCGAAAACGTGTCCCGATCCTAAACAGTACAGTGTGCTATCCATCGCACAATTTAAATAAAGCGGTAAAGCATGGCATAAGTACAGGATAGTAAATAAAACCTCAAACTAGTTTGTGGCCCCCAGTACAATACTTTGAAATCAGGTAATAATCCATGGGGGGCCCATATCTCCCCACCTGTGGTTAGCGCGCTCGATCTCGGAACAGGTGTCAAGAACTCGGGGTCCTACGGGACACAAGTGGGCGGTCGGAAACCAGATATTATCTATCACCCACCGGTGCCTCTGCTTACCTACTTCAATTTTAGTTGTTAAACAGTAATTAAAGTGAATAATAATTAAAGCCATGACCATCACCAACATCAACATACGGCAATACTCCAACAACTGTGATACTGGACGACACGCAACAACTTATGAGCAAGCGACTACGGCGCGCAAGTCCAACTATCTACCAATTAACAGGTAATAGGATGTGTCCAAGGCAATATAGGGCTGCAAGGGGATATCACGGGTACGGAAACTAGAGCATCGCAACACAGATAGCAATAGATCAACAGGAGGGAATAAATACTATAAAAGTAAGATAGGTAGAAAGGGGGAGGTGCTCGCCTGAAAACATTGCCGAAGGTTCATCCGAAGATCGGGTCGACACTCGCATCAACTCAACGGCCTTATCCGCGAAGAACCAAAACACTAGAATAAACACCGGATGCAATATTTAATACTACGGCAAAAGATCGGGCATGATGCATGCATGATGTATGACATGGCAAAGATGCGATGCAACTAGGTCATATTAAGCGGAACCGGGGCCCCGACAATTAATTAAATGGTTCAAGTTGTTTAACTACCCCGCAATTCAAATGTTGTTTTAACAAGGCAAAATGTACCACCGGTTCGCTACGCAAATTTAAATGAGGCCAATATAAGACTGGATTTGCCCGCATATGGGCCCCATATTTAATTATTAGGTGAATCGGCAACAGGCCCCCAAACCACACAAATATGCATGCATGATCAATTGAATATGCAACAAGGTTTATGTTTAGCATTTATAAAATAGGGTTCGAGAAAGGGGTTCGCACATTAGGGTTCGGCGATCTTGGGTTCCGGGGTTCGGGGTCGGTCTCAGGGTTCGGATCTAGGGTTCGGGGCCTCAGGGTCTTGGGGTTCGCGTCCGTGTGGCGGTCTTGTTGTTCCGTGAAGGAGGACTTGGTTCGGTGTCGGGGGCACATCGGACTCGCCCTGGTCGGTGCCGTTCTTGTCGTCACGAAGATCTTGTCGGGTTTGCGGGTCGGGTCGGACTTGGCGTCCGGGGTGAAGCACTTGTGTGCGACGTCGTCGGCATCGGTGCGGGGAGGGTCTTGCCGTTCCGTTGCGATCTTGGCGGTTATCTAGTGGCACCATGTACACCCCTCGAGCCCATCGGCATTGAGCCGGTCTTGTCGTTGAGCATCCCTGTACGAAGGCCTGGGTGTTCCGGTTCCATTGACGATGGAGATCTTGATTCAACATCATCGCGGCCTTCGAGGTTTCGGCTAGCGGAGCCGGGAAGGAGTTCTTGGGGTCCGGGGAGGGAATCCTGTCACATCCGAGGGGGTACACCGCTTAGGCGAAACAGAGGAACATCACGAGGAGGTCCTGTCCTGTACGGGCATTATCCCGAACACCTTGCAGGGGAGCGGCCGCGTGCAGCACTGGGGAAGCTGAGCGGCGTCGAGCTCGAGGGCAGGCAGGCGCACGGCGGCAGGGACTTGCGGACGCGGCGGCGACGAGCTCGGGACCGGGGGCGCGGAGGCTGCCGACGAAGGGGCCCGCAGAGGAGCGGCTCGGAAGAAGCGAGGCAGACCGGCGGTTGGGGCGCGATGGCGAGCTAGGGGGCCCGCGGCGAGAGGGCAGGGCGGGGAGGCGGACAGGGGCGGTGCTGAGGTCGACGGCGGGGGTCGCCGGCGAGGGGGTGGTCTCCTGGGCGGCGAGCGGGGCGGCCGGCGTTGCGGAAGGCGAGGCAGAGGCGGGCGTGGACCGGAGGCGAGGTGAGCGCGGCCGGAGCGACGGTGGAGCTCTGCTTGGCGGTGAAGGCGAGAGGGTGCGCGGGGCGAGGAGGAGAGGGTGTCGCCGGAGACGGGGTTCTGGCGGGGCCAGTCGCTGGCGGAGCCGCGGCTGCCGGGAGGAGGCAGAGAGACGGGGCAGAGGATGGGGACGGACGCGGGGAGGTGCGGGGCGGAGCCGGCCGGAGGCGGACGACGGGGAGGGCGGTGGTCGGAGGAAGGAGGGGCCAGCGGACGCGGCGAGGTGCTGCGGTGGTGTCAGGGGGCGCCGGCGAGCTGCAGAGGAGAGGGAGGGTGCGGCGCCGGGCGGACGGGGGGAAGAACGCGGGAGGGAGAGGAGGCGCGTGGGGGAGGAGAGAGGAGTGGTGGGTCCGGGGCGCGGGTGGGGTCGGCTGTCAGCGGGTGGGTCGGTCTGGAGGGCGTGCGCGTGGGCCGCGTGTGTGTTGTGTGCGTGGGTGGTTGGGGTGGCCAGGGTGTGTGGGGGCAGAGGATGGAGGGTTGGGAGAATGAGGTGGCAGGGTCTGATTGGGTGGGGATTGGGATGAGGTTGAGGTGGCGAGAGATGATTGGGTGGGGTGAGGTGGAGGAGGGGTGGGTAGAATAGGACCGGGTAGACTAGGGATTTTGGGGTGGGCCGTTTTAATTTCTGGGGTGGTCGTTCGGGTCGATTCGGCCCGTTCGACTGCCCCACTAAAAATAATTTAACAATTTTATTTGTTTTAAACGGACCGTTTGCAAACCGATAGCGGACAAACAAAAATATTCCGGCGACCCGGTTTTGCGTGTTGAACAAAGGCGGGGCGTTTAGAAAACAAAACTAGGTTTTTTTCCGGAATAGTTTTATGCAGGCAAATGCAAGATGATGACGATGCTCAAATGCAATGTGGCATGATGACATGAGCATGCGGTCATGATGATGCAATGCACAAAAACAGCGCGATTTTCTAGTAGTGGTTTTGCGGGATGCCACAACGAAGAAAGCCAGAAGGGGGAGTGGAGATGGGCCACAGGGGGCCCACACCACCCCCTGGCGCGGGCCACCCTAGGTCGCACCACCAGGTGGTGTGGCCGCCCTGGTCCACCTCTGGCTCTCCCCTTTGGCGTATATTATCCTCCCGAAACCCTAAGACTCCGAGAGCGACCACAGAAAGATTCCGCCGCCTATGCGGGGCGGAAAACACGGAGATAGAAAGAACTCTCCGGCAGACAGAATTCTGCCGGGGCAATTCCTTCCCAGAGAATGGAGATCGTCGCCATCAACACCACCATCAAGCTGGACTTCATCATCATCATCACCACCATCATCTCCATCCGCACCATCATCCCCACCATCATCTTACTGTAACAATTGGGTTGAGTTTTGCATAGTTCTTAGGGGAAACTTTCCCGGTGTTGATTACTCTTTATAGTTGATGCTACTGAGTGAACCATTGAATTATTGTTTATGTTCAGATTGTTATACATCATTATTCCATCTCTGATCATGATCCATATGATGTCTTGTGAGTAGTTCGTTTTGTTCTCGAGGACATGGGAGAAGTCATGTTGTTAGTAGTGGAATTGTGTTGAGAAAGATTCAATGGTTTGTTAATTAAGTTGTGGTGTACCTATTCTAATGGTGTCATGTGAACGGTAACTACATGACACTTCACCTATATGGGCCTAGGGGAATGCATTGTGTATTTGGCTACTAATCGTAGGGGTTGCCGGAGTGACAGAAACCTGAACCCCCATTAGGAAACCATTGCACAAGGGACATCAGTGTCTTAGAGTTTAAAGTTGTGGTTAGGTTTCTACCTTAATTACTTTCTTGTACTTGCGGATGCTTGCAAGGGGTATAATCACAAGTATGTATTAGACCTAGGAAGGTCGGTACATTGGCACAGGTTCACCCACACAACACTTAGCAAGCTAAAGAAGATTAATCAACTATATGAAGCGAAAGCACTTGACGATATTCCCATGTGTCCTCGAGAACGTTTGGTCATCTTAAGTAATACAACCGGCTTGTCCTTTGCTGAAGAAAGGATTGGGCCACTCGTTACATTTATTCTTATTGTCTTTTATTTACTCGTACTTTATTTATCTGCTTTATCAAAACCCCTAAAAAATCTGTTTGCTAAGTATTTGCAGGGAATTCCTGATCCGTATCACTAACCAGCACCTTCTACTCCTCGTTGGGTTCGACACTCTTACTTATCGAAAATACTATGATACACCCCCTATACTTGTGGGTCATCAAGACTATTTTCTGGCGCCGTTGCCGGGGAGTGAAGCGCTATTGGGAGGAAACTTCTACTTTGAGTATTGTTTATTTTTGTTAGTTACTTTATTTTCAATATGGATAATTTGCTGATTTTCTTATTTCGTAATGCTACTACCACTGCTAAGGTAGTAGATGAACCACCACCTGCTGAGAATGATGTTTTTAAAATACCTACAAGAATTATTGATTGTGTTATGGATAACTACTATGTTGGAGATGGAACTGTCCATCCCGGTGATCATTTGCTCTTTATACACGAATTATGCGGGTTGTTCAAGTGTGTAGGTATTACAACAGATCAAGTCAAGAAGAATTTATTCTCATTATCACTAAAAGGAAGAGCTGAGGACTGGTATAAGCTGTTGAAGAATGGTCAAGCTCTTGAATGGGAGGAAATAGTACCTCTCTTTCATTCAAAGTTTTATCCTCGTAGTGAGATTCGTAAAGATCAGAATCAAATATACAACTTTTGGCCTCTTGATGGAGAGAGTACAGCTCAAGCTTGGGGGAGATTGAAGTTACTAATGCTCAAATGTCCCAGTCATGAGCTCCCCAACAATATTATTATCAATAACTTTTATGCAAGGCTTTCTCTTCATGATAAGGATTTATTGGATGCTTCATGTGCTAGATCATTCACTCGCATGGAAGAAGAAGCTAAATGGGATCTTCTGGACCATATTCAAGACAATGCTGAAGCATGGGAGAATGACAAAGGAAGAAACTCAGGTATAAATTATGATTATGAATGCATTGAATCTTTTATGGGAACTGATGACTTTCAAAATATTAAAAATGCTTATGGTCTAGACTCTCAAGCTATTGCAACTTATTTTAAGGCTTTTGCTTCCTACATTGAAGTGCCTAAAAATAAATGGAATAAGTATCATGAACCATATAAAGATGTTACTAAGTGTGTTCCTGCAAGAAATACTAAAGTTTATACTGCTAATCATGTTTCACCTGAGCCTTATATTGAGAAAATGCCTTTCCCAGTTAAGATAAATGAACATTCTATGACAGCTAGTATGGTTAATGAAAGTACAAATAAAGATGATGAACCTATAATAACAAATGTGAAAGACTTTGTCACTAAATATGTAGAAGAGAGACACACAATCCTTTGTAAGGATACCTCTAATATTGTTTCACAAAGTAGTGTTATAAGAACTAGTATTCCTATGTTTTCTGTTAGAATAAGAGATCATTGCTATGATGGTTCTTGTGATAGTTATATTGTTAAATTTATGCATGATACTGAAAGTTACTATGAGAGAGGGAAAAGTGTTCTTATGCATCTCAATAATATTAAGTTTCCTCGCTTTATGATGAAAGTCTTTATGTTGCACTTGTTTTTCCTTCCTATGTTAGCAGCCTCTGGTTTCAACAGTTTGTTTGCTTACAAAATTCCCTTGCATAGGAAGTGGGTTAGACTTAAAACATGTGTATTTTTGTTTCTTAATGCTCTCTTTCACTTCAATTTGTATTTGAGCATCATATGCCCATCTTAATGGCTATAAAGAAAGAGCTTTTTGGGAGACAACCCAATATATTTATGCTTTCAGTTTGTTTTCGTTTATTTGAGTCTTGGAAGTTATTACTTCGGTAATAACCTCTCCTTATCCTTTTTGTTTGGTTTTTGTGTCAAGATCAACCTCTAATGAGAGAGAAGTAATATTTGGGGAAGTTGCTGTCCCGAAACAGATTTTTGTGCTTCACCGTAAAAATTCGTGAGAGATCTCTGTACTTCGGATTGAGCTGTAATTTTTTTTGCTTCTGCCCAGATTGTTATTTAACTTTTGTTAGTTTTGCACTTTTTGATTTGAGCAACATAAAATTTTCGAAAAAATTGATCTTTACCTGCTGGTCTGTTTTGACAGATTTTGCCATTCTTGCATTTGCTTCTTAAAGCAATTTCCTTTTTGGATTTTTTTTGGGTTTTCGGAAGGAGTTGCTACAGTAGCTTATGTTTTGATAGATTTCAGCTGAAATTGGACCTAAAAGGTTTTATCACTTCACTTATACTAATGTTGCTAATGAGAACTGTGTGAAGTTTTGTGTGAAAGAAATTTCCAGGTTAGTGGAGAAAATGGTGTAATAAGAAAAAGTGAAAGGTTTCATGAGTCGAGCAATATGTGTATGGAGATGAAGATATTTATGTTATTCAAGTGGTGACTGCGGAATAATCTACTAAATACCAAATTCAGAGACCTGCAAAGTCCATTTTCGAATAGGTAACAGCTCTGGTAAGAAAAGTTCCACAAAAATTCTGTCAAGTCATATTTTTGTAGTTTTTATCCAATAAGGAAAGCTACGAAGCGAAAGAGGGACGGAAACGGAGCCAGGATGGCTCACACCACCCCCTGAAGTGGGCCCCCCTAGCCACGCCACCAGGTGGTGTGGCCACCTCGGCCTCCGTCTCCTATCTGTTTTCTCCCAGTACCTTCCTTTTGTTGTAAAACTTCGTAATATATAATCCCCCGGATCCCTCGAGGGTTGTATATCGTGTTCTCGTCGTGTTTTCGTTTCGATCTGTTTCTACCAGGAACTATTCTTAAAAGTTTAGAAGCACAATGGTGTCCGCCAAGGATAAAGGAAAGGAGCCTATGGAGGAAGATATCCAAGACCCCGGGCAGGAGAAGGAGATCAAGAGTGAAGACGAAGAGGAGGCAAAGCACACCGACACTACCATTGCAAGCATTGGAGTGGTGGCAAATCCTGCCAGGATTATGTCAACTGCAGGGAAGCCTCCTCATCACTGTTCGGATCCATGGTCACTTCCTCCACGCACCAAGAATCATTTCCATACCCTTATCCATGAGCATCAATACCAGAATATACCCAAGAAGAAACTACCCTCCAATTGGGATTTGCCTTGTTCTATCCATGCAGGAAAAGAAGACTTCAAGGAGGTAGAGTGGGGGAAGAATCGCAAGAGCTAGGATTCGCAACCCGACATGATCATGAGCCGCATTAAGCAAAACTCGGATTTGATTCGTACCCTCACCTTCGAGGTTGAGAACTTGGGGAAATTGATCAAAGAGCTCATCGAGAGGATACCACCACCACCAAAGGAGTAATTCATCATCAGGTTTTGGCATCCCCTTGGTTTGTTCCAAGCTTGGGGGAGTGTCGCGGTATCACATCACTATCTTCTATCTTTTTACCTTTTTAGTAGAGTCATATCATGAATAGAGAAGTTATTGTGTAGGATGGTTTGCATTATGGAAGTGTCCCCTCTCTCGTTAGATATGTATCCCTTGGTGTGATTTGCTGTTATGGATAATTAATGAGAAGTTCTATCATTTACTCTTTTGCATATCTTATATTTGTTTTCAATTCATGGTTATATGATTGATCTTGTTGATTAGTATTGGTATCACTTTTTGGGATCATTGAGTTAATTTAGTTGGTTTTGGCAAACCTGGCTCGGTCAGTAGCAACACTATTTTTGAGAGTTGAATGAAAAAGATAAAACTACTCTAAAGAAATATAATTTCATCATCTTTCTTTCTTGATTTGCTCATAAGTTTAGTATTCTCTGGTTAAGATCTTTTGTGCTTCCAAGGAAGATTGCATGTTTGTTTTTGTCATTTGTATGTTTGTTTGTTTCCTTCAACTCTTATACTTACTACCCAGCCTTGCTAGCCAAAAACCTGTACTGAGAGGGAATTCTTCTCGTGCACCCAATCCTTAAACCAAACCTATGCCATTTGTGTCCACTATACCTACCTATTAGCACTATTGCTATTCCAAGTAAATTCATGTTTTTATCTACCTTCTGAATTAAACTTGTTATGTGAAAATTAGTGATTAAAGCTCTCACGGACTTGGTGGCACACTTTACTTTCTTGCACTTAATAAACTTGAACCATTGTGCCCATCTATGTTGCGTATATGCTTGCGCTTTGTATGTTGTGAATTAGCAGAACCATGCTGTCATGGGGAACGCTTTCAACATTGCACCGGTACTTTGTACCTAGTTGATATCATGTTCTTTTGTCTATGGATGTCATCGGTGTGAAATGAAAGGGGAGCTAGTAAGTCCATGGAGTTATGTATGTGTGTTAGAGAAACGCCTGGGCCACCGGTCTGATCCATGATGTCATGGCGGAAACCTGCAGCGTAACCATAATGAGCATCTATGAAGCATTCTTCTTATAAAAAAGAGGAGAGATAGAGGTTGAGAAAAAGAAAAAGAAAAAAAGATGAGAAAAGAGGAAATAGAGAAAAAGCACCATATTCCCATGGTAAATAAGAAGATTGCTGAGATGCTTGTTGTTTGCTTGCCTTGTCATTTTGATATGGGGATTCTTCCGTATCATCGATCAAGGGGTACCCCGTTGGCGGTTCTCTATGATACACATGTACTTACTATGACAAGAACTTACCGGTGACTAGAGTTGACTAGCATGAGGAGCGGCCCTCGTATTCAAGGGACATGAGATTTTCAAATTACAACTTGTCAAGCATATCCTCATATTTGATCACTTTAACCTTAATCACCTAAATATGCTTATGATAGGGGCAATGAGAGCTGAAAGCTAATAAGTACCATAATTTTTGGAAGCTCTTTATGAGACTTGAAATCCCTGCTTCCCTCTGCGAAGGGCCTTTCTTTTACTTTTTAGTTGAGTCAGTAAACCTATTCCCTTCTATCTCAGCAAGTATTTTGAGTTTTTGTGTTTCATTCATTCATATGATGATTTCTTCAATCATGTTTCTTATGTTCCTTGTTTTGCACATTTTCTCTTATCTTAGTGTTTACTACTTTGAAAGCTATCATTGAAAACTAGTTATTTGTGAACTCCTGCAAATTGTGAACTATTCTTCGACCAAGAGCTAAGTTTGCCATTACCAATTATGATTTACTTTATGTATCTTTATTTGTGTTACCTTTACCTATTACAAGTTAAGTTATATAATGGTGAGTTGTCTGCTACTATGATCTATGTATTGATGAATGTGATGCGTCTTGTCCGTATTCTTTTATCGACTCTTCACTCCATAAACCTGAGGTCATGTTTATTGAGCTCAGTTTCGCTTGGGGACAAGCGAAGTCTACACTTGGGGGGAGTTGATACGTCCATTTTGCATCACCATTATATATCATAATTTACTGTTATTCATTGATATATTTCATATTAAGAGATGATACTTATGTAATTTCATCTGTTTTTGCATGGTTGATGACTTTTGGAGCATGGACCGCTACAGTCAGGATTCTGATGGAAAAGGGGCTGTTTGGAGGCAAAATTTGCGAAGATCAGAAAATCCGGGAAAATACATGGAAAATCCTATTTTTCTAGAAGACGAAGAAAGCCAGAAGGGGGAGTGGAGATGGGCCACAGGGGGCCCACACCACCCCCTAGCGTGGGCCACCCTAGGCCGCGCCACTAGGTGGTGTGGCCGTCCTGGTCCACCCATGGCTCTCCCCTCTAGCGTATATTATCCTCCTGAAACCCTAAGACTCGGGGAGTGACTACAGAAAGATTCTGCCGCCTCTGCGGGGCGGAAAACACTGAGAGAGAAAGATCTCTCCGGCAGACAAAATTTTGCCAGGGGAATTCCTTCCCAGAGAGGGGAGATCGTCGCTATCAACACCACCGTCAAGCTGGACTTCATCGTGACCATCATCATCATCATCTCCATCAGCACCATCATCACCACCATCATCTTGCTGTAACAATTGGGTTGAGTTTTGCATAGTTCTTAGGGGAAACTTTCCCGGTGTTGATTACTCTTTGTAGTTAATGCTATTGAGTGAACCATTGAATTATTGTTTATGTTCAGATTGTTATACATCATTATTCCATCTCTGATCATGATCCATATTGTTTTGTTCTTGAGGACATGGGAGAAGTCATGTTGTTAGTAGTGGAATTGTGTTGAGAAAGATTCAATGGTTTGTTAATTAAGTTATGGTGTACTTCTTCTAGTGGTGTCATGTGAACGTCGACTACATGACACTTCACCTATATGAGCCTAGGCGAATGTATTGTGTATTTGGCTACTAATCATAGGGGTTGCCGGAGTGACAGAAACCTGAACCCCCGTTAGGAAACCATTGCACAAGGGACGTCGGGGTCTTAGAGTTTAAAGTTGTGGTTAGGTTTCTACCTTAATTACTTTCTTGTACTTGCGGATGCTTGCAAGGGGTATAATCACAAGTATGTATTAGTCCTAGGAAGGTCGGTACATTAGCACAGGTTCACCCACACAACACTTAGCAAGCGAAAGAAGATTAATCAATTATATGAAACGAAAGCACTTGACGATATTCCCATGTGTCCTCAAGAACGTTTGGTCATCTTAAGTAATACAACCGGCTTGTCCTTTGGTGAAGAAAGGATTGGGCCACTCGCTGCATTTATTCTTATTGTCTTTTATTTACTCGTACTTTATTTACCTGCTTTATCAAAAAACCCTAAAAATATGTTTGCTAAGTATTTGCAGGGAATTTCCTGATCCATACCACTAGCCAGCACCTTCTGCTCCTTGTTGGGTTCGACACTCTTACTTATCAAAAATACTGCGATACACCCCTATACTTGTGGGTCATCAGTCAGCTGCTATCGACACATGTGCGCAGAAGCACGACTGTGCGACACCTTGGCACATGTGTTTCACCTCGACACGGAAAACTGTGGTGTAGGCCCACACGGCAGCGGCGCAACCCGACCAGGAGGTGCGGCAAATGTCTTGAGAATGCCCACATTTTACCAGGCTTAAGCCTATAGATAATTTTTCAATTTGAGACACATTGGCACAATGCCCCAAAAGATACTATATTTTGATATGGGGTGGCCAGATGTTCTCAGTAAGCGGATGGCGATGATGATGATGGATGGTTGATAACTAGCGTGTAGATATGATCTCTCCCGCTCGAACCCTGATGCCAATACAACAGCTCTCAAACCCTGTGGGATATTCACAACACCACGCTCTTGCGCACGTAGCCGTCGACCACAAACGGTATTTTGCAATCTACTGATTCCCAATGGAACAATAGACCACACTCAATTGCAGTATATAATTCGATCACAGGGTAATTTTAGAGGTTCTTAAAAGAATCAACTCCAAAATAGTTTTAACGTGGTCTAACCCTAATTGTGATGGCTACGGAGGTTTATATGAGGGTTGGGGCGTCCTCCCCTCTAATTGGGCCTAAAAACTGCCATAACTTGGGCCAAACTGACTCGGTTTGACTCAAACTGATACATACCGACTCATAGATGGGTTCAGCCTACTTGGCGCGCAGGCCATATGTCGTGATGTACCTCAAACGTGTCCTGGTGCGCCACATATCTCTCTTGATCATGCGTACTCTCCTTATTTCCTCCTAGTGCGTCTCCCATCTCTCGGTCAGCTTTCTCCCTCTCCTCACGCTGGCGCTAGTTCGATAGATGCCAAATCTAGTCAAACAATAACATAATGATTTAGGTAGTATAAAGCTCTTATAAATCAAAGTATCATGGTCTAACTAGGAATGAATTCGTCTTGTGATATTTTTCAACGAGGCTTAATATTTCCTTCCAGCTGAGACAACTCGAATCATCATATTCATAGAATATATCCTCATCATCCTCCCTTTCTTCAAGAAAAGCCGTCCACGGCTTTGGATATGCTGAAAGTGGAATAAACAAAAAGAATCGTGTACGCGGAATATATGTATATGTAACATCTTGTATTATTTTTGTTCACATGAATAATATGTCCAGTATACATCAAGCATCTTAAATTGCAGGTATAAGTGAAGTACAAAGAATTATGATCATGGTGAAAAACAAATAGATATATAGTATTGTTGTTTAATATTAAATTCAGTTTTCTCAAAGGCGATCGATGATCAAACTTGTGATGAACAAGATCAAACCAATCCAAAACATATGAAAACAAAACTGGTTTATGCCATGCTTCCACTGCGCTACTCTGATTATTATAAACAAGTGATGAACTAACACAAAAGTAATCAGTTATATGTGCATGATCATTATGTCTTGTAGGTAACATGCAACACAATTTGCAAATATAAGTGAAGTCTAAAATAGTAGCATAACTAGGCAAAGACTTTTGGAACAAACACAACGAATATAGAAACTTGGTTTCTATTCTAGCAAGATTAGAACAATCCAACACAGGTAAAATCACTTGTGCTAGCTATAATATATCAACTAGATCTGAATTTAGTTTCATATTATCACAAATTTTAGCATATGTCACACAGAAAAAAGTCATCGACACACAACATGTATGGCTGAAAACAGCATGTTTCAGTTCAGCGATTCTAGCACAAGTAATGCATATGTGATCCACAATAAAAAATTCATCCATGCTATATTCACCAATTAGATTAAAAGTGAAATAAGGAGAATATGTGCTTGAATTCAGACATGAAATTTCAGAAATCTTATCCACAACACAACTCATATTCATATGTTCATTTAGCCTGATGAAATACACAATATCAGTAGGTGTTATTCGAGCAAGTATTTCCTTATGTGTAATCAGTACTACATGATCAAAATTTGAATTTGGTAAGCTATCACAAGGTGTTGTAACATTAGTGGAAGGTAAATCACAAGGAGGTAGCAACAAAGTAATAGACTCACAATATGTTGTGCTTGTTGGGTATATCTCCAAATCAGTACCTATATCAATAGTATTCTCCTCACATCTAGTAGGCACTAGGACATCCTCCGCAAGTGATAATGCACAGACCGACGATACATGTTGTAAAATAGATGACTCCCTTTCTTTAAAAGCAACCTATATAGCACAAGAAACAATACCAGGAGTAGAGATGATTACATTAGTAGAAATATCCTCACATGTATTAGCATCTACTACACTGATGTTTTCTTTTTCTCTCATACTCTCAAAATGGATGCTCTCAACCTCACATTTACTTTTGATAACACTCTCACTCAGTTTGGCTATGTGGCTCTCATTCTCACATGGGTTGTGATGCACACCGTGTTCAAGATGACAAATAATAGAAATGTCACCATTCATCACGACCTTGTACTTAGCAGACAAACTGAACTCTTTTGTGCTCTCCTTGCGAAGAAGATGATACTCATGAAAGTTGTCGGCTAAACCCTGAGCAAAGAACGCATCTTCATGTTCCATTTGAAAGAAATCCTTCCAACATCATGACACGTTTGAGCTTGAAACCTTCTGCACCAAGGTTCTCTCAATAGTATGTGACAAGAATCAAGTGGTATAGGAGATACATCACAGCGGACAATCTCAGTATGCTCTTTAAAAGTCATAGGAACATCAGCGGTGTGTGAAATCAGCAATGTGACATATGATAAATGCAAGAGATATGGCGCCGCATGCGCACATTTGGGTAGCTGTAGCTTTTGTACAGCTTCAACGCTGATCAAATTAAGAGTAGAGCTTCAATGGTAATGGCAGCATATCGCTCACCAATCATCACACTATGGTGGAAAAGACCGTCACCATAAAAAATACCGCGTTCTTACTTCCAAAAAGTTCCACTACAATGCCTATTATGGAGGAATTTGTAACTGTAGGTCTCCACATTATCTGTAACATCATCTGCCTCTATTTTCTGCATCAGATCAACACTACTAGAAGACATATTAGTACATTAGTGCATAAAACAAAGTCTGGTGGTGGAACTCTCACAACTCACTCAAAACTGATAAGAAAGCAGATCTTATCGTTCCAAAGTGAATAGTGATGCTTACCAATTCGAATCAACAACTTATGCACAGATGTGATGAAGTGAATATTCAGGGTATAGAGAACGATCATAGGACACAGAGGTTATTTATGGTAGAACTGTATGATGGTATCCTAACTACACCGCAAATAAGTCCTAGCGTATGACAGACCCACGAAAACACACACGATGGAGAAAAATGGGGCAATTGCAACTATGAAAAAGAGCTCAAAAATTGAGATATGTCGGAGTAATGCTCGTGTTGTAATGCACAAGGAGAGACACTAGCAATATCTCAATGTAACGGGCAAAAGATTGCTAAACTGAGCAGCCCGCAGAGCACTAAAGCACGCTAGTCTCGTTGGATAGTTTTAGACACCAAGAAAGCCTTACTAAGGCTCACAAAGATAGGTATGCTATGTGGACTCAATAAAAAATAAAAATAAAATTAACCTGAGAATTGGTCTCTACCACGGTAGAAAAAAGATCTGAAATCTTGGCGCGACAGGATGTCGGCAGACATAAAAATTTCTCGTATGACCTCAGAGCGTAAGCCTGATTTTTTTGGATTTGTTCTTTTTTTTTTTGCTCACGCTAGCTGCAGGATTCACGTACGTGGAAGCTAGCGACCGGCCTTGTTTTTTCTTTAAACGTACACAAGGAAACGCACCTACGGTATTCAGGTTAAATCGTGATTTTTATAGCTCTGGAAACTCACGATTGATGTTGGGATCGGAACTCTATATATTTTTTTGTTAAACGGATCTACTAATTCCAATCTAGAGATCTAAATCTCAAGAACAGTCTAAAAACACAAGAAACAGTCTACAGACCCCAACATCGCAAACAAAAGAGATGAAATCTAGACAAAAACTACGACTCCGATTATAAAAAGGGCTACATAAAAAGACTACGACTAGCAACTAGAACTCACGAATAGTGCTATCTAGGCTATGGCAATAAAATATGAACCCCCATCTTTTTGTGTGGCTTTTTTTGTATAGGACAAAAATAACTAGTCTATGGATGAATTTGTGGATGCCTACCGAGATAACGCTGGAAATCTAATACCAAGATGATATGGGATGATCCGATCTTCTCAGTAAGCGGATGGCGATGATGATGATGGATGGTTGATAACTAGCGTGTAGCTATGATCTCTCCCGCTATAACCCTGATGCCAATGCAACATCTCTCAAACCCTGTGGGATATTCACAATAACATGCTCTTGCGCACGTAGCCGTCGACCACGAACGATAGTTTGCAATCTACTGATTTCTAATGGAACAACAGATCACACTCAATTGCTTCGATCACAGGGTAATTTCAGAGGTTCTTAAAAGAATCAACTCCAAAATAGTTTTAATGTGGTCTAACCCTAATTGTGATGGCTATAGAGGTTTATATGAGGGCTGGGGCGTCCTCCCCTCTAATTGGGCCTAAAAACAGTCATAACTTGGGCCAAATTGACTCGGTTTGACTCAAACTGATACATACCGACTCATAGATGGATTCAGCCTACTTGGCGCGCAGGCCATATGTCGTGGTGCACCTCAAACGTATCCTCGTGCGCCACATATCTCTCTTGATCATGCCTGCTCTCCTTATTTCCTCCTAGTGCGTCTCCCATCTCTCGGTCGCCTTCCTCCCTCTCCTCTCGTTGGCGCTAATCTGATAGATGCTAAATCTAATCAAACTATAACACAATGATTTAGATAGTATAAAGCTCTTATAAATTAAAATATCATGTCCAACTAGGAATGAATTCACCTTGTAATATTTTTCAACGAGGCATAATATTTCCTTTTAGCTGAGACAATTAGAATCATCATATTTATAGAACATGTCCTCGTCACTTTTAGAGCACAAAGTGCCCCAAAGAGATACGGCAATTTGGACTCTATCGAGGTACTTTGCCATAGTGGTCCCAAAACACTACCTTTTGAGTCACATTGCCAAAGTGCCCCAAATTGACATTTTTAGGGTCAATTTGGGATGTGCCCCAATGATAGTTGTGTACCGGTGAGAGTTCGTGCGGAGTTGATGTGAAGTATATGTGGATTCCTCTATCTTCCTAGCAGTTTAGTCTTTTGGATGAGTTAGTCGGTCCAAGACAATAGAGACTATTGAGTTGTTGTACTTATGCTTTGTTTATGTGAACCTTCAAACAAATATATTGACCCTCAGATGAGTTCATATAGAAAAAAATTCAATCAATTATAAAGTTTTATATACCATCGAGAGCTAAGATTTTCGTCTGTAAATTGTCTCCATCCGAGTCTACATAAAAAACAATTTTCAAGGATAGGCTGATAACTCAAAAAGTTCTCATTGGGGCGTCAGAGAGATGTTCTTTGTGTAGCCTTCAAGGAAATGTTCCTCCCGTGTCGCCCCCACTCGGGCGACACCGGAGGCTCCCACCTGAACCCTAGCTGCCACACCCTCGGGCTGACCTGCTAGCCTCTATCGTCGTCGGCACCGGCGGCGGTGGCGGCGCCTGTCTCGACAAAATGGCAAAGGGGTCAGGAGGCGTGCAGTGGCGGTGAGATAGAGCGGCGATCTCATGGCGGCGGACGCATGCGGTTGGCGGCGCGTGGAGCAGGAGGTGTTGTGGTGACGGTGCTGGATGTCGTTCGGCGACGATCTCCTCGGTGATGTTGATGTGGAGCAGCCATGGCGGGCAGCGGCAGCAACGGGCCTGGCCCAGATCCGATCTGGACCTGCGGCTGCAGAGGCAACTGCGTTCTTTGTCCTGGCTAGCTGCTTTGGTGGCAGGCATGGTCATCTTCTCCTCTGCCTCGAGCTGATGGCGTGGGGACTGCTGGCTTGGAACGAATAAAGGATATGGTCCTAGGGTTTCTCTCACGCCAAGATGAAGATCCGCCCGATGCTTGTCTTCATTGATCTGGTTGCAGTGTCATGTTCCGGAAGGCTCCATCGGCGAACTACACTGAGTGTCCATGCTGGGAGATTGCTGGATCGGGTGGGATTCGGTCATGCGCACCCATGTTTTTCTCTGCCCATTTAGGTTCAGAGGGAGCGCTTCAAATCTCTGCCGGTTGTTAATATCATGTGGCATGTTCTCGTTCCATGGTACTGGCGGAGAATATCATGGAGATCGAGATCTGAGGACTGGTAATGGTGATTCGAGTCTAGGTGGTGATGAAGAATTGTCTTGGTGATTCGTGACTTGGAGCAGCGGCACGCTAGTGGAGCGACTGCACATGAGAAGTTCATAGTCTTACCTTTCAGAATGAAAACCCAATGTCTGGCCTTAATTGATTGTGCTTGGCAATGACCTTGTTGAATGCATTGTTTTGAGAGCACAGACTTTCTCCAGGGTGAAAACCTATGATCTATGATCAGGGTGACGGTGGTGCTTGTGCACTGTTTGCTTCTTGGTGGAGAAGATTGTGTTGTCTTGGTGGTGTTTGGTTCGTTGCTATAAGAAATAAATCAGCAAAACAGGACTTTTTTTGTAATTCTTCTTTATTTTTGGTTGTGTGCATCCGTACTGCTGATAAGACAATGCGTTGTTGCAGAGACTGAGTGTAATTGGTCTTTTTTAATATTAATATATTCCCTTTATCGAAACAAGAAAAAATGTTCTTTCATACTATTCGAAACATCATGTGGGGGAGTACCGTGTCTCTTATGAATGTTCATTTGTCTAGTAATGTAATGAAAAACTTTTCAAGCATCAATCATTCAGAGTTAACAGTGCGCCGATATATTATTACAGGATGAGGTAAAAAGGTATGTTTGGCCTTAAGGAAATGCTGAATGTTTTATGAAATGGAAGTAGGAGAATAAGAAAAGCACGCATAGAAATCCCAAAAGACACTGCAAAACAGAGTACGTAACAGATAGTTGTAGCACACACGACAGCAAGTCTTCAAATTTGTCTTTTACTTGCCAGCAAATATCAGTTAAAATCTGCGGGTATCAGCCGTGCCCGCATTGTCTCTGTCACACCATGTCACCGTTCTCTACTTTACTGTCCTCATTTTGCTTCCCAGTTTCTCCTGAATCAGGATGCAGTGCACAAATCCAATAAGAAAACGATGGAAAACATGTGCTTGCATTCTAAACCAAAATGACTGTGAGACCCCAGTACTCACGACCATGAACAGACAACAAACTATGTAGTTTGAATCATTGAATGTAATGGGCAGGGGTCTGGGGCATATACCGGGTTCATACCTAACAGCTTACTGTAAACTTTATCGACTACCTTCATCTTCAAATCTACAGGTGGTAGGGGTATCTGCATATGATTGTAAAAAATTACAACGACTGTATTAGAAACACAGCAATAAAATCTGCTTAAAACACAAATAAACAAAGAAATAATAGAAAATCTAGAAATACCTTAATTGCTGTCCCTCCGTTGGTAAATTTTAAGTTGAGCTCAAATATGTCATTTGTAGAAATAGTTGTATTAGTGGGATATTTTTTAAGAATCTTGTATACCCCACAAGAAATGGAATAGAGCAAACACGCTACATAATCACGTGGAAGCTTTAGTTGGGTCACAATCTCAGAAGAGAAAAGCCTGTCAGATTCATTGAACAACTGCAGCAATTGAGCCTGCCAAGAGGAGAGGCATTTGGAAACATATCAGAGAGGTTAGAAACTTAATATAACCCATTTGTTATAGTGATAGAATCTAAAAGGAAAATACCTGGCTTCTTGTAACAATGAGCTCAATATTTTCGGCATCAAACTTGGCATCGATAGTACAGGTTAGTAAGGAAGGTAACCAAATAAGTTTCTTGCGCCTCGTTATTTGTTCTGGAACGCTTTTACATTTCCCTTGGTAGAATGTCTCGAAAACCTCTAAACTTTTCACCTGTAAAACCGTTGAGAAATAGTATATAATTACTCACTTCAAACAATAGCATAACCGTAAGCTCATAACAGAAAGAGAAAATGAAAAAAAAGGAAACATCCAAGAAAGGAATACAATGATGCACTAGTAGAGCCTCAAGAAATAGTCTATTTACGATTTCAGGAGGAATGATTGTAGCTTCGAAGCTTGGATCTTCTCCAGTTCTCATGGCCGAAATAGCCAAGTCGATCCCAGGTTTCAACTCTCGATTTGCATAAGTTTTGTAGCAGGGTCCTTTTGACAAAACAGTAACATCCAAGACAATCCCAGGATTCAACTCCGGATGTGCAATGACAAACTCATTGAACTCCGTTTGATGATCACATGCCACAATAATGTCAGTCCGCATGCGCTTCATTCTGGAAGTAAATTTGCTCCCCAACTGTGGCTCGAGCTTTGCCAGCAGGTTTCTCACATACTCATCATTACAATTTTCGTTCAAAATCAACCTTCTTCCAAGGTTATCCCTGCAAGATCACACAAAACAACATATGTATAAATATAAGTTCCATAGGACACAAATTAAATACATATGGATAGCCTTGAGCGTCGTAAAATATCATGTCAAATGGAAAGGAGTTACCAATAGGACAGGGCAAAGGGTTCTTTATCCCGGATATATGCCAGCAATCTCAAAACCTGAAAATTAGTCATTGCTCTGAAAGGTCCATGTACCAGTCACTTAATAATAGCAGAAAAATAAAACACAAAAATGTACCTTCTCAGAATCCTCAATGTCTTCATCGCTGAGGTTTTCAGTGCAACCTTTCTTCATAATGTTGTCCATAAAGGTAGCGAGCAATTCAGCACTCGAACTGCATGAGACATTGTTATTACAAATGCGGTCAAAGGCTTCTTCAACTACCTGCAGTAAGATATATTTGATAATACGCATCAATGTTCAATTTTATGAAAAACAGAATGTAATTTAAGGGTATCAAGTGGCAGACCCCATGGAAGAGCATATGACCCTGGAAGAATTCCATGACACTTGCATATTTGTCATGCAGTTTGTTCAAGATGCCCACCAATGAGTGCATACCAGCCATATCCATCTCCACCTGTACAGATAATTATGTTTAGAATATTTTTTAGTAATCTCGAGTTGAATGTTTTCCAACAATTCCATGCCTTTCATTAAGGAGCTAGACAAACTTATTACAATGACTCCCACTACGCCACTGAAGCTATCCTTCAGGGCACAAACGAACTAGAGCAAGGGAGATTTACACAATAAAAAGATGGCCTGTACCTCCACTCGGAGGCAGTACATCAAACATTATAATGCATCCAGAAACAGATAGTATCACCAATAGGCACACTTGAGAAAATATTAAACCAAATGGGAATCAGTGCACAGAAAAATAAATGGGAAATGAGAGACACTAGCAACTCTAAGCAGTTTCCGGTTATAAATGTGGAGTTAGTTACTACATGATGTTGTAGGAAAAAGTTTAATCTGGTTTACATAAATTGCTACCCTAAATAGATAACTAAAAGGGAACACAAATAGTGCAATGGCATCTGAACTGACGGTACCTTCTTATTACTACTAGATTCTTCTTCTTCCTTGACCATGGTTGTACCCTCATTCATAACATGCTGCAGATTACTAATTCAATTAGAAGATGAAAATAGTTCCAAGGAATCAAAGGAGTGAGTTGAAATAATAAGGCACTCTGAAAGGTAACCAATACCTTCTTAAACATGTCAACATTAGATTCCAAACCACCGCAGATTGCAGAAGACAGTATGTACGTGTAAATCATAGGAAGATCCTCTATCTATAGTAATAGTGTAGGGATATCTAGTTAGTCAAGTTCTTAATGCTCTCGGATCATGGTATACTTTTAGGAAATTATTCATGTTATCTATCGAATTAACCTTGCCATCATGAAGCAATTCATTTAAATACTGGGTAAGCAATACATCTCGCACTTCCTGCAGATATCCAAAAATACTCTGATATAAATGACGTATATGAAACATTCATTATTCATCACTTATATTGCAACATTTCGGATATTAAACTATGGAGAACATGCAGTTAGATTAAAATATATTAATGACGAAACACAATGAAATTGGAACCGCAAAACATTTAAGAAAACCTCCAATAATTTCTGTTCGCTAGTAGGATGCAAAAGATGAGCACATCGGTCCTTCTCTTGCTTCAAACACTTCTCGACCTAACAAAAGTCTTATCATCCATAAAAAGAACTGACATGCATATGCCCATAAAAATCAGACCGTCAGATCTTTAATTGTCAAAGGTACCTCAACCATGTAATCGGAACAAGAGTACTCATCTTTCCAACTTCGAAACTTCACAGAATAGTACTCTCTTGTAGCATTGAGCAAGAAAATTTCAATGTCGTCCCTGTAGCAATATTTATCTCGCTCAACGTTAAAAAATATTGCAATGACATCCTTCAGCAATGCCATGTCAATATATCGACCGTTCCGCTCTCTGTCTATCTGTTGAGAAAATTTATTTTAACCATTCTATGTTACTATGTTAACATACCATTCTATAAAATCTCACATGGACAGTCACATACTTACCAGATCAATCACTGAATCTTTTATCTGTCTTTTGATCACTTGACATTTCTGTTACCATGAGTTAAACTACTAAGAAAATTGAAGTATCAAAAGAATACATATAGCAGCAGCTGAAAATCTATTAACTGTTGTCTTACCAACTCTTCAAGTGAAGTACCACTCCCTATATACATGTACTCAGAGATGTACTTATCAAGCTTTGTTGTTGGATTTGGGTTGAATCAGTGGTGGAGAGGAAGAGCACAGTCGGGAGAGGAACAGAAATATCTGGAAGCATACTCCTTCTCTCGTTCATCTACACATAGTATATACAAGTAAATTTTACACTTTGGACCCTACCTACCTCCAATATTATACATAAGGCCTACCAACACTCCCCCTCAAGATGGGGCGAAAATATTTATAAGCCCCATCTTGTCACATATTTTCATGAAAGACACGATACCAACACCTTTTGTTAAAATATCAGCGAGTTGATCTCCAGATCTAACAAAATTAACTTGAAGTGTTCCCTCCTCTAGTTTCTCTCTAATGAAGTGCCTATCAATTTCAATGTGTTTTGTTCTATCATGCTGGACTGGATTGTTCACAATATTGATTGTGGCTTGGTTATCATAGTAGAGCTGAAGGGGTTCTCCCTTAAACATTTGGAGTTCAGTAAGTAGCAATCTTAGCCACATTAGCTCACACAAGCTAGATGCCATAGACCTTAGTTCAGCTTCTGTTGTAGATCTAGCCACTACACTCTGTTTTTTGCTCCTCCAACTAACCAAATTACCACCAACAAAGATGCAGTAGCCAGAAGTAGATCTTCTATCATCAGAACACCCAGCCCAATCAGCATCTGTATAACCCTCTATCCTTAGATGTCCGAAGTTTGAAAATAGAATTCCTTTCCCAGGACAACCCTTAAGATATCGTAAAATTCTATTGTCTGCATCTAGGTGGGTGGATCGAGGGTCATGCATGTATCTACTCACAATACTGACAGCATATGCGATATCAGGTCTAGTGTGTGATAAATAGATTAGCTTCCCAACTAGTCGTTGGTATTGACCCTTGTCAACAGGATCACCGGAATCTGCCATAATTCGGTGATTTGCCTCAATTGGTGTGGGAGCGGGTCTACATTCCATCATCCCAGTTTCAGATAGTAAGTCAAGGACATATTTTCTTTGCGAGAGATATATACCTTGCGACCCATACGCTACTTCAATTCCCAAGAAGAAGTGCAGATGTCCAAGATCTTTGACTTCAAATGATTTTGCCAACATTTTCTTCAAGTTCCTTATCCCATCATCATCATTCCCTGTAATCACAAAGTCATCCACATAAACCACAAGAATTGTTACTCTATTATGACAACACTTAAAGAATAGGGTGTGATCTGCATTGCTTTGCTGATATCCAAGAGAACATATCTCCTTACGGAACCTTCCAAACCAGGCCCTCGGTGATTGTTTCAACCCATAGAGTGATTTTTTTAGTCTACATACTTTACCCTCAGTCTCCTTACTATTAAACCCAGGTGGAATTTCCATGTATACTTCCTCTTGAAGGTCACCATGCAAAAAGGCGTTTTTAACATCCATTTGGAAGAGTTTCCACCTATTATTTGCTGCGATTGAGATTAATGATCTAATGGTATTCATCTTTGCCACGGGAGCAAACGTCTCATCATAATCCACCCCATAAGTCTGGCTATAACCCTTTGCCACAAGTCTGGCCTTATACCTTTCTACCTTGCCATCAGGATTTTGTTTAATAGTAAATACCCATTTGCAGCCTACAACTTTCTTATTAGCAGGGAGTGTGGTTACCCAAGTATTGTTCTTGTCAAGTGCAGTCATCTCCTCAAGCATCACTTCTCTCCAACGGGGGTGGAGTTTTGCTTCTTGCCAATTATGTGGAATAGGTCCAGCAACATCCAATGCTGCAATAAAAGACTTATATGAAGTTCCAACAGATGTGTAAGATATATAGTTGGAGACATTATAAGGAGCTAATTTTGAGGGTAATTTCCCTACATTGATACGAGGTTGCTTCCTTTGTGCAATAGGAATATCTAAGTCATTATACTTAGGGTAAGTATTATCATTACTCGAGGGCAACTGTGGGGTCTGTGATGAGGCTAAAGAGTCCATGTCACGTTGTTCTTGGGCTTCAAAATCATGTTCCGATGAAGTGGTTTCCTCCCCTTGCACATGTTGCTCCCCAATTTTATGCCTTCTCTTATACACCTGAATCTCTCGTTCCTCGTTTGGTCTTGTCCACCGTGCTGCCTCATTTGGCATCTCTTGTTGCTCTTTCTCCCCTTGTATTTGCTCGTGTTCGGTCTCATCTCCCACTGGTACTGCTCCAATTATGACCTTTGTCGATGTGGTATCATTGTCTTCCTCCTCTTTTTCTCCCCCTGTCTCACAATCTGCATCTGAGCTATTATTAGTAAACAAATCAGGAAACACATCAGTTAAGTCAGTTGATTCTCCATAGAATGGTTCTTGCTCTCTAAAAACCACATCCATACTTACGATCATTCTCCTTTCAGATGGACACCAACATTTGTACCCCTTCTGCTTACCAGAATATCCCACAAATATGCACTTTAAAGCCCTTGGGTCTAGCTTACCAACCGAAGGCCTATAATCCTTTACAAAGCATGTGCACCCAAATACCTTTAGTGGAACCACATATGTAGTCTTCCCACTGAGACATTCTATTGGTGTCTTGTAGTCAAGTACCCTCGACGGCATCCTGTTCATTAAATAGGCTGCAGTCATCACTGCTTCACACCATAAAAACTTGGGAACATTCATAGCGAACATTCTACACCGTGCAATCTCCAGGATATGCCTATTTTTCCTCTCCGCTAGACCATTCTGTTCAGAAGTACCTGGACACGTAGTTTGGTGAACAATTCCATAGCTCGATAGATATTCATCAAAATCTTTATTTACATACTCCGTACCATTATCAGTACGTAGTACCTTCATGCATGCACTATGTTGGGTCATAATTAAATTATGGAAGTCCCTAAAACATTCAAACACATCATTCTTATGTCGTAAAACATAGACCCAAGTGGTTCTGGTACAGCAGTCAATAAACATAACAAAATATCGATACCCATTTAAGGACGCCACTCTACTGGGACCCCACACGTCTGAATGGATGGTTTGGAGTGGAACATCACTTCTATTATCAGATGACACATAAGAGCTTCTAGTTTGCTTTCCATACTGACAAGCATCACAAACAAGTTTGTCCTTGGTGATCTTACAATAAAGATTAGGATACAACTGACCCAACGTAGCAAAAGATAGGTGTCCCAGTCGACGATGTTGGAGTAGCAACTCTGCTAGTGGCGAGGGGGGTAAAGCAGCAGCCATAGCAGGATATACAACATCATCCAAGTAATAGAGTCCATCACGCAGACTCCCCATCCCAAGCTTTCTTCCAGTCCCAAGTTCCTGCAAAATGCACCAGGTAGGGAAGAATATGGCAGCACAGTTCAGGTCCTTTGTAATGCAGCTTATTGACAATAGATTAACTGGGAATGAAGGAACATGTAAAACAGATGAGAGAGACAAATTGTAATTGCAATTAACCGTTCCAGACCCAGCAACCATTTGTGTCGATCCATCAGCCAATTTCACTTTTTCTTTGTTTTGGTCAGTAACATAATAGATAAATTCTCTACAAGATCCAGCCATATGCCTAGATGCACCTGAGTCTATAAGCCATGGTGTACTTGTATAATTATGACACTTTTCATAATGGAGGTTATTACCCGAAAAATTGGCTGAAGCAGCCGATGCAGGTGCAGATCTAGATGCCTCAGAGGATTGCCTCTCTCCTATGTTCAATTCTTTAAATTGGCGCCATTTCTCTAGATCATCAACCGTCATCTCCACACTTACAGTTTGGGAAGCCTCTTCAACAACTGAGGTATTGGCTCTCCCTACATGCCACATACTTCTACCACGGCTACCACCACGGTCCAAAAACATGCGCCCACGACCTCGGCCACGCCAGTATTGTCCTCTACCTCTGCCTCCTCCTATCAGTTGTGGACAATCTACCCTCAGATGCCCAGGCTGGCCACATTCAAAGCATGTCTTATCAAAATGGTTTGTTCCTGGCCTCTGAAAAGTATCACCCTCTGCTGCAAGTAAGGCCGAGCGTCTCTGTGAGATGCCATTTACACCAAGTCCACCATCCTCCAGTTTTAGCCGAGTCTCTTCACCTAATATTGCAGAGATCGCTTGCTCTAGATTTGGTAGCTTGCCGATACCATAAATCGCTGCTCTTCTATTTTCAAACTTAGAATTAAGTCTATTTAGGAAATCCCTGACACGTATCTTCTCGGTCCATTTATGAAATTTTTCTACACATTTGCCACATTCCAACTCAATGGGGTCATAATAGTCAAGATCGCTCCAAAGCCTCTTCAATTCAGAGACATAGTCTACCACGGTCTTCTCACCTTGGCTTAACTCTTGTAACTCTTTCTGAATTTTACATGCCAATATTTCATTTCCCACTCCCGAGTATGTGCCCTTTAAGAGTCTCCAGATTTCGGAAGCCTCTTTGATCCTTTCCACTTGCTTTGCAATCTGAGGTGATAATGAACTCAGAAGCCAAGCCCTCACCAAAGCATTGGTCATCTTCCACTTCTGGCCCTCCTTTGAATTTTCCTCCATAGGCTTCTCAACAGTTCCAAGTATGTATCCATCCAATTTTCTTGAGACCAAGATAGTCTCGGCATGTTCTGCCCAGCTGACATAGCTTTCTGGACCTTCAAGCTTGACATGTGGCAGTTGCAATGGATGAATTTCCTCCTTGACTTCAACTTCTGATCTTGCGTTTCCAGCTTGCCTGCTGATTGTGTCAAACAAGGCTCCGTACCTCTGGTCCATAGCCTGCAACAATGCTGCAAGTTCTCCTGTTGTAACTGCAGCCGGAGTACCATTGTTGTCCCCCATTGGCTCAATCAGAAAATCTCACAATCTTCAACTGTAAGCTTGTCACAACTCACAAGTACACCTCCCCCTGTGAGCCACTCCTGCAACACACCTTCCTCTCTTTACACTGTTCCTACAGTTGGTAAACCAACACCTCTGCACACCCCCATAGCTTCACCACCACAGCCATTGTTCTCTCAGTCCACAACCCACACCAATCAGATCTAGAGGTAAACGGACTCACCCGCTCCAATCTCTTCTCGCTGTAGCTCCCCAGACCAACGGACTGCTCCTGCCCTGATTCAGCTCCCCACTTCAGCGACCACCCAAACTTCTCCACCTGCACCTCCTGGCGCCTAGCACCCTCAATCAGCGCCATTCTTGCTCGATTCGTCAGCTTGCTCTGATACCATGTTGTTGGATTTGGGTTGAATCAGTGGTGGAGAGGAAGAGCACAGTCGGGAGAGGAACAGAAATATCTGGAAGCATACTCCTTCTCTCGTTCATCTACACATAGTATATACAAGTACATTTTACACTTTGGACCCTACCTACCTCCAATATTATACATAAGGCCTACCAACAAGCTTCGCAACCATGACTTTAACCTTGTCCTCGTGGTTTGACAACCACCACGCTACAAGCTCCTTCAACATATTTTCACCATGCTTCTCCTTTAGTGAAGGTAATAGTTTCTGCTGTAGATCAAAAGAAAGCAGTCCTCTTACAAGTTCATTCCTGCAAGTTCACAAAAAACAAAAATACCTGTTTAAATGGCCATAGAAATTGCTTTACATATGGCATCAGAGCGTTTGAAATATCACGCTGAATGAATATCACAGACTTACCTGTAGGACTTGGCAAATAGGTTTGTATCACCTATGTACGTTAGTGCTCTCGCTGCCTAAAAAAATTAAGTACACTGTAAATTCACATTGTACTGGCGGATCCAGCCAAAATGATCATTGATGTCACTTCCACAGAATCGTAGTGTCTCTCATGTAATAGCACTAATTAACATTTATTTTCTATGGAGACTACAAAATTTCCTTGATGTCACATGACAGCAGTAAACAACCCTGGATCCGCCCCTTGTAACTAACAATAGCAGCAAAAGGGAAGATTTATAAATATGAACCTTCTCAATGGCATATTTCATGGCTTCATTACTGAGGTTTCCAAAGCAACATTTCTTCAGAATATTCTCAAAGATGGCTGCGAAGGATTCAGGAGTCGAACTGTGACACACACCATCTTTAAGTGCCTGCAGTAAGATGAATTTGGAAATGAACATCGATTTCGATTTTATGAAAAACATGAAGTTTACGGTATCAATTGGCAGACCTTACGAAAGAGTCTATGACCCTGAAAACATTCCACGACATGTGCTGCACTTGTATCATGCAGTTTAACGATTTTCTGCAGAAAAAACTGAAATGGAGAGGAAACATAAGGTAGGATTACTCAAAATATGTAGAAGGACAATGCAATCAAGGTCCAGCATAATATGTCCATATCTGAATGTAAAAAAAATAACTTCAGAAATACTTCATCACAAAATTAATTTGGAAATTAATCAAACAACACAAAACTAAACGAGTAGGTGACAGAGTTCATAAAACATTACATAGCATCCACAGACATTCAGCATCACAATTGGGTGCACTTGAGAAACTATCTAACAACAAAACCTTAATGAGCAGAAAAACAAGCTGGTCGACATCATTTTATATCGTAAATAATGATCGCTAAAGTGAGCACAAATATGCATTCATCTGCTAAAGTAAATACTGCACCTCCTTATTACTAGCAGAATTGTTTGCCTGTCTAACCAAGTCAGAAGTATGATCCGTAAGATGCTGAAAAGAAGAATAATGCGATCAGAATGTATTCCAAAGAGTGCAGTCATCGGTGTGTTTAGAAATAATGATCGGAGCTCTCAGCTGAAAGGTAGCAATTACCGCCTTGAACCTGTCAACAATAGGTTTCAGACCACCGCTGATTTTGGAAAAGAGTGTGTACATCTTATAAAGATCCTCAACCTGTAGCAATAGAGGAATGGAAAATCAATATTGTTAGTGCATACACATGACAGACACTACGAAATAGTTCATGTTTTCAAACCTTTTTATCGCGAAACAATGCAGAACATTTAGAATACTCGTCATCTACCAGTTGCTTTGAAAATTGGTAAAGTGGTGCATTTTCCACGTTCACAGAGTAATCTGAGTTCCACTTAATCAAGAAACCTTCAAAGTAATAACAATCCAACCCAAATTCAACAAATAGATCCAAGATGGTCCTCAACAAGGACATGTCCATCTGTTTGCCCTTATGCTCTTTTTCAATCTGTTGATATATATTGCAACAATATGTTATATCCTGGCAAACCATTAATTCTATATAAACTGACATACAGATGCAAAGACTCACCAGAGATATTAATGCATCATTTATCTTTCTTTTGACTTCTATCTGTTGACATATCTGTTACCATAAGCCAAATTGAATTGGACATGAGTCTGAAAGCAAGCACACAATGAAGTATAGAAGAGAAGCAACAAATCAAGTATATACTGTACCGTATCTCGAAAGCATGCAAGACCAGTTGTTTTAAGTGGTGCGAGTCCCTCCCGAGGGATGAAGGACAGCTCAAGAGTTAAGAACAAATATGAGAGACAATTAACCATGACTTTATGGTTGGACCACCTTTGTACTAGCTCGGTCAAAAAAAACTCATCATGCTTCGCCATTAACGGAGGCAATGCCTGTAGTAAATTAAGAAGTGATAAATTTCCTTTAGTCAGCATTATATCACAATGAAGACTATAACAGGGACACAACACATATTCAACAATACAATGCAATTAAACTAGTACAATATTGCACGGAGTCGCAGAACCAAACTGATAAAATGGTGTCAATAAATTTGGTTGAGATAGCAAATGCATCGTCGGACTCTGCAAGGAGCTAACTAGGATCTACATGTTCACATTTTACTCTTAAGAAATGATATGGGGTGGGCCAAGAATGAGCAAAAAATTATCACACTAAGGCTATTTCCTGTGGAAGTTTCATTCTCATTAAAGCACTAGTGCACCCCCCCTCTAACACCGGTTTGGAGGGCCCTCTAACAGCGGTTGTAGAACTGAACCGCTGTTAGAGGGTTCGGTGTTAGAGGGCCCCCCCCCTTTAACACTGGTTCTTATACGAACCGGTGTTAAAGGGTGACGCACGTGGGGCTGCCGCAGGGCTCAGGGCCCCCCTTTAACACCGGTTCGTGTTAACCGGTGTTAAAGGTTCTGTGCCGCGGCAGGAAAAGGAGATAAATCTCTGCTGCGACAGAGTTCTGCTGCGGCAGAAAAACGGCATAAATCTCTGCCGCGGCAGAGTTCTGCCCCTGCCCCGTTCTGGGCGTATTTCTGCGGCGCGGCGGGGATGGGGAGGGGGGGAGGGGGAATCGATCAGGAGCGGTATACACATACATCGTCATCGGTACATACGAGTACATGAATAATTAAGCAACTATTATTATACACAACATCGTCATTGTGTGGTATTCTCCGTAAACGTTGAAGCATCAAGTACAAGACAAACACGTTCAAGCATATATACAACGTTCATTTTGGTAGATATCTAAAGAGTTCTCCGCCAGGCGTGACGATCTCATCAAGTATGAACCCCGCCAATTCCTCTTGAATGGCTCGTATGCGGTCAAATGGTAGGAGTTGGTCCCGCATCCGTTCGATCTGAATATATATATGAAGAATGGGGTCAATATATATATAAGAATAAAACTCAACACAATTGATGGTAATAAAATAATGTCGTGTACTTTGTTTACTTACTCTAAGTTGTTCTAGTGCGGCTTGGCCCATCGCACATATCGTGTTGCGAATGAACTCGCAAACATAGTACCCACATAAGTTATTGCCGTGTCCCTGATGCGCGCACTTTACGAGAATAGAGAGTTCAATCAAAATAATAATCAATAAAGCATGATATAATGGAATTGGAAGCAGAATCAAAGAGATACGCAGACCTAGCTAGCTAGTATTACTTACATTTTGGTCTACAAATTTTAGTTCTTCTGACCATTCACCCACGGCCCTGCCCGTGAACCTTTTCCAAACCCTGTCTGGCAAAAAAATGGATAAAGGAGTAATTAATTACTTGTTATCACGAAAGTTGCCGATCTAGTGCGATAATATGATTGAAATTACCTCTGGAGCATCTCTAAAGTCTGTCCATAGCTCTTTTTGTTTTCGTAACGAGTCCATGACAAGGACTTTTCCTGAGTCAGGTTGAATGACTAGCAGAATAAAGTGAAACCTACGCACACATAACTCATCATCAGTTACACTTAACATCGAGTAAGCCGAAACAGAATGTGTACAAGAGAGGGTAACAGTACTCACGAGAAGTTGTAAGGCAATAGTATTTCCCTTTTGGTTTGTTGTCTCAGTAAATACCTTAGCAATAAATCTTCTGTTTGCCCGGGTTTGGTTCTTACCACTTCTTCATGAACTCTATTTGGGTCAACGAACCCAATGTCAAAAGGTCCTCCTTTCATGCATTCCATAACCTTTTTCCTGCATAATAGTATATACATATATGGTGAGCATATATATATACATGCAATTAATGAAGTGAATGAGATGAGATAGAAAATACAGAAATAGTACTTACACACAATAAAGGCTGATGGCAGCTTTGTCGAGTTCCTTCTGATTGAATAGAAAATGCAAGTCTTGAATGTTGAAGTCGATCTCGTCGTCTCCGCGCAAGAAAATCTCATCTCTTATATGCGTCGTGATCCATTCTTCCTTTCTCGTCTTGCAGAAATCAAGGTACCACTTGTGCAATCTTCGCATCTTTGTTGGTAGATTCTTGAGCTCCTCTTTCTTGACGAGATTCCTCCCATACTTCCATGGCTGTATGGGGTTGGCATCGCATTTGGGCAAGTTGTCTCCCATGATGTTCAAGTATGCAATGTAAGTCATCCCCATCTCATTGGCCTTTCTTTGTAGCTCTGCCTTGTAATCATTTACGGGAGGAGCGTCCCGTGTGTCGAACACTTGGAGCAGGGCGCATGATTGGTTTTCCTGCTCTCCGAGCATGGGAACTGTTTTCTGGGGTGCCGCACGACTGCTACTTTCAGTCTCCCTACGGCGCCTTGCATCCACCTTCAAAATCTGGCGCTCGTAGTCCGGCACAAGTGGGGTTTCAGGTTTCAAAAGATTTTTGTAAAACTTCTCCACCACCGCCGGATCTATTTTCTCCTTTGGCTCGGCCCGTCTAGGTGCAAAGAATTTCTTGACCTCTTCTTCCGAGATCCTATTGGTCTCCTCCTCGCTGCGATTCCACGGTAAAACCGGCAATGGCTTGGCGGAAGGCTGTGGGACGTAGTTTTTTGAACTCTTTGTGGCAGTGCTAGTGATGCTCTTCGTGGCAGTGCTCTTCCGCTTACGCTGAGGAGATGGCTGAAGCGCCGGAGATGGCTGACGGGCAGGAGATGGCTGGCGCGCCGGAGATGGCTGGTGCGCCGGAGATGGCTGCCGCGCAGGAGATGGCTGAAGTGCCGGAGATGGCTGCCGCGCAGGAGATGGCTGAAGCGGCTCAGACTGCTGACGCTGCGGAGACGGCGGGGGTGCCAGTGGCCTCCAATTTGGAAGCACGATGTGTTCCTTCTTCCAAAGAATGGTTGTTTTCACTGCAAGTTTGAGTTGAGTTTTCCCTTCACCTGTAGCATGGTCAAGCTGTGCTTCCTCATATTCCTTCACAACCTCATCCACCCCGACAATAGCATAGCCATCTGGAATCGGTCGGCAGTGGTAAGTTCCACCAGCTACAGGAGGTAAGGCATAGCCGACAGCCACCTTAATGGATAAGCCCATTAATCTCACATGCAGCTCAGCGTGTTCGCTCTCCGTGATCTCATCCACGGGGTATCGAGGACCCGCCATTTCAAGCGTGGGCTGCACGTTCTCCGTGGAAGCCACGCTGCTTTTCCGCGCAGAGTCTGGGCCGCCGGCAGCTTCCAATGCAGGCTCTTCGTGCCGCTAAGATGGGCCGGTAGCTTGATGGCTCTGTTGTGCATTCACTTGCGCCTTCAGCGCCACAAGTGCATGTTCTATCTGTGTCATCCGCTCTGTACGCTCTTTTTCTTTTCTGCCGCGCCATCTGTAAGAGTCGCTCCACTCGGCAAACCCATCCTTCCACGTCATACCCCCTATGCCTCGTGCATGTCCAGGGTGTTCTTTTTTACCGATGGCGCGTGTGAGCTGGTCATTCTCTCTGTCGGGATGGAAGGTCCTGGCGGCTGTTTCCTCGTGTGCCGTGATGAGTTCAGTGACGGGTTTGACAAGGAGGGTTGGAAAGATACACAATCCTGTTTCTGGGTCCAACCTTGCCCCGATTCCGTAGAACCAAGTCTTTGCACGTAGGTCCCACCCATGTGTCTGGGGTGTGATCCCTCTGTCACGCAGGGCCTTCTCAGCTTCCTCCCACTTAGGCCTCTGAGATATGTAGCCACCTGACCCTGTCTTCTGGTTATATTCCTTCTTCTGGGCATTTAGCGTATTGGTTTCTGACCTCTTTGTAGCTATAGCACCTTCCTTGTATGCCACAAATTCGCGCCAGTGAGGTCTTATCTTCGCATAATATGCGTCTTCGAAATCTGGAGTCTCGCGAGCTTTGACAAATTTGTTCAATTTTGTCTTCCAGTTGTGGAAAGCGTCAGCCATCTTCTTTAGAGTCCACTCTTTGACCTTTTCCTTTATAACCGGTTTGTTTTCATCCTCCTCTGGCGGAAGGGTGAAATTTACCAACAACGAATTCCAAAGCGTTTCTTTGGATCTTTCATCGACAAAGGTACCGTCGCCCTTCTTTGGCTTATTCCAATATTCAATTATGATTGGGATTTGGTCCCTAACAAGAACTCCAGCCTGACGTACAAATTTGTCTGCGGCCTTCTTGGGCTCCATCGGCCTGCCATCAACACGGACTGCTTCGATCGTGAACTTTGCACGATCTTTCAACCGATGGCTCGCACCTCGCTTGCTCTTTTTCGTAGAAGAAGATGGTTGCTGGCTGGTCGATCCAGAGGGCTAAAAGAAGAAAGAAGCGTTAATTAATATATGTAGAAGAAGATTGTTGGTGGAAGTCAGCAGAGGCTTAATCAATGCATATACCTCGCCGGACTTTGTAATCACTAAATTGCGTTCACCGGAGTCTTCATCTTCTCCATGACTACTTGAGTTGTCATCATGTCCCTCCAAGTTTAGATATTGTGAGGTGTCCTCATCGATAATGTTCTCCATTATTTCTTCTTCTTTAAGGTTTCTACTAAGTGGATCCATAGTTTCTAAAACAATAATATTATCTAGAGTAAGAGACTCAACATTCAAGTGGACTTGGATTCATACACAAATATACATATTATTCATACAAAAATACACAAATGAAATTAAAATCCTAAGGATGCTTGATCATTTTAAACGAGTTCCGAGGGGTCCAAACCCTAATTCAGAGAAATCCCGGATGCATATGAGAGGGGCTAGCTACAGTGGCTGACCGGAGGATGCTCCAGAAAGCGGCGGTTGGTGGCGCTGGAGAGCGACCTAGGGCGCGCGAGGTAGCGGGTTCGCCTCAGCGTGATGCGGCCTA
This sequence comes from Avena sativa, assembly GCA_916181665.1. Taxonomy (NCBI): domain Eukaryota; kingdom Viridiplantae; phylum Streptophyta; class Magnoliopsida; order Poales; family Poaceae; genus Avena; species Avena sativa. Next base: position 174,381,066 of record OV702290.1, on the reverse strand, counting down.
CCTAAAACGGGCGGCGCCACTACCTAGGGGTCACCAGAGCGACGTTAACGACGACGGCCAGCGGCGGCGCTTGCAGAGCAGCGAGGTGACGACCCTAAACTAATACTAACTATAAAATACAATAAATAACCCTAAACTAAATACACTAAACTACACTAAATAAATAACCCTAAACTAAATAACCCTAAACTAAATAAATAACCCTAAACTAATAACCCTAAACTAATAACCCTAAACTAAATAAACCCTAAACTAATACTAACACTAAACTACTAATACTACTAACACTAAACTACTAACACTAAACTACTAATACTAACACTAAACTACTAATACTAACACTAAACTACTAATACTAACAGAAAGCGGCGGCTGGCGGCGGCTCCGAGTTGGCGGCGGCTCCGAGTTGGCGGATCCGAGCGGCGGCGACGGGGGTGGCGGCCGACGCGGGCGCGCGCGGTGGCGGACGGTGCTGGCGCGGCGGGGGCGTCGATTGCGACGGCGACGGCGCTCCCGCGGGATGGCGACGGCGAGGGCGGCGACAGCGAGGGCTGGACGGCGCTTTTCTCTACGCGCGCGCTTTCGATCTGGCTGGGGGGAAGAAGGAAGGGGAAGGCGCGCGTTATAACCCCCCCTTTAACACCGGTTCGTGGCTGGAACCGGTGTTAAAGGGGGGGGAATTCGTTTCGCGCCCGCACCCCCCTTTTAACACCGGTTCCAGCCATGAACCGGTGTTAAAGGGGGGGGGTGTGCGCGCGCGAAACGAAATAAATGTGCCCCCCCTTTAACACCGGTTCGTGGCTGGAACCGGTGTTAAAGGGGGGGCATTTATTTCATGCATTAAAGGGGTGGGGGCATTTATAATTCAAAAAATAGGATATGAATTTAGAAAATTCATATCTTATTCATTTCAACTCAGAAAATTATGAATAATATATCATAATTTTCAGAAAAATAATATATATCCATTCATGTAAAAACATTTTATATTTACTTTAGATGAAAATTTTCAAAATGATTAAAACACTTACATATAAATTTTGATTATTCAATTCAAACAAAAATAAATTGTCAAATCCTAAAACTTTGAACATAAGAAATATTAAGCATCTAAAAAGGAATCTAACCCTATTTTATTAGAGCAAATCATATTTTATTTTGTATTAACATTTTTGAATTGATTGGATATTTAAATGCCGCATCTTTTGTATACACTTGAATCTGACAAAGCCTCGCTCAACTTGCATTGGATTTTTGATAAAATAGCATATTGTGAACCTAAAATGATTTTTGTAAAAAATCATGAGCATCATATCATGTACCTATAGTTCATATCTGACCCACTTCCTGCCGATTCGGTAGGAATTTGTCTTTTTCACCAGAGGTGGACGGAAAGGTTTCAGATCCCCCTATTGGTACATTGTCCATATAAGGTGGTCTAGTATTTTTGTAAAATGTGGTGGTGGTTTTTTGAATTAGCCATTTGGTGGTTGCTTCACAAAATCGTCCGTTTTTTATGCTCGGAAAATGGAAAATGCCTTTTTGGTGCGATAAAAAGTAAAACTTCCTCTTGCAACATTGTTTGCCATGCCATGATGCACATGTATGCACAATATGGCCATATTATCACAAACTATGCCTTGATTCTAGCCATAACATTGGTCATTTGACCCGAAAGCCAAGAAACCTCGAATGAGATAGGTCATTTTGTGAAGGAGATAGAACTGGAATTAAAATACAGAATGCAACTAATAGTAAGTTACATAAAGCACGACTGAAAATTAAGATACATAAAAGAACTGAAAATTAAGATACATGGCCAGATTAAGTAACAATCGGCCGAACTTGTTTCGGAATGTTGGAGTGATTCAGTCATGCTCCTGCCTACACCTGTAATACTCGCCACTGTAGTCGTCGTACTCGCCGCCGCCGTCATCGCTGTCATCATCGGGATCGCTGTAATTGAACCTTGAAGGCTGAGTACGCGTGGGCTGGACTTGAGGGTAGCGCAGACGGAGGTTAGAGTCGGCGGCAGTGTCATAGGCCATGACGCTCTGGAGAGTCCGACCGCGCTACCATAGCCGACAACCGGCCTCGTTGAAGTTCGGAGGAGGTGGGCCGTCCTCCTCGTGCCTGGCGAGCACCCTCTCACGCCGATCCACGAAGAAGGCTTCCCAAGTAGGGAAATATTCGGGATGCCATCTGGGATTCCTCCGCTGCTCCGGCGTGAGCTCGAAGTAGTAGTGGTTCGTAATGGCCATCCGGCGCGGCACACCTAGAGGGACAGGAGGAACCGGCATGCCTCCGGCGCTCAGCATCCAGCCGACGGGGACACAGTAGCCCGGCGGGCAGGGGTAGTTCGAGGCTCAAAGCGCCTCCGCCTCCCTGGGGGTTAGTGCTACGGTGGAAGCCATGGGAAAGAGTGATGAGGTTGCAGATATGAGTCTAGAGATGTGCAATGACAATGGAGGCCAACCCTACATATATATATAATGAAGAACTGGCGGGAAGAACTGGAGGGAAGAACTAGCGGGAAGAACTGGCGGGAAGAAAAATGGCGGGAAGAAAAATGGCGGGAAAAAATGGCGGGAAGAAAAATGGAGGGAAGAAATAGAAGGAAGAAAAATGGCTCATTTAATACATATACTGTTAACAGAAGAAATATGACATTGATTTCCATGTTGAGATACATATGTGTGCCAAAAATGGCTCAATTAATACATATAGTCAATCTTATGATCGAGTCGGCCGTAACCATGAAGTATCAACACCGTTTAAAAGGATGGTTGGGTCAGTCTTCACTCTGAAGGGCAGAATTTCATCAAACTTATTATAATCTTCTGACATGTCTGTCTTGTTCTCCACTCCCACGATGTTTCTTTTCCCTGAAAGAACTATGTGACGCTTTGGCTCATCGTGTGATGTATCTATTTGCTTTTTTTTCGGTTTGGTAGACATGTCCTTCACATAGAAAACCTGAGCCACATCATTGGCTAAGACGAATGGTTCGTCTAAGTTCTTGTCTACCTTCATAAGATTGTTGAGATCCACCATTGTCATTCCGTACTTCTTGTCTACCTCAACCCCCCCTCCTGTTAGCTTGACCCATTTGGATCGAAACAAGGGGACCTTAAAATTAGGTCCATAGTCAAGTTCCCATATCTCCTCTATGAACCCATAATACGTGGTCTTTTGCCCATTGTCTTCTGCTGCATCAAAGCGGACACCACTATTTTGGTTGGTGCTCTTTTTATCTTGGCCTATCGTGTAAAATGTATTCCCATTTATCTCGTACCCTTGGAAAGTACATACAGTCGAAGATGGTGTCCTGGCCAACAAGTACAGCTGATCCCCAACAGTGGTGTTATTCGTGAGAAGTCTTTGCAGCCAGCCGCCAAAACTCGCCATGTGTTCACTTATAATCCATTCATCAGACTGTCCCGGGTGTTTGAGGCGTATTAAATTCTTGTGTTCATTGATATACGGGGCAACCAAGATAGATCTTTGTAAAACCGTGTAGTGTGCTTGATTGAGAGAATGCCCGTCCCTACATATCATTGCTTTACATCCTAGGGTGCCTTTTCCATGCAGTCTCCCCTCATGTCGTGATTCTGAAACACCAATCGCCTTAAGGTCAGGAATAAAATCAACACAGAACTCAATGACCTCCGCTGTTACATAGCCCTTAGAGATGCTTCCTTCTGGCCTAGCACGGTTATGAACATATTTCTTTAAGACTCCCATGTACCTCTCAAAGGGGAACATATTGTGTAGAAATACAGGACCGAGAATGGCAATCTCTTCTACTAGGTGAACCAGGAGTGCGTCATAATATTGAAGAAGGATGGTGGGAACACCAACTCAAAGCTGACAAGACATTGGGCCACATCTGTCTGTAACCCTGGTAGGCTTTCTGGATCGATTACCTTCTGAGATATTGCATTGAGGAATGCACATAGCTTCACAATGGGTACTCGAACATTTTCAGGTAGAAGCCCCCTCAATGCAATCGGAAGCAATTGTGTCATAATCACGTGGCAGTCATGAGACTTCAGGTTTTAGAATTTTTTCTCTGCCATATTTATTGTTCCCTTTATATTCGACGAGAAGCCAGACGGGACCTTGATACTGCTCAGGCATTCAAAAAAGATTTCCTTCTCTGCTTTAGTAAGAGCGTAGCTGGCAGGAGTTAAGTGGCATCGTTTACCCTTCTCGTTCTCAGGATGCATAGGCTCTTCAGGGTCTTTCAGACGTTGCTGGTCCTGCCGTGCTTCCGGTGTATCTTTTGTCTTCCCATACATTCCTAGGAAGCCTAGCAGGTTCACGCAAACATTCTTCGTCACGTGCATCACGTCGATTGAAGAGCGGACCTCTAAGACTTTCCAATAGGGTAGGTCCCAAAATATAGATTGCTTCTTCCACATGGACGCGTGTCCGGCATCGTCATTCGGAACATACAGACTGCCAGGACCTTTTCCAAAGATTACTTCTAGGTCCTTGACCATACCAAATACCTCCTCACCGGTACGGAGGACAGGCTTCCTCCGGGGTTCTGCCAGACGTTTGAAATGCTTGCCTTTCTTTCTTACTAGATGCAGGTTCGGAAGAAATTGACGATACCCTAGGTACACAACCTTCTTACATTTATCCAAATATACACTTTCAGTCTCATCTAAACAGTGTGTGCATGCATTGTATCCCTTGTTTGTCTGCCCTAAAATGTTACTAAGAGCAGACCAATCATTGATGGTTACGAGAAGCAATGCTCGTAGGTCAAATGGCTCCCCTTTGTGCTCATCCCACATACGTACACCTGGTTTGGCCCACAACTGTAAAATTTCTTCAACTAATGGCCTTAGGTACACATCAATGTCGTTGCCGGGTTGCCTCCGGCCTTGGATGAGCACTGGCATCATAATGAACTTCCTCTTCATACACAACCAAGGAGGAAGGTTATAGATACATTGAGTCACAGGCCAGGTGCTGTGGCTGCAGCTCTGCTCACCAAAAGGATTCATGCCATCTGTACTTAGACCAAACCTTAAGTTCCTTGCGTCACGTGCGAAGTCCGGGTACTCTCGCTCGACTTTTCTCCACTGTGACCCATCAGCGGGGTGTCTCAACATCGCGTCTTTCTTACGGTCTTCCATGTGCCATCGCAACAACTTGGCATGCTCTTTATTTCTGAAGAGACGTTTTAACCGTGGTATTATAGGAGCATACCACATAACCTTGGCAGGAACCTTCTTCCTAGGGGCCTCGCCCTCAACATCGCCAGGATCGTCTCGTCTGATCTTATACCGCAGTGCAGTGCATACCGGGCGTGCATCCAAATTCTCGTACTTCTCACCGCGGTAGAGGATGCAGTCATTAATGCAGGCATGTATCTTTTGCACGTCTAATCCTAGAGGGCAGACAACCTTCTTTGCTTGGTATGTACTGTCGGGCAACTCATTATTTCTTGGAAGAAGATTCTTCATTTTTACCAACAACTTTGAAAATGCGCTGTCAGTCACACCGTTCTCTGCCTTCCATTGCAGTAAATCCAGTGTGGTACCTAGCTTTTTGTGGCCATCTTCGCAAGTTGGGTACAACAATGTTTTGTGATCCTTTAATATCTGCTCCAGCTTCTCCTTCTCCTTTTCAGTTTCACATTCTTCCTTTGCATCAGTAATGGCCCGACCAAGATCGTCATCAGCGGGCCCATCTGCTGCCTCTTGATCTTCATTATCTACCCCCGTTGCAGTATCATCATATTCAGGATACATATTATGATAGTTGTCATCATCCTCTTCTTCTTCGTTGTCTTCCATCACAACCCCTTTTTCTCCGTGCTTGGTCCAACAATTATAGCTGGGCATGAAACCGGATCAAAGCAGGTGGGCGTGAATGGTTCTGGTATTTGAGTAGTCTTTCTTGTTCTGACAGTGAACACACAGACAGCACATAAAACCATTGTGACCACGGTTTGCATTAGCCACAACGATGAAATTTTGGAGGCCCGTAATGTACTCGGAAGTGCGGCGGTCACCGTACATCCATTGCCGGTTCATCTGCATTAATATATAGTATATATCAAAAAATAATAGGGAGATGACCATTTATATATATAGTACATCAATGACACATGAAAGGATAGTTGCCGATCTCGACCGAGAAGGAAAGAGCAACGAGAAAACTTATTTTGAGCTCTCAGGCATTTCACCGAACACCTCTTGTGCGTACGAAAAAACACAAACTAGCACACTTCACACCCTCTTGCTAGGCTCCAAAATGAGATAGTGAAAAAATGGAAGAGTGGGGTGTGGGTTGCGGTGTCTTATATAGCCCCCCCCTTTAACACCGGTTCAAGCCACGAACCGGTGTTAAAGGGGGGGGGCTGCGCGGGCCACTGGTGCAGGGGCCTTTAACACCGGTTCGTGCCACGAACCGGTGTTAAAGGGGGCTCCTTTTTGCTGCACGGGCCATGCTGGTACAGGCCCCCCCTTTAACACCGGTTCGTAGAAGAACCGGTGTTAAAGCCCATTTCCAGACTCAACCAAAGGCCTCGTTTCCACTAGTAAAGTGAAATGACACATCATCATTTTTTATGACATGGCAAGATAGTTATGAGGAGAGAGAATAATTGAGTTTCATCTAGATGAAAGTTGGTATGTACTATCTCCAAAACTTGAAAACTGCGCGAAACTTGCAATGAGGCTATAGAGTTTCATTCCTCCAATAAAATTAGTCTAATGAAGGTAACACAATACACCAATTAAATGATATCTTGTAAGTATCCATTCAAGAGAATAATTTTATTTTTCAACTCAAACACTTTAGATGGCGTGATATCTTCTAAACATAAAAACAAAACTTTCTATTGGGATTATCCTAACAGGTCCAATAACCTTTGAGAGAGACTGGAATAGCTACATAATTACTTCATGAGATCAAGATGCATGCTGTCGAAAACAATAGTTCAGGTTTTCGCGCAGCGATAAAATCATGGAGGTGGAGGGGGCTACCACGGCTTGCACGTATGCAAGGAAATTAAGAATAAAACTTTTACTCAAAACATTTTCTTATTGTTGGATCATCAAGCTATAAGAATATCGTGTATTCATGTGTGGGGAGCTGGGGCCTGGGGCACGTTGGAGGTTTCCTGGTTCTAGGATGGCTTTTAATTAACAAAATGGGAAGAGGGAGAATGGGAGATAATATTATGTATTAACATAAGTGCGGCAGCTTTTTGGGGCCAAAAAAACGTTGAAGAAATAATGCAACATGCAACAATGTAACTTTCCTAACGAATACCAGAATCCGGATGAATTTACGCAATATAACGGGACTCTTACTATATTCACGAGGCAGAGCAGTAATAAATCTTATCATTGGACATGTTAGTAATCTATTCCCACGAAGCTGCCAGGAATTAAATTAAACTAAACCATTCCATGGTCCTCCCAGCCTAGCAACCGTCAAAATTATGAATTGGCCACCCAAACTAATAAACACCATACCCACCCACCAATCGAACGTGATCCCAGCCCAAAGACAAAATTAGATAATCTAACAGGACAAAACCCGGATTGCAGCGACATACGTACAACAAAATCATGCATCAATCGACACTATCACTTGAGGAGAGGTAAACCAACCAGCAGCTCACCTCGGAGATGATGTACTCCTTGATTGACTCGCAGTACTTGTTGTAGAGCTGGCTGGAGTAGTTGTACGGCGGCTCCTGCGTGATCATGGCGTATGAAATCCTGTGGAGGCAACAGAAATCCTAGATCAGCACGAAGTAAAGCCGAATCTAAGGTGCTGACGTCGGGAGGGAAACGCACCTATAAAGCTCTTCGAACTCCTGTTCGTGGATCTCCCGCTCGCGCCTGCCCTCGATGTGGTTCGTGATCATGGTGATGGCCTCCTGAATACGCGGCAGTCCCACGTGCAGATGGATGGCTTCCTGCACGGGAAACGCCACCTCCGGCGCCGCCACGGCCACCGCAGCCGCCATAGCTTGGTTTGCTTGATTAGCTTTAGCTACAGGTGCGAGAAAGGGGCGTGGGGTTGGTGCTTGTGGGGGCTTTTGCTACGCCTAGGGTTTCGGCGGGCTCTCTTGGCCAGAATGTGGACAAGTGGTTGTTGTGCTCTCGAGGACTGCTGACCGGCGACTAGCCCTTTGTATAGGCAAGGGATGAGGTAGGACAGGTCACCTGCTTCTTCTAGAAAGGTGAGTGCCGCGTGCTGCGCAGTGTCCTCGACATACGTGCTGGATCGATGTAGTGTGTGTATGTGGGCCTTAGAGCATCTTGCCGAAATGCGGAACTAAATATCTCGGATGAAGTTAGTTTTCGGCCTGAGAACGACCCATTTTCCAGCCGCGTTTTCGGGTTCGGCAAATTTCAAGTAAATTTGGCAAAATTTGGCAAATATAGACGATTTCATTAATAGCGGGTGGGCCGATGCTGATACCGCTGGACGCCGCCTCACATGCTGAAGTGGCGGTAGAAGCTGGTGTAGTCGGAGTCTGCCTTGCAGTCGTCGTCGTCGTTCGGCGTCTGTAGGGGCCACAAGCTGCCCTGGCCTACGCCGTCGTACCTCCACGGCTGGTACGAAGGGCCGACGTTGTCGTCATCGTCGTCGAGGACGACGAGAGGCGTGCCCTGGTAGGCGGACGCGCGACACGCTCTGGCCTGGCGCTCGGCCTCCTCCTGCTGGCGCTGCACGCGGCGTGCCTCCTCCTGCTCCCAGTCCGCCCTGGACCAGGCGAGGATGTCCGGCTCCGGCATCGGCAGTGGCGGCACGGCGTCCTGCAGAGAGCACTCCATCGCCATTTTGATGGCGAAGGAGTCCTCGTCCATAGGCACGGCCCAGTCCGCGGGCTACGGCTTCGGCTGGCGTAGGCAAAGCCGGCCTATCGGTGGCGCCGCCGCGTGGGGCTCGTTGATGACGATTCCCCGCGAACGCGTTCTCGGCGACGAGAACACCGGCGTGTCGGCCTCCCGTTTGGGGGCCCGAAGTGTCTCGCCGCTGCTACGTGGCGACTGCACAGGCGCGGTGCCGGACGAGCGCGACACGACAGAGGAGGAGGAGGTGAGGCTTCCCACCCTCCTGGGCAGCCAGTTCGCCGGAGGTTGCCGCCTGGCCCTCGCCGCGGGCGTCTGAGAGCGCAGGAAGCCGAGGCGGGGGTTGTTGCCGGCATGGATGTGCTCGAGGACGTAGGCGAGCATGCATCCCGGTGCGCTCCACCATCAACGGTGCACCGCCGATTTGTTGTGCTTCGGCGGCTTGTCGGGCGGCCCTTCATGTGCGGCGAGCTCCTGGATCCTTCGGTCGGTGCAGAACTCCTCCCAAATAGGAGGTTGCCGGGGTCTTCGGTGAGTTCGGGATCCAGCATCACCATGATGGTGTCCTGGATCTCTTCCACCATCTGGTCGTCCTCCGGCACCGGTATGCCGTCGGCGCTGAGCTTCCAGCCGGGCGGGCAGCGGAAGTCCGGAGGTGCCATGTACCCGGCGTCATGGAGCATCCGAGCCTCCCAGGGCTGGAGCGTGCGCCGGCTGAAGCCGTTAGCAGCCACGGGATCGCCGGGGTACGTTTCCGCCATGGATTTCGCCGAGGTCTACTGTTCACCGGAGTTGGAGAGGGGTTGGAGAGAATGTGTGCGTGACCGGCATCGGAGCCGGATTTTATAGGCCGAAGTGGGCGGCGAAAGCGGGAGGGGTGTAGACGCGTGGGCGGGAAAAGGGGAACCGGCAGGAAGCCGAGGAGGCGGTGTCGCGCCATTACGGCAACGCGTGGCCGACGAGACGCGCTATTAATTGCCCGACAGTCCTTCACGGGAGCCGAGGCGGAAGGATGACGACGAGGCGGCCTTCAGTCGTGATACGTCCATTTTGCATCACTATTCTATATCATAATTTACTGTTATTCATTGATATATTTCATGTTAAGAGATGATACTTATGTAATTTCATCTGTTTTTGCATGTTTGATGACTTTTGGAGCATGGACCGCTGCAGTCAGGATTCTGATGAAAAAGGTGCTGTTTAGAGGCGAAATTCGTGAAAATCAGAAAATCCGGAAAAATACATGGAAAATTCTATTTTTCTAGAAGACGAAGGATGCCAGAAGGGGCGTGGAGATGGGCCACATGGGGCCCACACCACCCCCTGGCGCGGGCAGCCCTAGGCCGCGCCAGCAGGTGGTGTGGCCACCCTGGTTCACTCTAGGATCTCCCCTCTGGCGTATATTATCCTCCCGAAACCCTAAGACTGGGGGAGCGACCACAGAAAAATTTCGTCGCCTCTGCGGGGCGGAAAACACCGAGAGAGAAAGATCTCTCCGGCAGACATAATTTTGTCGGAGGAATTCCTTCCCGGAGAGGGGAGATCGTCGCTATCAACACCACCATCAAGCTGGACTTCATCGGGATCATCATCATCATCACCACCATCATCTCCACCAGCACCATCATCACCACCTTCATACCGCTGTAACAATTGGGTTGGATCTTGCATAGTTCTTAGGGGAAACTTTCTTGGTGTTGATTACTCTTTGTAGTTGATGCTATTGAGTGAAACCATTGAATTATTGTTTATGTTCAGATTTTTACACATCATTATTTTATCTCTGATCATGATCCATATGATGTCTTGTGAGTAGTTCGTTTAGTTCTCGACAACATAGGAGAAGTCATGTTGTTAGTAGTGGAATTGTGTTGAGAAAGATTCAATGGTTTGTTAATTAAGTTGTGGTGTACTTCTTCTAGTGGTGTCATGTGAACGTCGACTACATGACACTTCACCTAGATGGGCCTAGGGGAATGCATTGTGTATTTGGCTACTAATCGTAGGGGTTGCCGGAGTGACAGAAACCTGAACCCCCGTTAGGAAACCTTTGCACAAGGGATGTCAGGGTCTTAGAGTTTAAAGTTGTGGTTAGATTTTTATCTTAATTACTTTCTTGTACTTGCGGATGCTTGCAAGGGGTACAATCACAAGTATGTATTAGTCCTAGGAAGGTCGGTACATTAGCACAGGTTCACCCATACAACACTTAGCAAGCTAAAGAAGATTAATCAACTATATGAAGCGAAAGCACTTGACGATATTCCCGTGTGTCCTCGAGAACGTTTGGTCATCTTAAGTAATACAACCGGCTTGTCCTTTGCTGAAGAAAGGATTGGGCCACTTGTTGTATTTATTCTTATTGTCTTTTATTTACTCGTACTTTATTTACTTGCATTATCAAAAACCCCTAAAAATCCGTTTGCTAAGTATTTACAGAGAATTCCTGCTCCAAGCCACTAGCCAGCACCTTCTACTCCTCGTTGGGTTCGACACTCTTACTTATCGAAAATACTGCAATACACCCCCTATACTTGTGGGTCATCAAGACTATTTTTTGGCGCCGTTGCCAGGGAGTGAAGCGCTATTGGAGAGTGGAACTGGTAAAGGAAACTTCTACTGTGAGTATCGTTTATTTCTGTTAGTTGCTTTATTTTCATTATGGATAATTCGCTAAGTTTCTTATTTCGTAATGCTACTACCACTGCTAAGGTAGTAGATGAACCACCACCTGCTGAGAATGATACTTTTAAAATACCTACAAGAATTATTGATCGTGTTATGGATAACTACTATGTTGGAGATGGAACTGTCCATCCCAGTGATCATTTGCTCTTTATACACGAATTATGCGGGTTGTTCAAGTGTGCAGGTATTACAATAGATCAAGTCAAGAAGAAGTTATTCTCATTATCACGAAAAGGAAGAGCTGAGGAATGGTATAAGCTGCTGAAGAATGTCCAGTCTCTTGAATGGGAGGAAATAGTTCCTCTCTTTTATTCAAAATTGTATCCTCCTAGTGAGATTCATAAAGATCGGAATCAAATATATAACTTTTGGTCTCTTGATGGAGAGAGTACAGCTCAAGCTTGGGGGCGATTGAAGTTAATAATACTCAAATGTCCCATTCATGAGCTCACCAACAATATTATTATCAATAACTTTTATGCAAGGCTTTCTCTTCATGATAAGGATTTATTGGATGCCTCTTGTGCTGGATCATTTACACGCATGGAAGAAGAAGCTAAATAGGATCTTCTAGACCGTATTCAAGACAATGCTGAAGCATGGGAGAATGATAAAGGAAGAAAGTCAGGTATAAATTATGATTATGAATGTATTGAATCTTTTATGGGAACTGATGACTTTCAAAATATTAAAAATGCTTATGGTCTAGACTCTCAAGCTATTGTAACTTATTTTAAGGCTTTTGCTTCCTATATTGAAGTGCCTAAAAAGAAGTGGAATAAGTATCATGAACCATATAAAGATATTGCTAAGAGTGTTCCTGGAAGAAATACTGAAGTTTATACTGCTAACATGTTTCACCTGAGCCTTACATTGAGAAAATGCCTTTCCCAGTTAAGATAAAGGAACATTCTATGATAGCTAGTATGGTTAATGAAAGTACAAATAAAGCTGTTGAACCTGATAAACAAATGGATGATGAATCTATAATAGCAAATGTAAAAGACTTTGTCACTAAATATGTAGAAGAGGGACACACTATCCTTTGTAAGGATACTTCTAATATTATTTCACAAAGTAGTGTTATGAGAGCTAGTGTCCCTGTGTTTTCTGTTAGGATAAGTGATCATTGCTACGATGGTCCTTGTGATAGTTATATTGTTAAGTTTATGCATGATACTGAAAGTTATTATGAGAGAGCAAAGATTGTTCTAATGCATCTCAATAATATTAAGTTTCCTCGTTTTATGCTTAAAGTCTTTATGTTGCACTTGTTTTGCCTTCTTATGCTTGCAGTTTCTGGTTTCAACAATTTATTTGCTTACAAAGTCCCCTTGCATAGGAAGTGGGTTAGATTTAAACATGTGTATTTTTGCTTCTTGATGCTCTCTTTTTCTTCAATTCATATTCTTATGTGAGCATCATTAAAATTATCATGCCCATCTTAATGGCTATAAAGAAAGAGCTTTTTGGGAGACAACCCAATATATTTGTGTTTTCAGTTTTATTTTGTTTAGTTGAGTCTTGGAAGTTATTATTTCGGTAATAACCTCTCTTTATCCTTTTTGCTTGATTTTTATGTCAAGATCAACCCCTAATGAGATAAAAGTAATATTTGGGGAAGTTGCTGTCCCGAAACAGATTTTTGTGCTGCACCATAAAAATTCGTGAGAGATTTCTTATGTCGGTTTGAGCTGTAATTTTTTGTTATTCTGACCCAGGTTGTTATTTAACTTTCGTTAGTTTTGCACTTTTTGATTTGAGCAACAGAAGATTTTCTAAAACATTGATCTTTACCTGCTGGTCTGTTTTGACAGATTTTTGCCACTCTAGCATTTGCCTCTTAAATCGATTTCCTTTTTTAATTCTTTTGGGATTTCGGAAGGAGTTGTTTTAGTAGCTTATGTTTTGATGTATTTTAGTTGAAATTGAACTTAAAAGGTCTATTACCTCGCTTATACTAATGTTGCTAATGAGAATTATGTGGAGTTTTGTGTGAAAGAAATTTCCAGGTTAGTGAAGAAAATGGTTTAATAAAAAAGTGAAAGGTTTCATGACTCAAGCAATATGTGTATGAAGATGAAGATATTGATGTTATTCAAGTGGTAACTCCGGAAAAATTTATCAAAGACCAAGTTCAGAGACCTGCAGAGTCTGTTTTCGAATAGGTAACAGTTCTGGTAAGAAAAGTTTCGCGAAAAATCTGTCCAGTTATATTTTTGCAGTTTTTATCCAAAAAGGAAAGCAACAAAGCAAAAGAGGGATGGAAACGGAGCCTGGGTGGCTCACACCACCCTATGGCGCGGGCCCACCCCTGGCCGCGCCAGCAGGTGGTGTGGCCACCTCGGACTCCGTCTCCTACCCGTTTTCTCCCAGTACCTTCCTTTTGTTGTAAAACTTCGTAATATATAATCCCCCGGATCCCCCGAGGTTCATATATCGTGTTCTCGTCATCTTTTCGTTTCGAGCTGTTTCTGCCAGGAACTATTCTTAAAGTTTATAAGCATAATGGTCTCCGCCAAGGATAAGGGAAAGGAGTCTATGGAGGAGGATCCTCAAGACCCTAGCCAGGAGAAGGAGATCAAGAGTGAAGATGAAGTGGAGGCAAAGAAAAGCTAGCATCCGCACACCGGCACTACCATTGCAAGCATTGGAGTGTTGGCGAACCCTGCCAAGGTCAAAAGGACTGCACGGATGTCAACTGGAGGGAAGCCTCCGCGCCACTGTTTGGCTCCACGGTCACTTCCTCCATGCACCAAGAATCCCTTCCATACCCTCATCCATGAGCATCAATACCAAAATTTGCCCAAGGAAAAACTACCCTCCAATTGGGATTTGCCTCGTTTTAACCATGCAAAAAATAAGACTTCAAGGAGAAAGAGTGGGGAAAGAACTGCAAGAGCTGGAATTCACAACCCGACATGATCATGAGCCGTATTGAGCAAAACTTGGAGTTGATTCGTAATCTCACCTTCGAGATTGAGGACTTGGGGAAATTAATCAAGAGGCTCATTGAGAGAATACCACCACCATCGAAGGAGTAATTCATCATCAGGTTTTGGCACCCCCTTGGTTTGTTCCAAGCTTGGGGGAGTGTCGCGGTATCACATCACTATCTTCTATCTTTTTACCTTTTTAGTAGAGTCATATCGTGAATAGAGAAGTTATTATGTAGGATGGTTTGAATTATGGAAGTGTCCCCTCTCTGGTTAGATATGTATCCCTTGGTGTGATTTGCCATTATGGATTATTAATGAGAAGTTCTATCATTTACTCTTTTGCATATCTTATATTTGTTTTCAATTGCTATTATATGATTGATCTTGTTGTTAGTATTGGTATCACTTTGGGATCATTGAGTTAATTTAGTTGGTTTTGGCAAACCTGGCTCGATCAGTAGCAACACTATTTTTGAGAGTTAAATGAAAAAGATAAAAGTACTCTAAAGAAATATAATTACCGGAGTGACAGAAACCTGAACCCCCGTTAGGAAACCTTTGCACAAGGGATGTCAGGGTCTTAGAGTTTAAAGATGTGGTTAGATTTCTATCTTAATTACTTTCTTGTACTTGCGGATGCTTGCAAGGGGTATAATCACAAGTATGTATTAGTCCTAGGAAGGTCGGTACATTAGCACATGTTCACCCACACAACACTTAGCAAGCTAAAGAAGATTAATCAACTATATGAAGCGAAAGCACTTGACGATATTTCCGTGTGTCCTCGAGAACGTTTGGTCATCTTAAGCAACCGGCTTGTCCTTTGCTGAAGAAAGGATTGGGCCACTTGTTGCATTTATTCTTATTGTCTTTTATTTACTCGTACTTTATTTACTTGCATTATGAAAAACCCCTAAAAATCCGTTTGCTAAGTATTTATAGAGAATTCCTGCTCCAAGCGACTAACCAGCACCTTCTGCTCCTCGTTGGGTTCAACACTCTTACTTATCGAAAATATTGTGATACACCCCCTATACTTGTGGGTCATCAGGTCACTGACTGGGCGGGTCCACGTGACGAGATATTTTCTTCCCGTCGAATTCGCTTCATCCGGCATTCCTAGGGCATTCTCTCCGCCCCGGGATCGGGGTAGGATCTCCGAACAAAGTTTGGGCCAAATCCGGACGAAGCCGAATTCTTGGGAACGCGACTGGGCCATTTTTCGGCCTCTAGATGAAAAAAAAGGCCCTGGGAATGGCCTGTTGGGAACCCGAGTGGAGTTGCTCTTAGGGCATCTCCAACGGACCGGACGCATCTGAATAGGTCCGACCTGACCGAGGGCACGACCCAAAATTAACCCTAGAATGCTATGGAATGGACAACTGCCATGTCTGAACGAGTCCTCCCAATGCTTCTGCCGGTCCCACCCGCTAATGGCGGATGGAGGGGAACTTTCACTGCTAGTCCTTTTTAATGGGACCACGTCGTCCCCATCCACTTCCACTCCACTTGCCCCTGTTCAAACCCCTCATAGAAAATAGCTCCCTCACCACCGATCCCCAGCGGTGATGAAGCCACCGTGGAAGTGGTTCAAGAGCAGCCGCAATGACCATTGTCATGGTGGTTGATACGTTGCTAACGTATATAGAATTTTTGATGTTCCATGCTTGTTTTATATCTACTTTCTTATGTTTTGTCCACACTTTGGAGTGCTTTTACACATTTTCTAGAACTAACCTATTAACAAGATGCCATAGTGCCAGTTGCCTGTTTTCTTCTGTTTTTGGTTCCAGAAAAGCCAGAAAATGACTATTCTCGGAATTGGACTAGACAAAAGCCAAAGTCGATATTTTATCGGAAGACTCACGGAGCCAGAAGACGAGACGGAGAGGGGCCAGGGTCTAGCCACACCATGTGGTGGCACAGGCTAGCCCTGGCCACGCCACTAGGTGGTGTGGGCCCCTGGTCCACCCACTGACCTTTCCCTTTCGCCTATAAGAAGCCTCCGATGCAAAAACCCTAAATCGCCCAGCCTCCAGCCATGAAAAGTTCCACAGCGCCGCCACCACCAAAGAGGAGATTCGGGGGATAGAAAGTCTCTGTTCCGGTACCCTGCCGGGACAGGGAAGTGCCCCCGGAGCCATCTCCATCGATCTCCACCACCATCTCCATCACCGTTGCTGATTCCCATGATGAGGAGGGACTAGTTCTCTATCGAGGCTAAGGGTTCTATCGGTAGCTATGTGTTCATCTCTCTCTATGCGTGATCATATTGTGATCATGAGCTTTGTAATCAAGTAGGTTTACCTTGCTACTCAAGTGCTTTAATAGATCTCTGCTCTCCCCATGTGTGTGAAAGTGACAGCGTGCACACCATGGTGGCACTTATGCTAGAGATTACAAATACTTGTTATGGGTTATATTTGGAGTTGGATGTCTCTATGAAAGTGTGGTGTTGTTGGAACCATCTAGCACTCAAGGTGACAGTGTGGGGTTATCTAGATGGGAAAAGCGAACTTTGAGGTGTGCTATTATAGCCCTACCATGGATTAGAGTTTCCAACCGGAGAGTAGTTTAGAGTAGTATCATAAAGAAAAGATATTTATATGAGAGTGTCCACTAGCGAAAGTATGATCCCTAGGCCTTGTTTCTAAGCATTGAAACACCGTTTGCATCTAGATTTGTTACATGTTTGCTTGCTTCTATCTTTATTTTAGTTTGCCTTTAGTCTCTTCCACGCCATCAAGCTATTTTCTGGCACTGTTGTCTTACATCTATACCACTTGTATTTCACTATCTCTTCGACAAACTAGTGCACCTATACACCTGACAAGTGTATTGGGTGTGTTGGGGACACAAGAGACTTCTTGTATCTTGATTGCAGGATTGCTTGAGAGGGAATACCTTTGACCACTTCCTCCCTGAGTTCGATAAACTTTGGGTAATCCACTTAAGGGAAACTTGTTGTTGTTCTACAAACCTCTGCGCTTGGAGGCCCAACAATTGTCTACAAGAATAGAAGTGTATAGACATCAGTGGTGTCACGACGGATGCCATGGATAGGCTAAAGATGGGGCCAATGTGCGCTAGTGGTATCTAGGGGGGATAGTGTGGTGATTCCACACGGGAAGATTTGTATTCCTTGTATCAACGGTGGTTTACAGAAGCTCCATGAGATATATACAGTAGAGAGGAAGAAGATGAAGTGTTCTTGCTCTCGTTCTTGCTCTAGGGCTTTCTCTCTAGTAAAATGATCGACCCCCTCTCTAGAGGTCCTGGCTCACCTTATAAATGGGTGGCCAGGTTATAGTTAGGGCTTACATGGAGAGCATATTCTAGGAATATGCTCCTCCAAAAATGGCAAAGTGGTGCTCCCCTTTTTCCTTCGTAAGCCGCCCAGAGCCCATGGCGTAAGCCTCACTGAACCCCTAGCGTAAGACTCTGCGGCGCCATGTCACCCGACAAGCAGTGGTCTAGCGACGTCACCCTTGTCAGCCTATCTCACTGGTCCTCTCTGTCTTTTGTGCTCTCTACAATGGAGAGAGAAAAGCACTGACAATGGGGAGATACCTTCCTTCTTCTGTAAGCCAAGTAGTAACCCGGTTGCTGCCTGATTAACTTGCCCCTGAGGCTACCTGCAATCACATAATATGATGATGCCGACATATGCTTCATGTCGGACAAGGTAATGTTGGGTGAACACCACCATGGTCGAGTCGGCCGTAACTCGGCTGGCCTTCAAGTATGTCGGCGAGCTTCTGCTTTGACCTTGCTATACCTCTGTGATCCTTGCCTTTATACTCCGGCTCGACCCTACCCGGGGTTATCCCCCAACAACCACGAAGCCAGGTCATTGGGTGACCACCGCAGGGGGCATTCCTACTCTCTCTCCCCCATCTAACATCTCCTTCTCTTGCTCCCCACCCGCCTGCATCCCGCACACCTCGTGTCCTTGCTCAGAGCGGCGGGTGAACGTGAGCATCGAGGTAGCATGCACACTAGCGGAGGCAGGAATGCCGTGTCTATGGCCGAACGTGCACCTGTCAGTTGGCTGACACCTCAACCAGGCCTGCGTGCTCGTCCTAGTCATTCCAATGTTAGGGTTAGCACATCGGCAAGAGATCTGCCACCGTGCTCACCTCCCCTAGATCTACACCGTGACCCGGCATACGCCATCCACTCTCCTCCCATGGGACAGATGGTTTGAGGCCGAGAACTAGGATCGCTACGAGTCCATTGAGGCCCATCTCAAGAACCTGGATGACGAGGAGGAGGAGTATTGGGAGGACTCTAGGGCAGAGGAGGAGGAAGAAGGGGTCGAGAGAGGGGAGGTCCTCGATTTCTTTGGCCGCCCTAGCCAAGACTACTAGATTGGTCACGGTATAGGGGCGTCGAAACCGTGGAGGCTAAGGTTTCCTCTTGCCAGTTGCTATCAAGGTCGAGCCGTAGGAGTGGCTGATGATGGAGGAGGAGGAGGAGGAGCTCGAGGCCACCATCCTAGCCTCTTACCTGGTGGAGGTGACGTGAGGTGATCACGTCAACTCCCATACTTGATGGACATGGGTTTAGGGAAGAGCGGCGCGCTGGAGACTTTGTCGGCTAATAGACAAACACAATGGGGACACGAGGTTTACCCAGGTTTAGGCCCCAGAGGGAAAACCCTACTCGTGCTTGTATGTTCTTGACCGATCGAGCAACCAAAGGTTACAAGTGTGCCAAGATGTCTATGGAGCACAGATTGAATCTAGCGGGTGTGTATGCTAGGGTTTAGGTGATCCTCCTTGTCGTTCCCTCCTGGCCTTTATATGGGGAGGCCAGGTCTCGGGAGACGTCCGAGTCGGTTACTGGTTTGAGGGTGGAAACCTAAAGTTTCCTATTTAGTCTTGTCGTATCTGCCAAGAAGTCAAATCCTTCATGGGCTTGGTCTCACCCGAATGGTCATGGGCTTCACCGTTAGCAACAGATCGTCACATGGTCCTCCCGTTGGGCTGGACCAGATAGTCCAATAGTAGGTACCCATAGGGAATACTTATGTCAATAGCTCCCGAGTGTCCATTCAAATAGTAGATTCAGATGTATACTTTAGAAGTCAATGTCTGCAGAAGGTGTGTAGTTTTAACCCAAAGGTTTATCAGGTTGATCGAGATATTCAAGGATTCATAGGGATTGCGGTATACGTGCCTGGTTCACCCAATGAATCAGGACTAGTTAATTGCTCTCGGAAAAAAAACATTGTTACCTACTCAAACTCGAGTCCCCGGACTCGAATTTGAAAATTTCTAGTGTAGTTCGACTCATGCCATGGAGGCCTTACTAAGCTAAACTCCAGTTAATAAGTATGTACCCAATGCGTCCGTCGGGGTTTTCATCATGCCTGCAGGTGTGATATTAAACTAGTAGAGCGTAGCGGATGCGGTTGTCAAGCCATCAGATTGTATCTGTAGGTCTTATGTTTGCATCGTAGACGCAACATCTGAATGTTGGTCACCACGGAGGTGGTTCAAGTGGCCAAGGAGATGTTATCTCTGAACTTGACAATGTAATGTATGTCAGCGGAGTCACCAATGAGTTGGATTGTCGTGATCGAGTTAGCATTGTGGACATAGTCGACACAATGTACCATTATGTAAATCTTTTATTTTTCAATAGGGTGTGCGACCAGTGCTCCCTATGGGAGTAGTCCCGAGTGTCTGTTTGAGTCGTAGCCTCGAGCAAAAACTTAAAGTTGTCTATTGCGTAGCCATAATGATCTGTAAATGCTTCAGATGACCCCGTGAATGCCATCAGCATCTGCAACTTTTCAAATGTGTAACCAGCACTCCCTATGGGAGTAGCCCCTGGGTCCTTGGTCGGATTATGGATTCGAATGAGGAACCGGGGCATACCACTCAAAAACCTTCTATGTGCGCAACCGACGCTCCAGTTTGGAGTAGGCTCCGAGTGTCTGGCCGAATCATAGATTTGGACAGAGATTTGTGTCTTGTGCTTGTTGGCCATAGTTGATAGTATCGTAGGCTTACACTGGACCCAAAAGTACACCGGATGGACGTGCAGTGCTCCTATTAGGAGTATTCCTCGAGTGTCTAATCGATTTGTAGACTCGAACATAGACTCAGTATGTATTTGTTGGTAGCTTCATAAGTTGTGACATCCGAGGAATTACTCGACTTATATACCCTCCTAGTGATTCAGTCGAATGCTTCATTGGCTTCACGGGTGAATTGCTCTCAATTTGAATGATCAATGATGTCAGGGATGACGCACTGGTGAGCTCAACTGTCAGTCTAAATCACCGATGGGACATGACATAGTGGTCCCCAATGGAAGGCTGACCGGACTTGACCACACATCGCGTAAAAATGGGGTATTAACTACGCCTCCTCGATTTGCGCGTGTAGTGGGGAAAGTGCGGCGATGGTTTGGTTCTTGCCTGCCGCATGTCCTTGCTGGATACGCGTCACACATACCTACTCATGAGCTTGCGGCCAGGATTGATCCACTCACAATATAAGTAAAGGGGGTAGACACGGTAAAAAATCTCACTTCTTCTTCTTCTTCCTCACAATCTTCCTCTCCTGTGTGCCTCGCCATTGCTCTGTTTCTTGCTTCGCTGGATGTGCTACATATGTTTTTGAGCACATTCCTTCATGGTTCTAGGAGGAGATGTGCTGCTGCAGTGGCGAAGAACAAGGGCAAGGGTGCCGGAGGAACCGGTTCCAGCATCGCCGCCGCTCCCAAGAAGAAGGCCTCCACCACATCGAGGGTCACCAACAGAGATTAGCGGCGCTCCACCATGAATTTGTCTAGACCCACTAAAGTAAGCTGGGTTGCTCCCCTCTGAGGAAGATTACAAGATCCCTAGTTCGAAGGTAATCCCCACTCTCCCTCCTAGGTTTCGGGGTGATGTTTGTTGCCTTTTTCCTCCATGGACTTTTGCTCCTAGCCCACGAGTTTCTTCGTGGGCTGCTTTTCCTCTATGGGGTCTAGCTGCACTAGCTGACACCCAATTAGATTATGCATATCGCTTGCTTCATGAATTTTTGTGAGTGTTGGCTCGGTATTGCAGCTCACTTCGGATTGTGGAAGAATCTATACTCTATGAAGAGGCAGGAGGGAAGCCAAGGAGTATATCTTGTTGGTAGGTGCAACAATTTTGTGCGAGGGAATATTTAGTAGTTTGCCTATAAGATTTTCGACTCTACAGAAAGATGGAGGAACAATGGTTCTACATCCATGACCAGAAGGTGGGGGGTCAGAAGTACGGCTTAGAGCCCTTTTATCAGAGTGCCGTGGTGGTTAAGAAGAGGTCGTGGAGGAACGAGGTGGCACCGGTGGAAGAGGAAGATGTTGAGGTGTTGCATGCTCGAGTGAAAATTCTACAACTGAATCCCGACGTTGAAGTCCAAGCTAGGAGTCACCAGATGTGGAAGTACACTGGTCATAATAACCCGACTCGCTATCTTCAGGAGAATCTATCTTCCGCCGAGGTTGAAAATAAAATCAAGAATTTTACGAAGTGCACCAATGACGAGACCATTATGAAGCCTTCACCAGTGACTCCCTTCAACTTCGACAAGAAGGTGCCCAAGGTAAATGTTCTATGTTTCATTTGTCTTGTATCCTTCAATTGCAGTA
The DNA here is from genome assembly GCA_916181665.1 of Avena sativa. Lineage (NCBI taxonomy): Eukaryota > Viridiplantae > Streptophyta > Magnoliopsida > Poales > Poaceae > Avena > Avena sativa. The sequence goes on along the minus strand of OV702290.1, from coordinate 174,358,967 downwards.
GCTTGAAATCTGTCGGGTGTTGAGGTTTATTCAGGGTATAGGATTATAAGGTGAAGCCGTTGCTACCTCCTCTTCCCGAGAAATTCAAAGTGGCAGAAGGCAACGAGTCTGATGACTCCGATTCAATCGTTCCTCCCACCAAGACTAATAAAGAGGATAGTGATGAGGGCACTCGAAAGCATAGCCATAGTGAAGATTCAGATGCTTCAACACCTGAAGAACCGAGGGAGGCTGATGTATCGCCAAGCGGTTCACAGCCATTTGCTATAGTTCCTTTGCAAATTGCACAACCAGCACCCTCAACCAAGAAATCCAAGGTTGGCTAGGGCCTCGACACCATGATCTTGTAAGTATCTTTCCTTGATTTTGCACTTGTGCTTGGAACTATTTTGTTATTTGTGCTTAACTGTGATATGCCTATAGCATTGATTCGCCACTTGGTTCTAATATTAGAGATGGAGTGGAGGAGGGAGTCGTGGACTCGAAGGCCATGAGTTCTGAAGATATCATGGAGATCTCCAAGACGGCGGATACTCATGATGGCGATGGGTCCTAGAGCTCATCCATACCCTAGAAGCGGAAGAGGGTTACCACGCAAACTGCTCCCTAGTGTTCCTCAACATCTGTCGGTGACCATGTAAGTATATTTCCCTGCTGCTGATTTCACTCTTTGTGTAGATTCACTCGTGAAGCCCCCGAGTCTGTATTTGCTAACTCGGGCAACATGGTGGAGATGGGCCATAGGTACGTCTAGGTGGAGACAGAGCAGGACCAGATGAAGCATAAGTGTCATTGCTTTTTATGCGAATGTAGCATTAGTACTTTCCGTCTAACATTTCTTTGTCGGGGCAGTCGACAGAGATGAGACCTTGCGCCGTGTGGAGGAGCTCGAGAAGAGTCTTGGCCGCACGGAGAACAAGCAGAAGAGTGCCTGAAAAGCCCTTGACGTGCTCAAAGTTGAAGCCGAGCGACATGAAGAGGAGATTTTGGCTACATCCAAAGAGCGCGAGGAGGCACTGGTGTATGTCTCTTGACCATTGCTCAAATTTTATCTGGTGAGTAGATATTGCTAGGTTCGTCTACCTTCATCTTCATGGTCTTGTTTTGCTGAATGCATTGCTACTTGTGTATGCAGATGCCGCCAGGATTCCTTTGGACCACCATGCCCAAATTGGTGTGGATCCCTTCGCTGATGCTATTACAACAGTCAAAGATCACGACGCCCTCCTGAAGGATGCACTAGTGAAGGCCAAGGGTGTGCTGAAGCGCTTCCACCAAGAGATCGCCCCGAAGGCTATTGCCATTCAGGATGTTGGTGGGCTTGTGGATGCACTCAAGGCATTGGGGATCCATTGAAGGAGTTTAATTAGGTCTAGAAGGCCACTGGTGTGTCCCTGGCATTTGGTGTGGCGGCGGCTCACAACGCGAAGGTCAACTTTGACAAGGTGTCTTCGTCTCTGCCCTTCATAGTCGAAGACAAGGAGGTTCATTCCTATATCAAGCAGGCAAAGAAATATGGCCATGCTTTGGTCTTGCTGCTTGAGAAGTACTTTGAAGAGAAGAAGAATCTTGCCGAGGCTAGTATACTAGAGGGTTCCACGAAGATATCGGACACCATGTCATAGAGTCATAGAGTGTCGCAATAGCCTAGTTCTTTGACTACTAGCATTTTGGTTTTTTGAATTATGAACTCCTTCTTTTGGTGTTTGTGTTAAGAACCATGATCCTAATGAAGTGCTAGTGATAATATTAAGTTGATGCATGTCTTGTGTTTGCTTTAGCCCCTGAGTGTATGACTCGAAGGGATATCATGTCTCTTATATTCTGCTACTTGGATGTTTGAAATGTCTCTTTCCCATTGTTGTGTAGAAAACAGCCGCTAGGTCATCGAGTTCTTCAAAACCCGAAAATCCTTTAGTCTAGCTGCATTTGTCCAGTAGAGTTGTCTAGCTATCACTGAATGTGCAGCTTCATGACTAGTTAAAAAGTTTGGAGATGCACCATTTGACCCTCAAGGGTCTTGCGTACATTTGGAAATCCAAGGCAAAAAGAGTCGTTATGCGTGAAGCATACCTCTTTGAGGAGTTGGAGAAAATCAACGAGTACCTGAAGTGTAAGGATTCACGAACTCCTTCAATTCCTATTGCCTGGTGTTTTATCAGAAGTTTGATTTTCTTTTTGCTTTTGCATTTGTCAACTATGACCTGTGGGAAGAGGATAATATCATTAATCATTGGCTGAATTCCTTGAACGAGGAGGACTTGGAAGTTGGTGGATCCTTCTAGATGGACGGGAGTAGGGGATTTGTGCTAACCAAACTTCATGAGCGTGTTTGATAGGTAGTCAAATGCATGAAGGGCGCCCATAGCATGCTGGCCGTGGTGCATGCTATTAAGTTCCCGCTAGATCCTGGGCCCTCTAGTTTGCTAGGCTTGATGCGGAGGTTCCGCGATCGCAGTCAAGTGGTGGCCTTTGTGCGTTCCCAGCTTGTTGAGGGAGCGCATATGTCGCTGACATTTGTTTGGATCCATCACCCGTAGATAGACGTCTATGTCATTTCCGAGGATCTTCCTCCAACTTCGGATGGTTCCAATAGGGAACTTGCGCTGCATTTCGAGGTCGTTCGTGACCCTGCCATTAGTATCGCTCGGCACCTTGATAGGAGTGAGCATATGTTTCTTCAGCAACAAAGGGATCATCCTCCTATAAAGCGAGTGATTTCGATTGTATTCTGCACATAATGTATAGTGTGTAAAATATTTGTAACTTCGTAAAGAATTTTGGCATGTTGCCTATTATAAATTGTCCTCTTTGTTGAGTTTCTTTGACCCGAAGTACTATATGCTAGGACTTTTTGTTAGACTAATGTTTATTTTGTCTCAGTGCCTTGCTAACCTGTTAGCTGGGCTGCAGCCGGGTTGGAGTTTTTAAGGATTCAATGTGTAATAAGAGTCAGCTACTTGGGCTTTTGCACGAAGTACTTGAGTGTGTTGAGTTCAAAATATGTCAAGGTGCTCGAGGAGGCGCAAGCCCATGAGTGTTTTATGCATAAAAGTAAAAGGCGAGGAATCAACTCAAAGTAGAGGAACTTATCTTTATTGATTGTAGGTAGTAGGTACATATTTCGGCTAAGTAGCCTTATTGAGAAGTAAATACATCTAGGTGTAGAATGGCACAACTATGTGATGTTCCAAGGATTGGAGTATGCGACTCTAGTTTCTACGTCCTTGAGGCAATAAGCCCACCTGGTATTACTTTGGTGACGATTTAAGGCCCCTCCCAAGGGGATTCGAACTTGAGATGGCCCTTTAGCTTGAGCCATATCACAAGGTCTCCTTCGGACAAGGACCTAGGACATAGCCGATAGATGTGGTAGTTGTGGATGTTTTGTTGGTAGACAGCGGAACGAGCGACGGCGATGTCATGCACCACATCGAGCAGGTCGACGTTGTCTTTGAGTGCGGATGTAGATTCATCTTTGTTGTAAGTGACCACTCGAGGAGCGTTGTAGCACACTTCAGTGGCTAGTACCGCTTATGCGCCATGCACTAGGAAGAAGGATGTGTAACCCTTGGTGTTGTTTGGGGTTGTCCAAAGACTCCATAGCACCGAGGGTAGTTCCTGAGGACATGCTCCCTTCACTCTTTCACATGTGTTCATGGAGTGTTAATGCTTTGCTCCGGTGCTCTATTAAAAGGAGTACCTTAATTGTCAGTAGTTCCCTTGAGGCCCCGCTGCAAACGGGCTGGAAGGACAAAAGATGTTGTGCAAGTTCTCATTGCGAGCACGTATGACTATATATGGAACACATGCCTAGGATTATCTAGTACTTGGGTGCTTTATCTTATTTATCTGCAATTTCCCTATGTTCTGATTGCTATGTGAATTGTCTTGTCCATGCAATGCCCGTCCATCCATCCCTATGCCTACCACACTCGAATCCTACTGTTTACTGCTATTGTTACTACTGTCTTTACTTTACTACTACTGTTACTTTACTATTCCTATTACAAAACTGTTGCTACTGATAAACTGTTGTGAGCAAGATTGTTTCTAGGTGCAGCTGAATTGACAACTCAGTTGTTAAGGCTTATAAATATTCTTTGTCTCCCCTTGTGTCGAATCAATAAATTGGGTTTCACTTCCCTTAAAAATACTGCGATACACCCCCTATACTTGTGGGTCATCAAGACTATTTTCTGGCGCCGTTGCCGGGGAGCATAGCTTTATTTATCAAGTTCACTTGGAATCACTATTGTTCAAGCATAATCATAACCAATCTCTTTACTTTGTTATTTTTGTTTTGCTTAGTTTATTTCCACTTTGCTTGCTTGTTTCTTTATCAAAAATACAAAAAATTAGTTCCTACTCTAGTTGTTATTTTCGTTGGTCTGTTATTGTCTTGCTTTATCATGCTTTCTATCAATGGTTGTTTTCTTTGAAACTGAATCTTATTGGCAAGGTGGGTTCACGGAAGATCAAAAATATTATTATAAGGAACACCGCTTGTCACAAAAAGGGAAACACTTATGGGAACAAATTGATAAATTGTATACCATTGCTAGAAACATGTGCTCTACTTATAATGTTACTTATTGCTTTGATAAATCTTGTTGCTATAAGAGGTATAAACACCCCCCTTTTCATTGTGAGTATAATGATAATGTTACCATATCTTCTTATGTTAAAGGAAATTATGACATTTATGATGTGGAACAAATTGAAGAATTTATTGCTTGGAAGGGTGCATTTGAACTTGCTAGTTTTCTTGAAAATATTGACGATTCACCTTATAAATATGAGGTTTATGATATACTTAGATTTTCCTTTGATAATTACAAGGAAGAAAATAGCTATATTCTTGAATATATTAATAGATGCTTTCCACAAATGGAAGAGACTAATGCCTTGCAGGATCCTATGGAAGAAGAAATTGATGAACCTGAAAGCTCGTTAGATGAAAAAGAGGAGGAGAGTGATGAACCAAAGGAGGAAGAATGGATTAGCTACCCATGCCTACCTTCTAATGAGAGTAACTCTTTATCCCTTACATTATTTGATTGTCCCCCACGCTTACCAAAGGAGGATGAATGTTATACTCATGTTATCTATGATAATCCTTTATTTGTGCTTAACTTCAATTTGCATGGTACTAAAGAGTTTTTCTTAGAAAATGTTTATGATAAATCTCTAAACGATGGTCCTATATCGAATGATCAGCCATCTTGTTATAGAGTTGTTAAAAGTGGGTTTGAAGGTTTTAATCCCACTATTTTTGAGCTTGATAAAAATTATGTGTTTGTAGATCATGAAAAGCATGCTTTATGTGATAGTTATATTGTTGAGTTTATTCATGAGGCTACTGAAAATTATTATGAGAGAGGAAAATATGGTTGTAGAAGTTTTCATGGTATTGACACACCTCTCTATGTGCTGAAAGTTTTGAAGTTACTCTTGTTTTATCTTCCTATACCTGTCACTTTGTTCTTTGCGAATTTATTTGCATACAAGATTCCTATGCATAGGAAGTGGGTTAGACTTAAATGTGTTTTGAATTTGCTTCTTGATGCTCTCTTTTACTTCAATTCATATTTCTTATATGAGCATCCTCTCAAACTATCATGCCTAACTTAAAGGCGTTAAAGAAAAGTACTTATTGGGAGATAACCCAAAAGTTTTAGATGAGTCTTGGAAGTTATTACTTCAGTAATAACCTCTCCTTATCCTTTTTATTTTCTTTTTGTGCCAAGAGTAACCTCTAATGAGAGAGAACTAATGGTTGGGAAAGTTGCTGTCTCGAAACAGATTTTTGTGCTTTGCCATAAAATTTCGTGTAAAATCTCAGTACGTCCTTTTGAGGCATGAATTTTTGTGCTTCTGCCCCAGGTTGTTATCTAACTTTCGTTAGTTCAACACTTTTCGATTTGAGCAACATAACGTCTTCAAAAAAATTCGTCTTTACCTGCTGGTCTGTTTTGACAGATTTCTGCCTTTATTTGCATTTGCTTCTTGTTGGTTCCTTTTTGAGTTCTTTTGAGGAATTGAGATTTTTGAGGGAAGTGATACAGTAGCTTGTGTTTTAATGGAAGTTTTATTGGTGTTGTAACTGAACCTAAAGACTTATTATCTTTAGTGCACTAATATTGCTAATAAAGATTGTGTGAAGTTTTGTATGAAGGAAAAATTCCAGGTGTATGGAAGGAATGAGTAATCAGATGAAGGATGGACTAAAGCTCAAGCTTGGGTATGCCATGCGTGTCACCCCAAGAAATATCCAAGAAGTACAAGCATCAAAGCTTTGGGATACCCAAGGCATCCCCCCTCTTCATCAATAAAAATCTCAGGTTTCTTCCAAACGCTTCATTATATTGTTTCATGCAAAGTTGTGTTGTTCTTGGAGCGTCTTTTTTTTCTTTTTTGTTTTGGTTTTTTGTTTGCTTTGTTTTCTTAGTTTGCTGAATAAATTGGTTGGACCCCCTCTTTCATACATTGGTTTTCAAATAGTTTGGTTTGGATTGGAAAAGAGTAGGAAAGTTCATGCTTAAGTATTAAAGAGAGCTTGTTTTTTGACTGTGGCCTATGCTTTGTCATGCCATGCTTGATATTGATTTGGCTTTATGTTTAGTATTCTTTGTTGTAGCATGGCTTGTTATAAACAATTGAGATTTCTTAATGTGCCTTTGAAGAATCATGCGTTGTTTTAGCATATTAAAGCATAAGTATTGTGGTATTCTCCTTTGATGCTTTATTTGGGTTGACTTGGCACATGCTCACACCATGTTATGACTATACCAAGTCACCATAGCCTTTATAATCCTTTAGTTTTCAACTTGTAGTATCACTTTATGCTTTGATTAATGATGTTTTGTCGCTCTTCATGATTATGCTATTATTGCTCTCTTAGTTGGTCGCTCCCAGTCTTTTGCTAGCCTCCACAACCAAGTATGAGTACCACTCATGCATCCAACTCCTTAAACCAAGTTATTCCAAAGAGTCCACCATACCTACCTACTAGCATATGCTATTCCAAGTATATTCATGTTTTTGTGTACCTTCCAAATTTAACTTGTAATGAGAAAACTAGTGATTAAAGCTCTCACGAACTTGATGGAACACTTTACTTTTTTGCATTTAATAAACTTGAACCATTGGGTCCTTCTTTGTTGCGTATATGCTTGCGCTTTATAAGTTGAAATTAGCAGAACCATGTATCATGGGGAACGCTTTCAACATTGCACTTGTACTTTGTACCCCGTTGATATCATGTTCTTTTGCTTATGGATCCCGGCGGTGTGAAATAAAAGTGGAACTTGTAAGATCATGGAGTTTGTATGTGTGTTAGAGAAATGCCTGGGCCACTAGCCTAAGCCATGCCTAATCATGGTGGAAACTTGTAGCATCACCATAATGAGCACTCTATGAAGCATCCTCAATAAAAACCTATGCAAATAGCAAATAAAAAGATCGCTGAGATGCTCATTGTCTGCTTGCCTTGTCATTTTGATTATGGGATAGCTCATGTATCATGTGCATGGGGTACCCCATTGGCGGTTCTTTATGATACATATGTACTTACAATGACAAGATCTTACTCGTGACTAAAGTTGAGTAGCATGAGGTTCGGTCTTCGTAAGTAAGGGGCATGAGATTTCGGTTTATAACTTGTCAAACATATCCTCTTAGTTGTGTCACTTTAACCATAATCACCTTCAAGATGCTTGTGATAGGGGCAATGAGAGCTGAAAGCTATTAAGTACCATAATTTTTGGAAGCTCTTTATGAAACTTGAATCCCTACTTCCTTCTATGAAGGCCTTTCTTCCACTTATATATTGAGTCTCCACCTTCTATCTTTATGCACTTACTTTGAGAGAATAGTGGCCATTCTTAGTTCTATGTGCATTGTCCCAAGACTTGTTGATTGATGCATAGCTTTGATATTGCTTGTTTTAAACTATTTGTATCTAGTCACTCTTATGAACTTTGAAGGTGTCCTATGCATTTATGTTTGCTACTCTATGAGGGACAAGCTGAATACCACTATGCTATGTTTTGTTTATGTGAAACAAACAAACGTCTTGCAAAGCATTGTTATTCATGAATCTTTTGTTTGTGCCTTTTCATGTTGCATCATAGTTTCTTTGTCTTATTACTAGAACTTTGTCTTTCATATTATGATTGAAGTACTATGATCCCAGCTTCGAATGTTTTACAAATACTTTGATCAAGTTTATGATGGTGCATGTCACCTCAAAAATTATTCTTTCTTTTTATCACTTACCTACTCGAGGACGAGCAGGAGTTAAGCTTGGGGATGTTGATACATTGCAAATGTATCTATAATTTTTGATGTTCCATGCTTGGTTTTATCTACTTTCTTATGTTTTGTCCACACTTTGGAGTGCTTTTCATATGATTTCTTGGACTAACCTATTAACAAGACCCACAGTGCCAGCTGCGTGTTTTCTGCTGTTTTTGGTTCTAGGAAAGTCAGAAAATGAATATTCTCAGATTGGACGGGACAAAAGCCAAATACATTATTTTACCGAGGGACACCTAGAGCCAGAATACGAGACAGAGAGGGGCTGGGGCCCATCCACACCACCTGGCCGTGCAGGCTGGGCCTGGCCACGCCAGGGGGTGGTTTCGCCGCCCCAGACACCCCCTCGGTCTCCCTCTTCGCCTATAAGATGCCTTCTGACCTAAAAACTTAGGGGGTTTCGACGTTTTTCCAGAAGGAGTTCCGCTCCGCCGCCACCACCAGATTCCACGAAACAACACCAGAAACTCCGTTCTGGCACCCTGCCGGGACGGGGAATTGGAGGAGATCATCACCATCATCATCACCATCGCTTCTACATCGACCATCCATGTTTCCCCCATCTATGAGTGAGTAATCCCCCGCTATAGGCTATGGGGATGGTAGGGATTGGATGAGATCGTTCATGTAATTGCATCAGATTGTTAGGGCATGGTGCCTAGTATCTTTTATTAGTGCTTTATAACTTTGTTGCGACTTGTTGTGCTTAATGCTTGTCACTAGGGCCCGAGTGCCATGATTTCAGATCTGAACATGTTATTGATTCATTATGATAGTATTGTTTATGGTCTTATCTGTAAGTTGTATACACACATTGTTGTCCGGAACCAATGGCCCCGAAGTGACAGAAATCGGGATAACCGGAGGGAATGGCTTTCATGTGAGGATCACATGTGTTCATGGAGTGTTAATGCTTTGCTCCAGTGCTCTATTAAAAGTAGTACCTTAATTGCCAGTAGTTCCCTTGAGGCCCCGCTGCAAACGGGCTGGCAGGACAAAATATGTTGTGCAAGTTCTCATTGCGAGCACGTATGACTATATATGGAACACATGCCTAGCATTATCTAGTACTTGGGTGCTTTATCTTATTTATCTGAAATTTCCCTATGTTCTGATTGCTATGTGAATTGTCTTGTCCATGCAATGCCCGTCCATCCATCCCTATGCCTACCGCACTCGAATCCTACTGTTTACTACTATATTTACTTTATTACTGCTGTTACTTTACTATTCCTACTACAAAACTGTTGCTACTGATAAACTGCTGTGAGCAAGATTGTTTCCAGGTGCAGCTGAATTGACAACTCAGTTGTTAAGGCTTACAAATATTCTTTGGCTCCCCTTGTGTCGAATTAATAAATTGGGTTTCACTTCCCTCGAAAATCCTGCGATACACCCCCTATACTTGTGGGTCATCAGTGCGCCACCGAGGCGTAGCAGATGTTGATTGATATGTTACTAACGTATCTATAATTTTTGATGTTCCATGCTTGGTTTTATCTACTTTCTTCTATTTTGTTCCAACTTTGGACTACTTTTCATACACTTCCTTGGACTAACCTATTAACAAGAGCCATAGTGCCAGCTGCCTGTTTTCTGCTGTTTTTGGTTCCAGGAAGTCAGAAAATGAATATTCTCGGAATTGAACGGGACAAAAGCCAAAGTCAGTTTTTCACCGAGGGACACAAGGAGCCAGAATACGAGACGGAGAGGGGCCAGGGGGCCGCCACACCACCTGGCCGCGCGGCCCAGCCTGGCCCGCGCCAGGTGGTGGTCTGGCCGCCTCCGGCACCCCCTCAGCCTCCCCTTTCGCGTATAAGATGCCTCCGATACAGAAATCCTAAGTACCTGATCAAAATTCCACGAAAGAGTATGTAGCCGCCGTCATCTCCATCCCTAGATCGGGAGGGATCTGAAGCTCTTCCCGGCACCCTGCCGGAGAGGGAAGTTCACCCTGGAGGCCTTCTTCATCACCATGCAAGCCTCCGGTGTGATGCTTGAGTAGTTCATCTCTAGACTACGGGTCCATGTAGTAGCTAGATGTCTAGTTCTCCTCCTTTGTTCTATCATGTTTAGATCTTGTGAGCTCCGTACATAATCAATATCATCTATTTGTAATTCTATATGTTGTGTTTGCGGGGATCCGATGGATATTGAGATGCTATTTCAGATTGATTATTGATTTTATCATGTCTTTGTTATTTGTGATCTTGCATGCTTTCCGTTGTTAGTAGCTATCTTGGCCAAGTAGATGCTAGCAACTCAAAGAGTTAGTATTTATGCTCGATAGTGGGTTCATGCCTCTAGTAATCTGGGGAAGTGACTGAAATCTCTAAGGTACTAGATGTGTGGTTGCTACGAGGGAGAAAACAACAATCCTTTGTTCATAGAACAATCGTATTGTTTACTTTACACGCAATGCGTAATGCAATTATCTGTTGCTTGCAACTTAATACTGGAGGGGGGTCGGATGATAACCTAAAGGTGGATTATTAGTCATAGATGCAGTTGGATGGCGGTCTATGTATAATGTTGTAATGCCCAATCAAGTCTCAAAGGAGTCAAGATGAGTACTATATGCATGATTGCTTTCTCGATGTTTGTCAATTGCCCCGCTGTAATTTGTTCACCCAACATGTCATCTATCTTAAGGAGAGCCACCACTAGTGACTATGGACCATGGTCCTTTCTTTTACAATCAATCTACAATCAACTGTTTACTGCTTTGTGTTTACTTTCTGCAAACTATTACTTTCTTCCACTCGATACGTCTAATCCTTTGTTTTCAGCAAAACTGGTGAGATTGGCGACCTCATCGCAAGTTGGGGGCAAAGTTCTGTGGTTGTGTTGTGCAGGTCTCCACGTTGCTGCTGACATCAACAGTGCGCCCTGCCAAAGTCTAGCTAGAAACACCTTTGAGATGTTTCCTTGCTCCTACTGGATTGATAACCTTGGTTTCATAACTAAGGGAAAACTTGCTACTATGATCATCATACCTTCCTCTTGGGGTTCCCCAATGGGCTCGATATATTTTGGGCCATCAAGCATATTTTCTGGCGCCTTTGCCGGGAAGTCAAGGACATCTTCACAAGGGGAGTCCCTTATAACCAATCTCTTTACTTTGTTGTTTTTGTTTTGCTTAGTTTATTTCTTCTTTGTTTTCTTGTTTCTTTATCAAAAACACACAAAAAATTAGTTTTGCTAGTTTCATTTCTTTATTAAAAACACAAAAAAAGTAAGTCTTTCTATAGTTGATATCTCTTTCTTATCTCACCATGTTGATCCCTAAATTCACCTTGAAAGACCTTTCAATAGGTAATGACTCTATAATTGGGAAAGATAATATTGAAGAGTTCTTTAATCATGTTAGTAAGAACGAGGATATTGAGGATCGATCCCTTGTAGAACTTGCTCCAAATTATGAAATTCCTGTAGCTTCTTTAGTTCACATGATTGAAGCTAGGTTTGTTAACCTTAACCCCTTAATGCAAGTAATGTTTCTTAAACTTAAGGAAATTGAGGACCCTGAAAAGAGAGATTTTATTCTGGAAACTTTGCTTAAGGAATTTTATGATGTTGCTAAGGAAGCTAGAAAAGTCTTTGAACGATTTAATATGCTAGGCTCATGTGTAGATGTTGTTGGTACACGAGAAAATATGAACAAAACCGAACCTAATGGGGAGGAAATTAAAACACCAATACCTTTCAAACTTGTAGAAATGCATGAAGCCATAGAAAAGAATCTTGATTGGATTGTTCCTAAAAACCAGTTTGATGAAAATAATGAACCCAAGAGCATTGAGAAAGGATCCTTTAGGACTTATTTGGATGAGATACCTTGCCTTGTTGAAGACATTTCTGGTATCAATCTTAATGCTTCGTCATTTGAGAAAATTTGATTCTTTTTCTTGCTTCTTATGCCTAACTTAAAGGCGTTAAAGAAAAGTACTTATTGAGAGATAACCCAAAAGTTTTAGATGAGTCTTGGAAGTTATTACTTCTGTAATAACCGCTCTTTATCCTTTTTATTTGCTTTTTGTGTCAAGAGTAACCTCTAATGAGAGAGAAGTAATGATTGGGAAAGTTGCTGTCCTGAAACAGATTGTTGTTCTTCACCGTAGAAATTCGTGTAAAATCTCTGTACGTCCTTTTGAGGCGTGAATTTTTGTGCTTTTGCCCCAGGTTGTTATCTAACTTTTTTTAGTTCAACACTTTTTGATTTGAGCAACAGAATGTCTTTCGTCTTTACCTGCTCGTCTATTTTGACAGATTTCTGCCATTATTTGCATTTGCTTCTTGTTGGTTCCTTTTTGAGTTCTTTTGGGGAACTAAGATTTTTGAGGGAAGTGCTACAGTAGCTAGTGTTTTAATGGAAGTTTTATTGGTGTTGAAACTGAACCCAAAGACCTATTATCTTGAGTGCACTAATGTTACTAATAAAGATTGTGTGAAGTTTTGTATGAAGGAAAATTTTAGGTGTATGGAAGGAATGAGTAATGAGATGAAGAATGGACTAAAGCGCAATCTTGGGGATGCTACGCGTGTTACCCCAAGAAATATCCAAGAAGTACAAGCGTTAAAGCTTGGGGATTCCCAAGGCATCCCCTTCTTCATCAGTAAAAATCCCAGGTTTCTTCCAAACACTTCATTTTTATTGTTTCATGCACAGTTGTGTTGTTCTTGGAGCGTCTTCTTTTTCGTTTTTGTTTTGGTTTTTCGTTTGCTTGGTTTTCTTAGTTTGATGAATAAATTGGTTGGACGCCCTCTTTCATACATTAGTTTTCAAATAGTTTGGTCTGGATTGGAAAAGAGTAGGAACGTTCATGCTTAAGTGGTAAAGAGAGCTTGTTTTTGACTGTGGCCTATGCTTTGTCATGCCATGCTTGATATTGTTTTGGCTTTATGCTTAGTGATCTTTGCTGTAGCATGACATGTTATAAACAATTGAGATTGCTTAATGTGCCTTGGAAGAATCATGCGTTGTTTTAGCATATTAAAGCATAGTATTGTGGTATTCTCCTTTGATGCTTTATTTGGGTTGACTTGGCGCATGATCACACTATGTTATGACTATCCCAAGTCACCATAGCCTTTATGATCCTTTAGTTTTCGACTTGTAATATCACTTTATGCTTTGATTAATGATGTTTTGTCGCTCTGCATGATTATGACCATTATTGCTCTCTTAGTTGGTCACTCCTAGTCTTTTGCTAGCCTCCGTAACCAAGTATGAGTTCCACTCATGCATCCAACTCCTAAAACCAAGTTATTCCAAAGAGTCCACCATACCTACCTATTAGCACTTGATATTCCAAGTATATTCATGCTTTTGTTTACCTTCCAAATTAAACTTATTATGTGAAAATTAGTGATTAAAGCTCTCACGAACTTGATGGCACACTTTACTTTCTTGCAATTAATAAACTTGACCCATTGTGTCCATCTTTGTTGCGTATGTGCTTGCGCTTTATAAGTTGAAATTAGCAGAACCATGTATCATGGGGAACGCTTTCAACATTTCACGTGTACTTTGGACCCCGTTGATGCCATGTTATTTTGCTTATGGATCCCAGCGGTGTGAAATAAAAGTGGAACTTGTAAGATCATGGAGTTTGTATGTGTGTTAGAGAAACGCTTGGGCCGCTAGCCTAAGCCATGCCTAATCATGGTGGAAACTTGCAGCATCACCATAATGAGCACTCTATGAAGCATCCTCAATAAAAACCTATGCAAATAGCAAATAAAAAGATCGCTGAGATGCTCATTGTCTGCTTGCCTTGTCATTTTGATTATGGGATAACTCATGTATCATGTCAAGGGGTACCCCATTGGCGGTTCTTTATGATACATATGTACTTACAATGACAAGAGCTTACTTATGACTAAAGTTGAGTAGCATGAGGTTCGGTCTTCGTAAGTAAGGGGCATGAGATTTCAGCTTATAACTTGTCAAGCATGTCCTCTTAGTTGTGTCACTTTAACCTTAATCACCTAAGATGCTTATGATAGGGGCAATGAGAGCTGAAAGCTAACAAGTACCATAATTTTTGGAAGCTCTTTATGAAACTTGAATCTCTACTTCCTTCTATGAAGGCCTTTCTTTTACTTTTATGTTGAGTCTCCACCTTCTATCTTTATGCACCTACTTTGAGAGCATAGTGGCCATTCTTAGTTCTATGTGCATTGTCCCAAGACTTGTTGATTGATGCATAACTTTGATATTGCTTGTTTTAAACTATTTGTATCTAGTCACTCTTATGAACTTTGAAGGTGTCCTATGCAATTATGATTTGCTACTCTATGAGGGACAAGCTGAATGCCACTATGTTATTGTTTTGTTTATGTGAAACAAATAAACGTCTTGCAAAGTATTGTTATTCATGAATCTTTTGTTTGTGCCTTTTCATGTTGCAACATAATTGCTTTGTCTTATTGCTAGAACTTTGTCTTTCATGTTATGATTGAAGTACTATGATCCCAGCTATCAATGTTTTGCAAATACTTTGATCAAGTTTATGATGGTGCATGTCACCTCAAAAATTATTCTTTATTTTTATCACTTACCTACTCAAGGACGAGCAGGAGCTAAGCTTGGGGATGTTGATATGTTGCCAACGTATCTATAATTTTTGATGTTCCATGCTTGGTTTTATCTACTTTCTTATGTTTTGTTCCAACTTTGGAGTACTTTTCATACACTTTCTTGGACTAACCTATTAACAAGAGCCATAGTGTCAGCTGCCTGTTTTCTGCTATTTTTGGTTCCAGGAAGTCAGAAAATGAATATTCTTAGAATTGGACGGGACAAAAGCCAAAGTCAGTTTTTCACCGAGGGATACAAGGAGCCAGAATACGAGACGGATAGGGGCCAGGGGGCCGCCACACCACCTGGTCGCGTGGCCTAGCCTGGCTCGCGCCAGGGGGTAGTCTGGCCGCCTCTGGCATCCCCTCGGCCTCCTCTTTCGCCTATAAGATGCCTCCTATACAGAAACCCTAAGTACGCGATCAAAATTCCACGAAAGAGTCTGTAGCCGCCGTCATCTCCATCCCTAGATCAGGAGGGATTTGAAGCTCTTCCCGGCACCCTGCCGGAGGGGGAGTTCACCCTGGAGGCCTTCTTCATCACCATGCAAGCCTCCGGTGTGATGCGTGAGTAGTTCATCTCTGGACTACAGGTCCATGTAGTAGCTAGATGGCTGGTTCTCCTCCTTTGTGCTATCATGTTTAGATCTTGTGAGCTCCGTTCATGATCAAGATCATCTATTTGTAATTCTACATGTTGTGTTTGCGGGGATACGATGGATATTGAGATGCTATTTCAGATTGATTATTGATTCTATCATGTCTTTGTTATTTGTGATCTTGCATGCTTTCCGTTGTTAGTAGCTATCTTGGCAAAGTAGATGCTAGCAACTCCAAGAGTTAGTATTTATGCTCGATAGTGGGTTCATGCCTCTAGTAATCTGGGGAAGTGACAGAAATCTCTAAGGTACTAGATGTGTTGTTGCTACTAGGGAGAAAACAACAATCCTTTGTTCATAGAGCAATCATATTGTTTACTTTACACGCAATGCGTATTGCAATTATCTGTTGCTTGCAACTTAATACTGGAGGGGGGTCGGATGATAACCTGAAGGTGGATTATTAGTCATAGATGCAGTTGGATGGCGGTCTATGTATAATGTTGTAATGCCCAATCAAGTCTCAAAGGAGTCAAGATGAGCAGTATATGCATGATTGCTTTCTCGATGTTTGTCAATTGCCCCGCTATAATTTGTTTACCCAACATGTCATCTATCTCAAGGAGAGCCACCACTAGTGAACTATGGACCCCGGTCCTTTCTTTTACAATCAATCTACAATCAACTGTTTACTGCTTTGTGTTTACTTTCTGCAAACTATTACTTTCTTCCACTCGATACGTCTAATCCTTTGTTTTCAGCAAAACCAGTGAGATTGACAACCTCATCGCAAGTTGGGGGCAAAGTTCTGTGGTTATGTTGTGCAGGTCTCCATGTTGCTGCTGATACCGGCAGTGCGCCCTGCCAAAGTCCAGCTAGCAACACCTTTGAGGTGTTTCCTTGCTCCTACTGGATTGATAACCTTGGTTTCATAACTGAGGGAAAACTTGCTGTTGTGCTCATCATACCTTCCTCTTGGGGTTCCCCAATGGGCTCGATATATATTGGGTTAAGCATTGCTCCCCATCTTCTCGCAGAAGCCTTGGAATTCCTTCGAGGTGAAGTTGGAGCCGTTGTCGGTGATGATGCTGTGTCGCACCCCAAACATGTAGATGATGGACTCAAAGAACTTCACGATGGTGGCACCGCTTTGGTTGGTGACGGGTGTTGCCTCGATCCAATTGGTGAACTTTTCGACTGCGATGAGAAGGTACACGTGGCCTCCATGTGAGATTTTGTAGCTTGACGACCAAGTCGCGTCGCCATTGCACGCAGGGGCTAGGCCAATGGTATTGGTCATAGCTTGGAGACTGGTGCGTGTGGTTTGTCCGCAAATCTTTGGCAAGCACTACCCTTCTCGACGATGTCCTAGGCATCTTGCATTGTGGTTGGCTAGTAGAAACCTGCCCGTAGGGCTTTGGCGACTAGTGCACGGCTGCTGGTGTGATGCCCGTAGGTGCCCTCGTGTATGTTGAGTAGGATGCTTCTTCCATCTTCGGGTGTGACACACCTTTGTGGGATGCTAGTGATGCTTCTCTTGTATAGTTCACCGTTGATTATGGTGAAGGCCTTTGATCGGTGTGTGATATGCGGTGTCTCAGTTGGATCATCCAGAACCTCCTTGCATAGCAGGTGTCATATATGGGTGCGTCCAGATTGGTTCTATCAACCTGACCACCATTCGTTCTTCTAGCATAGGATCTGCTTTCGTTGTTGCGGATGCCTTGGTATCTGCGGGTGGCATATACCCTGGTTGCGTTGTTTCTGTTGATGACACGTTAGATGCTCTGGTCTTGATGGATCGTTCGGTGATCTGCTCCAGGAAGACGCTAGGTGCTTTGGGTACACAGGTGGACCCGATGTTGGCTAGTTTGTCAGCCTCCTTGTTGTTCTCGCGGCCGATGTGCATGAGTTCGCATCCATCAAAATTTCCTTCTAGGGAGTTGTAGAGCTCATGGTAGGTGACCATGTTGTCATTGATGGTGTCGCAAATATTCATTGTTTGCTGCACAACAAGATTGGAATCACCATAGATTATCAGTCGTGTGGCACCACAGGCCTTAGCCATGTGCATGCCATGGATTAGAGCCTCATACTCTGCTTCATTGTTGGACGCGCGGAACTTCATCTAAAGTACGTAGCGCATCTGGTCACCTTGCGGGGATGTCAAGATGACACCAACACTCGCGCCTTCAGTTCTCTTTGATCCGTCAAAGTGCATAGACTAGACACCTGACATGTCTAGTACCTCTGGTATTTGGAGCTCCATCCAATGGACTAGGAAATCCGGGAGCACATGTGACTTGATCGCCGTGCGCCTTTCATAGATGATGTCCCGTGGGTTACAGTTCTATGCCCATAGGGCTAGTCGCCTGGTTGCTTCAGGATTGTTGAGGATGTGTGAGAATGGCGCGTCATTGACCACAATGATCGGGTGGTCCATGAAGTAGTGGAGAAGCCAACGCACCATCATGAAGACGCTGTAGGCCATCTTCTAGTAGTGCGGGTACCGCTGTTTGGTTGGCATGAGTACCTCGCTGTTTTAAGTCAATCAATTGACAAGAAACTCCCAATCCTTACCACTAATGACTAATAATTGCAAAGATATGCAAAACCTTGCTTTGAATTGTGTTGTGCAGGAAATCACGGTTTTTAACGCAAAATCGGGAGTCATAATGAAGGTTTTGGAGGAAGTCCACATGGCCAAGTAATTTGGGATTCATTCCCAAGCGCCAGATGGCTTAATGACCACTGGTACGGGCAGGTCCTGCCCATACCGTTTGCCCGTACCAGGTGGCGTTGGCCTCATCTCGTCAAACCCTACGACTTTTGTGAAGATGCCAATATAATTTGAGGCTCCAACCGCCGGTCAGAGAGCCGCCATTCTCATATTACATCACAACACATCCAAAGGAGATCCACACCATTGTTCATCCATTGTCCATCGTTTCCATCATCCATCCCCTCCACTAGCCATAACCATTGCTTTGTACTTTAGATTTCCTTGTGATTTGACGACTGATGGCTCTGAAATATAGCCATCTACATCCACATTTAAACTAGATATTATTCATATCTTTGATGAAATATCTCTTTAAACCCTGCCACTAATGCCTAATATTCAAAGGGGTGTGCAATCCTTTCTTTTTATATTTTTCCTACACAGATAATGTTGTTTGAAGATGGGAATCACTACATTAAATTCAAAGATATGAGATTTCCAACAACCAGAAGAAACTAGGAGCCGTGAAGCGGAGGAAGATGCTTTAACGACCAACTGTACGACCGGAGAAAAATTCCAGCCGTATAGCTCTGGTCGTATAGTTGGCACCACCACCGTTAGGTCAAATAGAACAAGTTTCGTGAAGGGAACCCTATATAAATAAGCCTCGAGCGACGAGAAAACAAGCCAGACCCTTGCCAAAAGTCTCTGCTATAGATCTCCAGCCGCCTCTAGATCTCAAAACCCTTCTCTATCTCCATAGCCATATTCCACCACTTGTAATAGTAGATCTCTTCTTTGATTGGCGACATTGTAAGACTATTGCTATCAATCTTATGATTTTCAATACAATGTTTGTGATTGTTGATCTCATCTCTATGTGTGAGTAATTCTCCTTGGGCTAAGGGCATCGGCCTAGCCATGTAGCGTTTGTGCATGTTATTTATCATAGATGAGATCATGCATTAGTTTGTATGATATGATGATTATTGTATACTCTCTTGCCTCAATCAAGGACTTGTCAGGTACCCAAGACCCCGAGGATTGAGCCAGGTATAGGGAGTATGAGTAATGACTGATCTATAAGTTGGAAACCCCAGTGACAGAAGGGGTAGTATGGCTGTATGTGAGGGATTTACTTGGGATAAACGGTGACATCACTATGCATATCATTAGTTCTCTTTCTTCTATGGATGAGACTAGTAGGTTATTGCTATAAGCAGTTGCAGAGGCAATAACAATTATGGATGCACTGCCCACATATAATTTATCTTGCTCTAACAAGTACATGCATACTTTATTTCTATCTTTTATTCCCATCAGATGTTTTGCACAGCTACAGGTGAAACCGAACGCCTAGGCCCTCTCTCTCCATCACTGACAACAACAAAAAGACGCAAGCTATTGGTCCGGTAAAAACACAAAAGGTATTCTAAAACTCCCAAAAGTCCGTTAAAGTAACTTCACTACGCATTCGCTTCCCGAGGATTCGATAACCTAGGTCTACTAGGGAAAAAGAAGCTACACTATATCCGTAATACGGATCAAAGGTATCAACCCTTTTTCTGGTGCCGTTGCCGGGGAAGCAATAGCTACCCTGGTGAGGTTATTAGGAACCTTGCTAGTTTTAATTCTTGTTTTAAATTTTGTTAGTTTGCTTTCAGTATTTATTTGATAAACCAAAAAAATTAGTTAGCCTTTAAATTCTTGATTTTACTATTATAATTCATTGTTTAAGAGAACCCCAAAACATAGGATATATGGCTGAAAAGAAGCTTGGGGAGTTTGCCACTCCCAACAATGATTATTTGCATACTCCTATTACTCAGCCAGCAATTGCTGCTGATGACTATGAAATTAAGCCCCATTATTTAAGCTTGGTTCAACATAATCAATTTGGAGGCTCTGCTGTTGAAGACACAAGTATGCACTTGAATACTTTCACTGAAATATGTGATATGATGCGTATAAAAGACGTTGACCCCGATGCGGTCAAATTACGTCTATTTGCTTTCTCTCTTAGAGGAAGATAAAAAGAATGGTTGCTATCTTTGCCTAAAAATACTATTACATCATGGGTGGGATGTACTTCTTTATTTATGACTAATTTTTTCCCACCTACAAAGACTATGCAACTCAGATCTAATATTTCTGGCTTTAGATAGGAAGAGCATGAGCCACTAGCGCTTGCATGGGAGAGGATGAAAGAATGCTTAAGAAACTGTCCTAGTCATGGGATGGAAGATTGGTTAATCCTCCATTTATTTTATAATGCTCTTAATCCTGTGTCTAAGTCTATGCTTGATACTGCAGCTGGAGGAACGTTTATGGGTAAACATATTACCGAAGCAAAGCAGCTTCTAGACAATATGCAAGACAACCATGCTCAATGGCATGTGGATAGATCAAACACGAAGAAGGTGAACTCCATCTCGACACAAGAAAATGAAGAACTCAATGCTAAGTCGGATGAGCTCATACTAGCCGTGAAAGGTAAGGAAACCCAGGTAAGAGCTATCCCTGAAAAAATATTTAAGAAATAGACTTCATAGCTTGTAATGATTATAACCCTGCTTGGAAGAAGAATTATAATCCTAATTTTCAGAAACACTATTCTAGTCCTGCAGGTAATCCTAATAATAATATGGGAACTAGTAATGGTAGTCTCCAAGAAACACTTAAGTCTTTTACAGACTCACAAAATGAACAATACAATATTCTTGTTAAAATAATGGAGAACCATGATGTTATGCTTGGTAAATTGTCTAACCAAACCATTAGTTTGAGAAATGATTTGCAGGCCCTTCAAGAAAGAACGAGGATCCTTGAGGCACAGCTAGGTAATATAATAGAGAGTCAAACTCTCATTCTAGCTAAATTTGTAGGTAAAGCTGAGCCCAATCATGTTGAAGAACTCAAATGATGAGGATCCAAAGGGAGGATCCTGAAGAGCTTGATTATAGTAATGTCCCTTCACCAAGATACACCATCGAAGACCTCGTAAAGAGGATCAACGTCAAAATTCTGGTGAGTGAAGGTAACGATGAAGCCATGTATCAACACTTTGTTGATCAAGTAGCGATTAAGGTACACGAGCTTGAAGAGGAATACAAGAAAATCGTTGAAAAGTTACCTGTTAAACTAGATGATATATTTGATCCCATGATTAAAATTAAGATTGGGACTAATGAGATAGATGCACTTTGTGATCTAGGTGCAAGCGTCTCAACAATCTCAAAGAGTCTTTTTAACAAGCTAAACCTTGGCTCTTTCGAAATCACTGAACTAAAACTACATCTTGCAGATTCCACTTTAAACAAGCTGTAGGTATTAAGGAGAACACTTTAGTTTACATTAAAGGTTGTCCTGTTCTAATTGACTTTGTTATTGTTGACATGCCTGAAGATACTATTGCTCCTGTCATACTAGGCCGTACTTTATTGAGAACTATAAAGGCTTTAATTAACCTCCATGAAGGGAACATGAAGCTGCAATTGCCTTCGCGGGATCCTTTTGTTATCCATTTCCCCAGGAAAAAGAAAGCCAAACATGACGAGAAGGAGGCAATCACCTTGAAGGCCAACTACTTTAGAGTGGGTGTTCCACTCATCTGGCCCAAGTGAGTAACGTCAAGGTCAAGCTATTGACCATAAAAGAGCGCTCCATGGGAGGCAACCCATGTTAAATAAAGGTTTGAGTTAAGTTTTAATTTTTTAGTTTTAGTTTATGTTTAATAAAGAGTGCTAGAAAACTCCATCTGAGGATAAGAAGTTTGGTAGTACTTTAAATTCTGCTATATACATACTGTTGTTGGTCGATAATTTTAACTATCAATTTTCTGTCATAAACAAGGTATATCACTAAGTTACAGGGAAAGAAATAATTTTCGAAGAAACGGAATTTTTTTTATGCATACCGAGAGTTGAACGACCAACTATACGGCGGGAATAAAAATTCCGGTCGTATAGATATCTTTGCCATACAATTTTTTTCTTTGATATGTACTGAGAGTTTAACGATCAACTATACGGCGGGAATAAAAATTCTGGACGTTTAGCTTCGGTCGTATAGATATCGGTGCCTCCATACAAATTCTTTTCTAATATACTGAGAGTTTAACGACCAACTATACGACGGGAATAAAAAATTGGCTGTATAGTTTCGGTCGTATAGATATATATGCCTTTGTATATTTTCTTTCCCAGGGATAGACAATTTGACGACCAACTATACGGCGGGAAAATTTTGTTCTGGCCGTATAGTTGCACCCGTATAGCTGCGGCACCAGGAGGAAACCCTAAATTTTTGACAGAAGGCCAACTATACGGTGGGAACGCATTGTTTCCGCCGTATAGTTGCGTCCGACCATAAAAACATATGGGAAGGTACCTCCAACTCCAAAACTTCAATCATTTTTCTCTCTTCTACCTCCAAACTCTCTCAAAACCTCTAGAGATCTTCATATCTACTCAATTTCGTTCGATTTCCTCGCACACAAGTGATCTACGATATGTTTCTCCTTCGATCCTCCAATTACTTTTTGAAAATTCATCTTTGATCTATTGTCATTATCAATCTATGGTAAGACATACTATGAACCAATTTCCATGCTTTTCTTGCCTAGATTATTATTTTGAGGAGATTCTTTAGTGTGCTATAATGAGGAACATGTTATACTTACTGTTGTCGGATCAAGAAGTTTTATTTTTGTCTTTCTTCAATGGTTTAGATGATGAACACAAGGAGACAAACTCGTGCTTGTGCTACCGCTAGCGCTTCTCGGGCTGTCGCTCAAGAATGCATGGGAATATGGTTCAGGGATGAGCCCCAACGTGATTGCTTCAGCAAGATCAAGAACCGCGAAGTGAATGCCACCAAGTGGGATTGCCCTATTATATTGAACCAACTCGGTATTTATGATGACTTTAATTTACTTTGCAATAGATCTGGCCTGCAAAACTTTGTGTACAATGATGTACCTACTTATCGCCGCTTAACCATTGAATTCATAAGTTCGTTGCAAAGCACCATTAAACAATGGCAAGGAGAGGACACTATTTCTTTCTGACTTATGAACAACAACTACACTTTAACATTAGATGAATGGTGTGAATGATTTAATTTGCCAAATAATGATGTTAATGCCTTACGTGCATCCTTTACTAGCTTAGAACCTACCCCTTAACAATACTATAATGGAATGAGTTTCACTACTAGAGTGAGCAAGGGGAAGAATATTCAATAGCCTGCAATTTGCTATTTGTTCTATGTTATTGCTAACACCTTGCAGGTACGTAATGAGTTCACAAGACTCAGCGAAGAGGACATCTTAGTCCTCCCAAAGGCTTCTTACATCAACTACGGCTTGTCACTCAACTTGGGCGCCATCCTTCTGCGCTACTTCGAGCACCAAGCCTCCCAAAGCCAAGGACCAATCAAAGGTGGAGGCATCATCACCGTGCTTGCCACTACCCTAGGCATCAACCTAGGTGAGTTTCAACCCGTGCTAGGTGAGGGACGTGTTGGTTTCCACTTTGAAAGCTTGTGGAATGCTCACTAGTAGAGATGGTGTTTATTACCTGCATATTGCTGGAGCTGGGCGTCTCTACCCCGCTCCTATGCCTAATGGTCTTTTCTCTATCGAGGAGGGACATTTGCTATATGACTTGCAGGATGAGCAACACCAACCCAAGGAGGAGATTCCGAAGGAGGATGAGGACCAAGAGGAGGAGCAAGAAGTTCCTTACCAAGAGGAGCAGCCACAAACCCGGTTCGCCACATATCAAGATTTCCAAGGACTTGGAGGGACTGTGGAGAGGATGCATAGCCTCTCTTTGAACCTCCAAGATCAACTAGTAACCTCTCAACTCAATTTGCAAACTAGAGTAACGACTTTTTCCTGCCACCACAATGATTTGAAGGGCTTTTAAAAGCCTGAGCTTGGGGAAGTCTCCTCATGTATCTTTATTTGGCATTCATTTTCTTTTATTTATTTCGAGGTTGTGTTTTTATTTGAGTTTATAAGCACTCGTGTTGGTTTCCCCAACACTTTATTTTCTAGTTCTTTCTATTTGCTTTCGAGATTTTCTAGCCGAGCTTTGCCGCCAATTTTCTATTCTTTGAATTCCCTCTCTTAAAAACCACAAAAAGATTTCTCCATTTCTCCATTTTTCCTTATTTTCCCTCTGTATTTTCTTTCCGCTTCGAGGTTCACATGTTTGCAGGAGAGTGATCAACTTCGAGTTTCCAAGAAACAAATAAAAGAGGAAGAGAGAAATGGAATCAAACATGAGAGGTTTGCCTTATGACTTCCCACTTTTGAAGTTTTAGAAATCCATGCTAGGTAGTAGTAAATGTTGAGATATTATATTGGTGGAGTGAGTCTTTGTATTGTAGTAATATTTTCATTTGCATGGGTATTTAGTTGGGTACGTTTTGTTCCAGCTCTCATAATTAACCAAGTCTTGCCTAAACAATTGCTAAACAATTGTAATAAGAAAAAGTCTCATAATTGAAGGCTTGGGTGTTGTAGTGCTTAGTCTTGAAGGTTTATTTCTAGAGACACTCAACACCACTAAATTTTTTGATTGACTCGATAGCTCTCTTTAAAAGGATTTGTTCAATTGAATTAATGTTTAGCGGTTTTTGTGAGCATGCCAAAGTTTGACTTGTTAATCATAAGAATGATATAGCTTTATGCGTGTCAAACTTCATGGGATGCCAACAACTCCGCTGGCCTACGAACGATCTTCATGGAGGAAACTCCTAGATTTCGACTATGAGTTGATTAAACACTTATAGCAGCAATGCTATAGTGGGTAAGATTCTTGGCACTCCCGGGTAGCTGTAATCATGATGGAATCACTCCTCTGGCTATTATGAGTAATCATTATGCAAAAGGAAAAAACCTTAGTGATGCCACGAGTGTGCATCACAGCCCGATAAACTAATAAAAATATTTGGCATGCTCTCAGTTACTCAAGAACTGAAATTTTTGAAGGACAATGAATATGAAAGTAGTGCTTGAAAAGTCTTGATTTATTGATGTGGGAGGATTGAGATACTATAGTGTATATGCTTTTCATGACAACTCTCACACTCTCAATTTTACATGATTATACTTTATTGTTCAAAGGCAAGCCTATGAGTTGATTACATGACATGGAATAAAGTTTACTCATTTGAATCATCCATGTTAACAATAATTTTGCTGCACTTTAAGGATGCATAAAACCCGTATGATATGCTTGCCATTATGCTATATATGCTGAAGCTTTTCAGATTTATGAAGTGGAGAAAACATGAGACTACAAATCATGAGTAAGATCACCATCTCGTTATTTTAGTTTAAATGCTGAGTTCCTTTTTGATTTTGGTTTTCTTGCTCGGGGACGATCAAGTTTAAGCTTGGCGAGGTTGATGGCTCTGAAATATAGCCATCTACGTCAAACTGGATATTATTCATATATTTGATGAAATATGTCTCTAAACCCTGCCACTAATGCCTAATATTCAAAGGGGTATGCAATCCTTTCTTTTTATATTTTTCCCGCGTAGATAATGTCGTTTGGAGATGGGACTCACTACATTAAAGTCGAAGATACGAGATTTCCAACAATCAGAAGAAACCAGGAGCCGTGAAGCGGAGGCAGATGCTTCAACGACCAACTATATGATCGGAGCAAAATTTTGGCCGTATAGCTCCGATCGTATAGTTGGCGCCACCACCGTTAGGTCAAATAGAACAACTTTCGTGAAGGGACCCCTATATAAAGAAGCCTCGGGTAACGAGAAAATAAGCCAGACCCTCGCCAAAAGTCTCTGCCATAGATCTCCAGCCGCCTCCAGATCTCAAAACCCTTCTCCATCTCCATAGCCATATTCCACCACTTGTAATAGTAGATATCTTCTTTGACTGGAGACATTGTAAGACTATTGCTATCAATCTTATGATTTTCAATACAATGTTTGTGATTGTTGATCTCATCTTTGTGTGTGAGTAATTCTCCTTGGGCTAAGGGCTTTGGCCTAGCCATGTAGCATTTGTGCATGTTATTTATCATAGATGGGATCATGTATTAGTTTGTATGACATGATGATTATTGTATCCTCTCTTGCCTCAATCTAAGGACTTGTCAGGTACCCAAGACTCCGAGGATTGAGCCAGGTATAGGGAGTATGAGTAATGACTGATCTGCAGGTTGGGAACCCCAGTGATAGGAGGGGTAGTATGGTTGTATGTGAGGGATTTACTTGGGATAAACGGTGACATCACTATGCATATCATTAGTTCTCTTTCTTCTATGGATGAGACTAGTAGGTTATTGCTATAAGTGGTTGCGGAGGCAATAGCAATTATGGATGCACTGCCCACATATAATTTATCTTGCTCTAACAAGTACATGCATATTTTATTTATATCTTGTATTCCCATCAGATGTTTTGCACAGCTACAGGTGAAACCAAACGCCCTAGGCCCTCTCTCTCCATCATCGACAACAACAAACAGACGCAAGCTATTGGTCCGATAAAAACACAAAAGGAATTCTAAAACTCCCGAAGGTCCGTTCAACTTCACTATGCATTCGCTTCCCGAGGATTCGATAACCTAGGTCTACTAGGGAAAAAGAAGCTACACTACATCCATAATCCGGATCGAAGGTATCAGCGACCATTGTAAGAATATGTGATTTCAATCTAAGTATTTGCACCATGTTTTCTATCACCGATTTATTTGTTATGAGTAAGTAGTCCTCATGGGATGCGGGTTGGGGAGAAACCTCGCAACAATTATGTGCATCTAATTCATGGGAGTATTGTATTTTGTTTACAATTGAGATTTGTATCTTTTGTTTCTTTGTCTCTTGTCTCGATCTGTGGACTTGTAGGTACCAAAGATCCCATAGATTGATAAAGGCTTGAGGTGAGATACTTGGCTAGCGGCGATCTCATAGGAACCCTAGTGATAGCAAGGGTAGTACGGTATTCGCTTAGCGACCCATTCAGGGTCACAACAACATCATCACTTAAAGTTTTAATCTGTGTCTTACACTTAATAATCGTTTGTAGCCCGTTGCTTCGGTGTGCACTCGGTTGGATTAAAAGACTATTGCTATGTCCGATGTATCACGGGGGCTCTAGTATATTAGGATGTGTTGCCCACAAGAGATTATCTCCGTTCAAACATTATACATGACTATGATTATTATTATCTTTTATCCCATATGATGTGTAACTGCAGGTGGATCTTCAACCCTGGCCTATCTCCATCCATTGATTCAACCCATTATAAAGTAAACTAGATTGGTCTAGTAAACTAAGGTAAAACGAACAAACAAAGTCTTGTAGATGTGTCCTTTTTATTTCCTTTTAGCATTTCTTTCCAAGGTTTCATTAAACCTAGGTCTTCTATGGAAAAAGCTAGTATACTACATTCATGAATCCAGATCAAAGGTATCAAGTAGTATACATGTCATTGTCCCCCGTGTATCTTTCCATCTTCCACGCATTCAATGACGAGCACGGTACTGACCAACTGGTTGGTGGTGGCGATGTATAATAACATTGGCTCCTTCTCCTTTAGAGTCACCAGAACTGGCGAGGTTAACAGCATGTGATTGAGGTCTTCGAGAGACACATGTGCTTTAGTGGTCCAATCGAATTTTTCTGTTTTGCAGAGCAACTGATAAAAAGGCAATGCTTTTGCGCCCATCCAACTAATGAATTGGCTGAGTGCTGCTATTCGTCCAGCTAGCTACTGGATGTCCTTGAGGTTCTCTAGCTTCTGGATTTCTAGTATGGCATTTATCTTCTTCGAGTTTGCTCCGATTCCCCTTTAGGAGATGAGGTACCCGAGGAGTTGTCTCGATGGGACACCGAACACACATTTGAGTGGATTCAGCTTGATCTTATACTAGTCGAGGTTGTCGAAGGTTTCACGAAGATCATCAATGAGTGAGGTGATTTCCTTGGTTTTGATGACCATGTCGTCCATGTAGACTTGAACATTTCTACCAATTTGGTCTTGAGGCAGGCATGCATGCATCATTGGCAGGTGGCATCCGTGTTCTTCACCCTAAAAGGCATGGTGTTGTAGCAGTATACTCCTAAAAGCGTGATGAAGGCTGGTTTTTCCTAATCCTCCACCCTCATCTGAATCTGGTTATAGCCTAAGTAGGCATCAAGGAATGAGAGGAGCTCGCAGCCTGTGCTGGAGTCGACAATTTGGCCAATCTGCAGCAGGGGGAAGTAGTCCTTCGAGTAGTGCTTGTTCAGGGACATGTAGTCCACACACATGCGACTAGCACGGGATTAGCTACCCAAGTGCTCTCCTTAATCTTGTGGATGAAATTGGCTTCAAAGAGTTTGTTGACCTCCACACCAAATGCTTTGGACTTCAGCTCGGAGAGGTGACACATTGATTTCTTGACTGGTCTAGCATCTAGAAACACATTGAGTGCATGCTCGGTAAATTCCTTGGGAACTCCTGGTATTTCCACAGGACACCAGGCGAAGATCTCCTAGCACTCATGGTAGAATTTGATGAGCACGAGTTCCTATGCAGAACTCAGGTTGCTTGCGATGAGGGACGTCTTCGTGGGCTCTGTTGGATGGACCTGGACCTCCTTTATGTTGAATGTGGATTCGAAGTATTGCTCGGGTGCATTCCGTTGGATCACAAGAGGAAGATTATGGTCCGTTGACTCCTTGAGCTTCACCAGCTCTTCTTGCATCCCGAAAGATTGGGAGATTCTGTTGAACTCCCTGTCGCAATTGTCGGATCGCGTGAAGCTTCCACGGATGGTTTGACACCACGGGGTCCTGGCATCTTTAGCGTAAGGTAGGTGTGGTGTGGTACCGGCAGGAACCTGGCGAATGCGACCCTCCCAAGTATAACGTGGTACTATGATGGCCAGTCAACGACTTCAAAGTCGTTTCTTTCGTGCCTGAAGTTATCTAGCTTGCCGAAGATTACATCTAAGTAGATTTTCCTAGGGGAAGGATGGGCTTCCCTGGAACTATGCCGTGGAAAGTTATTTCGGATGGCTCGAGGCTTTTTATGTTGATGTTCATCGTGCGTAGGGTGCTGGCAAAGATGAGGTGTTGGGGATATACTTTCCGGGTATCCTCACAGTTCCTCACTGACCAGGGTGGCCCACTTCGGGTTAGAGCGTTGCTTCATGGGCGGCCCAGTCAGGGAGAGAAGACGAAGTCCAATCCGGCTATGGGAAGGCCCAAAAGACTTACCGACTTAGGCCATGATGTTACTTGTAGTTCAAGATGTACTCTGTAACAGACTCTTAGTCGTAGCCGGATTGATCTCTCCTGTAAACCCTAGGCCGGATATCTATATAAGTCGTCCTAGGGAGAGCCTTTAGGGCACCCAATACTTTAGACCCTCAACTCGCATAGGCGAAACCCTTGTAACCCATATTCCGGCTCTGCCATATTACTGGATTGCTAGCAGGAGTAGGATCCGTCCAAAGCCGGCGAATTCGAACCTAGGTAAACTTGTGTGCTCACCGTCCCGGAATACCGTACGTCTCACACCCCTCTCTTCCGCACGCCTCGAGGACCCCCTCATGGCGTACTTGTCATCAATCCGACGACAGTTGGCGCCCACCATGGGGCAAGTGAGCTACGGATATGCGTTCCGAGCGGAATCTGCAAGAATCGGAATCGGCGAGACTATCACCGTCGGTCGGATCCTCTACGTCAGCGACGTCCCTCTCATCGTTCTCGACGAGACTTGGATTCTGGCAAGGGAGGCCATGACTGCCTACACAATCATGTCTTTTGGCGAGATCGATGTTTACATCGGTTTCTCTGAACCTGCCAAACCCACCCCAGCGGTGATGATAGAGGCAGAAGAATTTCTGGGTCCCCTTTGTCCGCGGAGGTGGCAGAGTTCCGGATCTCAGAAAACCCTAATCCCACCCAGCCCGCACCAGTTGCGGAGACAGTGGAGAAATCCGAACCTGAAGAAGACCTAGCGGTCAACGTCGAATCTGGAGTGGATCTCCCCAGAGGAGCCGGATCCCAGATCGACCCACCCGTGGAAGTCGAAATCCAGGAGGAACATATCAACGACACTGATTTCGGATCTGATGATGCCGGAACAGACAGGCCTTTCCTAAGGTACACACTAAAACATGTGATACTGCAAGGTGAAAGCGCAGATGCAATCCTCGAGACCATCAAAAGTTTCGATATGGCTGATCGCGAAAGCCGCAGGTACCTCAGGAAGCACGCGTTGCACTTCGTCGGATATGTGGGATCCGGATCCGGCTCTGCCGATGCTGGAGAAAACACCGACTCGGTGCTGGAGGCAATTGGAACAAACACCGACATACCCGCATCCTCAGATGAGTCGATGACGTCAGCAGATTTCCGAAAGTTCTCCGCGGAATATGAAGAGGAGTATAACTCCAAAGCTGCAGAAGAAGGAGAAGCCATGGATGAAGGATCCGGGGAACACTCTCCCAAAGCGCAGGATGACATGGACCTTGGAGACAATCCCGAAGTCCAAATGTCCGAAAGTACCGATCAGAGCTTGACTCCGGGAAACGGGCCCAAAGCCATCTTTGCTACCGGCGCTGCCAAGAAGGCAAAGAAGAAGAACAAGAAAAACAAGACCCCGGCAAAAGACCCTCTGACAGAGGTGGTGATTGCCAAGGAATACGAAGAAGACTCGGACGGAGCACTGATCCCAGACGAGCTGAAGAAAGAAGCATCGATGGATGGACACGTGATCACTGAAGGTGCGCGTAAACTCATCGATGCGGCATTAACTACACCTATCCCTACAGCTGCAGAACTTACTGCAGATGAGCTGGATGAAAGGGCGCAAGCCCTAGAAGAGCGTCGTCAACAACTCCTCGATGAAGCCAAAAACATCGAGGTGGAGAAGAAACGCATGTCGAACAAGGAGTGTATGTCTCGTCTGCATCAGAAGACACAGAAGCGTCACATAGATGACAACCAATTCCCACGTGTATGTGCCGTCCTTTTTCGAGATGAGATGGGGAAGCCACGGAAAGATAGCAACGGAGATTGGGTATACCCAACACCAGTAAAAAATACCGTGGCAGCCCGAGAAATTCTATCGGCTAATCCAGGACCAGAGGAGATCCATTTGGGTATCAAGCTACTCAACAAGGGACTAGAGCAGCAAAAGGTCGCCCTGTCCGGAAGTGAAAAACTGGTCTCAGATGCTGACCAATGTCGCATAGATCCGGCATGGGATGATGTAAAACCCTATTATGTTCCGGAGCAGTATTATCGCCCCGAACGACGGGAAGACAATTATTCGAGAACCGGATCGTCAGGACAGCATCGCAAAACCACACGCGGTTGGGGCAATGTCGCACCAGTGGCCGAGAAAGACGCCATCGCTGCCCTGAATCTGACGAATCCTCCTCGACGAGAATCTAGGGATCGAAGGGGAGAAGATAAAGAGAAACGTCAGGAGGAGGATCATCAGAGAATGCCACCTCCTAGATATGAGAACCGTCCGGCTGAGCCTCACTATGGTGGGAACGACGGACGAAGGAACGACGGAAACCATGCAGGTACAAGCCGGCAGGGGGCTCGTCATAGTCAAGACCCTCCCCGGAATCGGAATAATGACGTCCCGGACGGAGGCCGGCGATCAGCAGGAAACTATCCAGCTGCTCCACCTTCTCCACCACACAGTCATCACAACGGCTCCCATGGAGGGCAAGGAGGACGACATGGCGGAGGAGGTGGTGGCCGAAGCCGAAGTCTGGCTCCACGGCACCGCAGCCACAGCCGGCATTCGGGATGATCTCTATCCCCGAATGACGCAAGACACAAGATTAACTCCAACATAGAGGCTCGACGCTATGAAAACGATGACGTATACATGGGCCCAAAGTGCTTCGGTCCATGCATCAAAGCTACAAAATTCCCGGAAGGATTTGCTATCTCAAGACATATCCAAGCCTATGACGGCATTGCTCGGCCAGACACCTGGTTACAGGATTTCTTCCAAGCTTGCTGCATCGCCAAAGGCGGAAACAGCCTGGTCGCAACCCGATATCTCCCACTTATGTTGCGGAAGACGGCACAATCATGGCTCAATGAACTTCCGGCAAACACCATCCATAACTGGTATGATTTACAAAGCGCGTTCTTTCGGAATTTCGAAGGCACATATCGGAGGCCCTGTACGGTCAGAGACCTACAGCGTTGCACCCAGAAAGCCGGAGAAACTTGCCGGGATTACCTCGGACGATGGATCGACACCAAGAACTCCTGCGAAGGAGTAAATGATCAAACTGCGATTGAAGCTTTCATTGCAGGTCTCCCTATTGGTTTACTACGCCATCGCTTGAAGTGTGACAAGGTTACCGATTTGGGAGAGATGATAGAAACAGAGAGCAAGTATGCAGACGCTGACGACGATGCAGAAGGACTACTCAATGCCCTAGATGTGCCTCAGTCGGCAAAATAACCAAAGCAACAAGCTCAAAAGCGCAAAAACACCTCGGAAGAAAAACCCAACGCGGAAACAGCGGTAGTCACTATCGTTTCCGGGTCTGGAGGATGAGGAGGACGTGGCGGAGGCCGCGGGCGTGGCCGTGGGACATCAAGGGTCCAAGGTAGAGGAGAACAACAACCAGGCAAAACCTACTCTTGGGCCGACATTGCCAATAACCCATGTGTGCATCACCTAGACGCCAGTGGGGGCTCGTCCCACACCAACGATGAATGTCATTTCAATGACGACATCAAAAGAGATGACACCGCGGGCTACAAAGCTAAGCGGAAGAAGGGAAAGAAAAATCCCGAAAAAGACAAGGAGACCAAGGAAGATTCCGACATGGAGGAAGCTGATGCTTCAAATCCCAAGTCGGAAGGGAAGAAGACTTTTCCCACCAAGAAGGACACTTATGTCACCTTCCTCGGATCTCAACCAGCAAAGGTCAAGAAAGCAGTTCTACACGAGCTCAATGCAACAGTTCCGGCTGTCCCCCAGTATTTGGACTGGTCGGAAGTGGCAATCACGTTTGACCGTGATGATCATCTGCCTAAGTTACACAGGCGAGGAAAATACGCCTTAATCGTCAACCCACTTATTGACGGTTATGGTTTCTCCAAGACCCTCATGGACGGTGGTAGAATCATCAATATTCTCTATGTCAAAATGCTACGCCGGATGAAGATCTCGGAGACACAGCTGAACCATAGCTCTGTGATTTTTCACAGAGTTGTCCCAGGAAGACAAGCTAATTCCTTGGGAGAGATCACTTTGGATGTTACTTTTGGAACACCAAAGAATTATCGGACGGAGGCACTTTCCTTCGAAGTGGTCCCGTTCAAGAGCGCATACCATGCTATATTCGGGCGTCTGGCTTACTGGGCTTTTATGGCTCGTCCTTGTTACATTTAGAATATGATGAAAATTCCAGGTCCCAACGGCGTGATCACCATCAGGGGAGACCCGAAGAAAGCGCGAGAGTGCGAGGATGGAAATGCCGCCTTTGCTGAAGTCGTGCTGCACGCCCAGGAGTACCAGGAGATCAAGAAGAGCATAGACCCGTCCGAGATGCCCGCAACGAAGAAGGAGGTTACCAAGCCAAATTCAGAGTTCAAGGCATCAGAAGAGACGAAGAAAGCACCGTTGAAGGAAGATGACCCCTCCAAGGTGACCCAGATAGGCGTAGGCCTAGATAGCGCATAGGAAAGCGCGCTCGTCAAGTTCCTCCAAGCAAATCAAGATATCTTCGCATGGCAGCCATCTGACATGACCGGAGTACCTAGGGAACTTGCCGAGCACTCTCTAAATGTAAACCCGAACGCTAAACCCGTCAAACAGTCCTTACGACGGTTTGGTGATGAAAAGCGTAAGGCAATAGCTAAGGAACTAGCGCGGCTCGAGTTAGCCGGATTCATAGAAGAGGTCATCCATACTGATTGGTCGGCCAATCTTGTATTGGTCCCTAAAAAGGACACCACTGATTTAAGGATGTGTGTTGATTATACTGCCTTGAACAAGGCTTGTCCAAAAGATCCGTTTGCTCTGCCTAGAATTGATCAAGTTATCTATTCCACGACAGGCTCGGAACTCCTCTGTTTTCTCGACGCATATTCTGGTTATCACCAAATCCGGATGAAGGAATCTAATAAAATCAAAACTTCATTCATAACCCCTTTCGGAACCCTCTGTTTTGTTATGATGCCCTTTGGGTTGAAGAACACAGGAGCTACATACAAGCGCACGATGCAGCGTTGCCTCCACGACCAACTCGGACGCAATGTACATGCATACGTGGATGATATCACGGTGATGTCCAAAAAGAAGGAAACACTCATTTCCGACTTGGAGGAAACGTTCGCCAATCTACGAAAATACAACACCATGCTTAACCCGAAGAAATGCTTCTTTGGAATACCAGCCAGAAAATTGTTAGGCTTCATCGTGTCTCAAAGAGGCATAAAGGTGAACCGCGACAAAATCAAGGCTATACTTAATATTTCCAGGCGAACTCGCCTGAAGGACGTACAAAGACTAACTGGTTGCATTGCTGCGGTCAGTCGATTTGTAAGCCGGCTTGGTGAAAGAGCCGCCATTATACAAACTCCTGAAGAAGACCAAGGATTTTGTCTAGACTGACGAAGCTGAAGCTGCACTGCAAGACCTGAAGAAAGTACTCTCATCTGCTCCTATCCTCGCAGCGCCGGAACCTCAAGAACCGATGTTGCTTTATATTGCTGCGATAAATAAGGTCGGTAGTATCGTCATGGTGGTGGAGAGACCAGAGGAAAATCAGGAACACTTGGTGCAGCGTCCGACTTATTTTGTCAGCGAGGTCTTGACAGAATCAAAACAGCGATATCCGCACTATCAAAAGTTGGCTTACGGTGTTTTCCTAGCATCTTGTAAGTTACGACATTATTTTCAGGAGCATCCAATTACCATGGTGAGCAAAGCTCCCATGAGAGACATAATCAACAACAGCGACACCACAGGACGTGTCGCCAAATGGGGCATAGAGCTCTCAGCTTTCGATATTGAGTATAAACCTCGGACAGTAATCAAATCCCAGATCCTTACCGACTTTGTCGCTGGTTGGACAGAGACGAAGGAGAACATGGTCCTCCCTGAGTCAGAATATTGGACCCTCTTTTTCGATGGGTCTAAGGCTCAAGGGGGCTCGGGGGCTGGCGTGGTGCTCAAATCACCCCAAGGAGATAAACTATTATACGTGTTGCAGATCCACTTCACAGCGACAAACAATATTGCCGAGTATGAAGCACTGCTGCATGGAATCCAGATTGCCAAGGATATTGGCATCCGACGTTTGAAGTGTTACGGAGATTCGGATCTTGTTGCTCATCAAGTCTCGGATATTTGTAATGCAAATAAGCACATGGCAGCATATAAAGCCGTCGTGGATGATCTATCTAAATCATTCGAAGGGTTTGAAGTTCAACACATCCCTCGAGCAAAAAATGAGGAAGCAGATGCACTATCCCGAATAGGCTCTATGCGGAAAGAGGTTCCGGATGGCGCGTTTTTAGAGCACCTCAAAGTTCGCTCGATAAAGGGAGTAGATGAGGAATATCCGACCAAATCCGACTCACCTTTAATAGCAGTTCTGGCTGTAATTACCAGCTGGACTCAACCCTACCTCGATTATTTGGTAGATGGAAAATTACCCGAAGACGAGGTGCTGAGCCGGCAGATTATTCGACGAGCAAAAGCCTATACTATTGTTAAAGGTGAGATCCATAAACGGCGTGTTTCTGGGGGTTTTCAGCGCTGTGTATCTTCGGAAGAAGGAGTGGAAATCTTAAGGGAAATCCACGAAGGCGAGTGTGGTCACCACGCTGCAGCCAAATCTTTAGTGGCAAAAGCTTTTCGACATGTATTTTTTGGCTTACAGCTCAGGCAGATGCCGAACGATTAGTCAAGATATGCAAAGGCTGCCAAAAGTACGCCAAGCAAGCTCATGTTCCGGCTGATCAGCTGCGAACAATACCTATAACATGGCCTTTTGCGGTCTAGGGGCTTGATATGGTAGGACCTTTTAAACGAGCTCCAAGTGGATTCACTCACCTCTTAGTAATGGTGGATAAATTCACCAAATGGATTGAGGCTAAACCTGTCACTAGTTGTGATGGAGCAACAGCCAAAAGATTTGTCGAGGATGTTATAATCCGGTATGGTTATCCACATAGCATTATCACGGACAATGGGAGTAACTTTTCTATGGGAGAACTGGCTGAATTCTGCGATGAGCAAAATATCCGGCTTGACATTGCGTCAATCGCACATCCACAAGCTAACGTACAAGTTGAAAGAGCAAA
The DNA here is from genome assembly GCA_916181665.1 of Avena sativa. NCBI lineage: Eukaryota > Viridiplantae > Streptophyta > Magnoliopsida > Poales > Poaceae > Avena > Avena sativa. Next base: position 174,322,409 of record OV702290.1, on the reverse strand, counting down.
TGGTTTAATTCTACAAGGCCTGAAACCAAGACTCAAAGCACCACTGAGACGTGTTGTGGGGGCTTGGGCAGAGGAACTACCCTCTGTAATTTGGAGTTTGCGAACAACTCCGAACAGGTCAACAGGATATACACCTTTCTTCTTGGTCTATGGCACAGAAGCAGTTCTTCCTAGTGATTTAATTCATACTTCTCCTAGAGTGGCCGCGTATATCGAAGAGGATGCCGAGATTTCTCGACAAAATGATCTTGACTTAGTCGAAGAAGTTTGCGTCGTTGCTGAAATGAGATCTACAGCCTATCAGCAGAAGTTACGCAAGTATCATAGCCAGAGAGTCCGAACTAGATCTTTCAATAAAGGTGATTTGGTTCTCCGGCTTGTGCAACAAAGAAAGCACAAACTTTCCCAAGTATGGGAAGGGCCCTTTTTAGTTAGTCGAGTATTGCACAATGGATCGTACTACTTAACTGACATGAGGCCAGTCAAAGAAAGACCTGCTACTAAGAAGAGAAAGAGAGTTGGAGGCAGTACAAATCCGGATGAGTTAGACAGACCATGGGATATTGCCTCAGCTACGTCCCTTTTATTCTTAGTTTATCCTTCTTTGTAATCATACATATGTACATGTTCTGTGAGAAATAAAAGTTTTGGTTGCCTCAAGTTTTTCTGAGAAGTTCTTAAACCATCTTATTTCCGAATGATCATGTCATAGTCGAAAATCCTAGAATGCTTGAAAGTACTTTATGCTCATGTTTGTTCTGGTCTAGATTTCCGATTTCTAAAAACTACTACCTTCGGGTATAACTCTAAAAATTTCTAGTCTTTACTTTGGTTATTTATCTGATTGCCAGATACGGGCATTTTCCGAGTAGTGAATTGTTGGTACTAGAAGCCGGCTTTGTTTCCGAGTTTAAACTGGTTTAGCAATTGAGCTCCATTGCTCGGCAAAGTTTCTGGCTGAAGGTTTAGCCGGCTCACGAAAGGGACGAGGCGGAAAGCCAGATAAACGATAAGTCGAGACGAAAAATATAAGTGCTTATGAAAACATTTCAGGCACACAAAAATTTTAAGACAAAAGTGCTGAATAGATAAAAAACTTAGCACTAGCAAAAGTCATAGTACTTAATATTTACAAAAAGCATCATGTTCTTTCACAGAATAATACATAAGTTTGTGGTCTATGATGCAGGAGGAGATGAAGGATCTACTGGCTTGCTGGTCACTCCGCCTTGATATCGTTCTGAGATATCCGCGTCCGAGTTGGTGCGTTCATCGTCGGAAACTTCTTTGGTTTCTTCTGCAGGAGGAGGCGGAGTATCCACGCGGGTGAAGAAGGGGACCTCGTAGCTGGCCAGGTCAGCTACGTGGCACCCATATCCGGCGCAGGAGTGCATGATGGCTTGAAGGTCCTGCTCCTGGCCGTCTTCGTCTATCTTGCGGTACCCTTTAGTCACTTGCCATATTTCCATGTTTCCATGGTGGCTCATGACCATGGAGAGGGCATTCTGCGCGGCAGTCTACGCGTAGGACATATTCTAGTCCCGAACAAGCTACGGCATCTCCTTGGCCCTGTCTCGCACCTCAAAATCCGACATGCTTGGCATGTCCAGAATCCTGAGAGACTCGTCAATGTCTTCAAGGGACTAGCGGTAGTCATGAAGAAGATCACCGACTTGGGTAAGCCGGTGAGTGCGGGGCTCGGACGAGGAAGAGTCCGACAACTTTAGAGGACCTATACACAAAACAAGTCAAGAAAAATCCGACATTGATAACAGTCGAAGAAAAGATAAGTCAGAAAGGTGGAACGTACTAAGAATGACGTCGTCAATCTTGGTCTTTCTCCTCCCGGAGACTCTAGAGTTCGGCCCGGAGCGCTTGGGATATATCCTTCTCTCTGCCAAGCTCATTCTTGAGGTCCGAGATTACTTTATCTTGAGCGGCAATCTTGCGATCGCGCTCTTCAGTGGTCATGGAGGAGGATTCCAGGACCTGAGCTATGCTCGTTTCATGATCCGCCTTGAGATTATCTAGCTCTTGGCAAAGTCCCTTGTTTTCCACCACCAGGGTTTTGAGGTTCTCGGCCTCTTCAATCATAGCGATGGATTGTTTCACCAACGCTGTAAGTCAAAAAAGAACAAAAGTTCAGAAAAATTCGACATAGAAAAAGCAAAAGACAAGGTTTGAGTCTCGAAATATTTACCTTCAGCTTCATCCTTGGCTACCTTGAGCTCAGCATTTTTAAGCCGGAGAGCTTTGATTTCTCTCCGCTTATTACAGACATTGGACAATAATTCCTGGTTATAGGAACATACTTTCTGTAATTTAGAATACCCAAAGTCAGAAAGCTACTTAAGACTCGGGCTAATATTTTTACTAAATATTAGCACGAGCCTTGGGGGCTACACTAGTTCGTTCTTTGGCATCCTAATGAAAGCATAAACTCGGATTCTATATCCTACTTCATGCTTGGGGGCTAGAGGATATGATATAACATAATGTAAAAACAAGAGTTGGAATTCCGACTGACATATTGCTCGCAGGTGAGTTTGTCTAAACCCGCGTTCACTTCAGCTGCCACCTTCTCGGCGAGAGTAAGAGGGATCACTGGGGCTGTTGGAAGCTCACCAGTCCTGATCCTCTCGTCGCGAAGGCGGACTTGAGTGAGAAGGTCAGAGAACTTGATGTCCTCTGCTTCTTATGCCTCCTCTTCGGGGGATAGATGGCTTTTGTCCAGGACTTGCCTGGCTAGCCGCTGGATCTCCTCTGCAGATTTCCGGGTCAGGTCAAACTTGGCAAGACCCGGATTGTTGAGGAGGTTTTCGGTGAAGACTTCAGCCGAGGGATCATTACCCGAAGAGGGTTCACCCTTATCTTGACCTGACGCACTCGCGGTGACGTCAGTATGCGACCCAAGGATCGTCGGCTCCGCTTGAGGAGCCGGATCTTCTGCAATCACCGGAGAAGGGATGATCGCCGAAGTTGCAAAAGGTTGAGGGGCCGGAGTCGGAGGAGCCACGGCAGGGGAAGCTATTGTAAGCTTCGTCTGGCGCAAGGGCTTCGAAGAAGTTCCCTTCCCCTTACCCTTGATGATTGATTTTGCTCTGAGAAGGTAGTAAAGACGGAAACATTACATCTCGGAAAGAAACTTGAGTAAACAATAAAGGCAGAAAAGTTGTGATAGAAGGTTACCTATTCACGACTGGCACCTCCTTTGTGCCAACCGCTACTATCGGAGCTTTGCACTTCTTGAGCACAAGATCCGGCAGTGGAACTACTTCCACCTCCTGAGAGAACTCTGGAGGGTATCCTTCGAGTGGAGAAAGTTCCGACTCGGGGATGTCGGCAAGCTGAAAATAAGAAAACATATCAGCATTGCAATATAACTCAAAGATAGAAACACATAAAGGATGTGATGATAAAAGCTTACCGGCACCACGGGGTTTTCTGCCATGTGCATGTCCAGAGAAACCTCTGGAATCCGCCTTTCGATCCGCTCCTTGATCAGCCACTTAATTTGGCTTATGTAGCCTTGAGTGGTGTAGGCCTTGGGGCTGATGCGGAGGGAGTCGGTCAGAGAAGACGTGACGGAATGCATCAGTCTATCCCCGTGGTACTGAAGTGGCTGGATCCGGCGTGAGACCCAGCACTGGACCAAGTCGGATCCCTTCAGACCATTGTGCTTGATCAGATATTTGATCCGCCTCTTAGCGAGGATCAGATCGTCTGTGAGAGCCGGAGCAGCCTCGTCCCAGGAAGGTTGGGCCGTGGCGGCTCCGTAGACAAAAGCCGGCAAAGCAGTAGCTTTGCCGGGAGCCAGAATATCCCTATGGTAGAAAAAAGTGGCTGGCCATTGTTTGACCGAGTCACTAGCAGAAATTTTGGGATATGCCTGGTCTCGTCTAAGAGAAAAACTTATAGTGCCAGTGATGTAAGGAACACCGACAGTGATGGAATTCCTCCGGACATGAAAGTAAAACTGGAAGAGAAGCAAACTCGGCCTAATGCCGAGAAAGCCCTCGCAAAGCTCATTTCTAGAAGAGAATTGGGAGGAATATTGTGGAGTTGAACTCCATAGTGATCTATCACCTTGGAGAAGAACTCCGAGGGAGGAAAAGACAGACCTCGGTCCAGATGAGTGCCGAAGTGGACTCGTTCGCCCTTGCGCGGGTCGGGGACGGTTTCGCCGGAGCCGGTCCGCCAGTCGCCAGCAGCGAGAAGCCCCTCCTTCTCCATGTTCTTGAGGCCCTCCTCGTTGAGGGCGCAGGGGATCCAGACTCCCCGGAAGCTCTCCTTATCCGCTGCTGCTTCCGCCGCCGCTGCCGCTACCGCCAGACCAGAGGAAGACGAAGATGAAGCCATTTTTCTCCGGTGGAAAAAGTGACCTTAAAGTGGCGGCGCTAGGAGCTCTGTGGGAGGAGGAGGCTCTGTGCACGTGGGAAGATTGGGAGGAAAGGAACGGCAAAGGACTGGTGGAATGGAGAAGAAGAAATCCAAACCCCTTATATCCACCTACCGGCGCCAAGATTCGTGCCAGCGCTACAGTGTAACCGCCACGCGTCGTGGAAAGAACTGGGAAGGGCCCGCGCGATGATTGCGTTGCCTCGATCTCCACGCACGCATTGAAACGGCGCCTCGGTTCCACAGACCGTGGACCCACCAACGGTCGTGCTGACGGAACGCTGTCAGATGACGTGACTTGACCATGCTTGTGTCAGGTGGTGTTAGAGACCAAGTTCTGGCTTAGTTTGAAAATGAGCTGGAAAATCCGAGTTACCAACTAAAAGGTCTGACTTATTTTTAAGACCTGGATCGTATTTTTTGTTGTGAAGTTTCAGGAACCCTTCAAGATTCTGCAAGCCTAAGATCAAGCTAGACGATGATAAATCCGACTTTGGATCTTGCAGGCCTTCGGGGGCTGCTGTTGGGGATATACTTTCCGTGTATCCTAACAGTTCCTCACTGACCAGGGTGGCCCACTTCGGGTTAGAGCGTTGCTTCACGGGCGGCCCAGTCAGGGAGAGAAGACGGAGTCCAATCCGGCTACGGGAAGGCCCAAAAGACTTACCGACTTAGGCCATGATGTTACTTGTAGTTCAAGATGTACTCTATAACAGACTCTTAGTCGTAGCTGGATTGATCTCTCCTATAAACCCTAGGCCAGATATCTATATAAGCCGTCCTAGGGAGAGACTTTAGGGCACCCAATACTTTAGACCCTCAACTCGCACAGGCGAAACCCTTGTAACCCATATTCCGGCTCTGCCGTATTACTGGATTGCTAGCAGGAGTAGGATCCGTCCAAAGCCGGCGGATTCGAACCTGGGTAAACTTGTGTGCTCACAGTCCCGGAATACCGTACGTCTCACCCCCCTCTCTTCCGCACGCCTCGAGGACCCCCTCATGGCGTACTTGTCATCAATCTGACGACATGAGGTTGATGTTGTTACCACCGTCCATGAAGACCATGCTCATCTCGTAGCCATCGATCTAAGCTTCAAGCACCAGGGAGGCGTGGCCTGCTCGTGGGACCTGACGCGGGTGGTCAGATCTATTGTTGGTGATGAAGGACTTGGATCCACTGAGGTACTCACGGATAGCAGGAGGTGAGGGTATGACCATGCTCACTTGTTAGGAGATCATCTTCTGGGCCCTGTTGGAGGGGCGTCCCTTCTAGATCATGTTCATGTTCCCAAGCGGTCATGGGTACCGTTCTCCTCCATTGTTATGAGCCTTTGCGATCACAACTGGTGGTGGTGCATTAGTTCGTAGCAGAGGTGGTGGTGGTGCTCCGTATGCTATGGGGCATGGGGTTGTCCCGTAGCCTTGACTTGTTGCCTCGCGTTGTAGCTAGGCATAAGCATCTTGGAGCTTCTTGAACTCATGGCAGTCCTTGAGGAGATGGATGGATTTGCACTTGGCGTCTTTGCTGTCGATGTAGAAGTGGATGTTGCCCGGTCCCGATAACCTTTGCATCGGGGATGGCTCGTATTCGCGGGTGCGACGTTGCAACAATTGGGTTATTTTGCCAGTGTTCTTGTCATCGAGGTAACTATTGCTACGGTAGCCACTACCGCAGTTGCCATCATCGCGCTTGTCATTGTAGTCCGCCGCGACCATGTTGACTCCATCGTTATCTTCATGGCCACACATTCTACTCTTTTATCGGCAATCGTGTTTGTGACCTTAGTCATCCTCGTCATCTGAGCATGCGCGACTATTTTGGAGGGCATCTTCGCCATCCACCCAGCGATTGGCGATGTCCATCAAGTGGTCAATGTTTTTTCCTTGGTGCACCCTAGCTCCTTCTTGAGTTCTCAAAGGCGTACACCGTTGTTGAATGCATCAATCGCCTGCTCCTTGGAGATGTCTTCTACAGAGTTCTTGAAGATAGACCAGCACTAGATGTATGAGTGGAGGGACTCACCGGATCGTTGGATGCACGCCCAGAGCTCCTCGATGGATGCAAGGCATTTGTACGTGACCTTGAAGTTTCATATGAAACTATACACTAGTTTTTCCCAGCTGCAAATCGAACTTGAGGGGATGCTATTGAGCCAAGCACGCGCATAACCTTTCAACTATAGCTGTAAGCATTGCATAGCTGTGTTTTTTGTTCTAGAATGGTTGGTGGTCATCCAACCAAGTCTTCAGTTCCTGGAGGTCATCGAACTTCGGGTTATCCGAAGTTAATTTGAAGACCTTTGGCATCCGAGTTATCCGTATGGCACGGCTGAAGCATCTGGTACCACAAAATTCGGTGTCTTCGTCGTCCAATTCAGTGGAGTAAGCACGTTTTGTGCATGATTTGTTGATTTTTCGCTGCATGATATCATTGAGAGTGTCGTATTCGTGGTCCTTGCATCGCGGGTTATGGCGTCATCATGGCGGGTCATCATCCCACGGTGGTGAGCGGTTTCTCTTGTGCACCACATGTGCCTTCTGTGGCTCGTTCGCGGGTTCTCCCAAGAGTGCTGTTTCTACCAGGCTGAGTTCAAGGATGGCAGATATGTGGACGGCGGATCGTGGATCCCCTGCTAGAGGTTGGTTGGACAACATGTACATGGTGGCTACGATGATGGCAACTTTTGGAGTTTTTGGCATCATATTGCCCCTTGAGTCCACTTACATGAATGAGAAGTCAAGGCTTCGACTGGCCTTATGCCTGCCTCCTCATACATGAGGTGTGTTCGAGCGTGCATCTTGTGCGCTCCAGCATATGTGGTTCCCCTTTGAGTAGGATCCGTTGATGGAGGAGAGTTACGCCCATCCGGCACTCGAAGCATCGGCATGCCGCTTGCGTTCTATGAGGTGGGCATGCTATGCATGTTGGCGCTGTAATTCCTTGTTCAGATACCAGTAGTAGGCCATCAGTATCTCGCGTGACGAGTCCTCTAGAAGTGGAGTATATTTTAGGGCTATCTTGACCCTCTCCAATTCATCGTTCGAGAGTGTTGGGTTCGCAGCATAGAAAACAAAAAAATTCCTACAATATGAACAACTAAGCACCAAGATCTATCTATCTAGATACAAGCAATGGGTGGATATACATCCATAGAGAACATACCCTTGAATAGCGACAAAGCGTTACGAGGTTGGACTCGTGGTGAAGTAGTCATTAGCTTGTCGATCTCAAGATCGTGATTAACTCCAGCAGGTCCAGCACTAGCAAGTCTAGCACCGCAAAGCAGGGATGCAGTGGAAGCAGCAACTCCTTTCAGACAAAGCCACCGGGAACATGTATCTCGCTAATCCGAGAGCATGGGGAATAAACTAGAGGGGGAGAGTGATCCTTCACAAGGAGGTGTGAGAGGAGAGGAGGAGGAGGCCTCATTTTATAGGGGAGGGGCTGCTCAAGGGGCATGGACGCCGGCCATGGTGCTGCCCCCACCCCTCCCTCCATAATGGTGAGTGGAGCTTCCACTATGCCCACTCCCATTAATTCCATCTCGACTCAAAGTTGCATTAATTTTCCACCAAAATTAATGCATCTCTCATTTAATAAAACTCATTTATTTATTTTATTCAGAATTTTGTTAATTACTTTAATTAACAAACATTCACATAAAACCCCTACAACATTTCAATATCACGTATAGAACCAGTTTCTGCAATTTCACCTGAACCAATTCCGGTTTCTGTTGAAATGAATCCAGCCTTTTATAATCTTTGTCTGAAACAAATTTGCACCAAATGGTGTTGGTATCCCTTAAGTGTGTCACCCTATGATTCGCGAATAATGCAGACATGATCGAGACCCCTCTCTGATCAATAATCAACAGCGGGACCTGGAGATCCGTACCGACTCCCACACATTCAATGATGACTTCAGTGATCATGAGAATCTTTAACTTTTGTAACTAAATACCTTTGTCTTATGATATATTGCATGTCCGAGATTCGATCATCGGTATCCTCATACCTAGTTTGATCTCGTTACCGGCATGTACACTTTTCTCGTTCCCGTGATATAACATTTTAGTGATCTTATCACTTGCTTGCAAGCTACATCAATGTGATATCACCGAGAGGGCCCAGAGTATATCTCCCTGTCATCGGGATGGACAAATCCCACTCTTGATCCATGAGCCTCAACATAACACTTTCAGAGTACCCAAACCCACCTTTATAGTCACCCTGTTACGGTGATGTTTGATGTTATCAAAGTACTCTTTCGGTGTTAGCAATTAACATGATCCCTTTGTCTAAGGATTAAAGTTACTTCGTATTATGTTATAGCAATTTAAACATAATGACTTTGATCATATTGCTATACTTCAGATGAATGTTCATCACACCATTCAACCAAAGTTGGGACCTTGTTATTAACAACATCCAATGTACATGATCAGGAAACCTTGATCATCTTGTTAATCAATGAGCTAGTTTATATGAGAGGCATAACTAGGAACCCTTTATTTGTTTATTAAACACACATGTATTAACGTTTCCAATTAATACAATTATAGCATGCAAAATAAACTTTTATCATAAACATGGAATAAGATAATAACAACTTTATTATTGCCTCTCAGCATATTCCCTTCAGTATATATCCCAATTGCACTAGAGTCAATAATCTAGTTTGTAATCTTGCACATTCAACACCTATGGCTTTCTTGTGTTGTATATACATGTTTTCTAGTGGTAAACATAATCTCTAGATCTGACACTTTCAGGTCCGTGTGCATTTGCATGTCTTTGTGTCTCTATGCATCACTCATTCTGAAATGAGATGGCATTGTATAAATTTTGTCCTTTGGTGATACCTTTAGTTCCTTTGGGTTAAAACATGTTGATATAATTGTCATACAATATATCTTCATAGTACTAGCCCACTGTGAACCACACCTAGTTTGATAACAAACTACTTAACACAAATGCCCTCCTTTGCTGCTACTATACCAGTCATATACTTAGCCTTTTGTTGTAGTATCTGTCACAATGTCTTAACTTTGGAACTCATCCAAATCCATCATGGAAACTCCTTTCCATTACATTGTGCCACCCATAGTTTAAATTGTGATAAACTTAACTTGTATTTTGTGACAAAATTAGTATCAATGTAACACTTTACAATGAACTATTTGTCACCTCACCTTCCTCTCTCCCCTCCCCTACCTTACCTTGAGTGTCGATCGACGTAGCTCCTCTTCCTCCCCTTTCCAGCAGCTCTGCCGACCGGAGTTAGAGGGGGAGAGGAGGCTGAACTCTTGTATATATTTTAAGTGTTTCTAGTGTTGTGCCTAGGTGCCAGTTTGGTGTTATGCCGAGAGGGTTAGCACCACCGAAGATGTCGAGCTGTGTTCAGTGGTTGATGTTGGCGGTGGTGGTCCTCGTGGCGCTCCGGTGGTCGGAGCCGGTGAGGAGCGGTGCCCCTTCTACTCCCTCCCCAATAAAGCTTGTTGGCGGAGCTCTAAATATAGTGAAGGTGGCTTGCCCTTCTCTTCCTCCTTGTGGTCATGGTGATAAACAATAGGAAGTTAGGGGTTCTGTCCTTCGTCGATTGGGAGCTCCGAGGGATGGTGGCGTGCGGGCGGTGTTGCGCACACATGAAGCTGCATCAAGTGGAGTTCCCAATCGATCGCTATGGAGCGATGTCACTATCAATGGCGTATGGATCCACTCCTTGCCCAGGCTCAACGGTGGGCCAAGATCCTTCTTCCTCCAGCAGAGGATCCTTCCCGATCTCGGGTGGTGGCTCTGGTGCCCGCATCGCGAGGTCGCCGATGATGGGCGGTGAAGGCTGCCTAGGACCCGATTGCTTTTTTTCTATCCTATCGACCTTTCTATAATTTTGGGGGCCTTAAGGAGCCTCCTTGCAATTTGTACCCGCTGACTAATGACTAATAGCAGCTTCTAGGCCTCTTGGGGCCATTCCGTTCAAAAAAAAATCTTACTTCTTCCAAAGATCATAAGAATATCCTTACTATCGTCCAATGATCATCTTATGAGTCATTCTGGTATATGCTCATAACATTTAGGGCATAGGACATATCTAGACATGTACATATCAAGGTATATATGTTTGATCAAAATATTCATATGATTTCACTCACCAAGTGTCAATACACTTGAATCTTGATTCAACCCATTCCGTGCAGCAAGAACCTTTCTTGTCATTTCCATATTGAACTCATTTAATATCTCATCTATGTATGTTTGGCATAACCATATGATGGCTCAAGATATCTCGAGCTTGTTGGGAACCCCAAGAGGAAGGTATGATGAGAACAACAGAAAGTTTCCCTCAGTTATGAAACCAAGGTTATCGAACCAGTAGGAGCAAGGAAACAACCCCAAGGTGTTGCTACCAACTTGGAATCCTGCACACAACACAACCACAGAACTTTGCCCCAACTTACAGTGAGGTTGTCAATCTCACCGGTTTTGCTAAAAACAAAGGATTAAAAGTATAGTGTGGAAGATAGTAATTGTTCGTAGAAAGTAAACAGTAAACAGTAAATAGAAGATGGTATATCAATGGTAAAAGAATGGACCGGGGTCCATAGTTCACTAGAGGTGACTCTCCTTAAGATAGATAGCATGTTGGGTGAACAAATTACAGCGGGGCAATTGACAGATTTGAGAAAGCATACCATGCATATACTAATCATCTTGACTCCTATGAGACTTGATTGGGCATTACAATATTATACATAGACTGTAATCCAACTGCATCTATGACTAATAATCCACCTTCAGGTTATCATCCGAACCCCCTCCATATTAAGTTACGAGCAACAGATAATTGCATTAAGCAAAGTGTGTAAAGTAAATAATACGATTGTCCCATGGACAAAGGATTGTTGTTTTCTTCCTAGTAGCAACAACGCATATACAACATTAGAGATTCCTATCACTTCCCTAGATTACTAGAGGCATGAACCCACTATCGAGCATAAATACTCCCTCGTGGAGTTGCTAGCATCTACTTGGCCAAGATAGTTACTAACAACGGAGAGCATGCAAGATCACAAATAACATAGACATGATAGAATCAATAATCAATAATCAATCTGAAATAGCATTTCAATATCCATCGGATCCCCGCAAACACAACATGTAAGATTACAAATAGATGATCTTGATCATGAATGGAGCTCACAAGATCTAAATATGATAGCACAAAGGAGGAGAACCAACCATCTAGCTACTACAAGGACCCATAGTCCAAGGATGAACTACTCACGCATCACACTAGAGGCAGTCATGGTGATGAAGAAGGCCTCCAGGGTGATCTCTCCCCTCCGGCAGGGTGCCGAGAAGAGCTTCGGATCCCCTCGATCTGGGGATGGAGATGGCGGCAGCTACAGACTCTTCCGTGGATTTCTAGTTGGGTGTTTGATCGGGTACTTAGGGTTTTTGTCCTGGGAGGCTTTTATAGGCGGAAGGGAAAGGTCGGTGGAGCACCAGGGGCCCACACCACTTGGTGGCGTGCCCCCCGGGCCGCACCGCCACCAGGTGTGGCCGCCCTGGTGTGCCACTTCGTCTCCCCTCCGGACTCCGTGTTGCTTCGGGTAAAATATTGACTTTGGCTTTTGTCTAGTACAATTCCGAGAATATTTCCTTACTAGCTTTTCTGAAACCAAAAATAGCAAAAAACAGGCAACTAGCACTGTGGCATCTTGTTAATAGGTTAGTTCTAGAAAATGTATAAAAATACCCCAAAGTGTGGACAAAACATAAGATAGTAGATATAAAACAAGCATGGAACATCAAAAATTATAGATACGTTTATGACGTATCAAGCATCCCCAAGCTTAACTCTTGCTCGTCCTCGAGTAGGTAAGTGATAAAAAGAATATTTTTTGAGGTGACATGCACCATCACAATCTTGATCAAGGTATTTGTAAAACATTGATAGCTGGGATCATAGTACTCTAACATAGACATGAAAGATATAGTTATAACAATAAGACATAACAACTATGTTGTAACATGAAAAGGTACAAACAAAAGATTCATGAATAACAATGCTTTGAAAGATGTTTGTTTGTTTCACATATAGAAAACATAATAAGAATGGTATTCAGCTTGTCCCTCATGGTATAGCAAAACATAAATGCATAGGACACCTTCAAAGTTCATAAGGGTGACTAGATACAAATAATTTAAGAACAAGCAATATCAAAGTTATGAATCAATCAACAAGTTTTGGGACAATGCACATTAAACTAAGAATTATCACTATACTCTCTCAATAGGTGCATAAAGATAGAAGATGGAGACTCAACATAAAAGTAAAAGAAAGGCCCTTCATAGAAGGAAGCAGGGATTCAAGTCTCATAAAGAGCTTCCAAAAATTATGGTACTTATTAGCTTTCAGCTCTCATTGCCCCTATCATAAGCATCTTTAGGTGATTAAGGTTAAAGTGACACAAATATGAGGATATGCTTCACAAGTTATAAGTTGAAAATCTCATGCCCCTTGCTTACGAGTACCGAACCTCATGCTACTCAACTTTAGTCACGAGTAAGTTCATGTCATTGTAAGTACATGTGTATCATAGAGAACTGCCAACGGGGTACCCCTTGCCCCATGATACAAGAGCTATCCCATATCAAAATGACAAGGCAATAGACAATGAGCATCTCAGTGATCTTTTTATTTGCTATTTGCATAGGTTTTTATTAAGGATGCTTCACAGATTGCTCACTATGGTTATGTTGCAAGTTTACACCATGATTAGGCATGGCTTAGGCTAGCCACCTAGGCGTTTCTCTAACACATATACAAACTCGATGAGCTTACAAGCTCCCCTTTTATTTCACACCACCGGGATCCATAAACAAAAGAACATGATATCAACTGAATAAAGTGAAATGTTGAAAGCGTTCCCCATGGTAACATGGTTCTCCCAATCCACAACTTATAAAGCGCAAGCATATACGCAACATAGATGGACACAATGGTTCAAGTTTATTAAGTGCAAGAAATTAAAGTGGGCCATCAAGTTTGTGAGAGCTTTAATCACTAATTTTCACATAACAAGTTTAATTCGGAAGGTAGATAAAAAATATGAATATACTTGGAATAGCAATAATGCTAATAGGTAGGTATGGTGGACTCTTTGGAATAACTTGGTTTTATTTTGGAGCTGGATGCATGAGTGAAACTCATACTTGGTACATGTGGAGGCTAGCAAAATACTGGGAGCGACCAACTAATAGAAAATAATGGCCATAATCATGCAAAGCGACAAAACATTATTAATTAAAGCATAAAGTGATATTACAAGTCGAAAACTGAATGATCATAGAGGCTATGGTGACTGGTATAGTCTTAACATGGTGTAAGCATGCGCCAAGTCAGCCCAAATAAAGCATCAAAGGAGAATACCACAATATTATGCTTTTGTATGCTAAAACAACGCATGATTCTTTCAAGGCACATTAAGCAATCTCAATTGTTTGGAACAAGTCATGCTACAACAATAATTACTAAGCATAAAGTCAAAGCAACATCAAACATGACATGATAAAGTCTAGGCCACAGTGAAAACAAAACTCCTTTTATACCACTTATAAACATGAACTTTCCTACTCTTTTCCAATCCAAATCAACTTATTTGAAACTATGTATGAATACAGGGGTCCAACCAATTTATTTAAGCAAACCAAACAAAAGAAAATTAAAAACAAAAACGAAGACGCTCCAAGAACAACACAATTGTGCATGAAACAATAAAAATGAAGTGTTTGGAAGAAAACCTGAGATTTTTATTGATGAAGAAGGGGATGCCTTGGGCATCCCCAAGCTTTGACGCTTGTACTTCTTGAATATTTCTTGGGGTGACACGGGTGGTATCCCCGAGCTTGAGCTTTTGTCCATACTTCATCTCATCACATTATTCTTCCCCTACACTCGAAAATTCCCTTCATACAAAACTTCACACAATCCTCATTAGCAACTTTAGTGTATTCAAGATAATAGGTCCTTTGGTTTAGTTTCATCACAAGTAAAATTTCCATTAAAACACAAGCTATTGTAGCAATTCCTTCTATAATCTCAAGCGATCAAAGAGAACTCAAAGAGAAAGAGATTAAGAGGAAAATGCAAATAATGGCAGAAATCTATCAAAACAGACCAGCAGATAAAAACCGATTTTTCCGAAGACCTTCTGTTGCTCAAATCGAAAAGTGATAAACTAATGATAGTTATATAATAACCTGGGGCATAAGCACAAAAAATTACAGCTCAATCTGATGTTCAGAAATTTTTCACGAGTTTTTATAGTGAAGCACAAAAATCTGTTTCGGGACAGCAACTTTCCCAAGTCTTACTTCTCTCTCATTAGAGGTTATTCTTGGCACAAAAACCACACACAAAGTATAAGGAGAGGTTATTACTGAGATAATAACTTCCAAGACTCAACAAATGAAAATCTTACTGAATAAAAATTTGGGTTATCTCCCAATAGTGCTTTTCTTTAACGCCTTTGAGCTAGGCATAGGAAGCAAGATTCAAGTATTCTCAAATGAAGAAGCATTAAGAGCAAATTTTGTTTCAATAGGAGAGGCAAAAGGAATATTTTATCTCCTCTTAGGGAAGTGTTCTATACCTTTCTTGAGTGGTAATTGATATTTAATGGTGCCTTCTTTCATATCAATAATGGCACCAATAGTTCTAAGAGAAGGTCTTCCCAAAATAATAGGACAAGAAGCATTGCATTCAAGATCCAAAACATAGAAATCAATGGGGACATAGGTATTGTTAACCATAATAAGAACAACATTAATACTCCCCATGAGTTTCTTTTTAGCATTTGGACATCTAAATAACAATCTCCTAATGGTGGCAAATCAAGCATTTCATAAATCTTTCTAGGCATAATAGAGACACTAGCACCAAGATCACATAAAGCTTTTAGATCAAAATCATTCACTTTCATATTAATGATGGGTTCCCAACCATCTTCTAATTTCATAGGAATAGAAGCTTTATGTTTCAATTTTTCTTCTTTAATTTTTATGAGAGCATCGGTAATGTGTTTTGTAAAGGCCATATTCATAACACTAGCATTAGGACTTTTAGCAAGATTTTGTAGGAACATAATTACTTCAGAGATGTTGCAACCATCAAGATCAAAATCATAATTACCATCCAAGGTAGTAGGGCTATTGTTTCCCATATTTCGAAGAATTTCAGCATTTTTATTGGAAAAGGTTCCATTCGTTTTAGGCATTGTTGCAAAAGGAATGGGGACTTCATGTGGTTTTCTAGCATCAACATTGGTGGTAATAGTACATATACTACTATTTCTAACAATTTCATCTTCTCTTTCCCACTTAGCATGTAATTCAACTAATAATCTAACATTTTCATCAATTCTAACTTGTATGGTATTAGTAGTAGCAAAGGGATTTTCCATGGTTTCAGGTTTAGCAGCCATTTTATTAATCAAAGAGGATTGTTCTTCAGACAAAGATGATATATTTCTTTCAGCATTAGAAAGTTTTTCCTCGATAGTTTTATTAAAAGCAGTTTGTTTACTAATAAAATCTTTAAGCATGACTTCAAGTTTAGAGGGTGCACTTCTATTGTTTTTGTAGGAATTTCCATAAGTGTTACCATTATTGGGAGGATATGGCCTATAGTTATTATTACCGAAATTATTCTTGTAGGCATTGTTGCTAAAATTATTATTTCTAATGAAGTTCACATCAACTTGCTCTTCCTGAGCAACCAAAGAGGCTAAGGGAACATGATTTGGATCAATATGAGTTTTTCCGTTAACAAGCATAGACATAATAACATCAATTTTATCACTCAAGGAGGAGGTTTCTTCAACAGAATTTACCTTCTTACCTTGTGGAACTCTCTCAATGTGCCATTCAGAATAGTTAACCATCATATTATCAAGGAGCTTTGTTGTAGCCCCCAAAGTAATGGTCATAAAGGTACCTCCGGCAGCAGAATCCAACAGATTTCTTGAAGAATAATTCAATCCTGCATAAAAAGTTTGGATAATCATCCAAGCAGTCAGTCCATGAGTGGGACAATTCTTTACCAAAGTTTTCATTATTTCCAAGCTTGAGCAACATGTTCATTATCAAATTGTTTAAATTTCATTATTTCACTTCTCATAGATATAATCTTAGTAGGAGGATAGTATTTTCCAATGAAAGCATCTTTGCATTTAGTCCAAGAATTAATACTATTTCTAGTTAGGGATAGCAACCATTCTTTAGCTTTTCCTCTCAAAGAGAAAAGGAACAATTTAAGCTTAATAATATCTCCATCTATATCCCTATGTTTTTGCATCTCACAAAGTTCAAGAAAATTCTTAAGGTGAGCAGCAGCATCATCAATACCAGCACCATAGAATTGTTCTTTCATAACAAGATTGAGCAAAGCTGGTTTAATTTCAAAGAAAGTAGCTTCAGGAACAGGTGAAGCAATAGGTGTGCACATGAAATCATTATCGTTTGTACTAGTGAAGTCACACAACTTAGTGTTTTCAGGAGTATTCATTTTTATAAGATTAAAGCAAGCCAACAGAAATGGAAACTAAAATAGGAACTAATTTTTTGTGTGTTTTTTATAAGAGAAGCAAACCAGTACAACTATTTTTTGTGTGTTTTTGAATAAAAGAAACAAGCAAACAAAGAAAAAATAAACTAAGCAAAACAAAAAAACAAAGTAAAGAGATTGGTTATGAGGGACTCCCCTTGTGAAGCTATCCTTAACTCCCTGGTGACAGCGCCAGAAAAAGGCTTGATGGCTCAAGATATCTCGAGCTCGTTGGGAACCCCAAGCTGAAGGTATGATGAGCACAGCAGCAAGTTTCCCTCGGTTATGAAACCAAGGTTATCGAACCAGTAGGAGTAAGGAAACAACCCCAAGGTGTTGCTACCAACTTGGAATCCTGCACACAACACAACCACAGAACTTTGCCCCAACTTACAGTGAGGTTGTCAATCTCACCGGTTTTGCTGAAAACAAAGGATTAAACGTATAGTGTGGAAGATAGTAATTGCTCATAGAAAGTAAATAGTAAACAGTAAATAGAAGATGGTATATCAATGGTAAAAGGATGGACCGGGGTCCATAGTTCACTAGAGGTGATTCTCCTTAAGATAGATAGCATGTTGGGTGAACAAATTACAGTGGGGCAATTGACAGATTTGAGAAAGCATACCATGCATATACTAATCATCTTGACTCCTATGAGATTTGATTGGGCATTACAACATTATACATAGACCATAATCCAACTGCATCTATGACTAATAATCCACCTTCAGGTTATCATCCAAACCCCCTCCAGTATTAAGTTGCGAACAATAGATAATTGCATTAAGCAAAGTGTGTAAAGTAAACAATACGATTGTCCCATGGACAAAGGATTGTTGTTTTCTCCCTAGTAGCAACAACACATCTACAACCTTAGAGATTCCTATCACTTCCCTAGATTACTAGAGGCATGAACCCACTATCGAGCATAAATACTTCTTCTTGGAGTTGCTAGCATTTACTTGGCCAAGATAGGTACTAACAACAGAAAGCATGCAAGATCACAAATAACATAGACATGATAGAATCAATAATCAATCTGAAATAGCATCTCAATATCCATCGGATCCCCGCAAACACAACATGTAAGATTACAAATAGATGATCTTGATCATGAACAGAGCTCACAAGATCTAAATATGATAGCACAAAGGAGGAGAACCAACCATCTTGCTACTACATGGACCCACAGTCCAAGGATGAACTACTCACGCATCACACCGGAGGCAGTCATGGTGATGAAGAAGGCCTCCAGGGTGATCTCTCCCCTCCGGCAGGGTGCCGGGAAGAGCTTCGGATCCCCCCAATTTAGGGATGGAGATGGCAGCGGCTACAGACTCTTCCGTGGATTTCTAATTGGGTCTTTGATCGGGTACTTAGGGTTTTCTTCCCTGGAGGCTTTTATAGGCGGAAGGGCAAGGTTGGTGGAGCACCAGGGGGCCCACACCCCCTGGTGGCACGCCCCCCAGGCCACGCTGCCACCAGGTGTGGCCGCCCTGGTGTGCCACTTTGTCTCCCCTCCGGACTCTGTGTTGCTTCGGGTAAAATATTGACTATGGCTTTTGTCCGGTCCAATTCCAAGAATATTTACTTACTAGCTTTTCTGAAACCAAAAACAGCAGAAAACAGGCAACTGACATCGTGGCATCTTGTTAATAGGTTAGTTCCAGAAAATGTATAAAAATACCCCAAAGTGTGGACAAAACATAAGAAAGTAGATATAAAACAAGAATGGAACATCAAAAATTATAGATATGTTTACGACGTATCACCATGTTAGTGCTTCAATCTATCCATATAGACATTGATGCCTAATATTCCGGTTTTGACCAAGTCTTTCATCGAAATCTAATTTTAATGAAATTCTTAACTTGTGTCAATAAAAGATACATCATTTACAATCAACACCATGTCTTCTACATAATGTATTAGAAATATGTAATACCTCGGACATTACGCTCTAAGTTCAAGCCTAGACGAACCAAAAGTGGACAAGGGATTCTACTGCAGAGGCCCAAGGCCACCCATGTGTAGCCCCGTCGAAGCGGAGTAGGGCACGATATTGGCCTACCACTTATCCACTTTCAAGAACATCGGGACAAGAGCGAGCGGCGTAAGCGAAAGGTAACGCGACCACGACATACACAAATGAGCATGCATGTCTACGACTTACAATAGACATCAGAGTCACACCATCTAGAAACAATAGAAACAAAAATATTCAATGCCATACGGCAAGATCCAAATATCCTAGGTAGATATAATAGTTTAGGATATCTCCTCATACATCACGCAACAGAGTATCAAGCGGAAGCGGAATACAAGATCCGAGTATGGATACGAAGAAAATCGGCATAAGATGCCACAGAACGAAGCACATCCCACCCACAGATCTCACAGATCTCCATCCTCGGAATCTCTACACCTGATGGTCATTGCCACCAGCATCGGTCTCTTCGACCCAGTAGCCTTCCTGAGAGTATACCTATCCACCTAAACCAAATATTTATCGTGTGAGATCCTAGGGATACTCAGCAAGTCTTAATGCATCTAAAGGGAACAACCTGGGGTGACGCAATTGTAGCGAAAGATAATATCTAAAAGTTCTATAGAGACATGCTACATCATCCGTCCAACAAGAGATAGGCAGACGCTCGTTAATTAATAGCAACAGTTATATAAGCAACATAATTAACCTCGCTCGTCCTCCTTCTCGCTTTTCGACGAGAAGGCGGAAGAACCTCCCATCTGTTGGCAATTTTATTAACCATTCCATGAGTATTGTTCTATTTACTAGTCATGTCTTAGTCAAATTAAAGGTGGTACTTTAATTATGCTTGTCTACGATCGAGAAATTGTGCTCCAAGTCATCCATAACCGCGGACACGACATTCAGAAAGATTTACCCTGCAAGGGTGCACAAATAGCAACACACACGATCGAGCTCGGGAAGAACCAAATAAAACGCAACGAGGCCTCATGACAATGCATTCACATGATTCATAAATTATTTCAGGGGGCCACCCCAATGAGTTACCCGCAACGAAGTTGGCCGGCTCCGAGACGGACCCAGGGTTTGCGACGACGGTGGTAAATGACTGGGAACCCAAAAGTGTGACTGGGCTTGTCGATACAGCATAAACGTGGCGTGGAATCTTAAACAGTACATGTGCTCCACGCACAATCGTAAATAAAGCAGTAAAGCATGGCATAAGTACAGGATAGTAATAAAGCCCCAAACTAGTTTGTGGTCCAAGAAATAAAGTACGAGTCAAGCTCAGGCAAAGGGGGATCCATAGGTTCTCCCGTATGTGGATAGTGCGAATAGTCAAGGAATAGGAATCAAGTACTCGGTGTCCTACGGGACACAAGTGAGCTTAAAGAACCAAATATCAGATAATGCTCACTGATGCCTCTTTCATTAGTTATCCCGTTACTACTCAGATTAAGTTATTTAGGTACCTCATTATCCAAAGACTCGCACAAACCCTACACATGCAATTCTACGACTCACATGGCTCAATCAACTCATGTAGTAATGGCACATGGGATGGAGGAACAAGCTTCAGTGGGATTTAAAAGTAAAGGCTATGTAATACTTGGGATTCAATTTAATGCAATCGCGACTCAATGATGCAAGAGTAATATAGAAGCATAGGTACTATATGTATGCAAGCATGGGGAATTGCTTGCCTGGCAGTTCTGTTGCTGAATAGGAAGGATCCGGGTAATACTCCTGAGGCTCCTGGTATTCTCCTTGCTTAGTGTCTATCCGGATAAAAACCAAACACACAAGGGGCCGAAATAAATACATTGCATAATCATATAAATAATATGCAACAAGCAAACAAGTATGCCATGATGGAATGATGCACACTTTACATGGCATAGCATAGCATGGCATGGGTGAGGTGTGAGGTACAAGAACGAAGCATTTTATTAAGTTTTTAGTCATGTTTTGCTCCCATAAACATTTTTGTATACTTAGTATTTATATGATGCATGCTTTAATTCATATCATGGAATACATAATCAGAATGGGCTCATCACGCTGATCGATTTAGACATATTATTTATCGAATTTGAAATTACAAAATTAAAGTTATGATTTATTTAAGATAAAGACATTAATTGACATTTTAACAATTTTAAAATTTTATATTGCTCAAAAATTATTTTGGATGGCATATTTAAATTCCTGGCATTTTTCTTATCAAAAAAATATATCATTTGCATTATTTGGAATTTTCAATAAAAAGTTACTATTAAATGCATTAACAAGAGAAAAGGCAATATTGTTAATAGTTGTAATACTTAGGGGCATTTCTGTAGTTTTATGAAAGTGGATCTGAATTCATCTCTAAAAATAATTTACTTTTCGTTTTTGAATGTTTTCGTAATTCCAAACAGATCAGGAGATATGAATTTATATCTGAAATTTGAATTCGAATTTGAAAAGGGATTAAGAAGCAGAAGTGGGCCTCCGGGAGGGATCTGGGCCGCTGTACCGACTATGTGACGCACGCGGGCAGCACATAAGGAATTGGGCTGGCCCAACTGGCAATGCCTGAAGGACCGCGGGTTGAGAAAACATTGGCCAGGGGCCTTTTTACAAAACCATCAAGAACTAACGGGATGACTGAACCGAATCTGAATATGATCAGCAAGAATCAGCTAGCTCGGTCCATTTTTGTCAGATGATTCCGACCAGCTCGATGCTCCGTTTTGCAAATGGTTTGAAGATTCGCGTAGAGGAAACAAATAAGAAGAGATATCCTCGAAGAAAATCGCCAGAGGTAAACTTCACAGGATGGGAAAAATCTAGAAACAGAGATGAAAACAACACGAAATAATGTTGTTGGAAAACGAACTGAATGTTGACAGCATTGCTGCGAAAAACAGCTAACTTCGTCAGATGATCTTGAGAGCTATAGAGCCCGGATCGGGGCGTGGTTGGTGGCGTTGCAAAGAAGGGTGACCCGAGAAGAAGAGGACAGGCTGAACGGTGACGGTGATGAGCTGAGTTGGACAGGAAAACATAGAGAACAGAGGAGAAACTTGCAGCTGAACTGTCGACGAAAATACCCTGACGAACTTCCGTTTACTCGATCTTCGATGGAAGAGTTTGCGAGCTACAGGCAACGATTTTGGACGCCATTTGGCTGACACGGAAGAGGGTACATCAGTGTTCAACTGCGTGTAAAACAAAACTCGCCGGAGAGGAGCTGCACCGGAGGCAGTCTTGCTGGAAACAGAGAGGCGGAAGCGGGTCTGCACGTACATGCTGTATGTGCGCGTGCGTGTGCTGTCAGCAGACGCGGCGGAGCAGCGCGTGCATGCGTCGACGCGGCGGCACCAGACGAACTTGACGTAGGCGAGGCTTGGATGATGTTTTTTGGCTCGGAGAGGCTATCGGACAAGTTCACGGCCGCCGGCGGCGAGTGCAGCAGCGGAGGCCAGCGGCGGTTGTCGTGAAACAGCGCAAGCGTGCGTCGGCTTCTAAGGCGCGTATAGGAGCTTACAGGAAGGTTACTAGATGGTGAGACGGAGGTGCTCACCGAGAGACTTGCAGACAAGGATGTCGGCAAGGGGCATTCAGGTCATGGTGGCGGCGAGTCGAGGTGGCCGGCGTGGGCGAGCTCCTGGCCGCGCAAGGACAGCGGCGCGCGTTTCCATCTTGGGCCGGCTCCTCCTCACTCCAGGTGGTTGGCCGGCTTCCCAGCGTTACAGCTTTCTCCTGGCCACGGTGGTGAGGCGCTCTCGGCAGAAGGCAGCAGAAGGAGGAAGTACATGGGGTCTAGGTGAAGAGGCCATGAGCGTTGTTGCTTGGAGAGGGGAAGATGCCCTCCCAGATCTCGATCTGGGAGTGGTTGTGAGGATGGAGATGGGGTGGTCAGCGCTGCTGATTGCTTTAAGAATCAGAGGGGAGGCATCACGGCTGGCTCGGGCACGTGATCAAGAAGGAAGGAGAGAAACAGGGCAAGGCTCGGTCTACCGCTGCCAGGAGGTTGGGTTGGAACATGGTTCGGAGAAGGGAGGCAGCAGGGTTCAGGTTTAGTTGGGTAAGCAAACCGTGTGTACCAGGATTGAGTATGATCGATGTACTAGGAAGGGTTAGCTAGCTCAACAGGTTAGAGTAGAGAAAGAAAAGAAAAAACACAGTGGTGTGCGTGTAGCTAGGTGTAGGTTTGTTTTCTTTCATTGCGTTTGATTTTATTTGAATTTGATCCATTCAAAAACCATTCAAACCAACTAGAAAGAAAATAGAAAAGGATAGGGATAAAAGGAGGGCAATCCTTGCATGAGGCATGCATGCATTAAATGCATTGTTGCTAATTGTGAAAACAACTAGTTTTTAATAAGCATTTCCATTGTGCAAGCATTCAGGCTTGGAATAATCCTCCAATTTTGGTTATGGTAGCCTTCCAACACATATGGTATATTAAAATCATGGCCATGCATGAATAAGAATGTGGCATATGCTAGTGTGTAGATACCACTATTATTATCATCTAGCCACACTATAATTCAAACATGATCCTAATTCAACAAACCATATGTGAGATGAGATCACCACTTCACATGGTATAACAAGGTGGCAAGCATGCTACCATACACAATATTATGAAAACAAGTAGATCCATTGTATGGGAGCATGTAGAGAGTAGAGGGAACCATTCTCAATTATATATGAGCTAGATGTAAATATCAAAAAAAACATGGGCTCATATATAATTAAGATGGTGGGGATGATGGATGGAACCAAAGGAGGGTGGTGGAATTATAATAGATAAGCCCACAACTCAACTTGGGCATTGTAGCAATTTATCAAGAAGCAAATACAATATATCAAGAGGCAAATACAAGTGATACAATATAATGCATAATGAGGGGAAGAACCAAATGAAAGGGGTTTTTATATGATGCTCAAATGCAATGTGGCATGGTGGCATGAGCATGATATAATGATGATGCAATAATAATATATATGAAGTAGCAATATATAGACTAGGCAAGTAGCATTACAATTGTTAGACAATTGGGATACTACAACTCTCCCCCACTTAACAAGAATCTCGCCCCGAGATTCCTAGGAAAAAGAAAAAGGCACAAGGAGAGGCGTGTGTTCGGAACGAAGGTGATCCTCGCGTTCCAAAGTTGATGAACAACGGAATGGTGCGGCCATTACACCTTGCGAAACTTTCTAGACTTTTTGTGAGTCTTGCATTTTACTTCTTAGAAACAAAGGACATGAAGAGCCTGAAGAATATTTGTGAGACGAGAAAGATAGGATGAACATAGCTCCGGTGCTCTCGATTAACATGATAAAATAATAGAACCACTTCTTGAAAGAATTTGAAAAGACGATGTATCGAGGACAGAAAATCAATATACATCGTTAGGATTAAGGATCAACAGATGCACATGAAGATGATTCTTTATCTCACCGGAAGAAAAGAACGACTTTGGAGAAGTTATCAACCGCTATGAAAATAGCTCTGTTTCTTCTCTTAGATTTAAGAATGAAGTTCGGAAAACAATATTGTCTTCAAACAATAGAATTACTTGATGTCAAGGAAAGATTTGGGTTAGGAGTCCTCGGATTAGATTCTTCTTGCGCCGGTAAGAACCAAGGATCACACAATTGAGGTGCGTGGATTGATTTTCAAGAGAAGGGGGTGATGCTAGATTATGGTGGAATACTGAGAAGTTGAATGTTGACGATCTGGAGGTTATTGTTGAGATGCTTATTGCTATCCTTAACCATAAGGTTATTGCAATAGATTTTGCGATTTTATGGCATCAACCATAATTGGCTTTACCAAGAGGAAAAAGGATTTGGCAATTGAAGTCCGATATAGCTTCCATCCATCTTGTTTGACGATGTCGAACACCGGTAGAATGAAGAGGGCGGAGAAGATTTTGCACTTGCTTCCACCAGATCATTGAATATTTTCTCCATCTTGAAATAGACGATACCTCCAAGAAGATATTACTGATTATGTTCTTCGAGAGAACCCTCCGGAAAACAAGGACAGAAGTAAAAATCTTGAGCGATAAAGGCCACTTCTAACTTCCGTGGAATGAGTAAAATTGCATTAATCCACCAATTCAATGTACAAGAGCGAATGATAAGAGTAGTCGGATGGGGATCAGTCAATCGCGCACCCGAAGCATTACTCTGTACATGAATAGGAAATCGTGCAACCCAACTCTCAGAATTTAGACTGAAGATCTTGATAAGCAGAATTCATGCAGCTCTGTAAGAAAACAAAGATTGATGCAAGCGATTCTTTAGATCCAAAGTAGATGAAGATGATAATGTTGGCGTCGTGTCCGAAGTCCCAAGCCATCGGAAAAGATATGAAGGAAAATTACGGAGAAAAACTACAAGAATCAACAGAGAAAAGATTGCACCAACTTGAATAGAAGGATTACAAAAGATCTTAAAAGTCTTCATGGCATCCGCCTGATGAAGCATGGAAGATAGAGAGAGGGTTTCGAAAGGCTTCTTTCCGAGCAAAAGACCAAAAGAATTTCTCATCCTTCTTAAGAATATCTGAGAGATATTTAGCAGTCTAGAGAATCTTCAGCGGAAAGACGATGATAACTTTCCCAAACAAGGAAAACTCTGGATTTGATTGAATGCGTAGGATGGAATTAACAATGGGATTGCTGATTCCAGAATTTTAGCAATGTGTTTAGCAGAAGGACATGGTCTAGATAGGTGACTTCAAAAGTCAGGATTTCCACTTCGAGAACTTTGCACACCGGCGATGTTCACGAAGCTTGAGAAAAAGATAAGAAGATGTTCTTCATGTTCTTCCATTGATATAGAATAGGCAAGCATATCGTCAAGATATACCACCATAAATTTAACAAGATATTCCAAGAATATCGAGTCCATGCAGCGAGAGAACAATTGAATACTCAAAACACCTTCTGAGCTCAACTCTCTTTGAAAGATCACATTAAGAGCAAAAGAGATGCATTGGTGATACATTGCAAATGTATCTATAATTTTTGATGTTCCATGCTTGGTTTTATCCACTTTCTTGTGTTTTGTTCCAACTTTGGAGTACTTTTCATATGATTTCTTGGACTAACCTATTAACAAGAGCCACAGTGCCAGCTGCCTGTTT
Organism: Avena sativa; assembly: GCA_916181665.1. Lineage (NCBI taxonomy): Eukaryota > Viridiplantae > Streptophyta > Magnoliopsida > Poales > Poaceae > Avena > Avena sativa. The sequence goes on along the minus strand of OV702290.1, from coordinate 174,296,249 downwards.
TCTGCCGTTTTTGGTTCCAGGAAAGTCAGAAAATGAATATTCTCGGAATTGGACGGGACAAAAGCCAAAGTGCCTATTTTTCCGGAAGGGATCAAGTGCCAGAATACGAGACGGAGAAGGGCCAGGGAGCCACCACACCACCTGGCCGTGCGACCAGGCCTGGCCCATGCCAGGGGGTGGTGTGGCCGCTCCTGGCACCCCCTCGGCTTCTCCTTCCGCCTATATATTGCCCTCAGGATGAAAACCTTAAGTACCCGATCAAAAATCCACGAAAGAGTCTGTAGCCAACGTCATCTCCATCCCTAGATCGGGAGGGATCTGAAGCTCTTCCCGGCACCATGCCGGAGAGGGGAATTCACCCTGGAGGCCTTCTTCATCACCATGCAAGCCTCCGGTGTGATGCATGAGTAGTTCATCCTTGGACTACGGATCCATGTAGTAGCTAGATGGCTGGTTCTCCTCCTTTGTGCTTTCATGTTTAGATCTTGTGAGCTGCGTTCATGATCAAGATCATCTATTTGTAATTCATACATGTTGTGTTTGCGGGGATCCGATGGATATTGAGATGCTATTTCAGATTGATTATTGATTCTATCATGTCTTTGTTATTTGTGATCTTGCATGCTTTCCGTTGTTAGTAGCTATCTTGGCCAAGTAGATGCTAGCAACTCCAAGAGTTAGTATTTATGCTCGATAGTGGGTTCATGCCTCTGGTAATCTGGGGAAGTGACAGAAATCTCTAAGGTACTAGATGTGTTGTTGCTACTAGGGAGAAAACAACAATCCTTTGTTCATAGAACAATTGTATTGTTTACTTTACATGCAGTTCGTAAAGCAATAATCTGTTGCTTGCAACTTAATACTGGAGGGGGTTCGGATGATAACCTGAAGGTGGATTATTAGTCATAGATGCAGTTGGATGGCGGTCTATGTATTATGTTGTAATGCCCAATCAAGTCTCAAAGGAGTCAAGATGATTAGTATATGCATGTATTGCTTTCTCGGTGTTTGTCAATTGCCCCGCTGTAATTTGTTCACCCAGCATGTTTTCTATCTAAGGAGAGCCACCTCTAGTGAACTATGGATCCCGGTCCTTTTTCTTTACATATAATGTACAACTGTTTACTGCTTTGTGTTTACTTTCTACAAACTTTTACTTCTTTCCATTCGATACATTAATTCCTTTATTTTCCGCAAAACACGGTGAGATTGACAACCTCATCGCAAGTTGGGGACAAAGTTCTGTGGTTGTGTTGTGCAGGTCTCCACGTTGCTACTAGCACCGGTAGTGCGCCCTGCCAAAGCTCAGTAGTACCACCTTTGGGGTGTTTCCTTGCTCCTACTGGTTTGATTAAACCTTGGTTTCATAACTGAGGGAAAACTTGCTGATGTGCTCATCATACCTTCCTCTTGGGGTTCCCAACGAGCTCTACGTCGAACGACGAGCACATCAAGATCTTTTCTAGCACCGTTGCCGGGGAGTCAAGGACATCTTCACAAGGGGAGTCCCTCATAACCAATCTCTTTACTTTGTTGTTTTTGTTTTGCTCAGTTTCTTTTTGCTTTGTTTGCTTGTTTTGTTCTTCAAAAAACACAAAAAAAAATAGTTTTACAAGTTTGCTTTCTTATTTGAAAACCCAAAAAAATGACTACTCTTGAAAACACTAAGTTGTGTGACTTCACTAGCACCAACAACAATGATTTTATGAGCACACCTATTGCTCCACCTGTGGCTGAAAATACTTTCTTTGAGATAAAACCTGCTTTGCCCAATCTTGTTATGAGAGAACAATTTTCTGGTATTGGTAATGATGATAAAGCTGATTTTGATCTTGATGGTTGCAATATCTCTAAAGTTATTAAGTTCCTACAAAAGCTTGCTAAAAGTCCTAATGCTAGTGCTATGAACATGGCCTTTACAAAACACATTACCGATGCTCTCATAAAGATTAAGGAAGAAAAGATGAAACATAAAGCTTCTATTCATATAAAACAAGAGGATGGTTGGGAACCCATCATTAATATGAAAGTTAATGACTTTGATTTCAAAGCTTTATGTGATCTTGATAGTAGTGTTTCTATTATGCCTAGAAGGATTTTTGATATGCTTGATTTGCCTCCTCTTGAAGATTGTTATTTGAATGTCCCACTTGATGATAATGCTAAAAAGAAACTCATGGGGAGTCTTAATGATGTTATTATTATGGTTAACGATTCCTATGTCCCCGTTGATTTCTATGTTTTGGATGTTGAATACAATGCTTCTTGTCCTATTACTTTGGGAAGACCTTTTCTTAGAACTATTGGTGCCATCATTGATATGAAAGAAGGCACCATTAAATATCAACTGCCACTCAAGAAAGGTATAGAACACTTCCCTAAAAATAGAGAAAAGATTTCTTTTGCTTCTCCTATGAAAACAAAATTTGGTCTTAATGCTTCTTCATTTGAGAACACTTGATTCTTTCTTTGCTTCTTATGCCTAACTTAAAGGCGTTAAAGAAAAGTACTTATTGGGAGATAGCCCAAAAGTTTTAGATGAGTCTTGGAAGTTATTACCTCTGTAATAACCTCTCCTTATCCTTTTTATTTGCTTTTTGTGCCAAGAGTAACCTCTAATGAGAGTGAAGTAATGATTGGGAAAGTTGCTGTCCCGAAACAGATTTTTGTGCTTCACCGTAAACATTCGTGAGAGAGCTCTGTATGTCGGATTGAGCTGTAATGTTTTGTGCTTCTGCCCCAGGTTGTTATCTAACTTTCTCTAGTTCAACACTTGTTGATTTGAGCAACATAAGGTCTTAAAAAAAATTCATCTTTAACTGCTGGTCTGTTTTGACAGATTTCTGCCATTTTCTGCATTTGCTTCTTGTGGGTTCCTTTTTGAGTTCTTTTGGGGAATTGAGCTTTTTTAAGGAAGTGATACAGTAGCTAGTTCTCTAATGGAAATTTATTTGGTGTTAGAACTGAACCTTAAGACTTATTTATCTTAAGTGCACTAATGTTGCTAATAAAGATTGTGTGAAGTTTTGTATGAAGGAAAATTTTCAGGTGTATGGAAGGAATGAGCAATGAGATGAAGGATGGACTAAAGCTCAAGATTGGGGATGCCACGTGTGTCACCCCAAGAAATATCCAAGTACAAGCATCAAAGCTTAGGGATGCCCAAGGCATCCCCTTCTTCATCAATAAAAATTCCAGGTTTCTTCCAAACGCTTCATTTTTATTGTTTCATGCACAGTTGTGTTGTTCTTAGAGCGTCTTCTTTTTTGTTTTTGTTTTGGTTTTCAATTTTCTTGGTTTGCTTAGTTTTCTGAATAAATTGGTTAGACCCCTTCTTTCATACATTGGTTTGCAAATGGTTTGGTTTGGTTTGGAAAAGAGTAGGAAAGTTCATACTTATGTGGTAAAAAGAGCTTGTTTTTGACTGTGGCCTGTGCTTTGTCATGCCATGCTTGATATTGTTTTGGATTTATGCTTAGTATTCTTTTCGGTAGCATGACTTGTTATAAACAATTGAGATTTCTTAATGTGCCTTGGATGAATCATGCGTTGTTTTAGCATATTAAAGCATAGTATAGTGGTATTCTCCTTTGATGCTTTATTTGGGTTGACTTGGCACATGCTCACACCATGTTACGACTGTCTCAAGTCACCATAGCCTTTATGATCCTTTAGTTTTCAACTTGTAGTATCACTTTATGCTTTGATCAATGATGTTTTGTCGCTCTGCATGATTATGGCCATTATTGCTCTCTTAGTTTGTCGCTCCCAGTCTTTTGCTAGCCTCCACAACCAAGTATGAGTTCTACTCATGCATCCAACTCCCTAAACCAAGTTATTCCAAAGAGTCCACCATACCTACCTACTAGCTTATGCTATTTCAAGTATATTCATGCTTTTGTTTACCTTCCAAATTAAACTTGTTATGAGAAAACTAGTGCTTAAAGCTCTCACGAACTTGATGGCACACTTTATTTTACTTGCCCTTAATAAAATTGAACGATTGTGTCGTCTATGTTGTATATGCTTGCACTTATTTGTTGGGAATTAGCAGAACCATGCTTTCATGGGGAACGCTTTCAACATTGCACTTGGTACTTGTACCTGGTTGATATCATGCTCTTTTGTATATGGATGTCGTCGGTGTGAAATGAAAGGGGAGCTTGTAAGTCCATGGAGTTATGTATATGTGTTAGAGAAACGCCTGGGCCGCTGGTCTAATCCATGCTGACATGGTGGAAACCTGCAGCGTAACTATAATGAGTTGTCTATGAAGCATTCTTCTTATAAAAAAGAGTCCTATATTGAGAAAAAAGAGAAAATAAAAAAAAGATACTATGAAAAGAGGAAAGAGATAAAAAAGCACCATATTCCCATGGTAAATAAGAAGAATGCTGAGATGCTTGTTGTCTGCTTGCCTTGTCATTTTGATATGGGGATTCTTCCGTATCATCGGGCAAGGGGTACCCCGTTGGCGGTTCTCAATGATACACATGTACTTATAATGACAAGAACTTACCGGTGAGTAAACTTGAGTAGCATGAGGAGCGGCCCTCGTATACAAGGGACATGAGATTTCTAACTTATACTTTGTCAAGCATGTACACCATAGTTTGTTCACTTTAACCTTAATCACTTCAAGATGCTTATGATAGGGGCAATGAGAGCTGAAAGCTATAAGTACCATAATTTTTGGAAGCTCTTTATGAGACTTGAATCCCTACTTCCTTTTACAAAGGCCTTTCTTCCACCATTATATTGAGTCTCCACCTTCTATCTTTATGCACCTACTTTGAGAGCATAGTGGCCATTCTTAGTTCTATGTGCATTGTCCCAAGACTAGTTGATTGATGCATAACTTGATATTGCTTGTTTTAAACTATTGTATCTAGTCACTCTTATGAACTCTGAAGGTGTCCTATGCATTTATATTTGCTACTCTATTAAGGGACAAGCTGAATACTATTATGCCATTCTTTCTTTATGTGAAACAAACAAACGTCTTGCAAAGCATTTTATTCATGAATCTTTTGTTTGTTCATTTTCATGTTACATCATAGTTTCTTTTCTTATTGCTAGAACTTTGTCTTTCATGTTATGATTGAAGTACTATGATCCCAGCTTTGAATGTTTTGCAAATACTTTGATCAAGTCTTTGATGGTGCATGTCACCTCAAAAATTATTCTTTCTTTTTATCACTTACCTACTCGAGGACGAGCAGGAGTTAAGCTTGGGGATGTTCATACATTGCAAATGTATCTATAATTTTTGATGTTCCATGCTTGGTTTTATCCACTTTCTTGTGTTTTGTTCCAACTTTGGAGTACTTTTCATATGATTTCTTGGACCAACCTATTAACAAGAGCCACAATGCCAGCTGACTGTTTTCTGTTGTTTTTGGTTCCAGGAAAGTTAGAAAATGAATATTCTCGGAATTGGACGGGACAAAAGCCAAAGTGCCTATTTTTCTGGAAGGGATCAAGTGCCAGAATACGAGACGGAGAAGGGCCAGGGAGCCACCACACCACCTGGCCGCGCGGCCAGGCCTGACCCGCGCCAGGGGGTGGTGTGGCCGCTCCCGGCACCCCCTCGGCCTCTCCTTCCGCCTATATATTGCCCTCGGGACGAAAACCCTAAGTACCTGATCCAAAATCCACGAAAGAGTCTGTAGCCACTGTCATCTCCATCCCTAGATCGGGAGGGATCTGAAGCTCTTCTCGGCACCCTGCTGGAGAGGGGAATTCAACCTGGAGGCCTTCTTCATCACCATGCAAGCCTCCGGTGTGGTGCGTGAGTAGTTCATCCTTGGACTACGGATCCATGTAGTAGCTAGATGGCTGGTTCTCCTCCTTTGTGCTTTCATGTTTAGATCTTGTGAGCTCCGTTCATGATCAAGATCATCTATTTGTAATTCATACATGTTGTGTTTGCGGGGATCCGATGGATATTGAGATGCTATTTCAGATTGATTATTGATTCTATCATGTCTTTGTTATTTGTGATCTTGCATGCTTTCCATTGTTAGTAGCTATCTTGGCCAAGTAGATGGTAGCAACTCCAAGAGTTAGTATTTATGCTCGATAGTGGGTTCATGCCTTTAGTAATCTGGGGAAGTGACAGAAATCTCTAAGGTACTAGATGTGCTGTTGCTACTAGGGAGAAAACAACAATCCTTTGTTCATAGAACAATCGTATTGTTTACTTTACACGCAGTTCGTAAAGCAATAATCTGTTGCTTGCAACTTAATACTGGAGGGGGTTCGGATGATAACCTGAAGGTGGATTATTAGTCATAGATGCAGTTGGATGGCGGTCTATGTATTATGTTGTAATGCCCAATCAAGTCTCAATGGAGTCAAGATGATTAGTATATGCATGTATTGCTTTCTCGGTGTTTGTCAATTGCCCCGCTGTAATTTGTTCACCCAGCATGTTTTCTATCTAAGGATAGCCACCTCTAGTGAACTATGGATCCCGGTACTTTTTCTTTACATACAATCTACAACTGTTTACTGCTTTGTGTTTACTTTCTACAAACTTTTACTTCTTTCCATTCGATACGTTTAATCCTTTGTTTTCCGCAAAACACGGTGAGATTGACAACCTCATCGCAAGTTGGGGACAAAGTTCTGTGGTTGTGTTGTGCAGGTCTCCATGTTGCTACTAGCACCGGTAGTGCGCCCTGCCAAAGCTCAGCTAGTAACACCTTTGGGGTGTTTCCTTGCTCCTACTGGTTCGATTAAACCTTGGTTTCATAACTGAGGGAAAACTTGCTGCTGTGCTCATCATACCTTCCTCTTGGGGTTCCCAACGAGCTCTACATCGAACGATGAGCACATCAATTGGACGAATAGATTATATGGCCCTTCGAATGATAGTAGAGATGTCGAGTTATCCACATAGTTGATCAGATCATCGGTTGCAGAGATTAGCAGATCTTGGATAAAGAAGTGATGATAACTCGTACATTAAGTAAAGCTATCAGAGATGAAAAGAATGAGATTATCTTGTATCGAATAGAACCTTTGCAGATATGGAGTTCAAAAAGATGTGAAGCATGATGAACAGATCATAGACCGCCGTAGTGCCCTAAGAAACCTCTGGATTGCCAAAGATACTTGAATATGATATAGATATGATCACGGTATAACTCAAAATCACAAGAGGTAACCACCATCATTTGGAGGATTAGATTGATAACATTGACCATATTCCACTCATGATATGTGTCATATAGCTATACTAAGAACACAATCGCAAGCATTGGATCGATGCAAGTTATGTATTTGGCCCCAAAAGAATTGAAGATAAAGTAGAAACTCCAGATGGAAGCGCCGGTAGCAAAAGATCAAGTTAACATGAACATGCCAACAAAAGAAGATAGATAGGATATCACACACGAATGAAAGGAGTGTGGAAACATAGATGTATCAAAGAAAAAGGAAAAAAATCCGCATTTTTCGGCATTAAAGTACCAACTAGATGCGTAAAACCACTTAACGGATAGGGATTAGCAACTCCACATTATGTGAAAGCATGCCGAAAGGAAGAACACCCTTAGCAAGATCACGTCGGTTGACAAAGAGTAAGACAGTTCGCACCGGTTTACAAAGAGTCGGATAAATCACGTCGGTTTACACATAAGCATGTCGGTATGGAATGTACCAACAGTTGATAACGAAAGGCAGATTGCGACAACAAGGTTGGATGCAACAGATAGACGAAGAATTACACACACATTCTATGATACTACGGAAACCCCAAACACGCGAATCCTAGTTTGAATTTTTAAGAAGAGGATAGACAAACGTTACACTTCCTTACCAGAAAAGGGTGGGTGGGTGGGTAAGAAGAAAAATGGAAGCAGTCCTACTCTCACATTTAGTTTTTCCCTAGTATAAATAGCTACCAAAATATTTTCTAGACTGAGAACGACCATCTGGTTGAGACCCTGAAGGATGGAATGGCTCTGATACAAATTGTAATACTTCGGACATTACGCTCTAAGTTCAAGCCTGTACGAACCAAAAGTGGACAAGGGATTCTACTGTGGAGGCCCAAGGCCACCCACGTGTAGCCCCGTCGAAGCGGAGCAGGGCACAGTACCGGCCTACCACTTATCCACTTTCAAGAATATCGGGACAAGAGCGAGCAACATAAGCGACAGGTAATGCGACCACGCCATACATAAATGAGCATGTATGTCTGCAATTTACAATAGACATCAGAGTCACACCATCTAGAAACAATAGAAATAGAAATATTCAACGCCATACGTCAAGATCCAAATATTCTAGATAGATATAATAGTTTAGGATATCTCGTCATACATCACGCAACAGAGTTGGAGCTTTGCAACTACGGCTCTAATTGTTGGAGGTTTGTGCAACTAGCCTCAATTGGAGCCCGACACCCCACTCGCCCACCTTCTACAGTACTACTAGTAGTACTACTACGCACCATCAATCTTTGTCTTCTCCATCGCACCCCGGCCACCAGCTCACGCCAACAATCTTCCCTCCCTCCCCCCACCCCACCTCACCCCAAAGAAAGCCCCCAAAACACCATCCGCAACCTCCTTCCATGGTGAGATCAAGCAAGGTCTGTAAAGATCCTGAGCAGTTTTAGAAGGTGTTCACCGAAGGTCCTCTTCAAGTACTCATCAACCATTGCGATGCCACCACCGCCGCGAGCCTCATCGGTTCGTCCAAACATATTCTTTAATCAGCAAAAGAGAGCGGAACTACGCCATCTTACCATCCGTTTGGCCTCCCATGTGTTCTTCATTCTCACCTGATGGTGAGACCGTGGGAATCCAAAGACTGCTTCGAAGTGGCGGGCATCCCATGCAAGCTGATGCCGCTGGACAGGTTCTCCTCCAATGTTGTGATGCCAAATAGTTTTGATGAGCAGTGAGTAGACAGCAATGGAGATTGGATCATCATAATTGGGCCCGATTTCACGTGGGACCTTGTCAACGTGTACACTCGTCGCAAGATTGTTATTCCGCAAGTGTCGAGGTTTGAACCGACCGAAGGTTCTGCAGTCACATTTCAGGATGATGTTGATGAAGGTCAATGTACTAAAGTGCAGAAGATAGTCATTCGCCAAGTTCCGACAGCTGCTGGGGGATACAAAGATTTCTCTCTAGTCGCCATTTTCGAATTCAAGATTGTTGTCATTAATGGGAATGATAGTCATGGATGGTCAGTTTGTGTGAACGAGTTCCATGGCTACTTCAGATACTGCGATGCTATTATCCAACATGATCGTGTGTTCACCGTGACCAAGAACGTCTGTGTTTATGCATGGAAGTCTCTGGAACTTGGTAAATTCTCCTCCCTACGTATTTTATTTGCTTTGTTCCTAAATTGATGCAAGCTAATTTTTCTAAACTTTCATTGGTTAGTAGGAATTCCATTAAAATTTTAGTTTCTTTGATTCGAAAGAATTCCCTAGGAATTTCAGAGGAATGCAATCTTTAGGACGTTTTCTTACATATAAGTAGTTTGTTTCATATGATTGAGTTTTGTTGATAGTATTGCTTCGTCTCCTAGTACATCCCATGGAAAATATGGTATCTACTACTAGTAAGTACTTATGTGAGACCCAGATATTATTCATGAATCAATGTAAGCTATTTTTTGTGAAGTTTCGTTGGTTAGTAGGAATTTCATAGGAATTTTAGCCTCTTTGATTCATACAAATTCCCTAGAAATTTCAGAGGAATGCAATCCTTACTAAGTTTTCTTACATATAAGTAATTTGATTCATAGGATTGAGTTCTGCTGATAGTATTGCCTTGTATCCTAGTACTAGTACATCCATGGAAAATATGGTATCTACTAGTAGTATTTACGTGAGACTCAGATATTAGACATATGACATATCATAACTATATAGAATTATAATACTAGGTAAAGCTCAAAAAATTAGAAATTTGATCGACATCTATAAAGTATGGGTGCATATTTAGTTCTTGTATATTTTATCATGTAGAAGTCAATGTTTATTAGGTACTAGTACTTGTAAATTTTGTTAACATGGTCTTGAGAAATGAAGGAGAAGATTCTAGAATGATGGAGAAGTGTTTTTGAGGATTGTGCATAGCGTTCATTGTGCTAAATACTATAAATAGAATCTTGAAGTAGATGCTAGAATGGAAAAGAAGATCCAACGCCTGGCAATGTTGGGATTCGCAAGTCCTGATCCAGCAGTCAATATTGAAAGTTATTCATACACTATATAGTGGTAAGATAAGATAAGATATTAAACCTCCTAGAAATAATCCTTGTTGGTTTTCCTTTGGTATATAAGACACCAAAATCTTGTAGGATCCAACCTTGTTTTTTTTCCTATTAACTTTACATTCAAGATCCTATAGGATTATTTCCTATTTCATTTGATCCTATGAATCAAACCGTGTCTCTAGGAGAATTTCCATAACATATCCCCATTTCGAAAAGAATTAGAATTTCCATAGCATCTCCGTAGGTTGGCATTTTTTTACGCAATCAAACATCTTAAGTATAATCAAGATTTTTGAAAATAGTACTGTATATCAACTTCTACAATGTCAGATCAATATCAATATTATTTCCATGTTACGTTTCCTTTACCTTTAAAGTTACAATCCTTATCCTGTCGCCACACGATGTGCTGTACCTGACACATGGGTTTGTTGAGGATGATGAGGAGAATGATCCTGGTAGGTGGTGGTTAGCAAGATCTGCGGTGGTTCAAGACTTCTTCTAGTCTATACATATGGTGTCTCAGGCAATGCAATTGCAGATGATACTAGTGTTGTTCACTATGGTCGCACCGTTTGCACCTATCCTTCTGGGTTTGAGTGCATGGTGTTCTCGATGGACACAAGCCAATTAACTGCATCTAACCAATGGAAAAGGGTTACTGACCTTAGATCGCATTCTCTTTTCCTTGGCGTGAACTATCTGATTATCATTGCAGTAGGCGATGTAAATGATCCGCCAAGACATTTGACGAGAAGGAACTATGTTTACACATCACACCAACACTCGCTGGATATGGTCGAAGACTCCATTTTGGTTCATCCCAATCTTCTCAAACGCCTTGGAATGGAACGAGCTTGTTCAAGGATAGATCATTTGGTCTCGGCCTTCCGTTGAACTCTTTCTTTTGGCTAGTTTTTAGCTATTGTACGAGTACTCAGCATTTAGTTTCGCACCCGGTCCGGCTTGTAAAATACTCTGTATGACCAATAAACCCTTTTGTATACTTGGTAGTTTCTCCAGTATGTATATTTCACCAAGCTTGTAAAAGAACCTTATTAGGAGTACAGTTGTACTCTACTACTATTCCGTACATAATTTCTTCCAGAATGTTGTATAATAGTAGTACTGTTAGTATTACTCCTTGGAGGTCCGTAATTTTGTTTCTTTTTCACTACAGTTTGGGTCCTATAAGCCTAAGTTGGACGTGTTGGTAAGTACTTCGCTCAAAAACTGCACGCGGTGGAAGGAACATGATGTTTCCAGGTTTACCAGTAAAAACATGTCGCTCATCATGGCATCGCTAGTGATTTGACAAGGCAGTACTGTATGACGGTGTGCTAGTCTAGTTTTTTGCTTCTTCTAAACAAGTACTGCTTGTCTACCTAGTAGTAGTAAAGGTCTACTAGTAGGAGTACTAGAGAAATCGATGAAGCTAGCTAGAGTACTATTGTCAGTAGCTGCTGCAAAAGAGAGAGGGAGGGAGTTTTGCACATGCCGGTGCACGTGGCAGCGCGTTCCTTCCGAGACAAGCTGGATTTAACTCCCTCACCAGCCTCCCCCCATGCACACACAACCTCCTTTACTCAGTCCCTTCTTCCCATCCACTACCACCCCCTGGCCTCTCACTCCATATTGTTGCCGACCAGCTCCTCGGCTCCATCCTCTACAGGTGGCGGCGAGATTGGCACGGCAACCTTCTGTAGGGCGGTGGAGCATCCGTCATCCCTGTCCCGCGGCAGCAATGGTGGTTTGTGAAATACTAGAACACGCGTACCTATTCCCTCCGTTTCATAATATAATATGTTTTAGCTTATGTGAAACGAGTGTATCTAGATTCACTCCGAACTTACATGATAGAGTTGATGATGCGGTTAAATTTTTATTGTCGATTGCACAGCATTGTCATGTGTAGAGCAGTTCTTATCTCGGGTATGCATCCTGTTTTGTAGACTAGGATTGCATAGAAGCTTGTTTTCTGGGCTAGATCCCATAACTAAGAACAATGGGGATCCGTTCGAAGTTGGTAGTTCGACAATGCAAACTTTTGAACATTTGCATATATTTGTCAATCAACATCATGTAATCAGTATTACAACTTGCTGCAGAAGGAGATATGGGAAGGAGCAAAAAAGAGGATTCTAGATGAAATAGGTTCCAATCCTGTGACTTTTGCTATCCCAGATGACAAGGTAAATCAATAGAATGACATATGTTCTTGTCGTCCCGCGCAGATGCTTTCGCTGTAATCTCTATTTATCTTGTAACCGCGGAAGCACAAATTGAAGAAGACTCTCAGTTTCCTGATGACGGAGTATAAAATGGATGTCAGATCACTACACCTAAGACGCCACCTTGTTTACCTTCTGTGGAGACTGATGCAGTTGTAGCTGCAGCTGGTACTGATGAGCCTGCACCTGCCATCGTTGTGCCAGATGATGGAGGTGGTCGATTGGTTTTACCATCCGCGAGGACTTGTGCGGCTGGAGCTGGTAGTGAAGAGCCTTCAGAGGACATTGTGGTGCTTGATAGTTCACCTATTGTGGAGACTCATGCTACCGATGCTGGCGTTGCTGTTGGTGCTACTGATCCCGCTCCCGAAACTATCGTGCCACCTTAAGGAGGCGGTGATTTCAGTTTACAATCTGTAGTGACTGTTGCACCTGAAGGTGGCGAACTGTGATGCGTAGCTTTATTTCTTATGATTTGTATGCTTTTCTCTGGAACCTGTATTATGGAGCTACCTTACGCATTTCATACACTTTTGCCTGTTGAACTATAGTGTGAAACTAGAACTACTCCTAGTATGTAATCATAATATTTGGATGCTTAAGTATTATCGATGATAAACCAATGCTAGCTGAGCTGCACAAGAATTGGCCTCTGCCACTTGCAGGCGTGGTTCCTGGCTCATCTCCTTTTCACAAGCACGATGAAAAGATGGTTCTGTTCCTTTTCTTGCACTGCCATTATGCTTGTGTTATTGATTTGGCAATTTTATGCTAATTTTGTCACCCAATCCGTATTTATGTCTCTACATACAAACATATTTGTTCACATGACTTGAACAGAAAACAGTATCTTCTTTGCATCGACTAACACAAGGAGACATGCAAATATTTATTTATTTTTGAAACAAGGCAAAAGATATGCCATTTTCATTTATAGAGAGGGACATGCAATTCAATTAAATTACGATAACTACTCGTACAAGTCATAGAATGGTAGGGATTGCCATAGGAAATCATCACTTACATCATCTTGTTCTATACAAGGAGTTATTACCAGATCCACAACCTTCTTTTCCTTGGGACGACAATGTCAAGTGCAGGATTTTGAATCTAAACACAATCCAGTGCAAGTTCATCAGGATAACCTCCAACTGCGTTAGTCTCCACAAAAGGTACATCAACGCTATGGCAGACACCATTGGAAATGTAAGCTAAAGCTGTTGTTATACTCCTAACAGGACCATAGATAAGAGCTAGAAATTCAAGGTCCGAAATCTAGTGTTACAAAATAGATAAGAGGTTACCCCATATGGATAATTCATAGAAAATTCACAGTGCAATTTTAGCGTCTTACATGATCCTTAGATCTTAGTCCATCCGGTCTTTTTATTGGTGGAACGAAATTTGCTGGTACTTTTATTTCTGCGAAGAACCTACAAAACATAGCTAAGTCAGACATCTCAATATATCTAACTTTTCTGCAGTCTTATATGTGAAGATATCTTTGCATAACACTCACTTATCAAACTGTCTACGGATATCTTCCCGCTCCTTGGAAATGCGAAGTCGACGTTCTATAGGGTACATCCATCTATACTGTACTGTACCTCTAAGTACTTCCTCGTCAGGTACATCAACAGCCAAATGCTCCATCGTATCAAACAAGGATGGGAAATATATCAGGTCAAAAGCTTGCACAGATCTCTGCCAAGTCCTTTTTAAGATGTTTTCAAACTCTTCTGTCTAGAGCTTTACTATAGATTTACCTAAAGAACGTACCTACCCAAAACTGCAAGCACCTTGTAAATCTAGATGGTCACAAGCTTTAATTATTTCTAGGAGAGGCAGAGAACAAACCAAAACCAAGAAGAATGTCCAGTGCCTGAATCTAGCAGGCGAAGCGTGGGGATCGCCCAGCTGACTGTTGGCCGGTGCGTCTCGTGAAGAACGGTGCAACCAATGATGGTTGGCCGGCACTATTGATAGAAAGGCGTCAAGAAGTTTTTTTAAGGCGTGGAGAAGTTTGCGGTCTGGTTCTAATTTGGCGCATCTCCCATAAGAACGGCGCAAAATTTGAAGAGACGGGGGCAGGTCGCTCGATTGAGGGCGGGCTTAGGAAAGTTTGGGGTCTCGGCGGAAAGTTTTGGCGGGCGCGGGGTGTTTGTCCACAATTTTCACAGAAATATATGTGAATATTTTATCAGATTTGCCAGTTCTCAAGATTCACCTTTGTATTTACCTCGTGATTCATGCAACGTGAGGGTTACACATTTGTTGCAACTAGCTTGTAATTGAGAATTTAATGAGTTGCAACTACTAGGTTACAACTGAGTATTAGCACAATTAGTAGGGTGACGTCAGCGCCTTAACATAACAAGTTCTCAACGCCTGGGATCTAGGCGCTCATATTTTATATCTTTTTTCCCTTGTTGACGGCTTTGTTTCGAATCTGGCCGAGCCCAGCACGTACCTTGGGATTTTAACTATCGAGGCCAAGAAATTAGTCCATCCAGCTTCATTATAGCCCAAGACCTTCTAACTCGGCCATGTTTTGAGTCATTCAGCCACGCAAATAGCCTAGTTAGATTGGACAAGAGCCCATGAAAAATAGTCCATCAATCCCTGCTTGGTCCATTTTTCTTCAATTCGGCCTTTTTTGGGCACCGTCCACCCACCCATAAAAAACTCCGCCTATCCATGTTTTTTAAGTACTACCTACTACATTATTTATACTTAACATTTTTTAGTTGAGCTGCTAGCAATCACGCGTAGCAGATGGACAAGCAATTTTTAAGAAGAAAAATAAATAAATTATACATGATGTCAGTATACATTTTTTACGTTTTATAAAAGCATAACAATTTTCTTGTGTAGTGGCAAGGCTTGCAGTTTATCTGTAGCAATATTTTTGTACCGAGAGGCTGACATGGCCGATCCACCTGCCTGCAGCTAGCGCCCATCAACCTTACCATACAAGATATCAGGTTTAACGAGCGCGTTTAAAAAGTATTTGTACAACAATCACGACCGAAAAAAAGAAGACCAAGATCGACATGTTTCTTGTCAAGATAGGCTAACACGTGGGCCCCAGCAGCAAGACCATAGACGCCTGCCACATGGAACAACATTACCAAGGTCAAACCAGTGGACGCGACCAAAAAAATGTCCAACATACATACCTTTCCTCTACATAGGCGGCTGGCATGTGGATCCAGTAGGGAGACATTATACAGGTGTTGTATCGAGTACCATTTCCAAGTTCCAAACGGGGAGGCACGGGAGAAGAAAAAAGTCTAGCATGAACACGTTTTCTGCATAGAGGAGGCTGACATGTCGGGCCCACCAGCCTGTATAAACGGCTGAAGCAGCGAGCAACTCTATCAAGTTCGGAACACGAAGGCGCGACAAAGGGTATAAAATCCATCATACACACGTTTCTTCTAATGAGAGGATGACATGTGGGGCCAAGCAGCGTGATTAGACGGTAGATGCATCGAACAACTCTATCAAGTTCGGAACAGGATAGCGCGAGCGAAGGAAAAAAATCCATCATACACACGTTTCTTCTAATGAGAGGATGACATGTGAGGCTCAGGAGGTTGGTTAAACAGTAGATGCGTTGAGCAGCGCTATCAACTTCGGAACGGGGTAGTGACAGCGAAAGAAAAAATTCCATCATACACACGTTTCTTCTAATGAGAGGGTGACATGTGGGTCCCAGGAGGTTGATTAGACGATAGATGCATCGAGTAGCGTTATCAACTTCAGAACAGGATAGCGCGAGCGAAGGAAAAAATTCCATCATACACACGATCCTTCTAATGAGAGGCTGACATGTGGGACCTAGCAGCCTGACTAAACGACAAACGCATCGAGCAACGTTATCAAGTTCAAATTAGGGAGGCGCGACCTAAAAGTATGGTCTACTAGAGACACTGATGTCCGGGACCCACACACCTCAAAAGACTTCGGCGAGTCAACATTGCACAAGGAAACGAAAATCTTGCTTCTACCACGCGCTGGCCGAGCTTCCTCCATGTTTTTTGAAGATCCGTCGTAGTAGAGGGCCACGAAATCAGAAAAAAAAAAGTTTTCCAGCCATGGCCGAGCCGATATTTTTTTGCTGAAGACACGCCTTCTACGACGACCGTAGGGCCAAGCCGTTGCGGAAGGAAACTTTTCTTGTAGTGACATGCAGTGATGCCACCACAACATGTGTGTTCTTTTCATCAACCACATGGATCCACTAGAGTTCATTGCATCTATGTTCTTTTCATAAACCACATGGATCCACTAGAGTTCATTGCATTTGTGTTCTTTTCATAAACCACAACTAGAGTCATTGCATGTGTGTTCTTTTCATAAACCACATGGATCCACCAGTGTCATTGAATGTGTGTTCTTTTCATAAACCAAAACTAGAGTCATTGCATGTGTGTTATTTTCATAAACCACATGGATCCACCAGTGTCATTGAATGTGTGTTCTTTTTCTAAACCACATATGGATCCACTAGAGTCATTGCATGTGTGTTCTTCTCCTAAACCACCACTAGAGTCATTGCATGTGTGTTCTTTTAATAAACCACATGGATCCACTAGAGTTCTTTGCATTTGTGTTCATTTCATAAAACACATGGATCCACTAGAGTTCATTGCATATGTGTTCTTTTCATAAACCACATGGATCCACTAGAGTCATTGCATGTGTTTTTTTTTCATAAACCACATGGATCCACTAGTATCAGTGAATGTGTGTTCTTTTCATAAACCACATGGATCCACTAGAGTTCATTGCATTTGTCTTCTTTTCATAAACCACAACTAGAGTCATTGCATGTGTGTTCTTTTCATAAACCATAGCTAGAGTCATTGCATGTGTGTTATTTTCATAAACCATTTTCATAAACCACATGGATCCACCAGTGTCATTGAATGTGTGTTCTTTTTCTAAACCACATATGGATCCACTAGAGTCATTGCATGTGTGTTCTTCTCCTAAACCACCACTAGAGTCATTGCATGTGTGTTCTTTTAATAAACCACATGGATCCACTAGAGTTCATTGCATTTGTGTTCATTTCATAAACCACATGGATCCACTAGAGTTCATTACATATGTGTTCTTTTCATAAACCACATGGATCCACTAGAGTCATTGCATGTGTGTTATTTTCATAAACCACATGGATCCACTAGTGTCGGTGAATGTGTGTTCTTTCCATAAACCACATGGATCCACTAGAGTTCATTTCATTTGTGTTCTTTTCATAAACCACAACTAGAGTCATTGCATGTGTGTTCTTTTCATAAACCACAGTTAGAGTCATTGCATGTGTGTTCTTTTCATAAACCACATGGATCCACTAGAGCCATTGCATGTGTGTTCTTTTCATTGGATGTGTGAGTGTATTAGTGTGCATCATTGGGCTTTTAGGAAAAGAACACATGCAGTGATGCCACCACATCATGTGTGTTCTTTTCATAAACCACATGGATCCACTAGAGTTCGTTGCATGTGTTTTTTTTCATGAAACCACATGGATCCACTAGAGTCATTGCATGTGTGTTCTTTTCATAAACCACATGGATCCACTAGAGTTCATTGCATTTGTGTTCTTTTCATAAACCCCAACTAGGGTCATTGCATATGTGTTCTTTTCATAAACCACATGGATCCACCAGTTTCATTGCATTGTGTTATTTTCATAAACCACAGCTAGAGTCATTGCATGTGTGTTGTTTTCATAAACCATAAGGATCCACCAGAGTCATTGCATGTGTGTTCTTTTCATTGGATGTGTGAGTGTATTAGTGTGCATCATTGGGGTTTTAGGAAAAGAACACATGTAGTGATGCAACTACAGCATGTGTGTTCTTTTCACAAACCACAACTAGAGTCATTGCATGTGTGTTCTTTTCATAAACCACATGGATCCACTAGTGTCATTGCATGTGTATTATTTTCCTAAACCACATGGATCCAATAGAGTTCATTGCATTTGTGTCATTTTCATATACCATAACTAGAGTCATTGCATGTGTGTTCTTTTCATCAACCACATGGATCCACCAAAGTCATTGCATGTGTGTTCTTTTCATTGGATGTGTGAGTGTATTAGTGTGCATCATTGGGGTTTTAGGAAAACAACACATGAAGTTATGCCACCACAGCATGTGTGTTCTTTTCATAAACCACATGGATCAACTAGAGTTCATTGCATGTGTGTTCTTTTCATAAACCACATGGATCCACTAGAGTCATTCCATGTGTGTTCTTTTCATAAACCACATGGATCCACTAGAGTTCATTGCATTTGTGTTCTTTTCATAAACCACAATTAGAGTCATTGCATGTGTGTTCTTTTCATAAACCACTCCTACAGTCATTGCATGTGTGTTATTTTCATAAACCACATGGATCGACCAGTGCCATTGAATGTGTGTTCTTTTTCTAAACCACATATGGATCCACTAGAGTCATTGCATGTGTATTCTTCTCCAAAACCACCACTAGAGTCATTGCATGTGTGTTCTTTTCATAAACCACATGAATACAATAGAGTTCATTGCATTTGTGTTCATTTCATAAACCACATGGATCCACTAGAGTTCATTGCATGTGTGTTCTTTTTCATAAACCACATGGATCCACTATATTCATTGCATGCGTGTTCTTTTCATAAAACACATGGATCCACCAGTGTCAGTGAATGTGTCTTTTTTTCATGAACCAAATAGATCCACTAGAGTTCATTGCATTTGTGTTCTTTTCATAAACCACACCAAGAGTCATTGCATGTGTGTTCTTTTCATAAACCACATGGATCCACCAGTGTCCTTGCATGTGTGTTGTTTTCATAAACTACAGCTAGAGTCATTACATGTGTGTTAGTTTCTTAAACCACATGGATCCACTAGAGTCATTGCATGTGTGTTCTTTTCATAAACCACATGGATCCACTAGAGTTCATTTCATTTGTGTTCTTTTCAAAAACCACAACTAGAGTCATTGTATGTGTGTTCTTTTCATTGGATGTGTGAGTGTATTAGTGTGCATCATTGGGGTTTTAGGAAAAGAACACATGCAATGATGCCACCATATCATTTTTGTTCTTTTCATAAACCACATGGGTCCACTAGAGTTGATTTCATGTGTGTTCTTTTCATAAACCACATGGATCCACTAGAGTCATTGTATGTGTGTTCTTTTGATAAACCACATGGATCCACTAGAGTTCATTGCATTTGTGTTCTTTTCATAAACCACAATTAGAGTCATTTCATGTGTGTTCTTTTAAGAAACCACATGGATCCACCAATCTCATTGCATGTGTGTTCTTTTCATAAACCACAGCTAGAGTCATTGCATGTGTGTTCTTTTCATAAACCACATGGATCTACCAGAGTCATTGCAATATGTGTTCTTTTCATTAGATGTGTGAGTGTATTAGTGTGCATCATTGGGGTTTTAGGAAAAGAACACATGCAGTGATGCCACCACAACATGTGTGTTCTTTTCATAAACCACATGGATCCACCAGAGTTCATTGCATGTGTGTTCTTTTCATAAACCACATGGATCCACTAGAGTTATTGCATGTGTGTTGTTTTCATAAACCACATGGCTCCACTAGAGCTCATTGGATTTTTGTTCTTTTCATAAACTACAACTAGACTCATTGCATGTGTGTTCTTTTCATAAACCATAGCTAGAGTCATTGCATGTGTGTTATTTTCATAAACCACATGGATCCACTAGAGTCATTGCATGTGTGTTCTTTTCATTGGATGTGTGAGTGTATTAGTGTGCATCATTGGGGTTTTAGGTAAACACCATATGCAGTGATGCCACCACAACATGTGTGCTCTTTTCATAAACCACATGGATTCGTAAGAGTTCATTGCATGTGTGTTCTTTTCATAAACCACATGGATCCACTAGAGTCATTGCATGTGTGTTCCTTTTATAAACCACCTAGATCCACTAGAGCTCATTGCATTTGTGTTCTTTTCATAAACCACAACTAGAGTCATTGCATGTGTGTTCTTTTCATAAACCACAGCTAGAGTCATTGCATGTGTGTTCTTTGCATAAACCACATGGATCCACCAGAGTCATTGCATGTGTGTTCTTTTCATTAGATGTGTGAGTCTATTAGTGTGCATCATTGGAGTTTTAGGAAAAGAACACATGCAATGATGCCACCATAGCAAAAACAAATGATGCCACCACAACATGTGTGTTCTTTTCATAAACCACATGGATCCACTAGAGTTCATTGCATGTGTGTTCTTTTCATAAACCACATGGATCCACTAGAGTCATTGCATGTGTGTTCTTTTCATAAACCACATGGATCCACTAGAGTTCATTGCATTTGTGTTCTTTTCATAAACCACAACTAGAGTCATTGCATGTGTGTTCTTTTCATAAACCACATGGATCCACCAGTGTCATTGCATGTGTGTTCTTTTCATAAACCAAAACTAGATTCATTGCATGTGTGTTCTTTTCATAAACCACATGGATCCACCAGTGTCATTGAATGTGTGTTCTTTTTCTAAACCACATATGGATCCACTAGAGTCATTGCATGTGTGTTCTTCTCCTAAACCACCACTAGAGTCATTGCATGTGTATTCTTTTAATAAACCACATGGATCCACTAGAGTTCATTGCATTTGTGTTCATTTCATAAACCACATGGATCCACTAGAGTTCATTGCATATGTGTTCTTTTCATAAACCACATGGATCCACTAGAGTCATTGCATGGGTGTTCTTTTCATAAACCACATGGATCCACTAGTGTCAGTGAATGTGTGTTCTTTTCATAAACCACATGGATCCATTAGAGTTCATTGCATTTGTGTTCTTTTCATAAACCACAACTAGAGTCATTGCATGTGTGTGCTTTTCATAAACCACATGGATCCACCAGTGTCATTACATGTGTGTTCTTTTCATAAACCACAACTAGAGTCATTGCATGTGTGTTCTTTTCATAAACCACAACTAGAGTCATTGCATGTGTGTTCTTTTCATAAACCACATGGATCCACTAGTGTCATTGCATGTGTATTATTTTCCTAAACCACATGGATCCACCAGTGTCATTGCATGTGTATTCTTTTCATAAATCACATCGATCCACTAGAGTTCATTGCATGTTTGTTCTTTTCGTAAACCACATGGACCCACTAGAGTTTATTGCATGTGTGTTCTTTTCGTAAACACATGGATCCACTAGAATCATTGCATGTGTTTTGTTTTCATAAACCACAACTAGAGTCATTGCATGTGTGTTCTTTTCATAAAACACATGGATCCACCAGTGTCGTTGCATGTGTGTTCTTTTCATAAACCACAGCTAGAATCATTGCGTCTGTGTTCTTTCCATGAACCACATGGATCCACCAGAGTCATTGCATGTGTGTTCTTTTCATAAACCACAGCTAGAATCATTGCGTCTGTGTTCTTTCCATGAACCACATGGATCCACCAGAGTCATTGCATGTGTGTTCATTTCATTGGATGTGTGAGTGTATTAGTGTGCATCATCGGTGTTTTAGGAAAAGAACTCATGCAGTGATCCCACCACAACATGTGTGTTCTTTTCATAAACCACATGGATCCACTAGAGTTCATTGCATGTGTGTTCTTTTCATAAACCACATGGATCCACTAGTCATTGCATGTGTGTTCTTTTCACAAACCACATGGATCCACCAGTGTCATTGAATGTGTGTTCTTTTTCTAAACCACATATGGATCCACTAGAGTCATTGCATGTGTGTTCTTCTCCTAAACTACCACTAGAGTCATTTCATGTGTGTTCTTTTCATAAACCACATGAATCCACTAGAGTTCATTGCACTTGTGTTCATTTCATAAACCACATGTATCCACTAAGAGTTCATTGCATGTGTGTTCTTTTTATAAACCACATGGATCCACTAGAGTCTTTGAAGTGTGTTCTTTTTATAAACCACATGGATCCACCAGTGTCATTGAATGTGTGTTCTTTTCATAAACCACATGGATCCACCAGTGTCATTAGATGTGTGTTATTTTCATAAACCACATCTAGAGTCATTGCATGTGTGTTCTTTTCATAAACCACATGGATCCACCAGTGTCATTGAATGTGTTTTTTTTTCTAAACCACATATGGATCCACTAGAGTCATTGCATGTGTGCTCTTCTCCTAAACCACCACTAGAGTCATTGCATGTGTATTCTTTTCATAAATCACGTGGATCCACTAGAGTCATTTGCATGTGTATTGTTTTCATAAACTACATGGATCCACCCGGGCCATTTGCATGTGTGTTCTTTTCATAAACCACATGGATCCTAACCTTAGGAGAGCCCTAACCTTAGCTCCCAATGGTGGCCGTTAGATCGTGTCTTCTAGAAGGCACGCCCCAAGACACTTGTTTTGCATCACAATTGTTACATACCGTTCAATCGGGGTGCTTGGACGATTGCGATGGTTCTTTGTAAGAGCAATCTGCGAGTAGGCTATTCTGTGACATGATTGGCCACGCTTACCGTCCGCTTGCTGTGGAAAAACTAGAAATACCGCGCGCTCCACTTGCTAGGGTCACGTGTTCCTTGGGCCCACCTGCCAGTGTCACGTCCAATTTACTTCTCTTCTTTCCCCTCGAAGCCTCTTTCCCCACATGCATGCAAATGGCACATACACAATTTGTTCTCCCCCATCCTCCCGTCCGCCGCCGGCATGCTACCCTCCCCGACTAGCATGAGGGATATCTATGAATAAATAAATGGAGCTTGCAAGTATGAATAATGGTGTATGAACAATTATATTCTCTCTTATTCATCTTGTTAAGTTAAGTATTTCATTTGGGCCAGGTCCAAAAATTTAAGCCACAAACTGTGTTTCTGTGTTTTGTGCATCAAATGCCACAAATGTTGGTGTTACTTGCAATTTTCTCTACACATTCTACACATTCGCATGCTCCTAGGGATAATTATATACAATGAGGTTGTAATTCTACTACTAGTATCATCCTACACATTCGCTTGCTCCCAGGGGTCGTACGCTGGTGTGCACGTCCATTGTCCGTAATTAGTGCGTGTGAGCAGGCGCAGGCACGTGCCCGTGCCAGTTTGATGAAACACGGTTGCGGTGGTTGTGTGCATGACGTCGTCTCGTTTCTAGACGCTTCGCTAGGCTTTCACGGGCTTTTTTTAAGTGCGTGTCTCTGGAACCGCTTCCTCTGCCAGTTAATGGGACCGAGACCACACGAACGCCATCATCCATGGCCGGAAAGTAGCAGCATGACTCACCGTGGGCTAGTCTCCCTGAGGGACTCGTCCAGAAGATAGGTGACATCTTCCTTTAGACGGACGACTTCGACTACTATGCCACCTTCTAGGCAGTATGCAACGCCTGGCATGGCTGCACGGAGGAGCACTTTATGCCAGCCAACTAGATTATTTTGGAGCACCAGTTGTCAGAGGAGTATCCGATAGACGATGCTGCCATCACGTTGCTGAACATGAGAACTGGCTGCCACCTTCAGAAGAAGATTAGCCGGGTTATTCGCAGGTGCTTTGTTGATATTCATCTATATATGTGTGATCCTTTTTTTGCATTCACCTCCTATACTATCTGTTTTTCAAGTTATGTTTCTTCGTCTACTAGTTGGTTTACTTTGATTGAATCTCACTATGTTTACCTTTACTGAATCTCTGTTTCTCTTCTTGAAGGTACTTTTATGTGGGTAGCACATCCGGTGGCCTGCTTGTGCTTGGACAGAGGGTGCAGCCGTACAATACCCGGTTGTACAACCCCTTCTCGGGCGCTATCAAGCACCTGAGGGTGGAGATACTGACAGAGCAGGTGGCTTCTATCGTTGTGATGATGTTCCCGTTGTTGATGGTGTTTACATCAAACCATCTGCACAACAACATTCAGTGGGCAGATGAGGGCACGGAGGAAGGGAGATGCCCTGTCTTTGGTGAAGGGTCGTACTCGTCGTATGACTTCGCGGAACTCTAGAGCATGACTTCTTACACCGGTGTTGTTTTTGTCGCAGACAGATACTGGTCTGTCCTCTCGACTATGTGTGGTGCTGCTCATGGAGATGTCCAGCTGCAGCGCTCCGCACGGACCCTAGAGATGCTTCCCATCGTTGTAGGCCCTGTTCCGAGCTGCCAGTTCCAAGAGAATCGTTTTTACCTTGTCGAGTCCGATGGAGAGCTGTTGTTCGTTGTGAGTGGACCGGTCTACAACGGTAGGCCGGTTGTTTACCGGGTTGATACCCAAAACCGTGTCCTTTAGCCGGTCAGAGGCATCGGAAGGCGTGCTCTCTTCGTTGCTGACAATCGGTGCATCTGCATCGACAGTGCCATGGTACCCATGGTGCAGGCAGGCAACATATACTATGCGGACCTATCAGAGATTAGATCTTACAACTTTGATGCTCTTGCGTGGGAAGAGGAGCCAAGGGTTGTATATGGGTATGGAGTAGGAGGATTACGGATCAATGACCGTCCTTTCGAACACGTAAGATTGCTGGCGGAGTATTGCAGAATTTACGAGCATTCTGAGCTAGAGATGGTGTTGCCTTATGACGAGGATGGTAACAACCACTACGATTACTATGATGGCTATCCGTCGGATTGATGGATCGTGTGGGTCTGCTCCTGATGTATTCTCTTCAAGTCAGCTCTTTGTGTTTTCAGTTTTTTGTAGTGAACGTCTATGAATTATGCAAGTTCTATGCGGTGCCCGTGTAATACAATGGATGTTCTCCCTATTTCCAGAAGATCGTGTATTGTACCTCTTACAATTTAAATGTTTTTTCATGTTTGTGTAGTAATTATGATAGATGTTGGGTTTGTAATAGTCCTCAAACAACTTACAACTGCCAATTACAGCAGATTATTACAATCCTCAGTAAACTTGACAGTCATAAAATGAGGCATAAAATTTGCACTCGCACTAAACAACCAGCCTAAACAATATCTAAACCCAGATCACACCTACTGTAAACAGCGGTAACTCACCCGCAATTAGCCAGAACTACTTCTTCCTCGGCAGTAGGACCTGCCATCCTCCGTGCTGCTCAGCTCGTCGGTGCCAGAACTACTTCTTCCTCGGTAGTAGGATCTGCCATCATCCATGTTGCTCATCTCGTCGGTGGCGGAGGCGGGCTAGAGCCTCGCATCGGCGGCGGAGGCATGCGGCATTGGAGCCCGGGAACAGCAAATGGGCGCAGTAACTTGGTGCCAGAAGTAAAATGTCCGAAGAGATCGTTCTTCTTAGAGGGTGGATTTCGACGATGACGGTGCTAGGGGAAAGGAGGGAGAGGATTTGTGAAACTAGTCAACGCACCAACACACTTAGTTCCTAGATTTGACTAAGAGGTTGCCAGGTTGGCGCTCGTGTCATGGATAGATTACTGACATGTGGGTCATGATCGTCTACTTCACGGGACAGTTTAACGGAATGTTTGAATTTGGTAGGGGTGAGATGAGTTTGCCTCGAAAAGGCCCCTCTCGGTAGTTAGCAGCCCAACTTTGCAAAATGCGGCAATTTCAGGCAACTTCGGTAGCACGATGCACTCACCCAGGAACTTTCGGGCCGCAAACCAACAAGCCCCACCACGACACCCTCTCTCCCACCCCTATCGCTGCCGCCATGTAAAGGCCTGGTCTCGATTTATACGAGGTTGTGATGTTCGCCCACTATTACATCATCGCGTTGCCACGCGCGACGCTTCCGATCGGCTTCAAGCTCAGCCACGCAGGTGTGCCTGTGGTGCCGCCCTTGCGTGGCACTTAATTGGCGATGAAGATTAAAGAGAGCCGACGTGAGCTTCTAGAGCGGAAGTGGGAAATGGCCCAGTACTCGCCCACAAGATCATATTGGCCTAAGCGGTTCAAGAAAGAGCATAAAGTGGCGCTTGCGCTGTGCTGGGCACACTGGCGGCAGCTCCACCCGGATCTGCACAACCCCGAAGAGAGGCACACTTCTGGTTAGTGCCCGGGCGTTACTCTACACCGCTAATGATGCAGTGTGCCTTGAAGAATTCACAAGGAGGGCGGAGGCCGCCGGGATCGCCGACCTAGATTCCCCTCGGGGTTTCCCAATGGTGTCTAAGCTTCAGGTATAATAACCATTGACTCTATAGTTAGGATGTTGGTTTATATCCAGCTTACACTATACTTGTTTAAGGTCTCACGGAAGAATTTGCGGTATACCCACACAATTGTGGATATCCGAAATGAATCTTCCGAACAACTCTTCACACATACAAGGGTGGTTTAACTCTTTTTTAAAATAGGTAACTTACCTAAGAGGTCTTAACATAGCTATTAATATGGCTCTACCTTTACTATTTATTCTAACATAGACCAAGTTTTATGCTCTTTATATCCTCTAAAGATGGTCTGGTTAACTAATGCGACCAAATATCAGTTGCCGGCCATCCTAAGGTGTATAGACTATGGATCACCCTATAGTTTTCCAACTTACTCCTGGTATTCTCTCTGAGATTTCAGATCTTGAGTACCATTTTTACTCTAATACTCCTCCTTCATACCTATTCAGGATGCTTCCATGAACCGGGTACTACTACTTCATTAGCTCTTTGGCAACATCACCTACTTTGAGTGAAATTAAGTTCATTCCTTCTTGTTGTTCCATACCTTTTCTGCACTAAACTTCCTTTTTATTGCCGACTAATAATGAGTTGGGTTTGATCCATCCTTCCAAATTAGTATTGATATTCCTTATATTTGGCTTCACTCTCCAAGCAATCTTGATCTTGGCATTTGGAACTCACACGAATTACCTTAGCTATCTAGGTCTATAACATCAAGTAATAACTTGATGCAACATGCATTTGCACACCAGGTCAAACTTCATGTACAGATCTAGTCAATCAAGAAGATAAAAAACAAGAAATCCAAATGTGGTACATATAACACACATTATTCTAAGCCCGTAATATAGTAGTTGACTAAAACATCTCTGGAATTTAGGCTTAGTTGTGTAGTATATGACACATCCTAGTATAGGTTTACATCGTGATACTTAGCACTTATGTGTTAAACTAATATTTGCCTCGATATTTAGCCAAATTGCTAAATTGCAACATGATAATGTTGAGCAAAGTGGTCTCAATTTGGATTTTACAAGCTTATTACCTTCCTTTTGAGACTATAAGTTACCCCTCACCTTCTAGTTTATGGTAAATAAGCCTCACGTGATCTCTCCAAACTACTAACCAGATTCTATTTACTACCTTAAACCAAATATTATCGTAATTTTATGATACGGATGACTTCTATCATAGTTCTACACTATTCTTTACTTACTTACACTTCAAGATTATTTACTAAGTACTAATCCTAATTACACATTCATCAGGGTTTCGGAGCTAATCTCACCATGAACTTGTTATGATTTACCTATTCATCATGATTTAAGAGCTAATCTCACCATTATGACTCTTCTTCTTAGCTTCATATCATTGATTCTACCCATGTAAAGCATCTACGCATAGATCGGGCTCTAATACCACTGTTGGGTTCGCAACATAGAAAACAAAAAATCCTACGATATGAACAACTAAGCACCAAGATCTATCTACCTAGATACAACCAATGGATGGATATAAATCCATAGAGAACTTACCTCGAAGATCGACAAAGCATTACAAGATTGATCTCATGGATGTTGTAGTCGTTCACTTGCCGATCTCAAGATCATGATGAAGTCCAACACCGCAACTCAGCAGTGCATCTAAATCGCACACACATTCGGTACCATGACCACCTCCGAGTCCTCTCTCCAGCAAAGCAGCGGAAGTAGCAAATCCTTCCAGAGAAAGCCACCGGGAACATGTACTTCGCTAATCCGAAGCCATGGGGAATATTCTAGAGGGGTAGAGAGATCCTTTAGGAGGAGGTGTAAAGTGAGAGGAGGAGGAGGAGGCTTTTATAGGGGAAGGGGTAGCCCCCTCCCATGGCAGGCATCCAAAGGAGGTTCCCCCACCTCTCCCTCATTCATGTTAGTAGCTACTCCACTCACATAATTCCTTCTCCACTCACATGTCCACTCACATGCATTAATTTTCCATGAAAATTAATGTATCTCTCATTTAATAAAACTCTTTTATTTATTTAATTCAGAATTTTGTTAATTACTTTAATTAACAAACATTTGCATAAACCCCCTTGCCATACTTCGATATTACATCTGAAACCCTTTTCACAATTTGACCCGAAACAATTCTGGTGTCCATCGAAATAATTTCAGCGCTTTCATAATATTTCTCTCGTATCATATTTAATGTCGGTATCCCTTAAGTGTGTCACACCCTATGGTTCATGAATAATGTAGACATGATCGAGACCCCTCTCCGATCAATAATCAGTAGTGGGACTTGGAGATTCATACTGACTCCCACATATTTAACGATGACTCTAGTGATCGTGTGAACCTTTAACGTCGTAACTAAAGCTCGCGATATATTACATGCCCAAGATTCAATCATCGGTATCCCCGTACCTAGTTTGATCTTGTTACTGACAAGTACTCTTTTCCCGTTCTCATGATATAACATTCTTAGTGATCTTATAACTTTCTTGCAAGCTATGTCAATGCCATATCACCGAGAGGGCCCTGAGTATATCTCTCTTTCATCAGGATGGACAAATCCCACTCCTGATCCATGATCCTATACATAACACTTTTGGAGTATATGAACCCACCTTTATTGTCACCCTGTTACGGTGTGACGTTTGATGTTATCAAGTTACTCTTCTGGTATTAGTGATTGACATGATCTCATGGTCTAAGGACTAAAGTTACTTTGCATGATGTTATAGTAATTTAAACATAATAAATTTGATCGTATTACTATACTTCGAATGAATGTTCATCACATCATTCCACCAATGTTGTGACCTAGTTATTAACAACATCCAATGTCCATAATCAGGAAACCTTGATCATCTTGTTAATCAACGAGCTAGTTTATATGAGAGGAATAACTAGGAACTCTATAGTTGTTTATTAAACATACATGTATTAACGTTTCCAATTAACACAATTATAGCATGCAAAACAAACATCTATCATATACTTGGAATAAGATAATAATAACTTTATTATTGCCCCTCGGGCATATTCCCTTCACTTTTCGGTTGAACCACAATGTCAAAGATTCAAACAATCTGGTATACGTTTCCTTTTGTATCACGATATATTACTTGCTCGAGATTCGATCGTTAGTATAATTATACCTAGTTCAATCTCGTTACCGACAAGTTCTCTTAACTCGTACCGTGGTATAGGATCCCTGTGACTAACCACATTATTCATTGAGCTCTTGGGTGCTATACTACCGAGAGTGCTGGGAGATTTCTTCCAAATCTTTATTCACGCAACCCAATAGACACCATCGGAGATACCTGAAAGCCACCTTTATAATCACTTAGTTATGAAGTGAAGTTAAATGTCCACAAGGTATTCATCCGATACCCGAGAGTAACATGATATCCTGGTTTGAGGAAACTATACTTCACATATTCAAAATGCAATAGCAAATAAACTAAACGATGTGATTTGAAGCTATGCTTATTATTTGGGTATGTCCATCACATTATTTTCCTAATGATGTGATCCCGTTATCAAGTGACATCATCTCCATGGTTAGGAAACTTTAACCATCACATGACTCATGAACTAGTAGTAAGAGGCTTACTAGGGACTCTATGTTGTTTATTTATCCATACGTGTATTTAGTTTTCAATACATACAGTTATAGCATGGATGATAAACATTATCATGAATAATGAGATATGAATAATAACAACTTTATTATTGCCTCTAGGAAATATTTCCAACATGGAGCTGATACGTATTGAATCCAATCCTTCTTGGGTTCTTTGATATGTTCTTAGATTTAAGAACATGCAAAACAACATCTGAATCAGTTGGAGTTTATTGGACAAATCATCTACTTGTCCATTTTCTGGAATGCATGAAGACAATCATAATCAATTTATATGCATTCTTCGCTAACGCAGACTTTTGGCTCTCGGGTGCTACGCACCCCCATACTTGGAAAAATTAAGAAATAATTAAAAAAGGAAAAAAATCAAATTTTTTTGAAAATCAAAGATGACCAGATATGCTACTTGTATAAAAATATTTTCCTAGGAAATTATTTTCATTGTATCCTGAGTAAAAAAACAAAAAAAAGACGAATCAAAGGTGAATAGTATCCGGTCATGTAGCATTTTGAATTTGTTTTTTTTGCCTAGGATACAATGAAAATAATTTGTTAGGAAAATATTTTTATACAAGTAGCATACCTGGTCATCTTTGATTTCTAAAAAAGTTTGAATTTTTTAAAACTTTTTCTTAATTATTTTTAAAAAATCCAAGTATGGGGGTGTGTGGCAGCAG
This sequence comes from Avena sativa, assembly GCA_916181665.1. Classification (NCBI taxonomy): domain Eukaryota; kingdom Viridiplantae; phylum Streptophyta; class Magnoliopsida; order Poales; family Poaceae; genus Avena; species Avena sativa. The sequence goes on along the minus strand of OV702290.1, from coordinate 174,265,307 downwards.
CCACACTGTAATTCTCCATTCTTCGCCCCCTATATTAAAAGCCCATGTTTCTCCATTACGGAGAAATCTTTCTAGCAAAGCCCAGGCTCCGGATATTGGACTATCCATAAAAGATCCTCCTAAGGCTAAATCAAGTTCAATTATGTTATCTACCTTCAACCCACCATAGAAAACATGTAAAACATACCAAGGTGGTAAATCATGACCGGGACACTTATTAAGCAAACCTAGGAACCTTATATAAGACCTTACGAGACTTTCCCTTGGACGGTTCTTAAAGTTCATGATCATTTGTCTTGCTACAAAAGATTTTATCTTGAGGCAGAAGCGAGATAAGAATTCTTCAAATAATGTGCCCCATGTGGTTATGCTTTCTATATTACAAGTTCTATATCAAGTAAGAGATGTACCGGTTAGAGTTTGGTCAAATAACTTTAACTTTACCTCATCATCAATAAAGTTTTTTAATCTGAATGTCCCATAGATATCGTTGAAGAAGTCCAAATGTGTTTGCGGATTTTTTGAGTCATCATCTCCTGCAAATCTTCTTTTGTGTAGGAGTGAGATAAAATGAGGGTTAACCTCAAATTCAGAATTTTCTCTCGAGCTTGTCCTTGCATGAGAAACATTACACTGCTCGAGATAATCAGTGGCATTGAGCCCGCTCAAGTCTTTAGACCTAGGCATGGTGTTTACCTGAAACTAGTAAACAACTTTAGCACAACGATAATAAATTAATGACGAAGAACAAAGACCAAAAACGCTTAGCTCCCCGGAAACGGCACCATAAAATAGCTTGATGACTACAAGTGAATAGATCATTTGTAGCTAGTTTTGAAATAAGAGTATTGAACCACGGAGAGCTATTGGTAAAGGTCTTAATGCCCCCTCGCTGCTACTTACCAAAGAGTACTTGGAAGTTGTCTTTGATTTCAAGTAGGGAGTGTTCAAGAGTGTTTGAGTGTGTGTGAACAAAGCAATAATAAGTAATGGAAGTAAACTAAGAGAGGTTCGCGATGTAAGGTAATTAGAACTGTAATAGGACTAAAGCGTTCTCAGGGAGTGTTGGATCCACCAGTAGCAATTATCTTTAGTCATGATTAGGATATATCTATATTATCATTCATGTATATGTATGGGAGAAGCTCCGAAGCAGATAATCAAAGACCAGCCATCTTATATTTCATCTCTCATAACCATAGCAGTAATCTTAGGCAAGCCACCCATGATCCCCTGCTATTAAGGGTTAACCCCATGGCCTTAGATTAGGATCTGTGAGTCTTCTCTTATCCCCTCGAAGAGATGAGTAATGATCTAATGCAATATGTCACTTATCACCTTCACACCACCACACGCCCAAGGGTAGTTTTCTTAATTGTCCCGAAGGAAAATGTTATATGGTCGACTTCACACAACATCAAGAAAGAGAACTAATACATATTCATGAACAAAATTATATATCATCTTTATTTCAATTCATAATCATGCTAGGGTTTCTCCATCTCCCCAAGAACAATGTAAACTACTCACACATGGAGGCAATCAACATCATCATAGTAATATGAATGAAATACATATGGATCGGTAAATACTCGTGCAAATCCACAACAAAGTCTAGGAAATACAACAAGATGAATGTAATAGAGATGGGAGGATTGATGGTGGTGAATATGATGCACACGCCTCTAAGGATCTTCGTAGCGCTGAGGATCGAAGTCTCTATGGTAATTCCCCCTCCAGATCCCATCCGGAGGTGATGTTTCTGCGAACTGTGGTTTCTTTGAATGTCGGATCTCGGATCTGTTTGCACGGGGTGAAACTATTTGAAGAGGCAGCTTCGACTCCATGTCGTATGGGAACGCCGTACCAACGCGTCCTGTCCGTATGGATGGTCGTTAAAGCCTATGACTGCGATTATGCAAGGGGGTTTGCTCCCCCTTCTCCCCAAGTGCGTGGATATTTATTTTGGAGCCTTTAATGGCCTCCAAATAGCATAGTGATGTAGTATGCCCATAGTTTTGACTTCTCTAATTAATTTATGCATCCACACATTCAATTACGGGATCCTGGTGAAACAAACATAAAAGGACGCGTGAGCGCGGTAAAATACCAAAATCCTATCACTACTCATGCAAAAATGCACTCATCAATCACACAATGACATCAACGTCCTACAATGCTTGAATGTCTTCGCCGAGCTTGTTGAAGGCCACCCCCTCCCCTCCTGATGAACTTTGTGATCAATGGCCACCTATCTGAGATGGTCAACATTTGTGAAGTCAATCTCCAACCCTGTTGTGGGCAAGAGATCTCACTTTGCCAAGGAATAAGAAGCTTCCAGGAAGGATGTCGAGTGGGCATTTGGTGTGCTCCAATCTCGATTTGCTATTGGCTGGTACCCTGCTCTGACCTGGTCGGAAGATTTGATGTTGGAGGTGATAAATGTCCGTGTGATTTTGCACAACATGATCATTAGAGCGAGCGAAAGGCACCAGTGCTTGACACTGAAGCATATTTCAGGTAGGGTCCTCTTACAGATGTTGATCACCAGGTGCCAGTGGAATTTGTTGCCTTCCTTGCCATGCGTGACAAGATCCGAGACCCGCAAAAGCATCACCAACTGCAAGATGATCTGGTAGAGCACATGTGCGCGTTCAAAGGAAACACCTAGTTTGTTGAACATTGTGTTTCAAAACTTATTAAATTTATGAGGTAGCCTTGTTGAACTAGTTAACTTTATATGTCGAATTATGTGATCGAATATGGTTTCTATTTTTAACTTATTTTTTGGACCAAAATTCGCCAGATGGGCCGCCGGTCTTGGGGGCGCGAGTAGGCCAAACCCCACCCCCCGCACGTCCGAAAAAGGCCGTTTTAACCACTGGTGATTTGCCCTAGGGGGGGCACAACGGCTAGAGATGCTCTAAGCTCACAATCTCAGGCATTGCACCCAGAATAGATCATAGATTCATACATCAATTTAAATTATATGCAGGCATACACCATGTACACATAACCTGATACTCTAGCAAGTTTTGGTTGTGGTCTGAAAACATGAGAGTAACAACTTGCAACCTGACACATATCCTCGTGAGCATGGTATTGCCGATTGTAAACGGTGAGGGAAGGAGAGGATGCAACACGACTTGTATTGATCACGTTGTACCCAATTTATACAGGAGAGGCAGGAGCCTAGTCAGCTAACAAACTAGCCTATCATCTAGTGCATGAGAGTGGGAAGTGGAGAGCATGGCAGAAGACTAGGCCTAGGTTGTTACAGGGGCGCTGCCGCAGAGCTACATGCACAAAGTGCTGCTGCGGCAGCGACCCAGTTAGCCAGCAGAGAGCACAGGAACAAATGCTCTAACACCGATCATCAAACAACTTACAAGCCCATTACTACCTTCAGAACATTCTAGGATGGATATCCAATTTAGATATGATTAAATTTTACTTTAGTCAATGGACATTTTTATTCTTTGGCCTGTGGCCCTTGAAGCTGCTTGCTGCTTAGAAACAATTTCTGCTATAAGTTGCTTTTGGCCAAAGAGTTGTGCATTTTTCAAAAGCAAGTTCCTTGATGATGAGTCCACGGAATAGCCTTGACCGGTCATCCAGTCCAAAAGGCACAACAGCAGCTGCTTCTTATCAGGCTTCTGGATGTATCGCTGAATTGCTCTCCCAAAGATATCCTGCACGTGGAACAATCATGTTGACTATTGGCACAAATACAGCACGCTAAATATATTAAGTTCTGCCACTGGTCCACTGCCATGATTCACGGGGACTGGAAACTGATGAAGTCTTATGTGAATTACACAGATGAGATGTATTTCAGATTTAACCAATTCTATGCATTTCCAAAGTTGCAAAAATGAAATTATACTTAACTTCTATTACGGGATGAGCATCACCCTGTCCTAGTCAGCTCTAAGATTTTAACCTTTTTCAATGTCCAGCCATCCTGGGTTCAACTTCAATTCTTCAAACTAGTACAAGTACAAAACAGTTACCCGGCTTATTCGCCATCCTGAATGGTTTAATGCTTTCATAACATCATTAATCAAATTTATGTTGCCCGAGGTCATGAACTGTCCAGCAAAATTCTCCAAAGAGCATGGAGATATCAGATCAGAATTGTCCTGTTAAATCAGCATTTTCTTGATGAAGATACACAAAGTAAACAATGGAGATACCAGTAGTAAATGCCAAAAGCATAGTACCTTAATAACTATATATGCATCCTTTAGAAGTCCGGCAGGAACTAAGATCCCTAACACCTTCTCGTGAAGAGATTTACAAACTGTCCTCTTACTGTATCTCATCATATAATACACAGAAAATGCTTCAGAAGGAAAACCTGCTTCTCCTAGCTGTACCATTACCTCAGAACAAAGCACCTGGACAAGGTGTATAGAACTTTCGGTTACTGTATACAGTTAATTGCAACAAAATGTGATACAAAGCAGGCTGCAAGAAAACGCGTGATGCACTGATGCTCACACTCTACACCGCAAACATGTCATAATAGACTGTTGTAAATCTAATCAACCGTATTTACTAAGAAAGTTATAATTGTGGCTTTTTATCCAGCATGTAACCTACCAACCAGAACCAAAATACCTCATTCAATTGATGACCCTTTGTATGCATATCTTCAATTGTCTTATATGCAAGGTGGTAGACATTTTCCTTGCAGAAGTACCGTATCAAGGTATTAAATGTAATTTGATCAGGTGATATGTTTATTTCATCCATTTTCTTCAGCATTCTCATTACACTTTCCGTATCATTCGTGTTGCAGTAAGCACGAAGTGATGTATTAAGCATAACAAGATCGTATGTTGCATTCTGATCCTCAAATTCTTTTGCAAGTTTTTTTGCTTCTTCACGATAACCACCTCGATGTAATGCTGAAATCATGATACTAAATGCATAACCATCTGCAGAAACAAGAAGGTAAGCACATCAGACAAAATCAGGAAGAGACAAATAGTAATTGCACCCTGCGACGGCACTTGCAGGGCAAAAACATATAGAGAGACAGAGTGATGAACTATAAAGAATACACGATAAGTAGGAGGCAGGCAAATTGAGATTAAATGCCTAAAAGTAGCTCAAGACAGTTAACTAATCAGGATTCAGGAACTGCTTCATGACATTTAGAATGTGAAACTGAAAGAGGTACTTCTATTTGGTATCTGGTTAGATGTAGTACCAGATTTAACACCTTTTTCTTTCATATCATTAAATAGCATCGTTGCTTCCCATATCTTTCCTCCTTTGGCAAGGGCATCAATCAGTATGCAGTATGGCATCTGTACACAGTATAAGGTTTAAGGGTTTATTACTGATATAACTAAAGCATAATTTTGATCAATTTATGAGACCATTTAAGCATGGACATGAGTAGTTTTTTTCTGTGAGACCACATGTTTTACCTCCTCCTGTGCAAAGCCTGAGGCTTCCAATTCAGTTAGCAACTCCTTAGCCTTGTCAAAGAGACCACCTTTAGAATATACCTTCAACAAAGTGGTGAGTATAACCTGAAAAAATAGTTTACCTGAGAAGTTAGACTGACAATCTTAGCAGCAGCATTTTGTTGAACATCCAAAGATAATTTCGAGATATGAAGCTCAATTGCAAGAATCATCATTCCAACAAAGAATTAGACAGTAGTTGCTCCCTCCAGTTCACAAAAAGCTGTCATTTTGGAAACAGGTTTAGTTAAAGTGTGTCGCTAATATGGTGCAATTAGTTTTGATACTTTCTCAATATTATAATCTGTTGGGTTATATGAATATAAATTAGTGGTCAGAGTTGTGTGTTGCAGAAATGGGATCTAGTACAGTGGGATCGAGTAGTACAATTTTACTTCATTCTAGAGAGGCTATATGATAGAAACATCGAGGATCACTAGTGCCCTCACTTTAACCCGGGTCATCCAACCACAATCATTAACAGTCAGTTACCGAGCCTAATACTGTTAATCAATTAGGTCCCAACACGCACGTGTGAGTCGTGCGCCGAGTTTGAACTCAAAATCAAACTCGCAGGCTTTAACAATCCATAGAGCCAATCCTACGGACAACCTGGCATTCCACTCTATACTGTTCCCGGGTATAATTCCGGCATATTCATATACACCGTATTCCAGTATAGTCGTACCGGCTTCCTTAAGTATATTTCCTTAAGTACTATTCCACATCAATTATTCCCTGTTATTTCCATGAATACTTCCGCATCGAGGTTTTGATTCCGGGAGTATATCAATGTAGTGCACATATTAAATATTCCAAGCCACAAATTCCTACACCAACTAGAAACCTCATTCAACAGATCATGTGGAAAGCAGCAAATAACATTCAACACAGATAGGGTTCTCTTTTCTACAGGCTCGCTTCTGACGATCCAAGTTTTCAATCAGGTAATTGCATTGTGGGAAGAGTTAAGGAATATCCAACAATCTAATGAGGCTGATGAGTGGACTTGGCTATGGGATTCAAAAGGGAAATACTTGGCTAAGTCTGTATACCTTGCTCATTATGGGGGCACGATCAGAAGCGAGCCTGCGGAAGTGATCTGGAGTTCTTGGGCTCCTTTACATTGCAAGATCGCTAACTGGTTGTTTGTTCGCGGAAGGACTTGGACCGCTGATCGACTAGCAAAAAGAGGACTGCCGCATAACAACAAGTGTGTCTACTGTAATTCAGCTAAAGAGAACACGCAGCATTTGTTTGTTTGATGCACGGTAGTCAATATAATCTTGAGTATTGTACTCAAATAAGCTAATTACGAGCAGGTGATCCCTGCCATGGATCAGACTTTCTGTACTTGGTGGATGGAGTCAACGGAAATATTTCAAGGCTCAGCTAGGAAGAGTTTCAGCTCTATAGTGATGCTGATGTCATGGATAATCTAGACGGAGAGGAATGGGCGCGTTTTCGGGAACGAATTCAGGCCGGTGCAGCAAATCATTGACCAAATCAAAACTGACGTTGTGCAATGGGCTCAGGCGAGTCATGGTCGTTTCATCCTCATGGCAGGGCATAGATAGGCAGTCTAGCCATATGTCATTGGTCGTCTCTCTAGTTTGTTAGTTTCAGTTTCAGGTCTTATTGCCTAACACTGGACTAGGAGTTCTCTGTTTACGGTCAAGTTTGTTTTCTTTGTGTGGTCCTTTCAAAGTGTGTTTGTATCTGGGTCAGGTCGTATACTCTACCCACTGGGGCTTTTTTTCTTCTGATTAATATATGACAGCAGTCCTCCTGCATGGTTCGAAAAAAAAAGATAGGGTATGCAGTATACACTTCCTCCAAGTAATTTAAGAATATGCATTGCAAACAACGTGTTGGTTATGTGCTTCTTGCTGCCTAGTACAAAAGTATTTGGTTGCACGCATATGTACAAGCATTGTTCACTGATATGCTACACGATGGAAGTCAAAATAGAGTTAAACCAGATACCTTAACAAAGAGACATAAATGGTGCAGCTGGAAAACCCAAATTGCATATACTAGAAGTCTAAAACACAATGGTATGACCTCTGCAAGCTACACCCTGACACGTTACCTAGGATTTCTCAATATCCATACCAACCAATTCTCTAACTTGTCATAGGGATGTGCCATGTCTATTGAGAAATGAACTCAACACTTCAGGAGCAGCAAACTTAAAGATGAAACTGAGAGAACAAATCAGAAAGCATATATCACAAAAGTTATAATAAAGGACCAGCAGAGAAAGTATACCTTATTTGGTGTTAAACCAGAGGCCCTCAAATCTTTCATCAACAGCTCAGCTTTTTCATGATAAGAATTTTCCGAATATGCATTCAACAGAGAACTATAATGGAACATATTAGGAGTATAGCCTTCATCCTTCAGTTTCTGGAAGTATACCTCGGCCTCATCACAGTAGTTATGAGATGCACATATTGCCAAGAGAGTGCCATATATTACACTATCCATCTGAAGACCACGGGAGTTCAACTCATTGATCAACTCCATCGCCTTAGTGTAGCCCTGCCTCAGCTTCATGCACCCTGAAAGCAGCTGGAGGTTGGACAAACAAAAAGCAAAATATATTCATCCAAGGAAAATGAGGTTTCTTAAAGCCCATAACAAATCCTAATATGGAAGATGGGGTTAAAAGTTCCGTACAGTGCTGTAGGTGAACAGATCCGGTGATAGACCTTCTCTTATCATCTCATCGTAAAGCTTGAAGGTGCTGTCAGACCTACCATTCTTCACCAAGCACCCAAGAACCGAATTACAAATGGAGACATGCTGTAGCATCCCAATTGTCTAACAATTGTAATGCTACTTGGTCTAGTAATATATGGCTACTTCTTATATATAATTGTTGCATCATTATTATATCATGCTCATGACATCATGCCACCTTGCATTTGAGCATCATATAAAACCCCTTTTATTTGGTTCTTATCTCATATGCATTGTTAATTGTAGTTGCCTCTTGATATTGTATTTGGTTCTTGATATATTGTTTAATGCCCAAGTTGAGTTGGGGGCATATCTCTTATTAACTCCACCACCTTTCTTTCACCACCTTATAATTCCACCATCCAACCAAATATGAGCTTTGCACTTTGTTTGGGTTTTACCTCTAGCTCATGTGGGTTGGGATGGATCCAATTCTATTTCCACATGCTCTCATCTTAGCATCATGTTGTTTTCACATTATTGATATATGAGAGTCACATGGCCACCTTTGCATGCCTTGTGAGTGGAACCCTTTTTCCTAGCTTCCATATGGATTATTATGGATTTATGCTCATGTTGGGATATTTTTGGGACTAGTAAGCATCTAGTGGAATATACACACTAGTAATTCCCAATTATATTCAAATGTGATCATTTCCATCTACTCCACTTGGAGCTTTCTTTTAAATTCTTTTGCTTAGGCCTTACTCCACATTTTGGAATGCATAAGATTAAGGCCATGTGATATAATTGTTTTCACAAGAATAAAAATGGTATTAAATACTTTGCATGGGCCATGCAAGTACCACCTTTTTCTTGTCCTTTGGTTTGTATTTGAAGTTTGAGTGAATCTTTTTCCCATCCTCTCTCTAACCCTCATCTCTCCCTTCCTCCTTTTGGCTTGATCTAGTTTGATCTTGCTTAAACCATATCACCACATCCCTATCTTTTCTTGTCTTGATCTTGTTGGAGCTAGGCATGTTCTTGGCTTGATCTTGACAAAAGCAAACCCTAGATACCATGCCACCCTCTCTCTCGGCCTCTCCTCTCTCACCTAGCAGGCCCACCTGGCTACCCCTCTCCCTGGTCCCACACCTCATCTACCCCCTCTCTCTCTCTCTCTACCCCAACCCTAAACAAACCCTACCCGAGGCTTCCCCAAACTAGCCCGAGCCTTCCCTCTAGCTCTCTCTCTGTCCTGCATGCCCCACTAGCCCAAACCTCCCCTGCCTGCCTGGCCTCGCCTTGACCCCACCTGCAGCCACCTGCGCCTGCCCTGGCCGAGCCCGACCGAGCACGTGAAGGAGGAGGAGAAAAGGTGGCCGAGCCACCTTTTCCACCGTCCACTCCCGCACGGCACCTCCCTCTCCCTCTCTGCTATCTACCACCATCCCCTGGCTCTCCTCTGTCCCCCAGATCTACCCCAGGACCTGCCCTCTCCTCCCCTTCCTCTCCACCACCGTCTACCCCCAACGCTGGCCACCGTCTGCTCCACCGGCGCTGCTTCGATCCAGACGACAAGCGCGACGTGGGTGTGATCGAGGAGGACAAGGAGGTCCTCTGCATCCGCTCCGTACACGCCGTCGAGGAGGAGGAGCCCCAGAACCGCTGCACCTGCCGAGCCCGAGCCGAAACCCTAACCTCGCCGTCCGTCTGCGTCGTCGCCGATCCCCTGCGTCCCGAGCCGATCCGACCGCACCAACACCCTCCCGGTGAGCTCCTTCTTCCTGCTGACACCTCCGTCCTCGCCGTAGCTCTTTGTTCTCGCCAGACCAAACGTCGAGCGCTCTCGGTGCGTCGCGTGCGCGTGCGTCCTCTGCGTCGCCGCGTCGCGGAGAGCCTCATCTAGCCGCCCTTTTCCCTCCTAGCAACCTCCCCGAGCCAGCCGCACTGGTTCGCACCCCCAGCGTGCGCCCGCACGTCCCTGGTTCGATCCCCGCCCCGCGTCGGACACCGATCTGTCCGCAAGACGCGGAGAAGAGGAACAGTGGGTCCGTGTCGTCCTTTTTGCAGAAAACCCCTTCCCTAGTTTTTATTCCTAAACCCGCGGTACAACCGAGCCCACCGTCAGCCTCTCAGACCTTCTTGCAGAAAACACCCTGCAGATCTGAGCGCTTAACCCGCACTCCCTGGGATCTGCCGCGTGTCACGCCCCGGCTGGCGCGCCCGCGAGTGGACCCGCGTGTGCTCTGGCCCCACCTGTCACTCTCTGAGGCTAGACTAGCCCGCGGTGTAAAAATCTTTTCTGCGCGCTGTGCTGCTGAGTCAGCGCTGGACCCACTGGTCATTGACTGTGGCTAGCTCTGGGCTGAGTAACAAAAGTATTTTCTGTATTCTGTTTTAATTCAAAAATTTTCAAATTAATTCAAATTTAAAAAAATTCAAATCTGTTTTATAATAACTTTTAAAATATAAATCCAAATAATACAAATAATATATGTTTTGAAATCAGAAAAATGTGAGGAATTCAAATATGCCCTTCAAATTATATTTTGAACACTTAAATTTCAAGTTGATTTAAATTACAATAAAATACCCTTTTTCCTTAATAAATTAATAACTTTTGTTTTATAACTCCAAATTTAACAAACAATATGTCTAAAATGTTTAGCTCGACGAGACCTTTCTGTTTATGCATTCCATGTTTTGTTTTGAAGCATGCATCATATAAATACAAAGTATATAGCAACTAATATGAGGATAAAATGGGGCCAAAACTCAATAAAATGATTTATTCTTGTATTCCACACCTCACCCATGCCATGCTACATTAATGCCATGCAAATTGTGCATCATTCATCATGGCATGATTGTTTGCTTGTCGCATTTTAATGCATATGCTTGTGCACTTTATTTATGTTGGCCCTTGTTTGTTTGGTTCTTCTTCGAATAGACGCTGAGCAGGGGATATACCAAGAGAACCAGGAGCACTACCCAGATCCTTCTCTCGCTTCAACTGAGCTGCCAGGCAAGCACTACCACATGCTTGCATACATATAGTACCTATTGCCTCTTTCTTATTCTTGCATCATTGCGTCGCGATTGCATTAAACTGAATCCCATGTATTGCATAGCATTTACTTTTAAACCCCACCGAAGCTTGTTCCTCCATCCCATGAGCCATTACTACAGGAGTTGTTTGAGCCATGCGAGTCATAGAACAGCATGTGTAGGGTATGTGAGTGTCTGATGGATAACGAGGTACCTAAACAACTTAACCTGAGTAGTAATGGTATAACTAATAAAAGTGGCATCGGTGAGCTATATCTGCTATTTGGTTTTTCAGGCTCACTTGTGTCCCGTAGGACCCCGAGTACTTGATTCCTGTTCCTTGAATATTCGCGCTATCCACATCCGGGAGGCTTATGAACCCCCCTGAGCCAGAGCTTGATTCATTCTTATTTCTTGGGGCCACAAACTAGTTTGAGGTTTTATTTACTATCCTGTACTTATGCCATGCCTTACTGCTTTATTTAAAATTATGCGATGTACTGCACCTGTATTGTTTAGGGCAGCGGAGTGTTTTCGCGGTATCGACAAGCCCAGTCACATTTTCGGGTTCCCAGTCGTTTACAGCCACTAACGCAAACCTTGAGTCCGTCTCAGAGTCAGCTAACTTCGTTGCGGGTAGCTTAATGGGGTGGCCCCCTGAAATATGTCTGAATCCTGTGATCGCTTTGTCGTGACTGCCTCGTTGGGTTTTGATTTGGTTTTTCGAGGTTGATCGAGTGTGTGTTGCTATTTGTGCACCCCTGCAGGGTAAAACTTTCTGAAAGCCGTGTCCGCGATTATGGACGACTTGGAGCACAGTTTCTCGATCATAGACAAGCATAACTAAAGTACCGCTTTTAATTTGACTAAGTACCTGTCTAGTAAATAGTGCAACACTCATGGAATGGATAATAAAACTGCCAACGGATGGGGGGTTGTTCGTCCGCTTCCTCGTCGGTAAGCGAGGAGGAGATGGATCTGTTAATATTACCGTTATAACTGTTGTTATTAATTAACATACATCCGTCTATCTATGGTTAGGCGGATGGTTAGCGAGTATCTATAGAACTGTTAGGGTTTATCTTTTGCTGCAATTGCGTCCCCCCAGGTTGTGTCCCCTTTAGAGGCATAAAGACTTGCTGAGTACCCCTAGGGTCTCACACGATAAATTGTTTGATTCAGATGAACAGGTAAGCTCGCAAGATGGATACTGGGTGGAGGAGACGGACGATGTGGGCAACGATCATTCGGTGTAGAGATTCCGGGAACGGGGATCCGCGAGATCTGTGGGCGGGATGTGTTTATTTATGGGGCATCTTATGCCGATTTGCTTCTTATCCGTACTCGGATCTTGATTTCCGCTTCCGCTTGATACTCTGATGTTTGATGTGTGAGGAGATATCCTAAACTATTATATCTATCTAGGATTTTGGATCTTGCCATATGGTGTTGCTATATTTCCTTTCTTTTTAGATGGAATGGCTCTGATGTACTGTTGTATGGTGGCTTGCATACATACTCATTTGTGTATGTAGTTGATCCCTTCGCCTGCCGATTACGCCGCCCGTTCTTGTCCCGATGTTTGGAAATGGTTAGGACGGCCGAAAGGTCTACCTGTGAGTGGCATTTGGGCCCCACCGTACTATTTTAACCATTTCCGCTCATCCAGGCTTGTAACTAGGAGCGTAATTCACCGAGGTAGTTACAATTGGTATCAGAGCCATCCCGCCCTTCAGGGTCTCAGCCAAATGGTCGTTGTCAGTCTAGCAAATATTTTGGTAGTTATGTATACTAGGGAAAAACAAAACGCGAGAGTAGGACTGCTTCCACTTTTCTTCTTACCCACCCACCACCCTTTTCTGGTAAGGAAGTGTAACGTTTTCAATCCTCTTCTTAAAATTCAAACTAGGATTCACGTGTTCTGGATTTCCGTAGTACCATAGGTTGTGTGTTTGTGTGTGTGTGCGTAATTCCTTGTCTATATGTTGCATCCAAGTTGTTATCATAATCTGCCTTTGGTTATCAACTGTTGGTACATTCCATACCGACAGGCTTTTGTAAACCGACGCGATCTATCTGATTCGTTGTATACCACCGCGATCTGTCTTACTCTTTGTTATCCGACGTCATCTTGTTTGGGGTGTTCGTTTCCGTAGTTGCTAATCTTTAGGTTCATCGTGAGAAGAAGGTGTTGAGATATGTGTTTTACTTATTCATGTGCGGAGTAATGATTTGAGTGCGGGATGGAGTCGCGACCATACCACTACTCTTATCATTCGCTCTTGTATATTGAATTGGTAGAGTCACTAATCTTGATTCGTTAAGGGATTTTGCGCATCTATTGGTATTTTAATGCCGAAATTTGTGAAAAACATTTCTTGGATATATCTGTGTACCACACTCCTTTTCAGTCGTGTGCGATATGCTTAATATCTTCTAGGTGCTTTGAACTTTGTTGATATTTTAATATCATCTTAGTAAATTGTATCCTTTAATCTTGATTAATTCCATCTTGGTACTATTTTGGATTATTATTATTCTCCATCATAGTACTGACTTGTGTTTTATATCAATCACAGGATGGCACCACCACGCCGTTCTGAGGAGGACATACAACCTGAACTGGGGGCAGTGTTGTCAAGCATCGCCAATGCCTTGGCAGCCATGCAGCAGAACCAGCAGCGTTTTGAAGAAAGTGTCAGGAGGAATGAGTTTGTTCCGCTACCTCCACCTCCCAAGCGAGGAGACATCAAAAGCTTCCTGAAGTTCAACCCACGCCAATTTGATGTTTCTGATCAACCACTTGATGCTGATGATTGGTTGCGTGAAATGTCAAGGTTACTGGCAACTGCTGATGTTCCTGAGCAAGAATGGGTAAAGTGTGCTACTCACCTTCTGAAGGGAGATGCAACTCTCTGGTGGGAGAATTACCTGAAGGCAAACTGCACGGGTTTTCAGCCTACTTGGGGACAGTTCACTGGAGCTTTCAAAGAGCAGTATCTGTCAGAAATTGTCATGGAGAGGATGAAGGAAGTGTTTCTCAACCTCAAGCAGGGCAATGATAATGTCAATACCTACATCAGGAACTTCATGAACCTTTCTCGTTATGGTGGCGATGAGATCTCTGATGACAAGAAGAAGCAAAAGAGGTTCAGGCAAGGGCTCAATGCATCGATTAAGTATGCAATCACACATGCAAGGCCGGCGTCTTTTCTAGAACTCCAGCATACAGCTCTGCAGGAAGAAGCAAGTAGGCAAGTGTTTGAGGAGTCAAAGAAACACAACCGTGATGCAGCAAGCTCTTCAGCTATGTCAGCTCCTTCTAAGCGTCGTGTCTGGGTTCCTAACACCCCACCGTCGCTCCTGGCTCCACCAAGACCTTCAAGCTTCGCGTCAAGGCCACCAAACTTCCTCACTACTGCTCCCAGGGGCTACAACCACCACTACCCTGGAGCGCCTGGCGGAGTCCCTGGCTACGTTGCTCCACGTCCAGCTGGTGCTTGTTACATGTGTGGAAACACTGGGCATCAATACTGGAACTGTCCGATGAAGAACAAGGCTCTTCCTCCACCACCTCCAAGACCTGCGGCAAGCTCTCCTATGGTTCGTGCACCACCACCTCGGGCTCTCAACATCAACACCAAGCCCGGGTCTACTGTTGCTCGTGCCAACTGTGTCAACGTCGCTCAAGCTGAGCATGCACCTGGAGTTGTGATGGGTATGCTATCCGTTAACTCAGTCCCTGCATGAGTTTTGTTTGATTCTGGTGCATCGCATTCTTTTGTTTCTCACAAGTTTGCAGATGAGAATGAGTTAGCGTTGGATCCTCTCCTTAAGCGGTTAATGGTCCTTTCTCCTGGAGCAAAGATGGCAGCTTCTAAAATCAGCCATGGCAATCAAATTGAGATTGGTGGCTCTTCGTTCTCGGCTTCCTTAATTGTTCTGGGCCATTCTAACATTGATGTCATCTTGGGCATGGATTGGTTGACAGCAAATGCAGCTGTGATTGATTGTGCTGAACGCTCGGTTTCTCTGAAGATTCCTGAAGGCCATATAGTCTATTCTCCAAGTCTGACTCCTGCTATCCAGCTTTTCTCTTTGGCGGCTCTGAATGATGATGCTATGGAAGCTATTCAGAGTGTTCCGGTGGTCTGTGAGTTCCCAGATGTCTTTCCTGAAGAGTTGCCAGGTATGCCTCCGGATCGTGAGGTTGAGTTTGTAATTGAGCTCGAACCTGGAACGACTCCTATCTCCAAGCGGCCTTATAAAATGGGTCCTGCTGAGTTGGCTGAACTCAAACGTCAACTTGATGAACAAGAGAAGTTGGGTTTCATTCAACACAGTACTTCTTCTTGGGGTAGCCCAACAATCTTTGTGAAGAAGCGAGACAAGACTGATAGACTTTGTGTTGACTATCGGGCTCTCAATGCTAAAACCATCAAGAATAAATATCCCCTTCCGCGGATTAATGATCTCTTCGATCAGCTAGCTGGAGCTGTGGTATTCTCTAAGCTTGACTTGAGAAGTGGTTATCACCAAATCAAGATTCGCAAGGAAGATGTTCCTAAAACAGCTTTCACCACCCGCTATGGCCTGTATGAGTACACGGTCATGTCTTTCAGTCTCACCAACGCACCTGCCACCTTCTCGAGGCTCATGAACTCGGTTTTCATGGAGTATCTTGATAAGTTCGTTGTGGTCTATCTGGATGACATCCTAGTCTATTCTAAGTCACAAGAAGAACATGAAGAACACCTTCGGTGTGTCCTAAGCAAGCTTCGTGAGAACCGCTTGTATGCAAAGTTCTCCAAGTGTGAGTTTTGGCTGCCTCAAGTAACCTATCTTGGTCACGTCATCTCTGCCAAGGGCATTGCAGTCAACCCGGAAACTGTGAAGACAATTGTTGAATGGCTTCCTCCTGTTAATGTCAAAGAAGTGCGGAGTTTCCTTGGTTTGGCTAGTTATTGCCGTCGCTTCGTTCAGAACTTTTCGAAGATAGCGAAGCCTCTTACCGATCTTATAAAGAAAGGCAAGAAATACCTTTGGACTCCTGCATGTCAAGCAAGCTTTGAGACACTCAAAGAGAAGCTCACTTCCACACCAGTCTTGGTTCCTCCGGATACATCCAAGCCTTTCCAGATATTCTGTGATGCCTCTCTGCAAGGATTGGGTGCGGTCCTCATGCAAGAAAAACAAGTTGTTCCTTATGCCTCTCGCCAGTTGAAGACGCATGAGATCAACTATCCTACACATGACCTCGAGCTCGCAGCAGTTGTATTTGCTTTGAAAGTATGGAGGCATTACTTGCTGGGCAACCGTTGTGAAATCTTTTCTGATCACAAGAGCTTGAAGTATATCTTCACACAGCTTGATCTCAACCTTCGGCAGAGGAGATGGATTGAAGCAATCAATGATTTTGATTTGACCATCAATTACACTCCGGGCAAAGCTAATGTCATGGCCGATGCTCTCAGCCGCAAAGCTTATGTCAACAACCTCAGGATGGAAGAACAACAGCCTCTCTTGTGCGAGGAATTTCGTCAGCTCAACCTTGAAATCATGGAACAAGGCTATCTTCTGAACCTTCTGGCAACTCCTCTCTTGGAAGAAAAGATTCGCTCCTTTCAGCTCGGTGATCCGTACACAAGAAAGATCATCTCCAAACTTCAGCTTCCGAAGTATGAGTCCTTCCACGTCGATGATCAAGGCACGCTTTTCTTTGAACACCGGATGTTTGTTCCGAACTACCCGGGTTTGAGAGAGCAAGTTCTCAAGGAGGCGCATGATTCCGTTCTTTCTATCCACCCTGGCAGCACAAAGATGTACATGGACTTGAAAACACAATATTGGTGGCCCGGATTGAAAAGATATTGTGCCAAGTATGTCTCGGAGTGTGATGTCTGCCGCAGAGTGAAAGCTGTCCATCAGAAACCTTCCGGTCTTCTACAGCCATTGAAACCCCCGGAATGGAAATGAGAGAAAGTAGAGATGGACTTCATAACTGGTTTTCCAAGGTCACAGAAGGGCAACAATGCAATCTTTGTTGTCATTGACAGTCTTTCTAAAGTGGCTCACTTCTTCCCCGTCAAGGAAACAATTTCTGCAATTCAGTTGGCTGAGCTCTATATCAACAGAATTATCTCTCTGTATGGGGTTCCGCTTGAGATCAGTTCAGACCGTGGAAGCATCTTCACTTCCAAGTTCTGGGAGAGTTTCCAAAATGCTTTGGGAACAAAGTTGAACTTCAGCACAGCTTACCACCCTCAGTCGCAAGGACAAGTTGAAAGGATCAATCAGATTCTGGAGGATATGCTTCGTGCTTGCGTCATCTCTTTTGGCATGAAGTGGGAAGAATGTCTTCCTTATGCTGAATTCTCTTACAACAACAGCTTCCAGAAAAGTCTGAAGATGGCACCATTTGAGTCTCTCTATGGTCACAAATGCAGAACTCCGATTGGTTGGTCGGGTGCAGGAGAAAGAATATTGTTTGGCCCTGACATTGTAACTCAAGCGGAGGAGAAAGTGCACATCATTCTTGAAAATCTGAAGATTGCTCAAAGTCGCCAGAAGAGCAATTATGACAGGAAGCACACGGACATGGAGTATGTCCCTGGTGATCTCTTTTACCTTCGTGTCACTCCCATGAGAGGCACGCACCGTTTCGGTATCAAAGGAAAGCTGGCTCCTAGATACATCGGTCCTTTCCAAATTCGTGGAAGAAGAGGAGAAGTTGCTTATGCTCTTGAGCTCCCGGAAAAACTCAAGGTCCATGATGTTTTCCACATCTCTCAGCTCAAGAAGTGCTTCAAGGATCCCGGCAGGACCGTGGACCATGAGCTTATCAATCTCCAAGAAGACCTGTCTTATCAAGAATACCCCACAAAAATCCTTGAGATCACAGAAAGAAGGACTCGCAACAAGTCCATCAAGTTCTGCAAGGTGCAGTGGTCGCACCATTCTGTTGATGAAGCCACTTGGGAACGTGAAGATGAGCTCCGTGCCAAGTATCCTACCCTGTTTGAGTCTTCTTCTTCTTCCTAGAATCTCGGGGCGAGATTCCTGTTTAGTGGGGGAGAGTTGTAGCATCCCAATTGTCTAACAATTGTAATGCTACTTGGTCTAGTAATATATGGCTACTTCTTATATATAATTTTTGCATCATCATTATATCATGCTCATGACATCATGCCACCTTGCATTTGAGCATCATATAAAACCCCTTTTGTTTGGTTCTTATCTCATATGCATTGTTAATTGTAGTTGCCTCTTGATATTGTATTTGGTTCTTGATATATTGTTTAATGCCTAAGTTGAGTTGGGGGCATATCTCTTATTAACTCCACCACCTTTCTTTCACCACCTTATAATTCCACCATCCAACCAAATATGAGCTTTGCACTTTGTTTGGGTTTTACCTCTAGCTCATGTGGGTTGGGATGGATCCAATTCTATTTCCACATGCTCTCATCTTAGCATCATGTTGTTTTCACATTATTGATATATGAGAGTCACATGGCCACCTTTGCATGCCTTGTGAGTGGAACCCTTTTTCCTAGCTTCCATATGGATTATTATGGATTTATGCTCATGTTGGGATATTTTTGGGACTAGTAAGCATCTAGTGGAATATACACACTAGTAATTCCCAATTATATTCAAATGTGATCATTTCCATCTACTCCACTTGGAGCTTTCTTTTAAATTCTTTTGCTTAGGCCTTACTCCACATTTTGGAATGCATAAGATTAAGGCCATGTGATATAATTGTTTTCACAAGAATAAAAATGGTATTAAATACTTTGCATGGGCCATGCAAGTACCACCTTTTTCTTGTCCTTTGGTTTGTATTTGAAGTTTGAGTGAATCTTTTTCCCATCCTCTCTCTAACCCTCATCTCTCCCTTCCTCCTTTTAGCTTGATCTAGTTTGATCTTGCTTAAACCATATCACCACATCCCTATCTTTTCTTGTCTTGATCTTGTTGGAGCTAGGCATGTTCTTGGCTTGATCTTGACAAAAGCAAACCCTAGATACCATGCCACCCTCTCTCTCGGCCTCTCCTCTCTCACCTAGCAGGCCCACCTGGCTACCCCTCTCCCTGGTCCCACACCTCATCTACCCCCTCTCTCTCTCTACCCCAACCCTAAACAAACCCTACCCGAGGCTTCCCCAACCTAGCCCGAGCCTTCCCTCTAGCTCTCTCTCTGTCCTGCATGCCCCACTAGCCCAAACCTCCCCTGCCTGCCTGGCCTCGCCTTGACCCCACCTGCAGCCACCTGCGCCTGCCCTGGCTGAGCCCGACCGAGCACGTGAAGGAGGAGGAGAAAAGGTGGCCGAGCCACCTTTTCCACCGTCCACTCCCGCACGGCACCTCCCTCTCCCTCTCTGCTATCTACCACCATCCCCTGGCTCTCCTCTGTCCCCCAGATCTACCCCAGGACCTGCCCTCTCCTCCCCTTCCTCTCCACCACCGTCTACCCCCAACGCTGGCCACCGTCTGCTCCACCGGCGCTGCTTCGATCCAGACGACAAGCGCGACGTGGAGGTGATCGAGGAGGACAAGGAGGTCCTCTGCATCCGCTCTGTACACGCCGTCGAGGAGGAGGAGGAGCCCCAGAACCGCTACACCTGCCGAGCCCGAGCCGAAACCCTAACCTCGCCGTCCGTCTGCGTCGTCGCTGATCCCCTGCGTCCCGAGCCGATCCGACCGCACCAACACCCTCCCGGTGAGCTCCTTCTTCCCGCTGACACCTCCGTCCTCGCCGTAGCTCTTTGTTCTCGCCGGACCAAACGTCGAGCGCTCTCGGTGCGTCGCGTGCGCGTGCGTCCTCTGCGTCGCCGCGTCGCGGAGAGCCTCATCTAGCCGCCCTTTTCCCTCCTAGCAACCTCCCCGAGCCAGCCGCACTGGTTCGCACCCCCAGCGCGCGCCCGCACGTCCCTGGTTCGATCCCCGCCCCGCGTCGGACACCGATCTGTCCGCAAGACGCGGAGAAGAGGAACAGTGGGTCCGTGTCGTCCTTTTTGCAGAAAACCCCTTCCCTAGTTTTTATTCCTAAACCCGCGGTACAACCGAGCCCACCGTCAGCCTCTCAGACCTTCTTACAGAAAACACCCCGCAGATCTGAGCGCTTAACCCGCACTCCCTGGGATCTGCCGCGTGTCACGCCCCGGCTGGCGCGCCCGCGAGTGGACCCGCGTGTGCTCTGGCCCCACCTGTCACTCTCTGAGGCTAGACTAGCCCGCGGTGTAAAAATCTTTTCTACGCGTTGTGCTGCTGAGTCAGCGCTGGACCCACTGGTCATTGACTGTGGCTAGCTCTGGGCTGAGTAACAAAAGTATTTTCTGTATTCTGTTTTAATTCAAACTTTTTCAAATTAATTCAAATTCAAAAAAATTCAAATCTGTTTTATAATAACTTTTAAAATATAAATCCAAATAATACAAATAATATATGTTTTGAAATCCGAAAAATGTGAGGAATTCAAATATGCCCTTCAAATTATGTTTTGAACACTTAAAATTTCAAGTTGATTTAAATTACAATAAAATGCCCTTTTTCCTTAATAAATTAATAACTTTTGTTTTATAACTCCAAATTTAACAAACAATATGTCTAAAATGTTTAGCTCGACGAGACCTTTCTGTTTATGCATTCCATGTTTTGTTTTGAAGCATGCATCATATAAATACAAAGTATACAGCAACTAATATGAGGATAAAATGGGGCCAAAACTCAATAAAATGATTTATTCTTGTATTCCACACCTCACCCATGCCATGCTACATTAATGCCATGCAAATTGTGCATCATTCATCATGGCATGATTGTTTGCTTGTCGCATTTTAATGCATATGCTTGTGCACTTTATTTATGTTGGCCCTTGTTTGTTTGGTTCTTTTTCGAATAGACGCTGAGTAGGGGATATACCAAGAGAACCAGGAGCACTACCCAGATCCTTCTCTCGCTTCAACTGAGCTGCCAGGCAAGCACTACCACATGCTTGCATACATATAGTACCTATTGCCTCTTTCTTATTCTTGCATCATTGCGTCGCGATTGCATTAAACTGAATCCCAAGTATTGCATAGCCTTTACTTTTAAACCCCACCGAAGCTTGTTCCTCCATCCCATGAGCCATTACTACAGGAGTTGTTTGAGCCATGCGAGTCGTAGAACAGCATGTGTAGGGTATGTGAGTGTCTGATGGATAACGAGGTACCTATACAACTTAACCTGAGTAGTAATGGGATAACTAATGAAAGTGGCATCGGTGAGCCATATCTACTATTTGGTTTTTCAGACTCACTTGTGTCCCGTAGGACCCGAGTACTTGATTCCTGTTCCTTGAATATTCGCGCTATCCACATCCGGGAGGCTTATGAACCCCCCTGAGCCAGAGCTTGATTCATTCTTATTTCTTGGGGCCACAAACTAGTTTGAGGTTTTATTTACTATCATGTACTTATGCCATGCCTTACTGCTTTATTTAAAATTGTGCGATGTACTGCACCTGTACTGTTTAGGGCAGCGGAGTGTTTTCGCGGTATCGACAAGCCCAGTCACATTTTCGGGTTCCCAGTCGTTTACAGCCACTGACGCAAACCTTGAGTCCGTCTCGGAGTCAGCTAACTTCGTTGCGGGTAGCTTAATGGGGTGGCCCCCTGAAATATGTCTGAATCCTGTGATCGCTTTGTCGTGACTGCCTTGTTGGGTTTTGATTTGGTTTTTCCGAGGTTGATCGAGTGTGTGTTGCTATTTGTGCACCCCTGCAGGGTAAAACTTTCTGAAAGCCGTGTCCGCGG
This sequence comes from Avena sativa, assembly GCA_916181665.1. Taxonomy (NCBI): domain Eukaryota; kingdom Viridiplantae; phylum Streptophyta; class Magnoliopsida; order Poales; family Poaceae; genus Avena; species Avena sativa. The sequence continues at coordinate 174,243,289 of OV702290.1, read as the reverse complement.
TTATGGACGACTTGGAGCACAGTTTTTCGATCATAGACAAGCATAACTAAAGTACCGCTTTTAATTTGACTAAGTACCTGTCTAGTAAATAGTGCAACACTCATGGAATGGATAATAAAACTGCCAACGGATGGGGGGGGGGGTTGTTCGTCCGCTTCCTCGTCGGTAAGCGAGGAGGAGGATGGATCTGTTAATATTACCATTATAACTGTTGTTATTAATTAACGGACATCCGTCTATCTATGGTTAGGCGGATGGTTAGCGAGTATCTATAGAACTGTTAGGGTTTATCTTTTGCTGCAATTGCGTCCCCCCAGGTTGTGTCCCCTTTAGAGGCATAAAGACTTGCTGAGTACCCCTAGGGTCTCACACGATAAATTGTTTGATTCAGATGAACAGGTAAGCTCGCAAGATGGATACTGGGTGGAGGAGACGGACGATGTGGGCAACGATCATTCGGTGTAGAGATTCCGGGAACGGGGATCCGCGAGATCTGTGGGCGGGATGTGTTTATTTATGGGGCATCTTATGCCGATTTGCTTCTTATCCGTACTCGGATCTTGATTTCCGCTTCCGCTTGATACTCTGATGTTTGATGTGTGAGGAGATATCCTAAACTATTATATCTATTTAGGATTTTGGATCTTGCCGTATGGCGTTGCTATATTTCCTTTCTTTTTAGATAAAATGGCTCTGATGTACTGTTGTATGGTGGCTTGCATACATACTCATTTGTGTATGTAGTTGATCCCTTCGCCTGCCGATTACGCCGCCCGTTCTTGTCCCGATGTTTGGAAATGGTTAGGACGGCCGAAAGGTCTACCTGTGAGTGGCATTTGGGCCCCACCGTATTATTTTAACCATTTCCGCTCATCTAGGCTTGTAACTAGGAGCGTAATTCACCGAGGTAGTTACACATGCACTCTGATTGAATTGTCTTGGATGGCACTGTAAACTTGTAGCACTTTAGCAGCATTACGGCTCAACCCCAGGTACTTGAAATAGCTACTGTAAGACGCGATATTGAGCATGTTATGCTCCAGCATCCACCCGAAAACCTGAAACAACGTTCAAAATGATTCGTGTCTACTGGTACTGGCAAAATCTCCACAGCCAACCGCACCCTAACTGTCCATGACAAAGCATTGCCAATAAATAACTACCTTAGAAAGCACATCCCATCGCCTGATTTCTCCATAGTGGCGCAAGATTATGTTGCAGTCCTGTGTCTGCAGCACATCCTCCAACCTGTGGATGAACTCGTGGGGTTTAACTTCAACTCTGAGTAGCACATTTGTATTGTGCATAGTACGCAGGTGGGGATAAATACACAGGTTGCAGCAGCTGAGGTTACTGTGTGTGGTGAATCGCTACAGTGACATGAAACAGATGCTCGGAAGAGAATTAAGAGATAGCGATATGCTGCGGGTATGGGTACCTTGTGAGGGCGGCAACGGGGTCCGTGGCAGCCTTGACCTCGGCGATAGCGCTCCGCCGGGGGGACGTCCGCTGGGTTTTAGGAGCTTCACGTTCTTTCAGCGCCTTGGGGGCGGCGCGGATGGAGGGAAGGCTCCTCGGCCGGGTGCAGGACGGCGCGGTCACTGGCGGGGAGGGGAAGCGGGAGGCGGCGAGCGGCAAGGACGGGGCTTCCATCCCGCCTCACTCGTCCCAACGGAGTGTATCTGTCGTGTCGTTCGCCGGAGAAACTCCACAGGAATATCGTCTGAATTTCTGAATGGGCTCTATTCCTCTCATGAATACTTTCGGCCCACTAGTTTTCAGTGAAATACTACAATTCAGATTTCTTGTTTTTTAAGAGAAAAGTGAGCCTATATTAACGTGGTCACACTCAAGATGTTGTCTTGGGTTACAATGTTTTCCACATGGAAAGGAAGAATGTTGGACCAAATTTTGTTTCCAACACAATTGGCAAGCTTTGCTAGGGCGTCCGCAGCCTTGTTGCTCTCTCTTCGAACGTGCTTCACCTGGTATTCCCTGAAGTTCTTCAGCAGCTTCTTTGTTTCGTCGTAGGTGGCCCAGCTCTTGGATCTGTCTAGGGGGTCAGACTGCAGAGCAGTGCAAGCCGAGGCACAGTCCAGTTCCAGAATGACCTTGTGGTGTTCCTGGTTGGCAAGCAGCTGGACTCCCAGCAGAGCCGCTTTTGCTTCTGCTTCTTCAGCTTCAGAGCATTTGGGGATTAGGGTGCAGGCAGCGAGCAACACCCTCCCGTCACTGTCTCGCCACCACTCCCGCACCGGCGGATTTCTCTTTTTCAAGGAAGGAGGCATCCGTGTTGATTTTTACCCATCCATTTGGGGGAGTAGACCAATGGTTTGGTTCCTGATTTTGGCACGTTGAGGACCTAACCATGGGTGGCCCAGCCATGCCCATTTTGTCCTTGCCGCTAATGCTGTTGTTGCTCTTGTAGTATGTTGTGTGTAAGTACGATTCCAAAACGTTGACGGAGTACGCAATCGTCCCCTTCCTTGTTGGTGTATGATGTCGTTTCTGAGATGCCAAGATCGCCACAACAGAAGGAGAATTTTGGATCTGGCAAGGTCGTCGACCTGTCCGAGTATAAGTTGGAGCCAATCTTTCCCAGACTTCATGAACATGTTGTCATGAGGAAGATTCCAACGTTCACGGAGAGCCTAGCGGAGGGCGTCAGCTTTAGTGCAAACGACTGTCGCATGGTGAGCGTCCTCGCAGCTGTTTCCGCAGATGGAGCAGCAGTCATTGATCTCCAGGTTTCTTCTGAATTTGTTCTTCTTGGTGGCCAGCGTATCGGTGGCTACTCTCTAGCCAAAAAATCGTACATTGGGGGGAGGTTAGCTTTCGAAATTAGGTCTAGATCAAACGATTTCCATCTGGGTTTGAGCTGCTGCTGATGTCATCTCTAGAGCGTGTTTCAGCTCGAGGCCTAGGCGGTAGGCGCTCTTTACCGTGAACACGCCATTCTTTTCATAGTGCCAGGCTATGCGGTCATCCGCAGCTGGCAAAGGGGTCTCGATTTGTAGGATGGCTTCCACATCATGGTCGTGGAAAAGTTTACGAAGCAACCCGATATTCCAGGATCTCGTGTCGGCGTCGATAAGTTGATTGACCCATCGTTGCCGGGTGTTAGTTTTCATTGTTGTGATCTTTAGTCTCATCTTTCTTGGAATCCACTGGTCACGAACGAATTGGGTATTTCTCCCATTACCGATGTGGATTATAATTCCTTTTTTGAGGAGCTCTAGACCAAACTCCACACCTTTCCACACCTCGGCGGTAAAGATAGTGTCTAGGATTTTTCGTTTGGGATAGTACTTGGCTTTCAGCACCCTAGCACACAGGATCGATGGGTTTTGGACAAGACGCCATGCTTGTCTAGCCAGAAGAGCCTGGTTGAAAAGGTGAATATCTCTAAAGCCCATCACAAGAACCCGATGGACAAGCAGTATTGAACATGACTGAACATTTGCTAGAGCTAACTAGTTGACCCGTGCACTGCTGAAATAATTTTAGGGTGCTATCAACAGCTCTAGCCTCCTCTGTCGTAGCTTTGAAGAAGAGGAGGTTGTCGTCCGCGATCAACAAGTGTGAGATCCCCGAGGAACCTCTGGCCACCTTTAGTGGGGTAATCCTACCCTGAATGGTCTCTTTCTTGAGGATGCAGGAAAGAGCCTCACCCACGAGGAGGAAGAGATATGGGCTGAGCGGGTCAACCTGTCTGAGACCCCAAGTAGAGGTGAAGGGTTCAAGCGTGTGGCCATTGACACGTACAGAGAAACGGACAGACTGGGCGCGGTTCATCACCCAACCAATCCAGTTGTCGTAGAAGCCCAGCTTGCATAGTGCCTTTTCCAAGAAATCCCAGTCGACACGATCGTACGCCTTCGATGGGTCCAGTTTAAAGGCAAAGTGGTTGTCCCTAGGGTTTTTGCTTCTTTGGATCTTGTGGAAGCTCTCGAAGGCTGTGATGGCGTTATCCATGATCAATCTTCTGGGGATGAAGGCGCTTTGGGTTTCCGAAATCAGGTCATCGAGGAAAGGGCGAAGGCAGTTAACTAGGCACTTTGAGATGATTTTATATATCACATTGCATAGGCTGATCGGTCTGAAGTCAGTGAGGTGTTCTGCATTCGCTCCTTTGGGAATTAGAACGATGATGGTGTCGTTCAAACCTTCAGGCATAACTCTATTGTCAAAAAAACCTCTAACATCCCAGATAACCTCAGTTTTCAGCACAACCCAATTTCTTTGGTAGAAGCGGCCCGTTAGTCCATCTCTGCCAGGAGCTTTGATTGGCCCAATCTGGAACAAGGCATCGCTGATTTCCTAGTCACTGAATTCTCTACAAAGACTAGCATTCATATCCTCAGAAACCGTTGACTGCATGGTATCAAGCAGGTCATCAGGACAAATATTGACATCTCTTGTGTAAAGGTTTTTGAAGAAATCAGTTGTTAATCCTTCAATTTCTCCGGGGTCATCAGTCCAATTGCCATTTGCATCTCTGATCCTTTTGATCCTATTCTTCGACTGTGTCCAGTTTGCTTTTCTGTGGAAATACTTAGTATTTCTATCCCCTTCCCTGAGCCATGTAATTCTTGAGCGATGTCTCCACATCATCTCCTCCCTATGTAGGAGTTCATCTAACTCATAACTGATTTTCCTCACCTCCTCGTCTCTGTTGGCTGTTCTTGGTTTTTTCCAAAGTGAGCCTAGTCTATTCCTTAATTTCTTGATTTGTCTGTTAACATTCCCGAAATTCATCTTGCTCCATATTTTCAGGTGGTCTCGATTGTTAGCCAATTTACTCATTGATGGCTCCAAAATTAACCATCTTCCATCGCGTTTAAATATTGTTTTTGGTCAAGCAATTGACAAGAAACTCTCAATCCTTGCCACTAATGACTAATAATTGTAAAGATATGCAAAACCTTTCTAGGCATAACATTGGTCATTTGATCTGAAAGCCATTAAGCCTCGAATATAATAGCTCATTTCTGAGAAGGTTTTTGTTAAGATATTTGCAACATTTCAAGTTTGGTATTTTCCCTTCCAACTATGTCACATAATATGACACCACATGAAGGTCTTACATTGTTTGCATTGTTTTTAAATTTCTTATGCCCGTTTTACACTAGGTCAAAACGACGGGTATGAAGATTCTTAGCTCGGGACTAAGTCTCGCTAAACTTACATTGGATCTCTGATGAAATAGCATATTGTGAACCTAAAAATGATGTTTCTAAAAATTCATGAGCATTAGATCATGTACCTGTAGTTCAAATCTGACCGACTTCCTATCGATTCGGCAGGAATTTGTGTTTTTCATGAGGCGTGGACGGAAATGTTTAAGATACCCGGTTGGAAGATTATCCATGGAAGGTGGTCTAGTATTTTTGAAAAAATGGGTGGTACTATTTTAAATATTTGGTGGTTGCGTCACAAAACACCCTTTTTGGCACTATGAAAATGGAAATGCATTTTTGGTGCGACAAAAATAAAAACTTTCTCGTTCAACATTGTATGTCATCTCAAGATACACATGTGTGCATAATATGGACATATTATTTGGCCTAAAAACCACGAAACCTCGAATATGAAAGGTTCTGAGCGAAATGAGTGAACTTACACGTTAAAAGTCGTCTAGATACATATATATTAGAGAAACCTAAAACGGAGGAAGTACTATAGTTAGCAGGAAGGCTAAAACCGTATGCGTCTGTATTGCCTTTAGGACAATTTGTTGTTGCATACCTTCGCAATATTAATATATATATTTTTTAAAGCAGAGATGGATCATGCAGCGATACAATATATACTAGTTAGCAGCTGGAAGAGGTACAGCAAACTAATTTAATCAAGTCTAGTGCAACATGATTCAACCTGGTGTCCACTATAGTCGACGATGCAAGATAGACAAAACGATCGACCTTGTGTCAGAGTATGCAGTGGATTCCCAATGTTTTCCTGGCTATAATGCAGAGGCTTGTGCTTGATCATCTGGAACCCTTTGCGGGCACGGACCACCTCGACGCCCGTCAAAACAGTAAGCTCATCGCTAACAACCTTGACGGCATCTTCCTCCTCCGGGGAAGGCCTGTGGAAGCAGCGGGTAGCGATACAGAACTTGCCCCGGCCCAGGTTCACCAGGCTGCGCTCTGAGGGACGCCACCCATCAGGCAGGCCGTCGAGATACTCCCAAGGGTGCAGGGGAGAAGGAGGCTAGGTCAAAAGCGCACAAACGTTGCTGAGAGCTCTTGGGATCCTCGAGGCCGAACCAGAGGCGGAACTTAGGGACATACTCCGCCGTGCCATGGAAGGGCAACGTCCATCGGCCAGTCTGCCTCCAGACTGTTAGATAATCACGTGTCCTACACGTATTGGAATTGCAGTCCGAGTAGGTGTAGGTGTCCAGGTAGTATACGTATATGTGTTAGACTAGGTTTTGGAGTAGTACACCGACTCCTAGTTGATTAGGTCCTAGTAGTGCATATATATACACACACCTGGCCTTGTAATCTTGTACCAGACAACAACCGTGGAGTTGAGCAATACAAGAGAGAAAGCAAGGTTCGACAAGAGCCTTTGGCAATCAAAGTTGTTTTGCGTGTGCGTGCGTGAGTGTACTAGTTAGATCAAAAGAATCGATCGGCTAGCAGCACGTGCATCTCGGCGGAAGTTATCGGATACGTGCGTGTCGTCTCGTCGGAATTTCCTCGTCGGTGTCGTTAGAAAGTACTCGGCAACAGGGGCTGTGCTAACAATTGGTATCAGAGCCAAGGTCGTCGTCCGTGATCTGCTGAAAGTACTAGGAGGTCATGGCGATGGTGAAGTTTGGCGACAACTCGGCATCGGCACCGGTGACAGAGACGGTGGGGGCGGCTTTGTATCCGCGCCTCGATCGCAAGGACTACGGGCTATGGGCTCTCAACATGGAGGTGGCCATGGAGGCTCAGGAGGTTTGGGAGGCCGTCGATCCAGGAGGCGACGAGTACGTCAAGGGAGGTGCGAAGTACCGGAAGGATCGCCAAGCGTTAACGGCGCTCTATTCCGTCGTGCCGAAGGACGTGATGCAGCACCTCGTCGGAAAGAAATCGGCGAAGGATGCATGGGAGACGATCAAGATCTTGCACCAAGGTCATGCCCGCGTGAAGGAAGCACATCTTCAAACTTTGACAAAAAGCTATGAAGATCTGAAGATGGAGGAGAGCGAGACGGTTGATCAGTTTGCCGCCCGTTTTGTTACCCTTGTCAACGCAATCAGGGGATATGGCGAGAAATTGGATGAGATCAAGAACGTCAGAAGGTTCTTGCGTGCGGCGCCGGCGCACTACATGCAGATCGTTACATCGATCGAACAATGTCTCGACCTAAATACATTGACGGTTGAGGATCTCGTCGGAAGATTCAAGGCACACGATGAGAGAATCCGGATCAGCTTCGGTGATCCAGAACAGGTTGAGCACCTGATGCTCACAAAGCAGCAGTGGATGACTCTTTCAAAAGAAAAGCAAGGAGGATCCACGAGCGGCAAGGAGAAGCAACGCCCAGCGAAAAAGTACATTGTGGGGCAGGAGGATGAAGATGACGCCCCGCCGCGGAGGAAGTTTGACATAAAGAAAGTAAGGTGTCATAACTGCGGCGAGCTCGGTCACTTCAAGGCTGATTGCCGAAAAGCACCAAAGGAAAAGGAGAGGGCTCTCATCGCCCAGGAAAGAGATGATGGACCGATGATGCTGATGCTCGAAGTAACTGAGTTGAAGGATGAGGAGGATCCTCCATCACCGGCTGCGGAGATTGTGGCGCAAGTGGATCACGATCTACCGTGTGTGCATCATGAGGAACAGAGTGCCCCGTTCCCATGTGAAGCCGCGTTTGAGGCAAGTAAAGCCTCGGAACTTGTTCATGGCGATCTATGCGTTGGAATCTCACCCGCAACTCCGTCCGGCAATAAGTTCTTCATGCTTGTGGTGGATGATCATAGTAAATACATGTGGATTGTGTTGCTGAAAAGTAAGGATCAAGCTCAACAAGCATTCGAGAAGATCAAGGAAGCCGAAGAGTTCAAGGTGGAGGCAAAGATAAGAGCCCTACGCATTGATGAGGGGGGTGAGCTGCATCAAACTGTGTTGACCATGGCACGGAGCATGATGAAGAGTAAAAGCTTGCCAGGAAAATTCTGGGGTGAGGCAGTCAATACGGCTGTGTATTTGCTGAACATGGAATCTACTGAGAGTGGAGTTGATATAACACCGTACGAAGCATGGTACGGATGGAAGCCCTCGGTTGATCATCTTCGTACTTTTGGATGTGTGGCGCATGTAAAGGCGGAATTAGCGGAGCAACGTATTCCAATGATCATGACAGGCTATGAAGGCTCAAAGACATACCGCTTGTGCAATCCTTATACCAATAAGGTGGTTTTCAAGGGAGACGTAATCTTTGAGGAAGGCAAGTCATGGAATTGGGGCTACAACGAACCGAAATATTCAACTTTTCACGTCACGTGGGATCTTGAGTATGAAGAAAATATGGATCAATCGAGCTTATCCTTGTCAGCAAGTTCGGGCCCAGAAGACATTGAAGGCCTAGGGGGAGCTCCAAGCATGGACACCAGGCCAGAAGCACTAGGGATTCTCTCAGAAGACAAAGAGTTTGAAGAAAAGGCTAGTCTGTGGCCAGAAGATACGGAACTGGAAGGGTGTACAGATACATGTGCAGCGATACCTGCACTTGTTTGCCCAAAAATTAGAGGAGGGGGAGCTGAAGTGAGCCCAGCAAACAGGCCAGCAAGGCCAGAAGGCGATGGTCCAAGAGTGTGGACTGGTGGCCAGATAGATGGAGGAGACCCAACAATAGGGGGTGCAGATCCATCAAAAGGCTTTTCACGTGGTATAGAGAAGCTAGAAGAAAACAAATTTGAGTTACCTCCTACATATTTGTTCTATTGCATCCAAGAGTACCGGCAAGCGGTAGATCAAATATGCGAGGAACCGATGAGAAAGTACTTCATTGAACCAAGTATAATGTCTCAAGGCGCGGACAAAAAGGACAGTCGGCGTGAAGGCATGGAGAAGGGCGCGGACAAAAAGGGTTGTCGGCGTGAAGCCATGGAGAAGTCGACAAAAGCAAAGTCGGTGACATGGGTACTGAGTAAGGGTGCGGCGAAAGCAATGCCGTGGATGACGCCCGCGAGGAGCAGCTGGCGCATTTGGGACCCAGGTCGATGTAAAGAAGCACATCGTGATTAGGGGGTGATTGTTAGATAATCACGTGTTCTACACGTATTGGAATTGCAGTCCGAGTAGGTGTAGGTGTTCAGGTAGTATACGTATATGTGTTAGACTAGGTTTTGGAGTAGTACACCGACTCCTAGTTGATTAGGTCCTAGTAGTGCATATATATACACACACCTGGCCTTGTAATCTTGTACCAGACAACAACCATGGAGTTGAGCAATACAAGAGAGAAAGCAAGGCTCGACAAGAGCCTTTGGCAATCAAAGTTATTTTGCGTGTGCGTGCGTGAGTGTACTAGTTAGATCAAAAGAATCGATCGGCTAGCAGCACGTGCATCTCGGCGGAAGTTATCGGATACGTGCGTGTCGTCTCGTCGGAATTTCCTCGTCGGTGTCGTTAGAAAGTACTCGGCAACAGGGGCTGTGCTAACACAGACGCCCCTCGACGTGTCGAACGCGTAGGTGTGCCTCCCTTGGACGATGCGCATATGGTGGAGCAATCAACCACCGCCGCTGCGAAGGGAGGACTGAGACTGGGAGCGTGCGGCAGAGGCTCCCAAAACCAATGATATGCAATTGCAGACAGACTAGTAGCCCTGTAGACATAGTAGTTGAAGAGCTCGAAGCTGCCGTCGTCAGTGCTCATGACATATAGACTGTGTTTGCCTCTACCGCTCCGTTTGTTGGGAACTGCCAAGGTGATGGAATTTGCTGGCTTGCGCGATTTGGCTGGGCGCATGGCAACGAGTGACTGGGTGGCTGCGTCGTAGACGGCGACACTGCCAATAAAAGGCTCTGTGTACATGACACAGCCCTCGTCCTGCGCTGGCAGCAGGGCGAAGAAGTTGCCGGCGGGATGGGACCGGGACCGGAAGAATACCCCCGGACTGGACAGGTCCGTCAAGTTTAATAACGTCGGTGGCCAGTGGCCACCCCGCATTCTTCTTCATCTCGGCCTTTGCGACTGCCCGGGAAGTTGCATTTTCAGTTGCTTCGTAGAAGAGGTTCTCGGAGAGTTTGATCCGGTGCAGTGCATGAACCACTATGTTCAGGAACTGACGTTGCATCGTGCCCAACCAATACCCAAATATCCTGACTCCAAAGAAAAAAAAAGTATCAGTTCAATTGTCGATGAAGACTCTAATACCTGCCGTGAGTTTGAAAGAATAAGGCCTTGTTCGTTTCATCCTGCCCCCGCCGGGATTGGAGCGAAATCCCCGCGGGTCAGCCAGGATCAGACCCGCGGGAGTGTAATCCCGGCCCTCTCCAGTGACCTGTTCGGTTAGACCCTCCCGGGGTTCCTCCCCGCCTATTTCCACCCCTGATCCCGTTAATTTCGAAGAGAAATAAAACATCGACTCTTACCCCGTGGAATAAATCCCTGATCTGGTACGACTAGGAGACCCTCATCTCTCTCTCTCCCTCGCCCCGACCTGTTTCTCTCGCGCGATTTGGTGGGGATGGCGGCGACGGCGACGGCGACGGCGGCAGAGGGGCGGCGACGATGGGTCGAGCAAATCAAGGACGAGCAATTCTCCCTCCTTCCTCCGATCCAACCGGCAGTAGAGCGACCAACCGAGCAGCGCGAGATAGACCCGACGACCTCACCTCCGTCCTAGCTCGGCGGCGCCCGTGAGACGTCATCGCCGGCACCCTCTCCATCTCCGGCTGTTTCGAACTGGTAAGCACCTACTCTTTCTCCTCCTCCTCCCACAGTTTCTTAGGGTTTGCCATGTTTGGTACAAGTTTCTAGGGTTCTTGGCATGTTCGGCGATAGTGGTAGGTTCTTGGCATGTTGATGGTATCTATTATGAAATTGATTCGGTAGACTAAACTTTGTGGTTTTCCTCTCCCAAATCTGATATTTGTGACTTGTCCGTTAGGTAGTTACAATCGGACGATGTGGTTTTCAAACACAGATCCATATTTAGGACCTAGGAATGTGTGTGTGGTTCAGATCAGACTATACCATAGATTTTATTTTTGTAATGTATCCATAAATTAATGTGAAGAATAATGAGATTACATCATAGCCTGTACATTAGTAGTTATGAACTTCAATAAGCAATTGTTTACTTGATCTTGTTTTAGTAGGACCATGCATCAGCTATATGCATGATCTTTAATTTTGTTTCAATCTTTTATTGTTTGTGAAGGGTGGTAGATCTTGTTCTGTCCTTTGATCGCATCTAGGTCGCTCCCTGCATAGTTTAGGAGCATATTACTTTTGGACAAGTTTTGATTTACAATGTAGTGCTCTGAAGTAGACGTATTTGCCTGTGACATCTCGCAGTAGACTCATAGCCATGATTATTTCTTAGTATGTCCAACCGTGCTGTTTTTCCATTGGTAATATACGCAGTGTATTTTGTCCATGATCTATATTCATTTGTATATATTCGTACCAGCCATAAATCAAGTGTTGCATAATAGTAGTATTGCTAAACAGTCTAAGTATGCATGATGATTATTTGTTCAGCTTGTACTAGTATTTATTTTGATTGTTTGTGACATCTCACAGGCTCATTGCTTGGTTGGATTCCAATGATCAGTAGCATTTCAGTTTTCTGCATGTGAAGGGGCAGCAATACTAACTTTGGCTCACAACAAGATAACTTATGAACTATGGTTACACTAATTTATGATGCAATCAGAGTATAATAGTTCCAGGAATTTTTCTACCTATTTTCTCATGGTAGTGATCATTTCAGTTGACTAGTTATCTTACTAGCTAATGAAACAAGCTCATGTCCGACATGTAAGCATGCATACACCGTCCAGAAAACAAGTGTATCTAAGCCCGAGACGTCATCATGTATGTATTAGGATGATAGCAGCTATGATAGAAGCCAAGAAGTCATCACGTCTGTGTTAGGATGATCTAGGACGTGTTTGCATCTCGGGCTAAACATGCCCAGCCAGGCAAGCAAATTTTAGCCCGCTCGAGCTACAGCCTTATAGTGGCAATAACACTCGTTTAGTTTACTTAGCTAGCCACCAATAAACCCTCGTTGCCAAAAAGTAAGTTTTATTCTCAATAGTAGGATTTTAGGAAGCAAGCAAAATTTGACGAAGCAATAGTAGGATTTTATTGTCAATACCCTCGTTGCCAAAAAGTAAGTTGGGACAGGAGGTAGTAGTATGAACACTGCCCAGATCACTTATTCTTTGCTAGTCTAGTAGGCTTGCTTTACTGGCTTAATGTAGTATACACTAATTCTTTGCTAGGCTAGCAGAATCAGTTTGTTGTTTTTTGCCATGTTTCTAAACTGAACAACTACACTTACATTGTTTATAAGTTTCTATGCTTCCTCTAGGTCTCCCAAGTATTGTTTTCTAAATGCTGTCCTATTACCTTGTTATTCATGTAACACCCTTGGCACAGAGTCATTGTTGTCTGTTTACATAACTTAGTGCAAGTCAAATGTTTCGCAATATTGTCAGCCGTATAGAGTTGCACACTGTTATACTGAATTCTGCAATTCTGTACAAGGATACTTGAAGATAGACAACATTCTGTATACTGTGTTTTCCTAAATAAGTGTACCATAAGCTAGCTAGTGCTCCTTGTCGACCTCCGTGTACACTCTCTGTCTTCATCATAGAACATGAATTTTTTTTGCCGACCTCCATGTACAAACAATGTTCCATCAAACCTTCTTATATGTTTTTTTTTGCTTCAGTTGAATTTCAATAGTTATAATTTCTCATTGATGTACATGGTCAGATGCAGAAGACCAATAGTTCTACATGATCAAGCTCCAGAAGATAAAAGACAAGAGTGCCATGCCGATAAACTCGTGTGTGCTTTACAGTGAAAGGACTGCATATTATCCATTGTATTTTATTGTCGCATCACTATTTTTCTCAGAACGAATCAACTGTACCTTGAAATAATCAAGATTTGTTTGATACTTTTGTTCCAGCTCTATCCTGTATTTTATTTTGTACCTTGTTTGCGAACATGTTTGATTTTAGTTTTCAGCCATGCTCAAAGCTAATGGCAAAAAAAAAAAAATTAGGTTTAAAGGTGCTGCCTTTTTTATGTTGTGCTGCTTGCTAGCTGGTCGCCTGTGCTGCCTGTTGCCTGCCCAAACTATACTGCTTGCTGGCCGCAGTTGTGCATGGATTAACCGAATGGCTACTGACAACAGGGATTAGTAGGAAATGTGAAGAGAGGGGAAGTAGGAATTGGGGTGACAACCGGGGATCACCCAATCCCTGCAGGGTTTAGATCAGCTAGTGGATTTAACCACATGCAACCGAACAAAGCCTAAGGAAGTTGTAATTTTTCCGGCAAGAAAGAGAATAAGTTCGTATATATACCTGCCGCAGCACTCCGATTCATAATTTCGCGTATACTAGTAACTAGGGCCGTAGGAGCGCTTCCACAATCACAAACCTGCCGCCAAAGATTAATCACGCGGTCAAAATATTCAGAGGGAAATACCCGTGAAGTTTGAAGAAATATAAGGAGGTTGTAATTTCTCTGGCGATAAGAACGAGAACAAATCAAAAAGTTCATACCTGCAACAGCACTCCGAAAAGCCTTCGATTTCTAGTTCCGCATCTAACTAGGACTGTTGGAGTTCGAACCGATTTAGTGCCACAACCCACAATCAATCTAGACATCATGTAGCTATTACTGGGCTGGCTGCTCGGTTTGGCGTGATACTGGGCCAAACGTATCAGGGATTTTGATATCAAATTGCTAAATAGATGTACGTGAAGCTAAATTGCAACATTTACGTTAATTAGGAAATTAATACTCTCTCCGTACTAAAATACGTGATGTGGCTTTGTCTAGATTCGTATATGTATGTATTTAAAATATGTCTAGATACATACGAATCTAGAACCCAACTCATTTATTTTAGGATGGACAGAGCATACAGTTTTGTTAGATAACAGGTGAATGCTAGGAATCAGCCACCCTGCAGGAGCCATTGGATTCACTCAAGTGACTGAATTCCACGCGTCAGCAAAACGTTCTATATGTAGCAATTTTTTCTGTGTATGTAGCACTTTCGCGACATTGCTTTGCAACATTTTTTCTATGAATCTGAAAAACTTGCGACGTGTAGCAAAAACTTTTGCAACATTTCAAGCATGCCCACGTAGCAAAAAACAAATACAAATCCTCTTTTATTTTGTAAATCTCTAAAACCGTGAAAACTTTTACAACATTTCGAACATGCCCATATAGCAAGCAAATATATCATATGTAGCATAATCAAATTTATTTGTAGCAAAATGTAAGAACCGTATCACAGTTCGCAACAAAAATACAATGCATCCAACAAATTTGCCTAACTCACACAACATAAAAAACATGTGCGTAGCATTGGAACAATTTTCATGTAGCACACACAAAAATTATCGTAGCACTTTCTCCATACTTAGACAACAAATACAATGCACAAATGTAGCAAAACGCAACACCACATGTGATATGCACAAAATTCTCCAAAAATTTACCTCCACTCTGGCTGAGCATGTTGTCCCCTAGCTCGCTGGTGATGAATTGGACTTGTCGAGTGTCGAACCTAGATGTGGCGAACACAGAGTCATTTCCTCGACCAAGCCACCAAGCCATCTTGAGCATCCTGAGATCGGAGCACACAAGACTCGAATTTGGATCTCCTTGAGAATCCATGGCCATGATGATCGGCCCCATGACGCGGGCTGCAACCGGCTAGCGGCAGCCAGGCAGAACATGCGGTGGATCACCGTGCTAGAGCGTGCGACAATCGGAGAAGAAAGGCTCGTGGCGTGGGCTCGCAGCTCGCTCGATATAGAGGAAAAAATATGCATACGCCGAGGAAGTGCTTTTTTAATATAAAAGGCTCAAAAAGCCCAACTTTAAATTAATAAAGCCTCGAACGACCAAGTTTACACGGTGCTGATCAGCCGCTTGCAGACATCGAAAACCAACAAGCAAAGAGGATGAAAAGAAGTGCATATTGAGCATCGAGTCCTTCGTCCTGCTCCCCGGTCCGGCCGGAGAAGAAGCTAAGTTGGTGAAGACGCACGCCATCGTCAACCTCCAGGGGCAATGTCACAATGCCATCTTTCCACCTCCGAAGAAAGCACTTTGCTTTCTCGCCCTGGATCAAAGGGCACCACACTTGTCAGGAGGTGGAACAGCTCACCCTGAGCACACCTAGGCATTGACGGACACGCAGCCAAAGGAGAAGACTCCGACACTACTGCCTCCATGTCGCCACCCATAGAACTCACCGCCACCTGCATCACCAACCATGACACCAAGATGCAAGCTGTCAAACGAAGCCGCCAAAGAAGATGCCGCGAGAAGATAGTGCCAGAGCCGCCTCAGATCCGAAGCTCTCCAGCGTAGGAGAGTTCCTCCCTTCAGCCGCGCGAGAGCCACCAAGACAAGTCCCTGCTGCCCCCTTCACCGGATCCGCGCGCGCCTTAGGCCGGCGGCCCTCCGGGGGCGACAAGGATGGGGAGAAGGCGGGGAGAAGGTGGCGGCGGGCGCTAGGGTTGGCCGCCTCGGTCGCCTGGAGGGGGCGACACGAGGGGAGCGAGCAGTTTCATCTCGCGCATGTCTATACTCTCAATAATTGCTAATGCAATCAAAGTTGTGTCCAGGAAGTGTTTTCCTAGACAATATGTGTGCTTATTCTTAATAATAATGTCCGTACTGTGATAAAATGCAGCAGTTCAGCAACTTCAAACACACATGAATGGTTCGAGTGAACTATGAGACTTCATCATATGCATATTTGCATGAATGAAGGATCCAACTGCAGATATGTCTTGCCACCTTGGCACAAGCCTAAAGATCAGTTTGTTCCAGTTTTTTGGCCATTCATGTACGTACCTACCTTGAATGAATTTCTTTTGGAATAGATTCGTAAAAAGCAACATGATGAACTACAAAATCATCCTCATCGAGCAATTTTATTACTAGTAGTACTTATCGTATTTAGCTTTAACAAAATCATCCTCTAGCAGTCGACGATGCAAGATAGACAAACGATCTCGTCTCTCAGAGGACACAGTGGATTCCGAAGTTTTCATTGCTGTAATGCCGAGACCTGTGCTTGATCATCTGGAACCCATCGCCGGCACGGACCACCTCCACGCCCGTGAAAACAGTGAGCTCATTGCTAGCACACTTGACCTTCTTCACGTCATGTTCCTCCTCAGGGGAAGGCCTGTGGAAGCAGCGGGTGGCGATACAGAACTTGCCAAGGCCCAGATTCACCAGGTGGCGCTCCGAGGGATACCACCCATCAGGCAGGCCGTCAAGATAATCCCAAGAATTCAGGGGAGCAGGAGCCTCCGCTGCCATGGCGGCGGAGGATAGGTCGACAGCACACAATCGATGTTGGGGTGAGTTCTCGGGACCCTCCAGACCGAACCAGAGGCGGAACTCGGGGACATACTCTGCTGCACCGTGGAAGGGCAGCGTCCATCTGCCGGCCTGCGTCCACACACCCCTCGACATGTCCAAGGCATATGTGCCTTCCTTGGACGAGGCACATATGGTGGAGCTATCGACCACCGCCGCTGCCAAGGGAGGACTGGCAACATTATAATAGTAGCTGCTGTATTCTACACACGGCGGCACGTACCCCAGAGGCTGCCAGTTCCAGTCGTCTGGAATTGCGGATTGGTAGGTGACATCAGTCCTGCAGTAGTTTAAGACCTCGAAGGTGCCGTCCATAGTGCTCATGACATAAAGACCGTGATCGCCTCTAGCTCTCCAGCCGTCGTCGCAGCGTCGGTTGGTGGTATTGGCGACGGACAAGGTGATGGAATTGACTGGCTTGCGGAACTTGGCTTGGGGCATGGCAACGACCGACTGCGTGTCTACGTCGTAGAGCGAGACGTTGCCAGAATGATCCGAGAACATGACGCAGCCCTCGCCCTGCGCCGGCAGCAGGGAGAAGAAGTGGGAGCTACTGGGCCTGGTGTGGGCCGAGAAGAAGATCTCCGGCCTGGGCAGGCGCCTGAAGCTTAAGAACGGCCACCCCCCGTTCTTCTTCTTGGCCTTGGCAGCTTCCTGTGCCCTGGCGACCTCTTGGGCACTCGCATTCTCGGTTGCTTCGTAGAAGAGGTTCTTGGAGAGTCTGATCCGGTGCAGCGCGTAGCGTCTGGTGTGGTGCTCGTGCACCACTAGGTTCAGAAACACCCGCTGCCACATCGCACGGACCCAATCAATTAATATCCTGACTCAAAGGGAAAAAGATAGTACTACTCCGTATCAGTTGTCGATCGAAACTGTCATATCAGGTTGCAAATTGTTCTGGCGAGGAGGAGAATAAATCGACAAGTTCATATATACCTGCAGCAGCACCCTCCGAGCCTCCGGTTCCTAGGTTCGCATCTAATTAGGGCCGTTGGAGCGCGAAATAAATTTTACTTCCACAATCTCAAACCTGCAGTGGCGTCAAAGATGTGAATCAAAACTTACAAACGAAACCGCAGGGCAAAGCACCACAGGCGGAGCAGAAGGGGATCGATCTAGTCTGATGATCTGCTGAGCTTTGGGAGGAGGCGGCGAGAATGGCCAGATTGGAGTCGGGCGAGCAGAAAGAACGACGGCGTGGGGAACTTGGGATGGCGGCCGCAGTCGTACATTGTATGCAGTTTGGGCCATGGGGCAGACCCTATTCTTGCGGACCGGCAAAAACAAGCCCGTATTGCATCCCGGTTCTGCACATTGTGTCACTGGGGTCATTTACTTTGCGGTACGCAAATTAGCGAGCCCACACTCTAAAAGGCCGGAGTAACCTGCAATCAGATGTTAACGAGGGAGAGGAGGGAGGCATGGCTGGAGAGCACAGCCGCGAGCTCGAATGCCGCTGCTATGGAGAAGGAGTGGACAGCTCTCTGGCACACTCGAGTACCATCTAAGGTCCGGATATTTTTGTGGAGGCTGGTCAAACAGTCAATACCGATAAATGATATACGTCACCATTGTCATATGGCGGAGAACGACCGATGCCAACTGTGTGGAGCTCTTGATTCATGGCGCCACACACTGTTGGACTGCACTATGGCTAGGGCAGTGTGGGCACTAGCAGATGAGGAGGTCACAGAGCACCTCCACTGCTCGGAAGAGAGGAGGGCGAGGGAGTGGCTGGCTAATCTGATGACTACTCTCCCGCGAGAAAATCAGACAAGGGTGTTCGTCACCCTTTGGGCAATATGGCATGCTCAGCGGAAGGCTCTCCACGAGCATGAGTTTCATAGTCCCCTATCTGTGCACCTATTTGTCGAACACTTTGTTGTGGACATTCAGCTGTCCGACGATCAGCAACCTAGGAGGTCGGCACCTAGACGTACTACTACGGAGTCGGTGTGGATACCGCTGCCTCGGGGCGTGATGAAGATCAACGTGGATGTCGCAGTTGGGAAGAACACGGGGCTTGGCTCCATTGCAGCGGTGGCGCGAGATGAGGATGGGGTCTTCAGGGGAGCCCGGCGGTGGTTCTCTCTAGGAAGACAGAGGCTGAAACGCTGGAGGTCCTCGCATGTCGCGAGGCGCTATCCCTAGCGCAAGACATCAACGCGAGGAGGATCAGAGTGGCTAGTGATTGCCTTAATGTGATCAAGAGTTTAGACCAGGGAACAATGGGAGTTGACGCACATGTGGTGCGGGAGATAAGCGAAACAGCAAGAGAGTTCGAAGATGCAGTGTTTGTCCATGAGCGAAGGAGATCAAATAAAGACGCTCACAATCTTGCTAGAAGTAGTGTGCTTTTGGAGCATGGCCGCCATGTTTGGCTGTTGGTGCCCCCTGATGGCGTTTGTAACCCCTCTATTATTGAGTTCTAATAAAGTGGTTCAACCCTAAAAAAACTAAATAATTGGAAAAACTTTTTCCACTCAAAAAAGGAAATGATACGGTTCCCCCGGGGGATAACGCCCCGCAATCCCCCGGGTCGCTCGCTCGCTCACGCAAGTGGAGGGCCCACCCACGTCTCCCGTGGCCTTCTTCCTCCCAGGGGAGCACAGGCCTTCTTCCTGCCCGACGCCCCTTGCCGCGTGCCGACGCCCCTTGCCGCGTGCCGCCGCCCCTTGCTGCGGGCCGCTGCGTCGCCGTCACGCAGCCGCCACCGACGGCTTCCGCCATGACCTTGTTGCGCCGCCGCCGGTCGACACTCCCTACGGCCTCCCGCCATTGCGTTGCTTCACGCCGCCGCCTGCTTCAAGGCCACCACCAGACCGGATCCCCGCCGCACACCTTCCTCGCACCCGCCCGCCATGGGATCCTCTCCCTCGACCTCGTGCTCACCCCCATCCATGGCCACCGGCGAGTTTCCATCGAAGGAGCCTGCTGCAAGGCCACTGCCGCCCTCCCCTAAATCTCGCCAGAGGTCGCCGCCCTCCCCTAAATCCCTGGTGAAGCCTGACAACAGCCGGAGGTGCTAATGCAAGAGGATACTGAAGATGCTACCATCATTGGACGACGTTTGACGAGGGTTTAACTCGTCAATGCCCATTGTTATGGACTTGGGTTTTGGAGAAGGAGGGAGCAATGGAGGCATCAATCAGCTAGCAAACAAGCACACAGGAAAGCAAGTTTTACCCAGGTTCAGGCCTCATAGAGGTCCCTACTCCTGCTTGTCTGCTCTTGGAATTAACGAAGGAATCGAAGATTATAGGGGTGCGCAGATGCGATCTGGCGAGAGTTGTGGAAACTAGGGTTGTGTGTTCTCCTCCTCGCCGCCCCTCCTAGCCTTTATATAGATAGGCTAGGTATCGGGTAGCAGGTCGAGTCGGTTACAAATTAGGGTTTGCCCCTTTAAACTTTCTATCTTAAGCTTCATCTTGCCTCGCAAGCAATCGAAGAGTCCGTGGGTCACCAGAATTCTGTATTTGGCCTTGGAAACGCCGTGGGCTCCTGCCGTATCCGGGCCGTATATACCAAACTCGAGTACCTATAGGGTATACCCATGTCAGTAGCCCCTGAGTGTCCAGTGGAATCGTAGATTCGACTGGGGACTTTATGAAGCCTTTCGAGTGCATGACTGAGTATATTTTTGAGTGTTCAGTTTGTATCATAGGGATTTTTGATATACGTGCATGATTTATCTGATGTATTGGTATCAGTTAACTGCCTTAGGGCAAAACAACGTAATCTACTCAAACTCGAGTCCCCGACTCGAATTCGGAAAAGTGCTGGTGTAATTCGACTTAGGATACGGAGGTCTTACAGGAGTCGAATTCCAGTGTATAAGTGTGAGCACTCGATGCGTCCGTCAAGGCATGTTCATCGTACCTGCAGGCACGGATATGTTTCTGCTAGTGCGCAGCAGATGCGTTGCCAGGCCTTATTCAGGTCTTATCTTCACGCTGTAAGCGCGACATCTGAATTTTTGTCATCGCGGAGATGATTCGGGTGGCCTAGGAGACACAGTCTCTTTGTAGGGATAGTATGAGGCGGAGTCGCTATATCATTCGAGTGTGGATGTTATCAACACATAGTATGATGTACAAATAATCATAGGGTGCGCGACCAGCGCTCCCTATGGGAGTAGCCCCTGAGTGCCTGGTTGAGTCGAAGACTCAAGCGGGGACTAAAGACCTTTTGCGACTGCTGTCGTCTTCTGTTGCTTGTTTGAGTCGAATTTTCTTCCGGCGCTCCCTATGGGAGTAACCCATAATTCATAATCGAATCGTAGATTCGAGTGGTGGGTATGTCCTGAATGTTCATATACCTGCATAAAGATAATCGTAGGGAGCGTGACCAGCACTTCCTATGGGAGTAGCCCCCGAGTGCTTGGTTGAGTCGAAGACTCGATCAAGGACTAAAGTAGTCAAAACCTTCTGCTGCTAGAGTCGATGACGTCAGTGCTGACGATGTGATGACCTCAGTTGCCCGCGTGAGCGGCTTTGACGGGACGTGACGAGCGATGGGTCACACTTTCTGACTTTGATTTGACTGGGCGTGCGTAATCTTCTGTTTTAACTGCATCTTCTCGATTTCCGCGCGTAATGGGAATAGTGGGGGACGGTTCGTGCTTCAGCTTCGCCACGTGTCGATGGCGATGTGCGCCACACGTGTAGTAGGGTTTCTGCTGGCCGTTGGATGGTGTCTGCGAGGAGGTTAAGTAGCAGCGCAGCTGCGGTAATTTTCCCATCTGTCGTCTTTGCTCATGCCTCCATCGCCATTGCTGCTACTCTCTGCCTCCTTGCGCACTTCCTCTTTGCGGCACTGGACCAGCTCCGTGTCTTCCCCAATTACTTCCTCCGTTCTCACCGCCATCAGAAGATGGGCAATAAGAAGGGAGGCACCGCCACTAGATCTGCGGCCGCCATTGCTGCCACCAAGAACAAGGGCGGTACCACCACTGCGGGCACCAGCACCGCCGGCGCTGGGAAGAAGAAGGGTGCGGGCACCCGCGTCACCGACGGCGCTTGGCACGCGTCCATCATCAAGCCCGCCAGCTGCATCTTCATCGTTGAGATGGAGTTCTTCCGTCCGCGGAAGATGACTCGCGAGTGCCCGGCGAGGAGGTAATCCCTTGTCCTCCTCCTGGTTTCCGGGTGATGTTCCTTGCGTTCATCATCCGAGGTCTTTCTCTCCCCCTGCATCCTTTCTTCAGGGGTCTTCTTTACTTCTATGGTCTCTAGCTGCATCAGCTGTCCCCAAATTCTATTCTCCACATCTCTTGCTTCATTACTCTTTACGAGTGCTGGTTCGGAATCGAGACGCACTTTAGCCTCTTCAAGAGGCTTTTTAAGCTGAAATGCCAGTCGGCGTCCGGTTCAGTAGTCTACGACGTAGGAGGCTGCGGAATCCACGTCGACTCCTCTATCACCTACTTTGATATCAAGCTCACTGCGTCCGTCCAAGGGTGGAGAGACAAGTGGTTCTACATCCGCGACCAGAAGGCCGATGGAGAGCACTACGGACTCACGCCCTTCGATCCCGCAACGCCGTGCAAGAGGAGGCGTTCTTGGAAGAATATCGTGATGCCTGGCGAGTCCGAGGAAACGGATGTGCTATATAAGCGTGTCTTCGACCTCGAGAGTCGCATAGGCAAAGAAGAGGGAGGCGCTGCCCTCATTCGCACATGGTTGCACCACCGTGTCCAGCCTCTACAGGCCAGAGTCCACCCCATGTTTCGCTGGGCTGGTGCGAACGATGCCACTCGCGTATCTGCCGATGGCATTTCTGTGGGTGAAGTTGATAAGAGGGTGCGACTAGTGACAAAATACACCACCAAGGAGGTTCTCCTAGGCGAACCAGTCGTGCCTCCTTTCGACGCTTCTAACTCTACTCCTGAGGTAGAACTATACTGTGAAGTAGTTTCCGTTTTCTATTTCCTTTTTTGATGCTTTGATATATAATGTTGTATCTTTTAAATGCAGGACTGGAAGGTGTCTCCCAATTTGGCCCCTCGTCTTGAAGGGGTTATCCCTCGCGAAGTGGATGAAGAGGACGAGTCGGAGTCGACCGTCCCAATTGAAGAAGAAGAGGGAGCCCCTAAGTCTAGCGACCAGGACACTCGCAAGCGTTCTCGCAGCGAGGATTCTGACGCTACTTCTCCGACGATGCCGGAAGGTCCTTCTGCTGCTGCTGCAGAGGAGCCAATCCCTGCCATTCCTGTGCGTTCCATGGCTCCTCCTGCCTAGAAGAAGATGTGACTACCGAAGGAGTCAGAGGAGCAATCCTTCGACCTTGATAACTTTGACTGGTGAGTTCTACATTCGTGACTTTGTATTGGTTTCTTTTTGGAGCTGCTTTCCCTGAAGTTTTTACTGGATGTGTTTTGCAGTCAAGCGGTGTCGTCGTCTTCTGACGACGTCCAATTTGTGAAGGAATCCGGAGTCGCAGACTCCAAGGCCAAGGAAGTGGCCGAACGATCTTCCTCTCCCCCATTGGTGGCCCACTCCAGGCACACCTCGTCGAGTTCCCCGCATGCTGGGGGACACCAGATGATTGCCCGGATGACTACACAACAATCATCTTCGGAGTCTCTGGAGGATCATGTAAGCATCCTTTTGCTGTTTTCACAGTTGAATATATACTTGGTGATGTTGCTGATCTTTTGTTTTCTTCTAATGCAGCTCATCATGAAGGAAGCTGCTCGCCTGGCGGAGCAAGTCCTTGACATGGGTCGACAGCATGCACGGCTGGACAATCGCCATCACATTGTTGAAGGTTAGTTTTGGCTTTGTCTTTGTCTTCATGAAGTTTCTAGATTCGATTGATGATACGTCTTGTGCTTTGAAGTTGAGCATAACGAACTTCTTTGTCATGCTGCTTCCCTTGAAAAGGCGCTTGCCGTGGCGGCGAAGAGTCGCGATGAAGCAATCACAGACCTGGAGGAGTCACGAAAGCACGAAGAGGACTTGCGAAAACGCGAAGTGGACTTGCGCGCCTCCAATGCTGAGAGGGAGAAGTTGTTTGAAGAACAACTTTTCTCGATTGCCCAGTCCCTCTCAGGTTATTGCCAGTTTTGATGTTGTATTCTTCCTTGTTTGATGTTGTATTGTTGTGCTAACACCTTTTTTACACAGATGTTGGTGGCCTGAACTTCAGCGCCCAATCCCTTCGCCGCGAGGATGCACTGGCGGGTGCCGTGGCCACAGTCGAAGACCGCAGCGCTTCCCTTCAGGGGACGTTGACGAATGCCAAGAGTGTGCTCAGTCGCATCCGCAAAGATTTGACTCCCAAGGCTGAGCTTATTGACAACTTTGAGGACCTGGTGGAATCCCTTGCTGGGGGTGTTCCCATGGAATTCAAGAACTCTCAGCGATCCATCAGCGCCACCATGGCACTCGCGATGGTGCAATCTCATGGTGTGGAGGTGGACCCTGCCGCGATCTCCAAGGCGATGCCTGTTGGCACAGATGGCCACCAGGTAGTGTTTGCTCCATTCGCTACTGGCTATGGTAAGTATGGGCCGCAACTCATCAATACAGTCGCAAAATACTCCGAGGAGCTGCAGCGAGCGAAGAAGGCGGTGAAGGCTGCGACATTAGGGTCTGGCACCGGAAAGTCTGTGGCGTTAGAGGATGCCACAGACTCGATGAGGCCCCCAAAGTCAAAGCCGAAGTCGAAGAAGCAGACTGCTCCTTAGTAGCTAATCTGTAATAGTTGTAGCTTGAAACTATGCTTTTGTGGGAGTATCCCTATCGAGACTTTGCCGTGCTTGAATGCATTCGTGCCTTTTATCAATGTATTCTTGGTCCCTTATTTGTTCTTGCTTGGTTTGTGATAGGGTCCTTCGAGTGGTCCTCATGATCCTCCGTCCACCGATGAAACCTTGGCACAGCTATGCTCAAAGGTGGAGGAGTTGTCTTTGCTTTCGCGACTGCGTGATCGCATTAAGCAATTGGAGCGTGAGTTGCCCATCCTCCGTGGTAGCGCAGATGTATGGAAGTTGAAGGCGGAGAAGGCCACCGCCCGTGAGAAGTATCTCTTAGAGGAGGTGGCGCAGCTGAGTGAGCAGTTCTAATGTTAGCTTTCTGCCCTCTCATCTTTTCTTTTAGTCAGTCGCGGAGATGCCTTGTCTTCATACTTTGCCTTTTTGCTTGGTGTAGTTGTTAGTGCTCGTCATCTGCAGGATGAGAAGGACCGGATTGCCATTCGAATGAACGACCTGACTCAGGAGCAACTGCAAGCGAGTGGGTACTTTTGGGCAGACCACAATCGTGGGATCGCACTTGCGACCCTACAAGATCGTGCTTCTCGAGTGCTTCATTTTTTGAAGAAGGCGCAGTCGTGCCTTAGGCATATTTACCAAACGATGTTTCCGCTGGACGCCGTCCCTTCAAGCCTGTTGGCTCTTCTGGCAAAGTTCCAAGATTTGAGTGTGGTTCGCGAGTGCGTGCGGCAGCAGCTAGTAGCTGGTGTGAAGGCCGCGTTGTCGCTGGTGCGACTACATAGGCCGGATGTAGATGTTGTAGCTGTTGCTGCTGGGCCACCCCCTCCGCTAGAAGGTATGACCTAGGACATGGTTCCGCACTACCAAGCGGTTGATCGCCCAGCAGAAGAAATTCTCGATTTCTTCGAGGAACAAACAAACGTTCTTCTGTTGCAGCAGTAGTGTGATTTGTATCCTGCACATAATTGTACAAGTGTTGTAAAGTTCATATGAATATGTTGGGTGTAATTAATACCCATTGATATGTGAAGAGTTTGCTAGCTTTTATATTTTGTGAGTGTATTTGTACTCTGCAGTTCCTTTTCGTGAGCCTGACTTATGTTATCTTAGCGCCTTGCCAACCTATCAAGTGCGTTGCAACTGGGTTGGTGTTTATCAAGGGTTCGATTAGTGTTGTGTCAGCTACTCAGGAAACTGAGATTTGTTCGTAGAACGAAAGTGTAAAGGGTGGCGCAGCCCCCGAGTGATAAATTTTGCAGGAAAATAAGGAAAACATAGAGTTTTGGGGCACTTAGCTTTATTTATTCCAGAATAGTACGAGGTACAATGTGTGGCTAAGTAGTCTGGCTGAATAGCCTTATTTGTAAATGTAAAAACAACTAGGGGTATAGGCGACGCAGCTGCACGACATTCCAGGGATTGGAGTATGCGACTCCTGTCTCGAGATCTTTAAGGCGATAGGCGCCACCTGGGATTACTTCTGTAATCACATAAGGTCCCTCCCAAGGGGACTCGAGCTTGAGATGCCCTTGCTGCTTCAGTCGCAGGACCAGGTCTCCTTCGATGAAGGATCTGGGGCGTAGCCTTCTGCTGTGGTAGTTGTGGAGGCTTTGCTGGTAGATCGTTGATCTCTCCGCTACGATTTCTCGTGCCTCGTCAAGAAGGTCGACAGAGTCTTTGAGTGCAAGAGTTGACTCCTACTCGCTGTAAGCAACCACCCGTGGGGCTTTGTAGCGTACTTCTGCGGGTAGCACCGCTTTAGCACCGTGCACCATGAAGAACGGGGTGTATCCCGTGGCACTGTTTGGAGTTGTGCGTAAGCTCCAGAGTACGGATTGCAGCTCGTCTGACCAGCACCCGGTGGCTTGTTCGAGTGGCCGGAGGAGTCGTTTCTTGATTCCGCCGCAGACGAGGCCGTTGGCCTTTTCGACTTGACCATTGGTCTGCGGGTGAGCCACCGAGGCGTAGCTTATGTTGATTCCCAGGTTTTCACAGAATTCCTGGAACTCCTTAGAGGTGAAGTTCGTCCCATTGTCCGTGATGATGTTGTGTGGCACTCCAAAGCGGTAGACAATGGACTCAAAGAACTTGACAGCGCTGGCTCCTGATTGATTTGTCACCGGCATGGCCTCGATCCACTTGGTGAACTTGTCGACTACGACCAAGAGGTAAACGTAACCTCCTGGTGGGGATTTTGGGAGCTTCCCGACCATGTCGAGTCCCCATTGCACGAAGGGCCAAGCCAATGGTATTGGCCGGAGTTCCACGCCAGGTGCGTGAGGTTTGTCCGTGAATCGCTAGCAAGCGTTGCAGCGCTGGATGATGTCCTTGGCATCGCGCATGGCCGTGGGCCAGTAGAATCCAGCTCGCAGAGCTTTGGCAACAAGGGCACGACTGCAGCGTGGTGCCCGCAGGTGCCTTCGTGGATGTCAAGGAGGATGGCCCTTCCATCCCTGTTGGAGACGCACTGTTGGAGCACTTATGTGATGCTGCGCTTGTACAGTTCGTCATTGATGAGGGCGAACGCCTTGGATTGGCGCACGATGTGTCGCGTGTCAGTCGGATCATCTGGTAGCCTCTTGCTGAGTAGATATGTGATGTAGGGTTGTGTCCAAGATGGCTCGATCATCATGACGCCCATTGGTCCTTCAAGTCCTGTATCAAGCTCCAGGTCGTCAAGTGCCATTGGCTCGTTGGGTGGCGTAGCCCCCGAGTCCGTTGACGTGCTTTTCTTTTCTGGAGCCTTTGGCTTGATAGAGCGTTCGCAGATGCACTCGAGAAATACCCCCGGTGGTATGGGGGCGCAGGTGGAGCCAATATTGGCGAGTAGATCCGCCTCTTCATTTCTTTCGCGGCCCACATGTCGCAGCTCACAGCCGTCGAAGTCCCCTTCGAGTGTGTCGTAGAGGTCGCGATAGGCGATCATGTTATCACTCAGTGCGTCGCACTCGTGCATCGTTTGGTTGACCACCATTTTGGATTCACCATAGATGATGAGCCTCTTGGCGCCACAGGCTTTAGCCATCCGCATCCCATGGATTAGAGCCTCATACTCAGCTTTATTGTTGGAGGCAGTGAACTGCATTCATAGAATGTATTTCAGCTTGTCTCCCTAGGGCGATGTCAGTATGACACCTGCGCCCGCTCCGTCCTTTCGTTTGGATCCATTGAAGTGCATTGTCCATAGGTAGGACATATCTGGCTTGTCGGGGAGCTGGTTCTCCATCTAGTGCACGAGGAAATCAGGGAGGACTTGCGACTTGACTGCGTCGCGCTTTTTGTATGTGATGTCTCGTGGAGACAGTTCAATTCCCCAAAGCGCGACTCGCCCGGTGGCAACAGGGTTATTGAGTATATGCCCGAGCGGGGCGTCATTGACCACCATGATTGAGTGCTCCTAGAAGTAGTGACGCAGTCGCCTGGCTGTCATGAAGACGTCGTACGCCAGCTTCTGGTAGTGCGGGTACCGCTGTTTTGTTGGCGTGAGCACCTCGCTGAGGTAGTAGACTGGCTCTAGACCCCGTGGACCTGATTTTCTTCGGCTCGTTCCACCACAAGCACCGTGCTGACCACCTGGTTGGTGGCGGAGATGTAGAGCAACAGTGGCTCTTTTTCGCGTGGAGTCACTAGTATTGGCGAGGTGGATAGTAAACGTTTGAGGTCCTCGAATGCTTCTTGCGCCTCGTCTGTCCACTCGAATTTGTTAGTTTTGTGGAGAAGTTGGTAGGAGGGCAATGCCTTTTCGCCCATGCGACTGATGAATCGACTGAGCGCCGCGATTCTCCCAGCCAGCTGCTGGATGCCTCTTAAGTTCTTCGGATTCTCCATGGCTAGTATGGCCTTTATTTTCTTCGGATTTGCTTCGATCCCTCTCACGGAGATGAGATACCCGAGTAACTGCCTAGATGGCACGCCGAAGGCACATTTGTCTGGATTGGGCTTGATCCGGTAATGGTCGAGGTTGGCAAAGGTCTCGCGTAGATCGTTGATTAGCGAGGCTTCCTCTTTGGTTTTGATGACGATGTCGTCAACATAGACTTGGATGTTGCGACCAAGTTGATTCTTGAGGCAAGCTTGCATGCACCACTGATAGGTGGCTCCTGCGTTTTTTAGCCCGAAGGACATCGTGTTGTAACAGAACACACCAAAGGGCATTGTAAACGCCATTTTCTCCTGGTCCTCTTCCTTCATTCGAATATGATTGTAGCCTGAGTGGGCGTCGAGGAAGCAGAGGCGCTCACATCCCGCAGTGGAATCGATGATTTGGTCAATTCGCGGCAACGGGAAGTGATCCTTTGGGCAATGCTTATTCAAGGAGGTGAAGTCCACGCACATCCACAGGATATCCGCGTCTTTTCTAAGCACAAGCACTGTGTTAGCGAGCCAAGTGCTTTCCTTGATCTCGCGTATGAATGTTGCATCGAGGAGTCTGTTGATCTCCATCCCGACTGCTTTTGCTCTTGGTTCAGACAGTCGCTGAATTGTCTGCTTGACTGGCCTTGCGTCTGGATTCACGTTGAGTGGGTGCTCGGCGAATTCCCTGGGAACTCCTGGCATGTCCGCTGGACACCAGGCGAAGATCTCCCAGTGCTCACAGAGGAATTCAACGAGCGCGAGTTCCTATGTGGAACTCAAGTTGTTGGCGATGAGGGCCATCTTTGTCGGGTCCGTTGGGTGGACCTAGACTTTCTTCATGTACACCGACGAGTCGAAGGACATGTCCGGTGAACTTGGCCTACTCAGGGGAGGCAGACTGTTGTCTATCGACTCCTTTAATCTTGCGAGTTTCTCCTGCATTCCGAAGGACTAGGAGATTCTGTTGAATTCCCTGTCACAGCTGTCAGACCTCTCGAAGTTGCCGTTGATTGTGATTACGCCATTTGGACCTGGCATTTTCATCTGCAGGTAGGCGTAGTGCGGCACTGCCATGAACCTTGCGAACGCGACACGTCCAAGGATGCAGTGGTATTGTGAGAGCCAATCGACGACTTCAAAGTCGATGCGTTCTCGCCGAAAATTTTGCGGCATGCCGAAGATGACGTCGAGGTTGATTTTTCCTAGGGGATATATGCCTTTTCCTGGGATGATGCCGTGGAACGCCGTGTCTGAAACTTCCAGACACGTCAGAGGGATCCTCATCGCATGCAAGGTACTCGCAAACATGAGGTTAATGCCGCTGCCGCTGCCCATGAAGACGCGACTCATGTCGAAGTCCCCAATTTGCGCCTCGAGTACGAGGGGATAGTGACCTGGAAGAGGAACTTGGTGTGGGTGGTCACGCCTGTCGAAGGTGATGCAGGAGTCGCTTCCACTAAGGTACTCGGTGGTGGAAGGTGGAGAGTTTATCGCCAAGTTGACTTGGCGAGTGATGGCCTTCTGCACTCGATTTGAGGGACGCCCTTTTTGGATCATCCCCATGTTGCCCACGGCTCGTGGGTATGGTTCGCCTCCGTGATGCTGGACTGGCACGACCGCGGGTGGTGGTGGTCCAGGCGGTGGTGGAGGAGCTCCATGTGCCATAGCGCCTGGGCGGTTCCGTAGCCCCTGTTGATCGCGTCGCGATTCATTCGGGCCAGGCCCTCGTGGAGTTTGAGGAACTCACGACGTTCTTTGAGAAGGTGGCTGGATTTCTTCTTGCCATCGTGCTTGTCGATGTAGAAGTGCATGTTGCATGGTCCGGACAGTTTGTCCTCGATAGATGTTGCGGGTGCCTCTTCGCGAGTGCGGCGTTGCCACACCTGCGTGGTTTTTCTGCTATCGCGATATCCACCACCGCGGTATCCGCTGTTGCGGTTGTCGTCACGTTTGTCGGTGTAGCCGGCTGCAACCATATTGACCTCGTCGCGGTCATCGGAGACGCGCATCCGACGTTTGCCTCGGCGGTAGCGTCTGCGCCCGAGGTCGTCGTCGTCATCGAAGTAGGTGCGGTTTTTCACCGAGTCTTCTCTGTTAGCCCACCGATTCGCGATTTCCATTAGGTGGTCGATTGTTTTGGGCTTCGAGCGGCCCAGATCCTCCCTAAGCTCTATACAGCGAACGCCGCCGTTGAACGCGTGGATTACGCGGTCCTCCGAGATGTTTTCTGGGTTCTTCGATGGGAGTTTGAACCCCTTAGGCATTCGCTTCTGCCTGATGGCCCTGCTAAAGCATCTAGCACCGCAGAGCTCAGTCTCGTCTTCTTCCGAGTCAGTCAAACGAGCACGTATTGCCCGCATCTTGTCGACTTTGCACTGCGTGCGGTCATTGCATGCATCGTAGTCGCGATCATGCCGCCGTGAGCGACGTCGTCGTGATAGATCGTGACTATCATCACTGGAGGAGTACGAGTAGTACTTCTCCAGAGCCTTACTTTTCTTCGGCTCTGGTGTTGGTTCTTTGTCGAGGGCGGCCTCGATTAGCCACAGGCCCGTGATCATAGATCGGT
This sequence comes from Avena sativa, assembly GCA_916181665.1. Lineage (NCBI taxonomy): Eukaryota > Viridiplantae > Streptophyta > Magnoliopsida > Poales > Poaceae > Avena > Avena sativa. Next base: position 174,212,535 of record OV702290.1, on the reverse strand, counting down.
GCATGGCAGCTCGCGGATCTCCAGCCAGAGGCTGGTTGTTGAGGAGGTACATGGTGGCCGCTGTTACCGCAGCTTGTGGCGTTTTTGGGAGCACGTTGCCCTGTGTATCGACTGTCATGGAGCTGAAGTCGAGGACTTTCGCGGCCTCCACGCGTTCTTGCTCGGTGAGGTGGGCCAGTCGAGATCGCCTCTTGTTGGCGACGTACTCATTGCCTTTGGAGGAGGATCCTCCGTGGGAGGAGAGCCCAGCTCGTCAAAGGCTCGAATCATCCGCCGCCTTTCTGTGTGCTTCGAGTTGCGCGATCACTTGCTGCTAGCGCTTGAATTCCTCCTTTAGCAGCCAATGGTAGCCCATCAGCATGTCCTGCGATGTTTTGGGGGTAGAGGATTGTCCCATAGAGCTTTGCAACAACGGCCCCACTCGTTGTCATTGAGGTGGATCTGCATGCGCTCACCGGTGTTCTCATTCGCCGTGAGCGTCGGTCCTCCACCGGTTCTGTTGTTGACAGGCGCGCTGTTGCCACCGTTGGTGGGGCCACCGTTGGGTGTACTACCGTTGGGTGGTCCGGTGCCGTTGGGCAGTCTGGTGCTAGATCCGGTGCCAACGTTTTCGCGATTGGCGGTAGTATCACCCATGTTGATGACTGCACACATGAAGTGGTGGGGGAAGCTGTTGCTCCTGCAACTTTCAGATCCAGAGCCGTAGGCTCCGTCTTCTGTGGCTAGGTCACCCAGATCGGATCCATGACTGCTGTCGCTGTCTGTGCTCCCAGCTGTTGCCGAGGCGTTGAGCTCGCTGAGGGTGCCGATTGGTGGCGGGAACCACGATGTTGGAGCAATCGCGGGTGCTTTCGGCTGGTCAGGCATGCGAAGCGTGCCCAGTTGACCAACCTAGAAGTGGAAGCTTCCAATCGCCAGGCTGATTCCATCTCCCACGGACTCAAAAGCCGGGCGAGTGGCCGACGTGTGGACGGTGAAGTCGAACGCGCCGAAAAGCTGGCGAATCTCCGCTATTGCGGAGTTGTAGATCGTGGTTGATGGGGCCGAAGAAGCCGCGACATCAACACTCCCAGTTCCCACGGACGGCGCTAATTGACGAGGGTTTAACTCGGCAATGCCCATTGTTATGGACTTGGGTTTTGGAGAAGGAGGGAGCACTGGAGGCATCAATCGGCTAGCAAACAAGCACACAGGGACGCAAGTTTTACCGAGGTTCAGGCCTCGTAGAGGTCCCTTGTAACACCCCGGGATCAGGGTTAAACAAATCCAGACCTTAGCCTGACATAAGCTTAACCTAGACCTCGAGGATATCCGGTGAGAAATCGGTAACACAACAGTAACCCTGCGAAACAAAAATTATTACAGCAAGCTCATAATTGAGCGAAGAATCAAAATATTACAAGCAAGGTCACTGACCACAAATATTAAACAATAGAAGGCAAATTATGCTATTAAGTATAGCAAACTTAACAAATGGCCTAAGAGGCCTAAAGCATAACGATGACGTCCTAGCCCATAGATTCCAGGCTGCCGGCTGGGAACCCCAAGCTACTCGTCAGTGTTGATGTCGTACGGAACTCATCTTCAGGGGAACACTTACTCTGAAAGTATCAAAAAACCAAGGGTGAGTACAGGGTGTACTCCTGAAGACTTATGGTTGGTGGGGTTATTTTGCATAAAGCCATCTTTGTTTATAAAACAAGAGGGAGAAGAAGCTCGTCTAATTAGAATATTTTAAAAGGGGATAAGAGAGCGACATCTCCGAAGACTTGATCATCATCTTGATATCCACTAAAGTAATTCTCATATTATAACTAGGATCACCCCCTCGTACCCATGAGGAAGCAACCTTAAGCACACGTTGATCTACCAAGTTTTACGATTAGGTTATAGTTCTCTATGATCTTAGAGTTCGGTCACCAAGCGTTCATAACCGTGAACACGGCTTTTTGAAAAGATTTAACCCTGCAGGGGTGTACAACTTTACCCATACATACCAACTGACTCTTAATGCCAAGCTATTTGCCCTCTTCCTTGGAAGGCCGACAGATGGTGGTTGGACACGACCTTTACCATGCTTTCGCCAAGACCATGAGTCACGCGCTAAGGATGGTACCGCTATAACGGGTCAAATCCCGAAGCCGGTCCCTAGAGACATGAGTCGAGGTTGGTTTATCAGGGGTGCTATCTACCCCAAGCAACCTCGGCCACGCTTACCTACCTGTTATGATGCACCTTCACCCGCCAAATCTTTGCAAAACGTTTTCTATGCATATGTCGAATGGAACGCCTGAACTATGTGACTCATGGAATCTACTAGGCAAGTTAGTTACTCGTGAGGTTTTCTAGGCCCCGTGTGGCTGTACGCTCGTCTCGGTTCCAAAAGCAAGAACTCGGTTCCTAGTAGTGGCGAGCATGGGACTAGAAAAACCACATCCCACCGTGGCCTCCCATAAAAGCCTTAGCATGTTTAACCTTTACCACTGATCTTACCTCATCAATATACCTTGTTCTCCTATGATACTAGATTCTCTGCATTTGGTACATCTTCTAGATGAACCAACACTGAAAGCTAGGCATGGCTAAGCAAGACATGGATAAAATCTCTAGCAGTGCACACAAGCCAAACCTAGTTATGCTAGGAGCAGTGGATCAGGTAATATAAGCTCAAGGGAGTAATGCAACAGATATGATACTCTATCTATCGATAAAAGACCATAGTAGAATCGTATGCATCATGGCAAGAATGAAATACTTTCGAAACCATAGGATTATATAATGGTGGGGCTATGCTTATCTTGTTTGCTGATACCCATATATAGATCTTCAGAAGCCTTGTACTTGACTTTATTACAGTTGGTCAAGTATTGTTCGTCGATCTTCGATGGTGTTGATCTCGATATTCAATCTCGATCTTGATATCGTATTCTACCGGGAGGAACCAAACACCGGAAAGAAAGGGGAAACAATCAACACATGGCATCGATGCAATGCTCAAGCACGGATGATGATATGACAAGTTAAATTGTAATGAAATGAAACCCTAAAGCATGCTCGATCATTTTAAACAGGGTCCGAGGGTCGCAAACCCTAGAACATGGGAAACCTCGGAGTTACCTCCGAGGGTTCACTTCGTTCTCTAATTAAACTTGTAATTAGAGTTGTTGAACAATGCATGATTATAGTTTAAACAAATAGATCTCATTTTTCTGAACATTTTGATATATTATACACATTTTTCTGAGTTATAAATAAGTACTTATTAATTTTATAAGATTTAAGCAAATTTTGGAATTATTAAACCATTTCTGAAATTAAAAAGAAACTCGAAAACTTTTGACACTGAGGCTCTTCCTAGCCACAGAGGCTGACAGTGGGGCCCGAGGCCACCTCAGCATCCACGTGGACAGGGAAGAGGCATGCGGGTGGTTGACCATGCCGACCAGGGCGCTGCTAACGCTCGGGTGACGTCATCCCGGCGAGCACCTCCCAGATCAACGGCTAGGACGGCGAATGGGTGCACACGTGTGAGTGGAAAAGGGCGTGTCTGTCTCAGCGTGACGCGGGTGACCATATAGTGGTGGCGCCACTGCGTTTTGGTTGCCGGAGCAACGACAGTGACAGCAACTGGCGGTGGTGCTAGGCGGCACACGACGCGACGGTGACTGAGAGCAAGGGGGAGGTAACAGGAAGGTGGCAGAGCACCAGTGACTCATGCTGATCGCAATGGAGGGTTCAGTGACATGAGGTGCTGCTGGAATCGACGGCAACAATGGCGACCATCCTCGGAGAAGAAGTGAACAGTGAGCTCGACTGGGGTCTTCCGTGGCTGATTCCTCTGGCGAGGGAGGTCGTGGCGATGAGATGAAGCTCTGAGGAGTGTCATCTTGGCCCGGGGAGGTCTCTAGCAACGACATCGACCGGAGTCTATAGGGCTAGGGTTTCGGGTTCGGGTAAGAACGAAGGAGAGAGGAAGAATTGGAACTCTGCTAGGGTTTCTCGTGGCGACGGAGGGTACTTGTAGACATCTGGGGTAGCGGCATGAATCCTGGTGCGACGGACGGCAGGACTGGCAACAGCAAGGAGTTTCCTCGATCCACCAGCGAGGAAGACGATGGGGAATAGGACAACGAAGGGGTAAGTGGGCCTGGGCCTTGCTGGGCTACTGCTGGCTGCCGTCTGCTGCACTGCACGGCAGATAGATGGGAGAAGGAGAGATGGGCTATGGCCTGCTGAGCTTTGGCTCTATTTTATTACTAAAAACTCTTTTCCTTTTTCTGTTTTTGGTTTCTCTCTTTGTATTTGAATTTCAAACCTGCTTTTGTTATTTCAAAAATTACCAGAAGGTTTGTAAAACATGAATATTGTAGGGCCCTTTAATCAATTTGGGCTCCATAAGTTTTTGAGTTTTCAAAAATATTCAAAACCTTTTGAATTCATTTTCAAAGAGGGAGGGTATTAGGGTGTTAGGGTTTCTAGTTTCTTTTTCTTGCATGCATTTTAAGGGATGATGCTCATGAATGCACAATCAAAGCCCTAATTTAAGATTAGCTAAAACTGGGGTGTTACAGCTCTATCCCCCTTACAAGAATCTCGACCCGAGATTCCAAAGGTAGGAAGAGAGACAGAGGTAGAAAGAAACAGGGTCACTCTAAAGATAAGAGGGAAACACACTAAACTACACTCAGAGTATCTCATGGTCAACTCATGAAAGCAGTGTTCAGAACAACTCTGAGATGACAAACATGAAACACGTCAAGGTAACGGAGGAAACAAGAGGAGATAGGTTTCAAGGCGGTATATAGCTGGTCTTCATAAGGATTGAGACCATGGAGTTTCAGAAGATTTAAGCTTCTAAAAAGGAAAGATTTCAATAGAAAGAACAAAACCACAGATTTCAAGAGATGAAACTCTACTGGGTGGCTTAAGTAGAGCTTCCAGGGATACAAAGATATGGATAACCAAGCTATTGAACTACTTTTGATACAAAAGGATCACTCTTCTTTCAATAGAAGGCTAAGACAGAAAGGTGTTTTTTGGAGAGGACTCGTAAGAGTCATGATACGTCCAAAACGTATCTACTTTCCCGAACACTTTTGCTATTGTTTCTCCGCTATACTTGTGTGATTTGCATGCAACTAATGCGAGACGCTGTTTTCAGCAGAATTGCCTTGGTGTCTACTTTTTGTGCAGAAAATCAACTATCAGGAAAAATTCCGGAAAATATGCCAAAAATCCTATTTCACCCGAAGACTCTAGGAGCCAGAATACGAGACGGAGAAGAGCCCTAGGGTGGCCACACCACCTGGTGGCGCGGGCCCCCCAGGCACCCCCTCGGCCTCTCTCTTCGCCTATAAGGAGCCTTCTGACCTAAAAACTTCGGTGGGTTTGACGTTTTTCCAGAAGGAGTTCCGCTCCGCCGCCACCATCAGATTCCACGAAATAGCACCAAAAACTCTGTTCTGGCACCCTGCCGGGACGAGGAATTGGAGGAGATCATCGCCATCATCATCACCGTCGCTTCTCCATCGACCATCCATGTTTCCCCCATCTATGAGTGAGTAATCCCCCACTGTAGGCTATGGGGATGGTAGGGATTGGATGAGATTGTTCATGTAATGGCATCAGATTGTTAGGGCATGGTGCCTAGTATCTTTTATTAGTGCTTTATGACTTTGTTGCGACTTGTTGTGCTTAATTCTTGTCACTAGGGCCCGAGTGCCATGATTTCAGATCTGAACTTATTATTGATTCATTATGATAGTATTGTTCTTGGTCTTATCTTCAAGTTGTATACACACGTTGTTGTCCGGAACCTATGGCCCCGAAGTGACAGAAATCGGGATAACCGGAAGGGAAAGGCTTTGATGTGAGGATCACATGTGTTCATGGAGTGTTAATGCTTTGCTCCGGTGCTCTATTAAAAGGAGCACCTTAATTGCTAGTAGTTCCCTAGAGGCCCCGCTGCAAACGGGCTGGCAGGACAAAAGATGTTGTGCAAGTTCTCATTGCGAGCACGTATGACTATATATGGAACACATGCCTAGGATTGTCTAGTACTTGGATGCTTTATCTTATTTATCTGCAATTGCCCTATGTTCTGATTGCTATGTGAATTGTCTTGTCCATGCAATGCCCGTTCATCCATCCCTATGCCTACCGCACTCGAATCCCACTATTACTGCTTTTGTTACTACTGTCTTTGCTTTACTACTGCTGTTACTTTGCTATTCCTACTACAAACTGTTGCTACTGATAAACTGTTGTGAGCAAGATTGTTTCTAGGTGCAGCTGAATTGACAACTCAGTTGTTAAGGCTAATAAATATTCTTTGGATCCCCTTGTGTCGAATCAATAAATTAGGTTTCACTTCCCTCGAAAATAATGCGATACACCCCCTATACTTGTGGGTCATCAAGACTATTTTCTGGTGCCGTTGCCGGGGAGAATAGCTTTATTTATCAAGTTCACTTGGGTTCTCTATTGTTCGCTGCTATCCATCCATCATGGGTAAGTCTCGTGATGGCAAGGTTCCTATTTTACCATCCACTACAAGAAGAGGTACTGTTCTGAACACCTCTATTGCTCTTGATTCACCGTCTGTTTTGAGTAAGTTCCTTACACCACCCCATACACATGCTACACACACTACTACTACTGTTGAATCTGAAACTTCTGATACTTATGATGCTGCTTCTACTGTGCTTGATAAGAGTGGTACATTAGGTCCTTCCCTAGATGCTACGATTGCTAGAACTATAGCTAGAAATACCGAAGCTCCTAATGAAGACACTACCACACCTGTTAGCTCACCTGAGTCTAGTAAGAGTTATGATGCTGAAGAACATTATGTTGAGATGACTGATGAGTTTATTGAAGAATGTAGGAACACCCATGATAGGAGCGCTGCTAAGAATCTCCTTGAGAGGCCTACTATTAGACCCAAATTATCCCTTGATGCTAAGTTTGCTGCTTCTCCCATAAACATTATAGATGAAGATTATGATTTCTCTCTCGATCTATCTTACATAGCTATTGTCGAGAAAGAACCTTTTTGTGGGACTAAGAATGAAAGTGCGGTAGCACATATGAATGAACTTTCTACCATGAGTGGCTTGTTTTCTGGTGATATTAAGATGCGTACTTACTTTGTTGCTAAGATTTTCCCCTTTTCGCTGCAAGGAGAAGCTAAAACTTGGTTTAGTAATTTACCTCCTAGATCTATTGATAGCCCTGAGTGCTTGATTAGTACTTTCCTGCAGAAATATTTTCCTCCCAGTGCTAGACATGCTATTTTGCAAGAACTTTTTGATTTTAAACAGGGAGAAAAAGAGGTATTGCCTGAATCTTGGGCAAGGTTTTGTGCTTTGATTCATGCACATGCTGGAAGTCCATTACCTAAGAATGAGCTTCTTGATATATTTTATAATGGACTAACCGAGGAATCTAGGACATATTTAGATAGTTGTGCTGATTGTGTTTTCAGGAATAGGACTCCTAAGGAAGCCAAGGAATTAATGGCTAAAATAAGCAAGAATTATGAAGATTAGACTCCTCCTAAACAAGCTATACCTGAAGTAATTGTACCAGAACCATCTATTCTTGTGGTTATTCTAACATCAAAGAAGAGGGGAGTTATTGAATTAAATGATGAAGTGATGAAGGAAGCTAAGAAATGTCTTAAGGAGAAGGGAATTAAAGCTGCAGATGTCAAGAATTTACCTTCTATAGAAGAATTATGTAAGCCTATTCCCTACTCACCCACTATTGAGGTACACTCTCTCCAACACTTTGATGAAGGTGATATCCCTTACTTGAAGCCTCCTGATCAATGCTTAGAAGAATTTGATATCTTTATTGTTAAGCAAGATAACTTTAATAAAAGGGTGCAAAATCATATAATGGAAAACACTAGAGCTATTGTTGAGTTGAAAGATATTGTGGAAAGAACTTCTAATGATGTTAAAATGATTGTTAAACACTTTCAAATGGTTCAAACTCAAATAGATCAACTCGTTAAAGTGCAAAACGACTTGCTAGTTAATGCTGCTAAAGAAAAACATGCTTATGAAATTAGAACTAGAAGTGGAGCTGCTACCCAAGATCCTCTATATCCTGAGGGGCATCCCAAAATAATTGAGAAGGATTCTCAACAAGATGAAAATAGCGGTTCTACTCGTAAGAAAAGGAAAAAGAAACATAAAACTGTTGTAGAACCCTATAAACCTGCTATAGATCCTAATAGTATATCTATCTCTGATGTTGAAACTGAAAGTGGCAATGAAGAAAATGAAGTGCCTAATGAAGAAAAAGTTGAAGAAGAACCTGAAAACCACACTAAGAATACTAAATACACTAAAGAAGATTTTATTGCTAAGAAACATGGTAGTGAAAGAGAACCTTGGGTCCAAAAACCTATGCCTTTCCCTGATAAGAAACACAAGTCAAAGGAAGATGAACACTATAATAAGTTTTGTGAGTGGATGAAGCCTTTATTCTTGCAAATTCCGTTGACTGATGCTATTAAATTGCCTCCTTACTCAAAGTATATGAAGGACATTTTCTCGAATAAAAGGAAGATCCCTAATGAAGAAATCTCTACTTTGCTTGCTAATTATTCTTTCAATGGTAAGGTTCCTAAGAAACTTGGAGACCCAGGGATTCCAACTATCCCTTGCTCTGTTAAGAATAGTTATGTTAGAACTGCTTTGTGTGATTTGGGAGCTGGAGTTAGTGTTATGCCTTTCTCTCTCTATAAAAGGCTTCAGCTTGAAAAATTGATACCAACTGATATATCTTTGCAAATGGCTGATAAATCTACCACTATTCCTGTGGGGATATGTGAGGATGTACCTGTTCAGGTGGCTCACAATTGCTTGATATTAACTGATTTTGTTGTGCTTGAAATGCGTGAAGATGATAATATGTCTATTATTCTTGGGAGACCTTTTCTTAATACTACAAGAGCTGTTATTAATTGTAATCAAGGAAAGGTGACCTTCAATGTTAATGACAAGGAACATACTGTCTATTTCCCCAAGAAGATTGAAAGGACTTATGGACTGAATTCAATTGAACATGTTGAAGGCATTCAAGTTGGAGAAATATATTGTCCTATACCAAGAGAAAAATTTGAAACTATTATGATTGGGACCATTGCTATCAAGGTTAAGGTAACATAATCATTAGTGGAGTACAAAGTTTTGTCTCATATGCAATTGTTTTGGTAGCAAGACTTGATCAACCTTGCTAACAAAAGGATTCCATTGAACAAAACAATGTTTTCATTATGATTATCTCCGTTTATTTCTATCCTTTGCATTTTAGTTTTTGCTTTTGTTTAGTTTTCTTTGTGTTGTTAGTTGCTTGCATGCTAGAACTTCTGTAGTTCTAGCCTTGTTTTGTCCTTGCATCATGTTTTAAAAAAGAAAAAAAATCTGTCTGTCAGAAAAATCATTCTTCTATTTCTGAAAATTGCCCAAAAATAAAGTGTCTCGAAAAATTCCATAAAATTCATATTAAATTTTTACGTGAAAAAAGGGGCAGAGGAGTACCTGGTAGGTACCAGGGGGCCCCACCAGGCAGGCACACCATGTGGTGGCGCGACCAGCCCTGGGTGGCGCCATGCCCTGGTGTGGGCCACCCCTGGCCCCCTACTACTTCTCTCACCTGCCACTTTCTTCTCTCTCCCGAGTAAGCTCCAGTTCATAGCTCAAAATCGCGTTCTTTCTATGGTTGCTCTCGATTTCTTCGATCTCTTTGCTCAGCCCATCTTTCTTGCTAAATTTTTGGAGCAATTGTTCCTTGGTATGTGACTCCTCTCCTTGTCCAAGTAGATTTGTGTTTAGTGGATTATATGTTGAGTATTTTGCTGCTATAGGTGACTGGTTTTGAGAGCTTGTAAGCTTGTTTGATGGTTAGAGATATAGTTTTGATGCATGTTTAGGCCTCTTGCAAGTCCCTATGAGTAGAATCCTTTATTATATTTGCTTTGCAATCACTTGTTTAATAGGTGTTTAAATTTCAGAATACCAAGCATGAACAACCACACTTTTGGAGAGATATTTGAGAGTGATGCACCTAGGAGGACAAGGCCCTCAAGAACAGCCTCCCAAGATAGGCCCTCATACAATGAAGATCTCATTGCAACTCGTATTGGTAGTGAAAGGGATGATGGGGATGCTCACCAGTCCTCTTTTCCTTGTTTTACTTTCTTGCAAGTTGCAGGTATCCTTGATGATTTCTTGCTACTGATTGAGAGGGTTGTCTTAACATCTTATATGCAAGATGAGAGTGCACAATACGCTATGCTCACCAAAACTTTTGTTGAGAGCTTCTCATTTACTAACACATCCTATCATTCCACTGTCTCCTTTAAAATCTATGATATGCCCTTCACCATGCCTTTGGAGAGATTTTGCAGTATTGTAGGTGTGCGTATGACAGGGACCGTGAAAAAAAATTCAAGGGCGACCCGCTGATTTGTTGGAGCTTTACCGAGGGGTGACCAATGATGATGACCGCGTGGCGCAGCGCGGAAAGATAAGAAATATTCAACTCCATACTCTTAGATACTTTGCATACTATCTTGCACTAGTGTATTGGGTAGGGAGAACACTAGTAATATCTCCAACTATCACTTAGTTTTCCTTGCTGCTGCGCTCAACAACGATACTCGGTACAATCTTGGCTCGCTTATTGCTCGCCGCCTAGCTGCTAGGGGGCCTATCTATGGGGGCATCATTGCCTCACGTATAGTCGATGCATTAGATCTTTCAGTGGCTCCTGATGATGCTATGCTAGCACCACAGAGGCTCAACCTTGTTGCCATGAAAACTCATCACTTTGTCACTGCTACCTCTGATTTGAACAATCTAGTATATAGGATGCTTTTCACTGACGGGGATGAGAGGGATATCCTCTTGCCACAGCCTGCTTTGTTTAGTGTTGATAGGAGACCGTGGTCGCGCTCCAAGGAGGAGGTGGACGAGCAGCTTTGCTTGTTGGGTTTCCACGAGCAGCACCAGGAGGACATGCCCTCCTATGATTACTCCGCACATTACGGAGGGGCGTACTCGGGCTCGTACTAGGACGAGGGTACCTCCTCGTCGTACCTCGGTGATACTTCATCCTGGCCAGCTTGGGATTGATACCCACTTAGGCCAAAAGCCTAAGCTTGGGGGGAGGTACGCCGACACCGCACTCATCTCCATATCATGTTGCGTCGGTACTTTGTATATTCATGTTTTCGTTCTCTTTTTAGTTTTCGTTCTTCTTTGCTTTTGCTTTCTAAAAACACAAAAAGACCAAAAATATTTTTGTTGTTTCTCTTTGGTTTGCTTCTTCTTTTTTGCCTTGGTTTGCTTTTCCCTTTTTGCTTTGTTTGAACTATTCGAAAAACCCAAGAGGATTTTGCTTTGCTTGTTTTTCTCTTTTGGCTCTTATTTAAAAATCAAAAACACCAAAAATATTTGTCGTTCTTCTTTGGTTTTTGCAAGATGCTATAGGGTTCAGCAGTTCTCAGTGGATTATTGGTTTCATATTATTATTCAAGCCATACAAGTGAAGAGCAATAATGAGGATGAAAGACAACTTGAGGCGTGGTAAGAGGCTGGTAACAAACTCTATTTGTCTTCATTTTTGTACATATACTCATCATTGTGAGCTTGCTTAGTCCGTTCATGTAGGGTGTATGTTATCTTTGGATGCTTAGTAGTTCTTGCTTTCTTATGATTAGCTCCAGCTTGCTAATAGTTTGTAGCATGTCTCATGAGTGTTTGCTTGCATTACTCTATTCATAAATTGGTATGACACCGTGGTATCCTCCTCTGAATGTTTCATTTGAATTGACCTGGCACATGCTCATGCATGCACATGACTGTAATAATCAGTTGAGCCTCGATTAATTATTTTGCCTTGAGGATCTTGAATCATTTTCATGCCATGAGTAGTCTTGTTTTGTTGCAAGCATGATAATGACAGCTATTGCTCTCTCGTTTGTCACTCCCTTACTTTTGGTAGCCTTCACTTCCACTGAGTGTTTTACTCATGTTTCCAACTCCCTAAACCAAATATTTCCAAAGTGTCCACCATACCTACCTATTAGCATCATTTGCTATCTCCGTGCATATTCAATATGCCTTGTTTTCTTCCGAATAAAATGTTTGCTTGTTATGAGAAAGTTAGTTAGTAAAGCTCTCACGAACTTGATGGCACACTTTAATTTATTGCACTTAATAAACCTGAACCATTGCGTCCTTCTTTGTTGCGCATATGCTTGCGTTTTATGAGTTGAAGTTAGCAGAACCATGTATCATGGGGACTGCTTTCAACGCTTCATAGGCACTCTGTACCTAGTTGATATCATGTTCTTTTGCTTATGGATCCCGGCGGTGTGAAATAAAAGTGGAACTTGTAAGATCATGGAGTCTGTATGTATGTTAGAGAAACTCCTGGGCCGCTAGCCTAAGCCATGCCTAATCATGGTGGAAACTTGCAGCATAACCATAATGAGCATTCTATGAAGCATTCTCAATAAAAATCTATGCACATAGTAAATAAAAAGATCGCCGAGATGCCCATTGTCTGCTTGCCTTGTTATTTTGATTATGGGATAGCTCCCGTGTCATGTGCAAGGGGTACCCCGTTGGCGGTTCTCTATGATATGTATGTACTTACAATGGCAAGAGCTTACTTGTGACTGAAGTTGAGTAGCATGAGGATCGGTCTTTGTAAGTAAGGGGCATGAGACTTCAATTTATAACTTGTCAAGCATATCCTCTTAGTTGTGTCACTTTCACCTTAACCACATTAAAGATGCTTATGATAGGGGCAATGAGAGCTCAAGTCTAACAAGTACCATACTTTCAGCATTTGGAAGCCTTTCAAATTATTTAAAACCTTTTCTTCTACTTGTCGAGTCTCCACTTATTCTTTGAGCACCTTCTTGAGAGCATAATTGTCATCCTTTGTGTTTGTTCCAATACTTGATTATTTGTGTTATGACTTTGATGCTTGTATCTTTGATATCTTTACTTCTAGTCATCACTTGAACTTCAGAGGTGCCTTGGCATTCATAATCAAAGGCAAGCGAGATACCACTCTATCATACCTTTCTATGAGCATTGTAATGTTGCTTATGTTTGTGCTTCATGCTACTTATTATTCTTGAGTTGGAATCTCTTCATAGCTTGCAATGACTATTAAGTAGACTCAGTTGCATACTCTTTATTATGAATTGTCTAGGTAGTTGATCACATTGCTGAGCATATTTACATCATATGAAGCAAATGTGTTTGTGAAAGTTCTTTTATCGCACTAAGTTTTCAACTAAATTGCTTGAGGACAAGAAATAAGCTAAGCTTGGGGGGACTTGATACGTCCAAAACGTATCTACTTTCCCGAACACTTTTGCTATTGTTTCTCCTCTATACTTGTGTGATTTGGATGCAACTAATGCGAATTGACGCTGTTTTCAGCAGAATTGCCTTGGTGTCTACTTTTTGTGCAGAAAATCAACTATCAGGAAAAATCCCGGAAAATATGCCAAAAATCCTATTTCACCCGAAGACTCCAGGAGCCAGAATACGAGACGGAGAAGAGCCCTGGGGTGGCCACACCACCTAGTGGCGCGGGCCAGGCCAGGCCGTGCCAGGGGGTGGTGTGGGCCCCCCAGGCACCCCCTCGGCCTCTCTCTTCGCCTATAAGGAGCCTTCTGACCTAAAAACTTCGGGGGGTTTGACGTTTTTCCAGAAGGAGTTCCGCTCCGCCGCCACCATCAGATTCCACGAAATAGCACCAAAAACTCCATTCTGGCACCCTGCCGGGACGAGGAATTGGAGGAGATCATCGCCATCATCATCACCGTCGCTTCTCCATCGACCATCCATGTTTCCCCCATCTATGAGTGAGTAATCCCCCACTGTAGGCTATGGGGATGGTAGGGATTGGATGAGATTGTTCATGTAATGGCATCAGATTGTTAGGGCATGGTGCCTAGTATCTTTTATTAGTGCTTTATGACTTTGTTGCGACTTGTTGTGCTTAATTCTTGTCACTAGGGCCCGAGTGCCATGATTTCAGATCTGAACTTATTATTGATTCATTATGATAGTATTGTTCTTGGTCTTATCTACAAGTTGTATACACACGTTGTTGTCCGGAACCTATGGCCCCGAAGTGACAGAAATCGGGATAACCGGAAGGGAAAGGCTTTGATGTGAGGATCACATGTGTTCATGGAGTGTTAATGCTTTGCTCCGGTGCTCTATTAAAAGGAGCACCTTAATTGCTAGTAGTTCCCTAGAGGCCCCGCTGCAAACGGGCTGGCAGGACAAAAGATGTTGTGCAAGTTCTCATTGCGAGCACGTATGACTATATATGGAACACATGCCTAGGATTGTCTAGTACTTGGATGCTTTATCTTATTTATCTGCAATTGCCCTATGTTCTGATTGCTATGTGAATTGTCTTGTCCATGCAACGCCCGTTCATCCATCCCTATGCCTACCGCACTCGAATCCCACTGTTACTGCTTTTGTTACTACTGTTTTTGCTTTACTACTGCTGTTACTTTGCTATTCCTACTACAAACTGTTGCTACTGATAAACTGCTGTGAGCAAGATTGTTTCTAGGTGCAGCTGAATTGACAACTCAGTTGTTAAGGCTGATAAATATTCTTTGGATCCCCTTGTGTCGAATCAATAAATTAGGTTTCACTTCCCTCGAAAATACTGCGATACACCCCCTATACTTGTGGGTCATCAAGTCACAAGGAACATGTAACAGAAGGAACTACTGATTACCAACATCATAGTCGCTCTTCGAACATGCTTGATAACGAAGGAAACTCTTTATTCACCCAGGGTCTATCAAAATCTTTGCCAACGATCATAATATCACTTTACTCCACTAGGATGAAGAGGTAAGAAGATTCCTGATGACACGAGGAAAAAGAAACTTCATTCTCAGACTTCAATTACTTGGCACAATAAGACGCTTGCCAACATAAAAGGGTCTGGAGGATCGACCGAGAGACATTTAGCAACACTACTTTAAATGTTCTCCTTGATGTTCGAGGACACAGACATCAAGTAAAGGTCAGACTTCGAAGACAAAGGAAACCATGAGCACAACTTCTATAATAAATCATAGAGGAAGCCTCATGAAGAGTGGTTGTTATTTGTTGATTCAAGAGAATATGGCAATAGGTCTTCCGACTAGTTGCGTCAACCATTACATCAATCTTGCCGAATGTTCAAAGAAACCTATGTCAATTTATTGAAGAACACCAACCATCATATCTGCTTGAGATTCAGATTTGGTTAGGTGGGATGATACTTTGGACTCAGCATGTCCGAATAGAAAGCTTGCAACATTTACCGCAAAGGTAAAGTTACTGGATTCTCAAGACATGAACTACAGTGTCAAGCTCCAATAGACTGAGCTATTGCTAGACCCATGTATTAACAACTTGTCAAAGGACAATTGCTTATACATCGAGTACTTGCAACAAAATACAATTGTGTCCTTAAGGTATGGAGTTAACTCTACTCGAATCCACGGCGACATCTTTCAACATTTGCACGTGAATTGGAGAAGGTCACTTCCAACATCCAAAACACATACTTCCAATAACTCGGAGACGGTTCTTAAAAATTTCCAACATTAATGCCAAATGTTCCATATGAATCTAGTATAGCTTGGAGAAAATAAGGATGTCATCGATGGGCTCAACAACAAACTTTTCGAGATACTCCAAGAAGATGAACTCATATGTTGTATAATCAAGGCAGAAATACTGGTCAGACCAACGGACATGAGGACATGCTCAAGTGAAACATCACGAGTAGCAACATTGTCAAGATAGTCCTTGGAACTGAGTTTGATTTGACGATAACCAAAATCAAATCAAATGCGGGGGAAGATAAAATATCCACGAAGGAAACACTATTTGTCTTCAACACGAACAAAACTAGACATCCCTTTAAGATGAACGAAGTCAGATAGAACTTTGGTCTTACAAATCTCCAAGTTGTTGTTTAGGCTCAACCAACTAGTTCAGGGGTATCTAGTATGGATCCTTGGAGAAAGGAGCAGTTTAGAGAACTAGCTTGCTCAAGAACTGGACAACACAGTCATGGGGCAACGTGGCGATACTTCTAGAAAGACATCTAGGATATCACAAACCACCGATATGTCACTTAGTTCGAGAGGAAACTTGCTTGGTAAGGCAAGAAGACATAGTCTCAGAGCTTCGGCACAAGGCTAACTCTTTGACCGAAGAGGGTGTACCAGAATAGTGGACTTGGTAGCACAATCGTCCTTTTCTTAGTGATAGGGTTAACTAATCATGCTAAGGTTGACACAAATGTCCTTGGAGTTCAAAGAAATAATGATTGCTAAGAATCTCAGATGACCACATTATTACGCACACGCATTATTCATGAGCACGAAAGCTCGGAGGAAGGGTGGGTAAATATGTCTAAGAGCATCACTTCATTAAGGGATCATGAAACTCGATACAACCTCTTAATATAAAAGGGTGTGATACTCTAAGGTAGAACAGTTAGAAGATAATCAATGCCTCTTAATCTGCGGACTACAACACTTTGACCTGGTCCTAGAGATGGCGAGGTACTGGAGTTTGTTTGTCCTGACATCCCGATATGGTTTGTCTTGACGGACCACAAGAGTATCTTGCACCAGAAGACACCAATGCACATTTACTACTTGGCTACCAACTAGTAGACAAAGGTCGGAAACAACAAGGGAAAAAAGAACATGCTCAGGATAGAATCCCGAGATGTGGATGCATAGATTATCATTCTTCCAAAAACCGATGTGAAGAAGGAAGGGTGTTACAGAGTCACGAGTATAGATGCGAGACTCACGAGGAGTACTCTTGCCATGATCTATTTGGTTCCATTAAAGAACATCTACCATAGCTAGTGGTAGGGGAAGTCCTTAATTGTCGAAATTCAATCACGACAATAACCACAAGCTTGAAGGCTAGGATTATAGTACCAGCCATACTGAGGTAATGTTTGAACCTTAGCAACAGGGATCAATGGAATGGATCTTGGGTTAAAGATCAGCTTCATGTACAAGATTCACAACACTAGAATCCAGTACAATCCGAGATCTTCGGTTCAAGTCCAAGGATTAAAACCTGAGAAATAAGTAACTACTACTTGAGTGACACAACGTACACTGCAAGGTAGCAATCACGAGGTAGCTTCCAAGAGAAGAAATGACTTCTGAAGTACCCAAACAAATAAAAAGGAGGCACACGAGGCAAAAGGAAGCCTCAAAGCCTAGAACACAACACTATGGATCCATACAATATAATATTGTGGGCCCATAAGTTAGAGAGATCATGCTGGAAAGGAATCTCTCAATCGAAGCAGAGCAAGGGGAAACAAGGAATTCACAACACACGCAACTCTAGAGAACTCAACACTAGGTCAACTGGCTAAGAAGTGGCATGCCTAGAGGCACCTAAGCTTTGAAAGAGAAGAAGAGATATCAAAACTTTTCCAAAGTCAACACAAGGTAAGATGACCCAGAGTTTGAGCGATACCAGATAAGGAGTAAAAGAAGCATACTAGAGTTTTCACAAATACTTTTTCATCTTTAAAGTAGTTTTCACAAACACTAGACTCAACATCGACCACTAGAAGGTTTTCCTACGGTCGGTACTGCTCTGATACCAAGAAATGTAACACCCCGGGATCAGGGTTAAACAAATCCAGACCTTAGCCTGACATAAGCTTAACCTAGACCTCGAGGATATCCAGTGAGAAATCGATAACACAACAGTAACCCTGTGAAACAATAATTATTATAGCAAGCTCATAATTGAGCGAAAACCCAAAATATTATAAGCAGAGGTCACTGACCACAAACATCAAAGAACATAAGGCAAACTATGCTATTAAGTATAGCAAACTTAACAAATGGCCTAAGAGGCCTGAAGCATAACGATAAAGTCCTAGCCCATAGATTCCAGGCTGCCAGTCGGGAACCCCAAGCTACTCGTCGGTATCGATGTCGTACAGAACTCATCTTTAGGGGAACACTTACTCTGAAAGTATCAACAAAGCAAGGGTGAGTACAGGGTGTACTCCGCAAGACTTATGGTTGGTGGGGTTATTTTGCATAAAGCCATCTTTATTTATAAAACAAGGGGGAGAAGAAGCTCATCTAATTAGAATATTTTAAAAGGGGATAAGAGAGCGACATCTCCGAAGACTTGATCATCATCTTTATATCCACCAAAGTAATTCTCATCTCATAACTAGGATCACCACCTCGTACCCATGAGGAAGCATCCTTAAGCACATGTTGATCTACCAAGTTTTACGATTAGGTTATAGTTCTCTATGATCTTAGAATTCGGTCACCAAGAATTCATAACCGTGAACACGGCTTTTCGGAAAGATTTAACCCTGCAGGAGTGTACAACTTTACCCACACGTACCAACCGACTCTTAATGCCAAGCTATTAGCCCTCTTCCTTGGAAGGCCGGCAGAGGGTGGTTGGACACGACCTTTACCTTGATTTCGCCGAGACCATGAGTCACACCCTAAGGATGGTTTCGCCGTAACGGGTCAAATCCCGAAGCCGGTCCGTAGAGATGTGAGTCGAGGTTGGTTTATCAGGGGCGCTATCTACCCCAAGCAACCTTGGCCATGCTTACCTACCTGTTATGATGCACCTTCACCTGCCAAATCTTTGCAAAACGTTTTCTATGCATATGTCAAATGGAACGCCTGAACTATGTGACTCATGGAATCTACTAGGCAAGTTAGTTACTCGTGGGGTTTTCTAGGCCCCGTGTGGCTGTACGCTCGTCTCGGTTCCAAAGGCAGGAACTCGGTTCCTAGTAGTGGCGAGCATGGGACTAGAAAAACCACATCCCACCGTGGCCTTCCATACAAGCCTTAGCATGTTTAACCTTTACCACTGATCTTACCTCATCAGTATACCTCGTTCTCCTACCATACTAGATTCTCTACATTTGGTACATCTTCTGGATGAACTAGCACTGAAAGCTAGGCATGGCTAAGCAAGACACTGATAAAAGCTCTAGAAGTGCACACAAGCCAAACCTAGTTATGCTAGGAGTAGTGGATCAAGTAATATAAGCTCAAGGGAGTAATGCAATAGATAGGATACTCTATCTATCGATAAAAGACCACAGTAGAATCGTATGCATCATGGCAAGAATGAAATACTTTCGAAACCATAGGATTGCATAATGGTGGGGCTATGCTTGCCTTGTTTGTTGATACCCAGATATAGATCTTCGGAAGCCTTGTACTTGACTTTATTACAGTTGGTCAAGTATTGTTCGTCGATCTTCATGGTGTTGATCTCGGTCTTCAATCTCGATCTCGATATTGTATTCTACCGGGAGGACCCAAACACCGGAAAGAAAGGGGAAACAATCAACACATGGCATCGATGCAATGCTCAAGCAGGGATGATGATATGACAAGTTAATTTGTAATGAAATGAAACCCTAAAGCATGCTCGATCATTTTAAACAGGGTCCAAGGGTCGCAAACCCTAGAACAGGGGAAACCTCGGAGTCACCTGCGAGGGTTCACTTTGTTCTCTAATTAAACTTGTAATTAGAGTTGTTGAATAATGCATGATTATATTTTAAACAGATATATCTTATTTTTCTGAACATTTTGATATATTATACACATTTTTCTGAGTTATAAATAATTACTTATTATTTTTATAAGATTTAACCAATTTTTGGAATTATTAAACCATTTCTGAAATTAAAAAAAAACTCGAAAACTTTTGACACTGAGGATCTTCCTAGACACAGAGGCTGACAGTGGGGCCCGAGGCCACCTCAGCATCCACGTGGATAGGGAAGAGGCCCGCGGGTGGTTGACCGCGCCGACCAGGGCGCTGCTGATGCTCGGGTGACGTCATCGTGACGTCATCCTGGCGAGCAACTCCCAGATCAACGACCAGGATGGCGAATGGGTGCACATAGGTGAGCGGAAAAGGGCGCGTCTGGCTCAGCGTGACGCGAGTGACCATATAGTGGTGGCGCCCCGCTGCGTTTTGGTTGCCGGAGCAACGATGGTGACGACAACTGGCAGCGGTGCTAGGCGGCGCACGACGCAACGGTGACAGAGAGCGAGGGGGAGGTAATAGGAAGGTGCTAGAGCACCAGTGACTCACGGTGATCGCAATAGAGGGGTCGGTGACACGAGGCGCTGTTGGAATCGATGGCAACGACGACGACCGTCGTCAGAGAAGAAGTGAACGGTGAGCTCGACTGGGGTCTTCCGTGGCTGATTCCTCTGGCGAGGGAGGTCGTGGTGACGAGATGAAGCTCCGGGGAGTGTCAGCTTGGCCCGGGGAGGTCTCTAGTGATGACATGACCGAAGTCTGAAGGGCTAGGGTTTCGGGTTCGGGTAAGAACGAAGGAGAGAGGAAGAATTGGAACTCTGCTAGGGTTTCTCGTGGCAGCGGAGGATACTTGTAGACATCCGGGGCAGCGACACGAATCCTGGCGCGGCGGATGGTAGGGCTGGCGACAGCGAGGAGCTTCCCTGATCCACCAGCGAGGAAGACGATGGGGAATAGGATAGCAAAGGGGTAAGTGGGCCTGGGCCTTGCTGGGCTGCTACTGGCTGCGGGCTGCTGCACTGCGGCAGATAGAGGGGAGAAGGAGAGATGGGCTATGGCCTACTGATCTTTGGCTCTATTTTATTACTGAGAACTCTTTTCCTTTTTCTGTTTTTGGTTTCTCTCTTTGTATTTGAATTTCAAACCTGCTTTTATTATTTCAAAAATTACTAGAAGGTTTGTAAAACATGAAAATATTGTAGAGACCTTTAATCAATTTAGGCTCCATAAGTTTTCGAGTTTTCAAAAATATTTAAAACCTTTTGAATTCATTTTCAAAGAGGGAGGGTATTAGGGTGTTAGGGTTTTTAGTTTCCTTTTCTTGCATGCATTTTAAGGGATGATGCTCATGAATACACAATCAAAGCCCTAATTTAAGATTAGCTAAAACTGGGGCGTTACATCCCTACTCCTGCTTGTCTGCTCTTGGAATTAACGAAAGAATCGAAGATTATAGGGGTGCGTAGATGTGATCTGGCGAGAGCTGTGGAAACTAGGGTTGTGTGTTCTCCTCCTCGCCGCCCCCTCCTAGCCTTATATAGATAGGCTAGGTCTCGGGTAGCAGGTCGAGTCGGTTACAAATTAGGGTTTGCCCCTTTAAACTTTCTATCTTAAGCTTCATCTTGCCTCGCAAACAATCGAAGAGTCCGTCGATCATCCAAATTCTGTATTGGGCCTTGGCAATGCCGTGGGCTCCTACCGTATCCGGGCCGTATATACCAAACTTGAGTACCTGTAGGGTATACCCATGTCAGCGTTGCTATCATGTATGTACGGTGTTGCTACCGACTGTGGGTGGCTTTTGCTACCATGGGTGTACACTGTTGCTACGAACGGCAGACGGCTCTGCTACTTGGGTCTACGATGTTGCTACCATGAGTGCATGATGTTGCTACCTTGAGCGAAGCGGGGGCTGGTTTTGCTACATACTCATTTATATTTTTCTATGTATTGGTTTTGGGTTTGCTACATTGATGTTCTCCAAACGCTACACTTATTTCTGCACCTATGATTTTCGACGAGATCCTGGGGATGTCTCCAGCGAAAAAAAGTCTACACTAATACAAATTATTTCCTACAATTGTTCTCCGGTTTTGCTATATTAGCAAAATTATTTTGCTACATGGTTTTTGGTGAAACTTCGACGAGGTCTCCTGCGAAATCCTCCGGCGAGTCTTCGGCGAGGTCGGATATGCTACATTACCACAACTTCTTTGCTACGTGGTCTCCGGCGAGGCCCAGTCTGTTTTTCTATTTTCTGGGCCGAACCGGTTTTTTGCTACATGTAGCAAAAGCGGGACTATATGTAGCAAAAACCGTACCGTTTGTAGCAAAAGCGGGATGAAAGGACGAAAATTAGCTCTGATCGTCGATCTGTCTAGAAAAAGTTGGGAAAACATTTTAGAGAGGCTATAAAACGGGATACATTTAAAACAAACATAAATGTGTGTGTTTGGACTCGGAGAAAAACGTTTGAATATGGTTAAACTATGACCTTCCCATTATCTTTTGTTTGGCCATGTTGTCAGTATTTTTCGGTATTCTTTCCCAGCATGGACTAGTTGATCTCGTCTGTACAAGGTCTTCTTGTATCCTCTTCCCCTCTCTACCAAATCCCTAATTCAGCTTCGGCTCCTCCTTTCCAGATCGGAGCTTGTCGTGGGTCTCCTTGCCTCTCTGCCATGGATAGTCACTCTCTCACGCCCCTAATCGGAGCTTGCCGTCACATCTGCCCCTAATCGGAGCTTGCCGTCACATCTGTTGTCCCATTCTTCAGATCGAAGCTCACGTCCCCGTCCTACCCTCTCCCTAGGTTGGTCCATCTCCCATGGATGAGCACGGCCCGCTAGGAGAATCGGAGCAGAGACTGGCATGGGCAGTTGCGTTCTATCTCGCATCCCACGCATGGTAGCCATGTCACAATCGTGTTGTTGCTGGTGGACTTGCTAGAATCATTAAGATTAGTTTGGGATTAGACGTTAGTTCTGAAGATTGAGGTATGCACGCCATCATTCGACTTCTTCGTCAGGTTAGAGTCCAGCTCAGACTACGAGCGAGTCTTCTGCATTCTTCTTGTTAATTCGAGTGCAGTGGAGAGAAAATGAGCTTCCTCCGTTGGCATTACACATGTGGGTGCGATGATCGCTTGGAGTAGCTTCGTTTTCGCTCAAAACTCGGTTTCGATGGCCTCACTTTGGATACTTGGGAACCGGGGGACCTCAATCAAGTCGTCAATAGCCTTGGCGGCAAACTGGTAGAGATTGTGCCACCGAGCGACATATGGATCATCAAGGTAAACACATGGCTGAAATATCCAGATTTTGTTCCAAAGACGTACGAGGTGGAGATTACTAGGAAGGCAATGCGACAGATTAAAGGCAAGCATCCAGTCATCGTCTACTTGAAGGAGATTCTAGACACCGTCCCTGGAGTTCAGGAGCTCGACGAGACGAGTAGAAAGCAACCTCGTCACCTCAAGTGTTGGCATGTAAGGGTCGATGGCATAAGACGTCACTGTTTCGCGACAACACACATTTTCGGAGGGGAAACTGGGCGATGACATGCGGATGATTCTGAATTCTCTCGTCTGAATATTGAGGTTTACAGCAACTGGAGAAAGTGAACTAGGGGTGGAGCAGGTAGTTAGCTTGCATTGTGCATCTGTAATCGTTAGGATTGGACAAGCTACTAATTGTAACGGTTGGAATAAATATGTATCCGCTGACTATGTTGAAATGTATTATGCATTTCTACTGATTTTTAAGTGAACACCCTCTGAGTTATGATTACAAAGTTGTATGGATTTTTCTGAATTTGTCAGAATAATGCACTGAATTTGCATTGGAAATGTATAGGGATGTCGTAATGAATGGGCAGATAAGCACCTTATTTGTAGTGAGAATGCACTTTTGTGCTTGAATTGTTTTATTGAACATTTACTGAGTTGTGTTCGCAGTGGTATATCAATTTGTATAAAATATGCAGTGAAAATTCAATACATACATGTTGGCTAAATTTTAACTGAATTTTGTTGGTCTGCACTAATTAACTTTAACAATTGACTGAATTTAGCTGCGAGTACTTATTGAATAGATAAGAAACTTGATAATATTTGTTACGTCGGGACGTAATATACGGTGGTTACATAAAAGTGGACTAAAATTTTCAAAAGTTTTTGAACAAACCTTTAGCCTTGCCTTTATAAAAGCTATTCTTCAGAGCTAGTCTGGACTACACTATTCTAAACTGAAGAAACTACACCAGACATCCTCATAAAAATTGATGGTCTAATTTCCTAACAAGTATAAGAGTTCAGTGGTCAATCAAGCGCAACTGAATGATTACATGCCCGCCAAACTTCAATAGATCTGCATTGTTCATGCAAATCGAAGGCGAGCCGCAGGCGGCGCAAGCACTACCATTTCATTGTGAATAGTCGTGCCGTTGCAATGATTTCTTCGAATGAGAACTCTGGCATCCGCCGGCAGGGATCATATGTACCAATGAATCAGAACCTGAAGACCGGATCGGAGTTGTTGTTCTCCGTCACCAATGTATGTCGAACCCTCCAGATGAGGGATTTCAAAGAATGCTCATTGTCGCGCTTGGGCCTCCATCGGTGGGTCGGGTGGATGATCTCTGTCGCGTGACGGTGTTTCCCCACTATCCCGTAATGCGGCAGCAACGCACTCGCTGAAGCCTGAAAGCGTGAGTTCCATGACCTTGGCAGAACCGATTTCAAGGGTTTGATCGCTAGGTGACATGCCTATAGACATGCAATGCGTCGAGCTCTTCCGTGCTTCTTTCCTATGCATCGAGCACTCAAAATCTCCATTGTAGGCTTGGTTGCCAACGTGTGCTTGGCCTCCGCAACTACCTTGGTGCCCCATAGTGAAATCACCGCAGCCGTCGTTGCTTGCATGCGCCCGCGGCCAACCTGTGGAAACCATATGTCTCAGAGGGCAATGAGAAACCAACCTTGGAGTAGAGCTTCATGGTTTTCCTCAACGCGGCTGCATACCCCAACCGGAGTGACGCCATTAAGAGAACCTAAGTGGAGCGGGA
The DNA here is from genome assembly GCA_916181665.1 of Avena sativa. Taxonomy (NCBI): domain Eukaryota; kingdom Viridiplantae; phylum Streptophyta; class Magnoliopsida; order Poales; family Poaceae; genus Avena; species Avena sativa. The sequence continues at coordinate 174,187,807 of OV702290.1, read as the reverse complement.
GCATATGGATGGATCTCTGGAGGTGGAATGGGGGGTGACAGCGGGTCTAGCCACGTGGCCGCAAATATGTTCTGTTATTTCTGAAGAAAATAAAGTTCTGAACTCGTCGATTTATGCTTTCTCGCTTTATTTCCCTTTTTAGCTAAATTCGTGGCTTGGTATGGTCACCGGATCCACTTGTCATGGCGATACTCACCGGATCCATCAATGTACTAGGATATGGGGAAGAGAGAAAATCATTGGTTCCATTTTCACTTCCATTCCCCTTCCCACTCTTCGTCTTTCATGAAATAAAAAATTCTAACACAAGGAACAGAGCGAATCCACACTCGTGCCCCTGCCCCTCCCCCTCTAGCGAGCAGACGACTGACTAGTCCTCGTTGATTCAGGTTGTATTTTCTCATGTGAGTACATGTAGCCATTCTCCTTCAAATATAGTATCCCTTTAAAATAAATAGTTTAGGAGCACTGCTACACGTACGACAATTTGAATACGATTTTGGTACGACTTAGCACAACATCCGTTGATCAAACCTTATATCACTTTTAATCACCATTCATTTACCCATCGTACAAAAATCGTACGTGGTTTAGTCGTACGTGAGGTAGTTCCGATAGTTTAGTATCAAGAACCAACCCGTAGTTGGATGGTTAGTAGGGCAGTGGTACACCCAGCTCACCAAAGTTCAAACCCCAGGGTTAATGTTTTGGTGTCTCATAAAGGCGGTATATTCTTTCAGTGGGTGTGGGAGGCGATGTTCCCGTCGATAGCGAGTCACCTACAGTGACTTCGTCAATCTCAAGACCCGCCGGCTCAGTCTCTCGGAGGTGCTCATAGGGGTGAGTGTATGTACGCATGATATTTTTTGGCAGAAGTAGCTTATGAACTCATGTGCTCTACTGCAATTTGTAGTATATTGAGTCCTCTTTTATATAAATTTAAATTGGAAGTAATATCTAGTTACTAGCTTAGACTATGCATTTCTAAATTTTCTTTCTCGTGTATTTTTTGTCCTTTTTGTGAAACCGTAAAAGACAAAGGAGTTGATGACTACGCAGCGAGCTAGAAAAAGGAGCTTGATACGTGCATTTTGCAATATCATATTTGCATCATATAGACTTGGGTTTCATAGTTGATAGACTCCTATATGCGCCCCTTCGGTATATTCTTTCAGTGGGAGTGGGAGGCGACGTTCCCGTCGATAGCGAGCCACCTGTGATGACTTCGTCAATCTGAAGATCCGCCGGCTCAGTTTCTCGGAGGTGCTCATAGGGGTAGGCTATGCGTGCGTGTATTCATAAGAGTGAGTGTATGTACACATGATATTTTTTGGCAGAAGTAGCGTATGAACTCATGTGCTCTACTGCAATTTGAATTGGAAGTAATATCTAGTTACTAGCTTAGACTATGTATTTCTAAATTTTCTTTCTCGTGTATTTTTATGTCCTTTTGTGAAACCGTAAAAGACAAAGGAGTTGATGACTACACAGCGAGCTAGAAAAAGGAGCTTGATACGTGCATTTTGCAATATCATAATCATATAGACTTGGGTTTCATAGTTGATAGACTCCTATATACGCCCCTCCGGATGTGGACGGTAACCAGAAAATTTTATTATATCGTCGTAGCATATTTATGTTTAATAAAAACTAGTTGAATACCCGTGCTTCGCTACGTTTTTTGAAACATATATATGTTTCTGATTCTATTCGCATATATATTCATCATGGTTCTTGTCTTCTCTAAAAATGAAATATGATGGAGCTGACAAACAGAATATACACGTTGGGATTGAACTCGTGAAAACCTTATATCTAGTAAATGAACATTGCTTATTCTTACGATAAAAAACCAACGTCATGAACCTGTTGTAATAATACTTTCTCCGACCCATATTAGTTGACTTGAATTTTTCTAGATTCGGATGTATCTAGTACTAAAACATGTCTAGATACATCCGAATCTAGACAAACTCGAGTCAATTAATATGGGTCGGAGGGAGTATGTAATACTTTATTCGTCCAAATTAGTTGACTCAACTTTGTCTAGGTACCCTTGTATTTAGACGTGTTTTAGTTTCTAGATACGCGTGTATGTAGATAAAGTCGAGTCAATTAATTTAGGGTAGGGAATGGTACTCCCTCTGACCTATATTAGTTGACTTGGATTTGTCTAGATTCGAATGTATCTAGACATGTTTTAGTGCTAGATACATCCGAATCTAGACGAATTCAAATCAACTAATATGGATCGAAGAGAGTATATTAAATGAACTAAGCACACTAAGAGATCCGGTGGTTGAATGCTACGACCCTTTGAATGGGACCTCACTCTCCGTCCACTTTTGTAAAGGTAGTTGGTGCAAGACATGGTTGTCAAATACCTGAAGATTTTGAAGAAGTGAAAGGCAATCACCATGGGAAACTATAAACAGAGAAAACAAATTAAATTCTTTAGGCACTGTCAACATCCGGATTTTTAATCCCAGATGCCTGTTATGCCATACATCGCAATCCCAGGATTACCATTTTTGCGAGACATAACAGATTGGATATTACAGTACATCATCCATTACAAACCATAATAAGGTCTTACACAAATAAATGATCTCATGATCCATCCTTAGTACAATCAAGTAGCGGAATAAATAGCGTAGCGGTGGGGTCCATCTTCAGAGTCACAGGCAATGCTGACGATGGGAGATAGTCCTAGTTATCATAGCCGTCATGCTATCCTTCATCTTGGTAGTCTCCTTCATAGTCTGGTCATAGGAATAGCCAGGGACAAAAGCCATGAGCACTCTTTAAGTACTCGCAAACTACCACTAACAAGTAGGATAGTTCTAGTAGGAATGCTAACTCTAAGTTTATTTACAAAGTTCAATTTGAAACCTAAGCTGAGTTCAGAACTAAAAAAAGATAAAAGAAATTTGAAAATACTTAAGTGGGAACTTAGTTATCATAGTCACAACTCTGTTGTGGTCAAGTCATGTCACAATTCATTTTATAAGTCATTTTGAAAACATCTGACAACGGAACAGTATGGCCACTCCAACTGTCCATAACCGCGGACGCGGCTATTCGAATAGTTTGACACTCTGCAGAGGTGGTACACTTTCACCACAAGATTTGATACATCTGTCAGGGATAACCCTGAATCATTATACTTAGTATGCAGATAATCAAACATAACCTTTCCTTTGCACACTCTAGTATAAACACCTCTCCTATGAGCATGGCCTCCCAACCATGACCATCTGTCATCTTGGGCACTGCATAGGTGGACAACATTGAGAGGGTAGCCTCAGCTCAAACCTCTCCCGCGAGGGAAACTAATACTAATGCATATAAACTTCTGGCTAAGCCTTACCCAATTCAGGTATTGTGGTTGTACGGTAAAAATTGGAATGATATCGCATCCGAACCCAACCATCAGTTTTTATAAAAGGGCTAAGGCTCATGCCTCAAAATTTTCATCATCATCATAAACCATTTGTGTTTCTCAACACATGTCAAAACATCTCAATAGAATGACTCATCATTCCAAGGTTTTCACAAGTCATTTTCACCAAGTATTCCCATCTAAAGTGAATCAAGTTTTGGGTTTTGTTCCAACTACTAAGTTAAGAGTGTTCACTAATGTGGGATGCTAATCTTAATCTCATGCCATAGAATTACATCTAAGTCTAACTAGATAGGTCAAGTTTTATACTCTTTATGCTACCTTTCAACAAGTAAAGGACTTGGGTAAAATAAAGAAGGTAAAGCTTGTAAATAAACTTGGAATAAGTATAAGTCAAAATGATATAACCAAAGCATGCCTAATGTCCTTGCTTAGGTTATATAGCTTAATTCTAGCTTGCAAACAATAGCTTGCTCAGTTTACTGGAAGTGCTAGGCTTGCCTTGGGTAGTGCAGTGGTTGAAGTTTTCTTCCTCCTCCTCTTGGTAGAACTCCTCCTTCTCGTAGATTTGGTCGATACTATCGTCTATAAATACATACGGGATACACAATCACCAAATAATACTTAACTAGTCTACTTAGCACACTAAGGCACACATTTGATGATCTAGTATCATCACAAACATCACAAGGTTTAATGCACTAGCTTCATTCTTTTTATTTGAGAAAAGTAATTTCTACTCATTGAAATTAACTAAGATTTAATATTCTCGAATTAAAATATGGGATCATGTGGACACATGTCATCACCACAAATTCTAACATATGGGAATGTGATTTAAAGGTTGCATCATATTTTAATAAGTTCAAGTTTAATAAATAATGATTTAAAGTGACTAGAAATGCCTATATAGCATTATTTTGGTACTAGTCCAAAGTCACTGCATGCAAACCTTAATATTATTACATATTCAGATAGGTATGGTTAATTGTGATTTTTGAGAGTTGGAATCAACTCAAAAGCTATTATGGTTGATTTTATAAAAATGTTTGAATGTGCAAAGGTTTCTATTTTGTTATTTTAACTAGGAGAGATCTCTAACTCTAAAAGATTTAAATCCAACGGTCTTGGATAGATATTTTCAGTAGCTTTCCAAAAAAATTGGAATCACTCAATTTGGTTCAGTAAAACTCTCTGAAATGATTTTTAAACTAAGGGACAAAATTGATTCTAAATCTAAATAGAAAAACCTATATTTGAATCTACGGGCTTAGGCGGGAAACTAAGTGGTGCTCCGCGGCGTAGAGGGCGACTGATAGGGGGTCCCGCATGTCAACGGCGCTTAAAACCCGAAGCGGTACAGGACGGTCTGGGCCACACGATTAGAACACAGATCGACGGCTCACGGTCGTCGTCGACGACGGACTCGTCGCCGACGAGACTAAACCCTAAAAGGCTGGTGGGGTCTACTAGGGACATACCAGGGCTCCAGCTAGTGCGGCGAGGCGGGCAAACGAACTGGTGGACGAAGGCGGACTCAGGCGAGGTCACGGCAGGGGCTGAGGTAGACGAAATCGACAGGGACTTCTCCTCCTCTGCAGCGGCTACCTCCGGCGCAATTCCGGTGAACGGCGGCTCGAGCGGCTCCGCCGAGAGAGGGGAAACGGTCAGTGGAGAGAGGGGAGTGAGATGGTGTGAAGAAATGGTGCTGGGGTGGCCTCCTTATATAGGTTCGACAAGGGGACCGACGGGTGTGGACTGGCATATCCGGCGAGGGCGGTACAGAGGGCTACCGGCATTGGCGAGATAGGTGGACAGTGGGCGGTCTGCTGGCGGTCCTCTACGGTGCAATGACACGGCTAGGGGCGGTGCCTAACAGTCGGGGGCTTCCCGCGCTCTAGGAGACAAAGGCGATGCTCGACGCAGCTCCCGGTGACTGTGGGTCGCGCAGCGGTGCACGGCCGTGTCTGGCGGGGTGCTGGGTTGATGGTGGAGCGGCATGCGCGATTTGGTGTTGGGGCATGGTCTCAGGCGTGCTGGCGGTGATCGCGCTCTAGCGCGCTCTGGCTGCACGCAGAGAGAAAGGGCGGAGAGGTTGTGGGGTGGTCCAGTGGCTATCTAGGGCCGTGGGGGTGGACCGTGGGCGGCGGTGAGGTCACACCTCACTCCCTGGAGCGGCGGAGACGGGCTGGCGGTCTGCTGCGGCTCGGGCACAATCGGCCGGCGATCATGGTGTCGGGGCGGCATGGCACTGGCGCCAGGGGCTAGGGATAGGGGTGGTTTTGGTCTGGTTGGGCCTGAGGGAGACCAAGGTGATCAATGCACACCAATTGGCTCGACAATATTTGCTCCTAAACAGTATTAGTTAGGCCAAAAATTCTCTGTCTGCCACCTGTTCGATCAAATGGCCGCATGAGAGAAGTTTTGAATTTTTGAAAGATTTTTGGTGGAGTGGTGTAACTTATGCTTAAGCATCTAGGTTTGCTTGGGATTTTGAAATGGAGTTCATTTGAGTGATTTTTGAGAAAGTGGTATCTAGACATATGAATTAGATTCAATTTTCTACTGTCATTTAAAATTAGTGTTTGATGGTTTTTGGGATGAAACAAAGTGGGCCTTGGTACATCACTACTTTCACTAGCAAGGGGTGCAAAGAACCACAATTGTTTCTGTTTAGATTTGAGTGCTAGGAATAGCCAAAGTAGGCTATGTGATTAAAATGGCAAAAGTGACCATTTTCTTATTTAATTCTTTTTGATTTATTTTTCTTTGGGATTTGCTTGGGGATGATCTAGATGATGTGTAATTCACCTTAGAGTCATTTTACAATCAATAGATCACTCAATCATGGCAATTCAAAACCACTCCTATTTAAATGCACACACATACGAATGCTTAAAGATTTTTAAATGGAAAAGTTTTTGTTAACCCTAAATTGGGTAGATTTGATCTTGATAACTTGGATTAAAGTTTTGGGATGTTACAAACCTTCCCCCCTTAAACAAAATCTCGTCCCGAGATTTAAGAAAGAAAACTAGGAACTAAAGAGATCTGGGAACTCAATCCTAATGTAATCTTCTCGCTCCCAAGTGGCTTCCTCTTCGGTATGGTTGCTCCATTGAATCTTGAGAAATTTGATACTCCGGGTCCTAGTGGTTCTGTAGGCTTCCTCCAAGATACGGATGGGAACTTCACGATACGTCATATCTTTGTTGATATCAACCACTCGATGATCGATGTTCTTGAAAACTTCGGTCATCTTCGGCACTTCTAAGCATTTGCGAAGTAACGAGATATGGAACACATTGTGGATGGCTGACATCTCTTCTGGCAGTTCTAGTTGATATGATACTTATCCTCGACAGTTCAGAATTTTGAAGGGTCCAATATATGTGGGGGCTAACTTTCCTTTCAGACTAAAACGCTGGGTTCCCTTCAATGGCGAAACCTTGAGATACACAAAATCTCCGACATTGAAAGTCAGGTCTCTCCTTCTCTTGTCAGCGTAACTTTTCTGACTGGATTGGGCGGTCTTGAGGTGCTCCCGGACTTTGTGAACTTTCTCCTCGGCTTCTCGGAGAATGTCGGGTCCGAAAATCTGACTCTCTCCTACGTGCGACCAATTCAAAGGGGTACGACACTTTCTTCCATATAGAAACTCAAATGGTGCCATTTGCAAACTGGCTTGATAACTGTTGTTATATGAGAATTCTGCAAAAGGCAGACAATCTTCCCATTTTGATCCATATTCAAGCACACAAGCTCTCAACATATCTTCTAGAATTTGGTTGACTCTTTCAGTCTGTCCATCGGTTTGCGGGTGATAAGCGGTGCTGAAATTCAACTTGGTTCCTAATCCTTCCTGGACTTTCTACCAAAATCTCGAGGTAAATTGGATTCCTCGATCTGATAGTATGGTCTTGGGGGTTCCATGCAGACTAACAATTCTAGCAATAGACAGCTCTGCTAGCTTTGAACTCTGGTAAGTTGTCTTGACAGGTATAAAGTGAGCTACCTTGGACAGTCTATCAATGATGACCCAGATTGAGTCATTTCCCCTACTCGAAGTTGGCAATCCGGTGATAAAGTCCATTCCGACGGAATCCCATTTCCATTCCGGAATCAGCAAAGGTTGTAACAGTCCTGCAGGCCTCTGATGTTCCGCTTTGACTCTCTGACAGATATCATAGTTGGGGATGTAGCTTCCAATTTCTCTCTTCATCTTGTGCCACCAATATTGCTCTTTCAAGTCTTGATACATATTCGTTCCTCCGGGGTGGATAGAATAAAGAGTATCATGAGCTTCTTGCATGATAACTTGCTTCAGCTCCAAATATGCTGGCACACAGATACGGCCTTTGTACCACATAACTCCTTCGTCTTCGGTGAATCCAGGTACCTTTCCTGTACTAATACGACGTTTGATTCTGTTGATACTTTCATTTCCCTTATGGGCTTCCTTGATTTAGTAATCAAAGTGGGTTGAAGTTCAATGCTAGCTAAGAATCCTTTGCTAACTAGTTCAGTCCGGAACTGCTCCAACTCCTCATACAAACTTGGCTGCTTCTCCTTGATCATGGTGATTAGCCTACACGGCAATCTGCTAAGAGCATCCGCTACCACATTGGCTTTGCCGGGGTGATAGTGAATGTCAAGGTCATAATCCTTGATTAACTCTATCCATCTCCTTTGCCTCATATTCAGCTCCTTGTAAGTGAAAATATACTTCAAGCTTTTGTGATTCGAGTAAATCTCACAGCGATTACCCATCAGATAATGACGCCAGGTCTTCAATGCCAAAACTATGGCTGCTAACTCAAGATCATGGGTCGGATAGTTCTGCTCATGCTGCTTCAGTTGTCGAGACAGATAGGCGATGACTTTGCCTTCTTGCATCAATACACATCCGAGACCAATCTTGGATGCATCACAATACACATCAAACGGCTTCTTGATATCTGGCATGATCAATATTGGGGCTGAAATCAATCTCTTCTTCAGCTCCTGGAAACTGGCTTCACATTTGTCGGTCCATTCAAACTTCTTGTCCTTCTTCAAAAAATGGGTCATGGGTCAGGCGATGCTTGAAAATCCTTCGACGAACTTGCGGTAGTATCCCGCTAATCTGAGGAATGCACGGACTTGGGTTTGAGTGGTTGGGGCTTCCCATTCTTCGACATCTTTGATCTTGGCGGGATCAACAGCGACTCCTTCGGCAGACACAGTATGTCCTAGGAATCCTACTTCTTTCAGCCAAAACTCACACTTGCTGAACTTGCCATACAACTGATGCTCTCTAAGGGTTTCAAGGATGATTCTCAGATGTTGATCATGCTCTGCTTCTAACTTGGAGTAGATAAGGATATCATCGATAAACACAACAACAAACTTATCCAGAAAATTCATAAAGATCTTATTCATGAGATTCATGAAATAAGCAGGGGCATTGGTTAATCCAAAAGACATAACCGTATACTCGTATAAATCATAACGAGTAGTGAAGGCAGTCTTCGGAATATCCGTTGCACGAATCTTAAGTTGGTGATAACCAGTCCTAAGATCGATCTTAGAGAATACATTCGCTCCAGTCAACTGATCAAATAGATCCTCTATCTTTAGCAATGGGTACTTGTTTTTGATGGTGACATCATTCAGCTTCCTGTAATCAGTGCACAGACGGTTGCCTCCATCTTTCTTGTCGACGAATAACACTGGAGATCTCCATGGCGATGCGCTTGGTTGAATCAAGCCTATTGCCAACATAGCAATAGACAACTCTGCTAGCTTCGAACTCTGGTAGGTTGTCTTGACAGGTATAAAATGAGCTACCTTGGACAATCGATCAACGATGATCCAGATTGAGTCATTTCCCCTACTAGAAGTAGGCAAACCGGTGATAAAGTCCATTCCGACGGAATCCCATTTCCATTCCGGAATCTGCAATGGTTGCAATAGTCCTGTGGGTCTCTAATGTTCCGCTTTGACTCTTTGACAGATATCCCGCTTGGCGATGTAGCTTCCGATTTCTCTCTTCATCTTGTGCCACCAAAATTGCTCTTTCAAATCTTGATACATCTTTGTTCCTCTAGGGTGGATAGAATAAAGAGTTTCATGAGCTTATTGCATGATAACTTGCTTCAGCTCCGAATCTGCTGGCACACAAATACGGCCTTTGTACAATAGAACTCCTTCGTCTTCAGTGAATCCAGGTACCTTTCCTGTACCAATACGACGTTTGATTCCGTTGATACTTTCATTTCCCTTCTGGGCTTCCTTGATTTGGCTAATCGACGTGTGTTGAAGTTCAATGCTAGCTAAAAATCCTTTGCTAACCAACACAGTTTTGAACTGCTCCAACTCCTCATACAAACTTGGTTGCTTCTCCTTGATCATAGTGTTTAGCCTACACGGCAATCGGCTAAGAGCATCCACTACCACATTGGCTTTGCCGGGGTGATAGTGAATGTCAAGGTGATAATCCTTGATTAACTCTATCCATCTCCTTTGCCTCATATTCAACTCATTCTGAGTGAAAATATACTTCAAGCTTTTGTGATCGGAGTAAATCTCACAGCGATTACCCATAAGATAATGACGCCATGTCTTCAATGCCAAAACTATGGCTGCTAACTCAAGATCATGGGTCGGATAGTTCTGCTCATGCTGCTTCAGTTGTCGAGACAGATATGCGATGACTTTGCCTTCTTGCATCAACACACATCCGAGACCAATCTTGGATGCATCACAATACACATCAAACGACTTCTTGATATCTGGCATGATCAATATTGGGGATGAAATCAATCTCTTCTTCAGCTCTTGGAAACTTGCTTCACATTTGTCGGTCCATTCAAACTTCTTGTCCTTCTTCAACAATTGGGTCATGGGTCTGGCGATGCTCGAGAATCCTTCTACGAACTTGCGGTAATATCCCGCTGATCCGAGAAATGCACGGACTTGGGTTTGAGTGGTTGGGGCTTCCCATTCTTCGACATCTTTGATCTTGGCGGGATCAACAGCGACTCCTCCAGCAGATACAATATGTCCTAGGAATCCTACTTCTTTTAGCCAAAACTCACATTTGCTGAACTTGGCATACAACCGATGCTCTCTAAGGGTTTCAAGGATGATTCTGAGATGTTGCTCATGATCTTCTTCTGATTTGGAGTAGATAAGGATATCTTCGATAAACACAACGATAAACTTATCTAGAAAGTTTATAAAGATCTTATTCATGAGATTCATGAAATAATCAGGGGCATTGGTTAATCCAAAAGACATGACCGTATACTCGTATAATCCATAACGAGTAGTAAAGGCGGTCTTCGGAATATCCGTTGCACGAATCTTACATTGGTGATAACCAGTCCTAAGATCGATCTTAGAGAATACATTTTCTCTAGTCAACTGATCAAATAGATCCTCTATCTTTGGCAATGGGTACTTGTTTTTGATGGTGACATCATTTAGCTTCCTGTAATCGGTGCACAGACGGTTGCCTCCATATTTCTTGTCGACGAGTAACACTGGCGATCTTCATGGCGATGCGCTTGGTTGAATCAAGCCTGTTTCCAACATAGCATCCAACTGCTTCTTCAATTCCACTAACTCCGAGGGGTTCATACTATAGGGTCTCTGGGCTATGGGTCCGGTTCCGGGGATTAGTTCAATAATGAACTCAATATCCCTATCCGAGGGCATACCGGGCAATTCATCTGGGAATATGTCGGGGTATTCATAGACTACTCTGACTTGGTCAATGGTGGGTAGGGCTAGAATCTTATTACACTTGAATTGACGGGGCAAGGTTTCAGATATATGCTCTACTGATACTCCAGAGCTACTGGTCATGGTGATGGCTTTCTTGGCACAGTCTATCAACCCTTTATGCTTTGACATCCAATCCATTCCTAGTACTACTTCCAAACCTTTGGTTCCAAGTACTATTAGATTAGCATAAAAATCTATCCAATGTATTCTGATAGGCACATCTTTGCAAATTTTTCTAGCTTTTGTAGTTTAACTAGGGATTTGAACTATGATGACATGCTTCAAGTTGGTTGGGTGAATCTTACTAGTGCATGCAAATACTTCTGTGACAAATGAGTGCGATGCTCCAGAATCAAACAACACTCTTGCTAAAACTGAGTTGACAGAAAACATACCCAACACTACCTCTGGCGCTTCTTGGGCTTCTTCGGCGTTCATGTGGAAGAGATGGCCGTTGCGGTTGTGAGGGTTCCCTAGGGCGAATCTTCTTCCTGGTTAAACACGACGCTGCTATTGAGCTAGGGCATTCACATTTGAAGTGGTGGCAATCTTCTTGGGACACTCATTGGAATAGTGGCCCTTCACTCCACACTCGAAACAAGTGATCCGAGACTTGTCTTTCGCTGCCATGGGCACCGCATTGCTTCTAGTTCTAGGTGCAGTGTTGTTGTTGTTGTTGTTCTTGGGTGGCGCACGGTTGAAATTGATGGTGTTCCCGAGGTGATTGTTGTTTCCTCCAGACTTCACATTTCCTCCGCTATGGTTGGGGTAGCTTGGGCGAGACATTGGAGGTCGGTTGTTCCTCGGTGCATATCCTGCTGAAGGGTTGGGACGGTACTTCTGGTGACTGTTGGATCCAGCTTGGTGCATCATACGACGTTTGCGGTTGTCGTTTTCCTGGTTAAGCTTCCTTCCATATGAATGGCAGAGTCGACTAGCTCTTCGAGATCCTGGAAATGGATGTTGATGAGGACAGTCTGCATCTCATCATGCAGTCCGTTCAGGAATCTCTCCTTATTCTTGGCCTCCGTGTTGATCTCATCTGGTGCATACCTGGCAAGGGATAGGAATTTTTCACGGTACTCCACTACAGTCATTCTGCCTTGCTTCAACTCTCTGAATTCATCCCTCATTCGGGTGACTAGACCCTGCGGCACGTGGGTGCGGCTGAACTTGATTTTGAAGGCTTCCCATGTCATTACTTGACCATGGTTCATTGTGCGGACGCTGTTCCACCATGCTCTTGCATCTCCTGCCAAATAGTGGGTGGCAAAAAGAACCTTCTCGTTGGCATCCACTCCTGCTACTTCTAAGTTGTCTTCCATTGTCTGCAACCAGTCATTAGCATCCAGGGGGTTCTCTGAAGTACTAAATATTGGGTGATTGGTATTCTGGAAGTTTTTGAGTTTGGATCCATGATGATCCTGATTTCCATGGTTCTGGTTGTTGTGAGCCATCTGGGCAATCTGCTGCAGTGTTGCTAGATTAGCTTGGCGCTCTGTCCTGCTTGCTTCATGGTTTGCAATGAGAGTCTGCAGAATCTGCAGCATTGGGTCTTGCGATGAGCTGCTCCCTCCTTGGTTTCCACGAGTCATCTAAATATTGAGGTAGATAAAGGGGTAAGAGGGAAAATTCTATGGTTTATGGTTTTGATTTCAAAGATAAAACTTTGAGTTTGACTCAGGTTTTTGCAACTAACTTCTTTTCATTCATTCAAGCAAAGCACACGATACAAACACACACACACACCACAACATCAAAGGAAAACAGATGGTTTTAAAAACCATTCTGTAAGCTATGATACAATGGGACCGATACTCCTCATGCTACGACAGTGCCCTAGTGCATCTACTCATCATCGATGAAGTCGGAGTCATCATCGTCGGTGTAGAAGTCCACGGCATCTTCCTCCAGAAAGTCATCATCATTGCTGAGATAGGAGTCCATATCCCCTTGGATATCTTCACCTTCCTCTTCCTCTTCTTTTGCTGCGAGCTGAGCTTCTTGCTCCTTGATGGTCTTCTCGAGGTCGGCCACCTTCTTGCAAAGAAGTTCGATGGTGCAGTCCTTCTTGGCGCGTTGACGGCGCAGAGACTGACGATCCTAAACTAGCAGTGAGAAAGTCTGGACCTTCTAGGCGGCAATGGAGAGGTTGTTGTTGGCCACCTCTCTAGCATTGTCCAACTCCTTCTATCTGTTGTATAGTAGGAAGTCAAGGTTCTCCACTTGACGCTTCAGTATTGGGTGACTTGGCATCTCTAGCGGCATTCCCATGGAATCACGCCTTGCATAGTGAATAAAGTGGGTTCCTTGTATTAGGTTGACACTGAGGGCACACAGACGTGCGAGAGCTTCATGCATTGCTCTGGCTAATCCATCTAGCCAGTTGTTCTCTCTCACGGAGAACCGAATCCTCCCAGATACTGGTGCTTCTATCTTGCCTCGAAGATCAGCAGTCACTAGCCATTGTAAATCTCCTCCTGGTGGACCCGGGAGTTGAGCTCCAAGGAATTCCGGATGAGGATGCTCCAAGAACTCAGACAGTGAATCCAGATCCCTCTCAAAGATCAGTTGGCCTCCGTTGCGCAACTGGTAGAACTTGCTATATTGAGCTTCCATCTATAAGAATTTAGGATGAGAAAGTTAGTGAAGTGATCAAGTGTGTCAAAGTTTTATGTAGTAATGTAAGAATTTGGAGGACATGAATTTTTTTGAAAGAAGGAATTCCCAAGGGTAAGAGAGAAAATAGTTTTCATAAGTACTCACTTTGGTTTTTGAAACTAAGTTTTTGTTCGGACATCCAATCTAACTAGGGTCTCCTATGGTCAGGATGGCTCTGATACCAACTTGTCAACACCCGGATTTTTAATCCCAGATGCCTATTATGCCATACATCGCAATCCCAGGATTACCATTTTTGCGAGACATAACGAATTGGATATCACAGTACATCATCCATTACAAACCATAATAAGGTCTTACACAAATAAAGGATCTCATGATCCAGTCTTAGTACAATCAAGTAGCGAAATAAATAGCGTAGCGGTGGGGTCCATCTTCAGAGTCACAGGCAATGCTGACGATGGGAGATAGTCCTAGTTATCATAGCCATCCTGCTGTCCTTCATCTTGGTAGTCTCCTTCATAGTCTGGCCATAGGAATAGCCAGGGAAAAAATCCATGAGTACTCTTTAAGTAATCGCAAACTACTACTAACAAGTAGGATAGTTCTAGTAGGAATGCTAACTCTAAGTTTATTTATAAAGTTCAGTTTGAAACCTAAGCTGAGTTCAGAAACAAAGAAATATAAAAGAAGTTTGAAAACACTAAAGTGGGAACTTAGTTATCATAGTCAAAACTCTGTTGTGGTCAAGTCATGTCACAATTCATTTCATAAGTCATTTTGAAAACATCTGACAACGGAACAGTATGGCCACTCCAACTGTCCATAACCGCGGACGCGGCTATTCGAATAGTTTGACACTCTGCAGAGGTGGTACACTTTCACCACAAGATTCGATACATCTGTTAGGGATAACCCTGAATCATCATACTTAGTATGCAGATAATCGAACATAACCTTTCCTTTACACACCCTACTATAAGCACCTCTCCTATGAGCATGGCCTCCCAACCATGACCATCTGTCATCTTGGGCACTGCATAGGTGGACAACATTGAGAGGTAGCCTCAAATCAAACCTCTCCCGCGAGGGAACTAATACTAATGCATATAAACTTCCGGTTAGCCTTACCCAATTCAGGTATTGTGGTTGTACGGTAAAAATTGGAATGGTATCACATCCAAACCCAACCATCAGTTTTTATAAAAGGGCTAAGGCTCATGCCTCAACATTTTCATCATCATCATAAACCATTTGTGTTTCTCAATAGATGTCAAAACATCTCAATAGAATGCCTCATCATTCCAAGGTTTTCACAAGTCATTTTCACCAAGTATTCCCATCTAAAGTGAATCAAGTTTTGGGTTTTGTTCCAACTACTAAGTTAAGAGTGTTCACTAATGTGGGATGCTAATCTCAATCTCATGCCATAGAATGACATCTAAGTCTAACTAGATAGGTCAAGTTTTATACTCTTTATGCTACCTTTCAACAAGTAAAGGACTTGGGTAAAATAAAGAAGGCAAAGCTTGTAAATAAACTTGGAATAAGTATAAGTCAAAATGATATAACCAAAGCATGCCTAATGCCCTTGCTTAGGTTATATAGCTTAATTCTAGCTTGCTAACAATAGCTTGCTCAGTGTGGCATCCCGCAAAACCACTGCTAGAAAATCGCGTTGAATTTGTGCATTGCATCGTCATCATCATGCATTGTTTGCATAAAACTATTTCAGAAAAACCTATTTTGTTTTCCAAACGCCTCGTCTTTCTTCAAACGCCAAAAATCCGGGTCGCCGGAATATTTTGTTTTGCCCGGTATCAGTTTGCAAAAGCCTTGTTTGAAATAAATAAAAATATTTATTATTTTAGCGGGGCAGTCGAACGGGCCGATTGACCCGAACGACCGCCCCAGAAATTAAAACGGTCCAACTACACCCGCCCTTCCAAACCTACAGCTACCTAAAACTCTACCCCAACCCAGCCTCCACATCACCCTGGCCACTCCCCTTGCGCCACCTCACCCTCTCCTCTCCTCCCCTCCAACCAAATCGTGCCACCTCCCCCTCTCTACCCTCTCTCGCTGCCAACACACCCACCCCTGGCCCCCAGCCGGCCACCCCCCCTGCACGCGCCTGCACGCGCCCTACACGCGCCTGCACGCGCCCTACACACGCCGGCACGCGCCCTGCACGCGCCCCAGCCCTCCCTCTCTCTGCACGTGGGCCCCCCCTTCTCCCCTGGCCCACCGCCAGCCTCACCACCCACGCAGCCTGGAACCGACCCCGCACGCGACCCCCACGCGTGTCTCCTTCCTCCTCCGTACCTCGCCGACCGCTCTCGCCTCCCCACTCGACGCCACCGCCTGGCCCCGGTCCTCCCCACGCTCGCCGGAGCCCGCAACCCGCCCCTCCGGCCGCGCCGCGCGCCCCGACGCCCAGCGAGCGCCCCGCCGCCCGCGCCTGATCCCTCGCCGCCGGCGTCCCCGCACGCCGCCTCCCTCCACCGCGCTCTGCGGCCCGGCCCCGCCTTCTTTCCTCTCTGCTCGCCGCCTCCCTCCCCTCCGGCTACCGCCGGCGCGTCGCCTCGCCTCACCCCCTCCTCCCCGCGCGCCCCCTCCTCCGGCCCAGCTCGCCGGCGGACCTCCCCGTCAAGCCCAGCCGCGCCCCCGACGACCCCGCAGCCCCGACAGGTCCCGCGTCCTCCTCGGGCCGCCCCTGCTGCCAGAGCTCCCCGGCGAGCCCGCCATCGCCGTGACCGCCGGCCACCTCAACGCCCCGCGCGTCCTCAGCCCGTTCGCCCCGAGCCGTCCGCCGCTCCGGCTGCGCCCGCCACCGCCGCCGGCCTCCTCCGCGTCCGCCAAGCTCGCCCCAGTAACCGGCCCCACCTCGCCTGACCCGCCACCGTCCTCCTGTGGGCCCTGCCTCCCGTGTGCGCGTCTGCGTGTGCCCGTGTATGTGTGCCATGGAAGTATGCTAATGTTCCCTATGGCCGTCTTGAGGCACCCCAAGCTCGCCAACGGCCTTCGGCGCCGAACCGAGGACACTCGACGAATCTCCGGCAACATCTTCGACAGGGCCAAGATCTACCGTAGGACCCCGAAGATGGATCCCGATGAGCCCCGACGACGAACCAAGTCCGTCAATGATGGACAAGTTGGAACCCCAAGGTCTTCCCCGACACCGAGGACGCCAACACGGGAACGACAAGAACTTCCTCCGGGAACGCCAAGCAATTCCTCAGACTCCAAACCCTGAACCGGAAGAACGCCAAGATCTACCCCAGTAATTCGAGAACGACCCCGGAGCCGAGAACGACCCGTCGAACCCTGGACCCTGTCGAACCCCGAACCC
The DNA here is from genome assembly GCA_916181665.1 of Avena sativa. Lineage (NCBI taxonomy): Eukaryota > Viridiplantae > Streptophyta > Magnoliopsida > Poales > Poaceae > Avena > Avena sativa. Next base: position 174,170,660 of record OV702290.1, on the reverse strand, counting down.
CGGAACCCCAAGTTCGCCGAACCCTAATGTGTGACCCTTTTCCTCGATACCCTATTTTCATAAATGATATCAACTTGTTGCATATTGAATTGTCATACTCGCATGCATATCTGTGGTTTGGGGGCCTTATGCCGATTCACCTAATAATTAAATATGGGGCCCATATGCGGGCAAATCTAGTCTCATATCGGCCTCATTTAAATTTGTGTAGCGAACCCGGTGCTATCTTTTGCCATGTTAATACAACATTTAATTTGCGGGGCTTCTAAACAACATGAACCACCTAAGTAATTGTCGGGACCCCGGTTCCACTTAATATGACCTAATTGCATTGCACCTTTTGCCATGCCATACATCATACATGCATCATGCCGATCTTTTGCCGTAGTATTAAATATTGCATCCGGTGTTTATTCTAGTGTTTTGCTTCTTCGCGGATAAGGCCGTTGAGTTGATGTGAGCTTCGCCCCGATCTCCGGTTGAACCCTTCGACATGTTTTCAGGCGAGCATCTCCCCCTTTCTACCTATCTTACTTTTATAGTATTTATTCCCTCCTGTTGATCTATTGCTATCTGTGTTGCGATGCTCTAGTTTTCGTACCCGTGATATCCCTTGCAGCCTTATATTGCCATGGCCACCTCCTATTACCTGTTGTTTGGTAGATAGCTGGACTTGCGCGTCGTAGTCGCTTGCTCAAGTGCCGCTGCGTGTCGTCAAGTGCCACAGTTGTTGATGTATTGCCGCATGTTGATGTTGGAGATGATCATAGTTTTACTTATCGTTCACTTTAATTCCTGTTTAACAACTAAAATTGAAGTAAGCAGAGGCATCGGTGGGTGATAGATAATATTTGGTTTCCGAACGCCCACTTGTGTCCCGTAGGACCCCGAGTACTTGATACCTGTTCCTTGATTTATCGCGCTATCCACATCCGGGAGGTATATGGGACCCCCCTTAGCCAGAGCTTGATTCAGTCTTATTTCTTGGGGCCACAAACTAGTTTGAGGTTTTATTTACGATCCTGTACTTATGCCATGCTACTGCTTTATTTACGATTGTGCGACAGATAGCACCTGTACTGTTTAGGAATTGTGACCCGTTTTCGCGGTATCGACACCCCGAGTTTTCGGGTTCCCAGTCGCTTACAGCCGGCCCCACAAACCTCGGGTCCGTCTCGAAGCTAGCTTACTTCGTTGCGGGTAAGACTCCAAGGGGTGGCCCCCTGAAATATTTCTGAATCCTGTGATTGCTTTGTCGTGAAAGCCTCGTTGGGTTTTGTTTTGGTTTTTCCGAGGTTGATCGAGTGTGTGTTGCTATTGGTGCACCCCGGCCGGGTAAAACTTTCTGAAAGCCGTGTCCGCGGATATGGACGACTTGGAGCACAGTATCTCGACCATAGACAAGCATAACTAAAGTTTATTGCTATAAATTTGACTTTATAATGACTAGTAATCAGCTTCACTATAATGGAATGGCTAATTAATACTGCCCACAATTGCTTGTTTGGAGTGTCGCTTGCGACCATTTTACCTGACTAGTAAGTATTGCAACTACAACGGAATGGCTAAATAAAAGTACCGACAACTGCTGGGTTTTGGGTTATCTCATGCTATCTATATTTGATTAGTAAGTGTTGTAACTATAACGGAATGGTTAACTAAAAGTGCCCACTGCTTACTTTATCAGGATGATTATCTAAACCTGACTAGTAATTGCTGCAACGATAACTGAATAAATAAAACTGCCAACTGTGTGAGTTCCTCGGTTGACTTCCTCGTTTGGTATCGAGGGGGAAACACCAGGATGGGTTTGTTTGTTGTTAGCTTCAGGTAGGATCCGGATAGGTCCTTCTTACCCCTCTCTGATAACCGCCAGTCGTATCGAGTCTCTATAGGTTGTTTAGTGCATGCTGCCGCTGCCGCTGCCGCTCAGTCCACCATACCTATGTAGGCGAGGACCGCCGAATTCTAGTCTCGCCGTGTACTGGCCTCAGTACTGACGCTCCTCTTTTTCCTTTGCCCTTTGTCGGCACCCCTTTTGTTTAAGCAGGTTTTGAGATCGACGTCGTTAGCAGGGTTACCCTTCCGGCTTGGCCTGGGCAGGGTTATGGACGCCATTGGTTATTCTTCAGGGCTCTTAGCCCCATTTGCATCTTGTCCGTAGTCGGACGCTCTATCGTTTTCAAGGTGATTTGGATCTTTGTATATTATATCTGTATTCTTGACTCTTGAGTCGCTGTTATATATATCTGTTCTGTGGGTCCCATCGAGGACTGTTGTGTAATGTTATTACTTCGTTTTCCACCCGCACGAAAGTGCCTGGTGGGCACCTTTGAATCGTTTCTATGCGGGTTTGGCGAATTTTGCTTAAACTTGCATAGATCCGATTCTGAGGGTGTTACAGAGTGGTATCAGAGCTCAGCAGTTGCGATACCCCACAAGTCCAGCCTGTAGGATAACCTAGCTAACGGCCGCGGTAGAGTGTCAAAACTATTTTGCAAAATCGGTTGGATGGTTCTGATTAGGTCTGATTTACTCCTTACCCCTCTGCTGTTCTCCTCTTATCCCGACGTGTTTTGAATCCGCTCTCTTCTCTCTCTTCGAGTCCAGGAATTCTCGTGGTTGGGTTTCCGTCGTACCGTTAGGGTTTCGCTTCCTCCTCTGATAACGGTGTTCTACCATCCGGTGTTCATGCTTCCTGAGGAATCCGTCTTCTGTGTTGCCATCCTTTGTTCCTTGTTTGGGCTATCCGGTGTTTCCGACGCGACGACATCATCTACGCCAGATCCGATGCAGGTTCTGCATCACTCCTTTGTTCCGAACCTCGCTTGTTGAGATCTTCAGTCTAATTCCGAGAGTTGGTTGCATAATCCGCCTATTCGTGTGCAGAGTAATGGTTTGGGTGCGCGATGGACTGATCACCATCCGACTACTCTTATCATTCGCTCTTGTACATCGAATCAGTGGATCCAGCGATTTTACTCCGTTCACGGAAGCTAGAGGTGGCTTTATTTGTTGATACCTCTACCTTCGACCTTTTGTTCCGGAGTGTTCTCTCGGCTGTCACGGACAACAACCCTTGTTAGTGGTGTCGCGAGAAGACGCAGATCGCCGACCTTCCTTCCGGTACCATGAGGCGGATCTCGAGGGCGAGATCCATTGTTAGTGGTGTCGAATTGTGGCATCCCGCAAAACCACTGCTAGAAAATCGCGTTGAATTTGTGCATTGCATCGTCATCATCATGCATTGTTTGCATAAAACTATTTCAGAAAAACCTATTTTGTTTTCCAAACGCCTCGTCTTTCTTCAAACGCCAAAAATCCGGGTCGCCGGAATATTTTGTTTTGCCCGGTATCGGTTTGCAAAAGCCTTGTTTGAAATAAATAAAAATATTTATTATTTTAGCGGGGCAGTCGAACGGGCCGATTGACCCGAACGACCGCCCCAGAAATTAAAACGGTCCAACTACACCCGCCCTTCCAAACCTACAGCTACCTAAAACTCTACCCCAACCCAGCCTCCACATCACCCTGGCCACTCCCCTTGCGCCACCTCACCCTCTCCTCTCCTCCCCTCCAACCAAATCGTGCCACCTCCCCCTCTCTACCCTCTCTCGCTGCCAACACACCCACCCCTGGCCCCTAGCCGGCCACCCCCCTGCACGCGCCTGCACGCGCCCTACACGCGCCTGCACGCGCCCTACACACGCCGGCACGCGCCCTGCACGCGCCCCAGCCCTCCCTCTCTCTGCACGTGGGCCCCCCCTTCTCCCCTGGCCCACCGCCAGCCTCACCACCCACGCAGCCTGGAACCGACCCCGCACGCGACCCCCACGCGTGTCTCCTTCCTCCTCCGCACCTCGCCGACCGCTCTCGCCTCCCCACTCGACGCCACCCGCCTGGCCCCGGTCCTCCCCACGCTCGCCGGAGCCCGCAACCCGCCCCTCCGGCCGCGCCGCGCGCCCCGACGCCCAGCGAGCGCCCCGCCGCCCGCGCCTGATCCCTCGCCGCCGGCGTCCCCCTCCACCGCGCTCTGCGGCCCGGCCCCGCCTTCTTTCCTCTCTGCTCGCCGCCTCCCTCCCCTCCGGCTACCGCCGGCGCGTCGCCTCGCCTCACCCCCTCCTCCCCGCGCGCCCCCTCCTCCGGCCCAGCTCGCCGGCGGACCTCCCCGTCAAGCCCGGCCGTGCCCCCGACGACCCCGCAGCCCCGACAGGTCCCGCGTCCTCCTCGGGCCGCCCCTGCTGCCAGAGCTCCCCGGTGAGCCCGCCATCGCCGTGACCGCCGGCCACCTCAACGCCCCGCGCGTCCTCAGCCCGTTCGCCCCGAGCCGTCCGCCGCTCCGGCTGCGCCCGCCACCGCCGCCGGCCTCCTCCGCGTCCGCCAAGCTCGCCCCAGTAACCGGCCCCACCTCGCCTGACCCGCCACCGTCCTCCTGTGGGCCCTGCCTCCCGTGTGCGCGTCTGCGTGTGCCCGTGTATGTGTGCCATGGAAGTATGCTAATGTTCCCTATGGCCGTCTTGAGGCACCCCAAGCTCGCCAACGGCCTTCGGCGCCGAACCGAGGACACTCGACGAATCTCCGGCAACATCTTCGACAGGGCCAAGATCTACCGTAGGACCCCGAAGATGGATCCCGACGAGCCCCGACGACGAACCAAGTCCGTCAATGATGGACAAGTTGGAACCCCAAGGTCTTCCCCGACACCGAGGACGCCAACACGGGAACGACAAGAACTTCCTCCGGGAACGCCAAGCAATTCCTCAGACTCCAAACCCTGAACCGGAAGAACGCCAAGATCTACCCCAGTAATTCGAGAACGACCCCGGAGCCGAGAACGACCCGTCGAACCCTGGACCCTGTCGAACCCCGAACCCCGGAACCCCAAGTTCGCCGAACCCTAATGTGTGACCCTTTTCCTCGATACCCTATTTTCATAAATGATATCAACTTGTTGCATATTGAATTGTCATACTCGCATGCATATCTGTGGTTTGGGGGCCTTATGCCGATTCACCTAATAATTAAATATGGGGCCCATATGCGGGCAAATCTAGTCTCATATCGGCCTCATTTAAATTTGTGTAGCGAACCCGGTGCTATCTTTTGCCATGTTAATACAACATTTAATTTGCGGGGCTTCTAAACAACATGAACCACCTAAGTAATTGTCGGGACCCCGGTTCCACTTAATATGACCTAATTGCATTGCACCTTTTGCCATGCCATACATCATACATGCATCATGCCGATCTTTTGCCGTAGTATTAAATATTGCATCCGGTGTTTATTCTAGTGTTTTGCTTCTTCGCGGATAAGGCCGTTGAGTTGATGTGAGCTTCGCCCCGATCTCCGGTTGAACCCTTCGACATGTTTTCAGGCGAGCATCTCCCCCTTTCTACCTATCTTACTTTTATAGTATTTATTCCCTCCTGTTGATCTATTGCTATCTGTGTTGCGATGCTCTAGTTTTCGTACCCGTGATATCCCTTGCAGCCTTATATTGCCATGGCCACCTCCTATTACCTGTTGTTTGGTAGATAGCTGGACTTGCGCGTCGTAGTCGCTTGCTCAAGTGCCGCTGCGTGTCGTCAAGTGCCACAGTTGTTGATGTATTGCCGCATGTTGATGTTGGAGATGATCATAGTTTTACTTATCGTTCACTTTAATTCCTGTTTAACAACTAAAATTGAAGTAAGCAGAGGCATCGGTGGGTGATAGATAATATTTGGTTTCCGAACGCCCACTTGTGTCCCGTAGGACCCCGAGTACTTGATACCTGTTCCTTGATTTATCGCGCTATCCACATCCGGGAGGTATATGGGACCCCCCTTAGCCAGAGCTTGATTCAGTCTTATTTCTTGGGGCCACAAACTAGTTTGAGGTTTTATTTACGATCCTGTACTTATGCCATGCTACTGCTTTATTTACGATTGTGCGACAGATAGCACCTGTACTGTTTAGGAATTGTGACCCGTTTTCGCGGTATCGACACCCCGAGTTTTCGGGTTCCCAGTCGCTTACAGCCGGCCCCACAAACCTCGGGTCCGTCTCGAAGCTAGCTTACTTCGTTGCGGGTAAGACTCCAAGGGGTGGCCCCCTGAAATATTTCTGAATCCTGTGATTGCTTTGTCGTGAAAGCCTCGTTGGGTTTTGTTTTGGTTTTTCCGAGGTTGATCGAGTGTGTGTTGCTATTGGTGCACCCCGGCCGGGTAAAACTTTCTGAAAGCCGTGTCCGCGGATATGGACGACTTGGAGCACAGTATCTCGACCATAGACAAGCATAACTAAAGTTTATTGCTATAAATTTGACTTTATAATGACTAGTAATCAGCTTCACTATAATGGAATGGCTAATTAATACTGCCCACAATTGCTTGTTTGGAGTGTCGCTTGCGACCATTTTACCTGACTAGTAAGTATTGCAACTACAACGGAATGGCTAAATAAAAGTACCGACAACTGCTGGGTTTTGGGTTATCTCATGCTATCTATATTTGATTAGTAAGTGTTGTAACTATAACGGAATGGTTAACTAAAAGTGCCCACTGCTTACTTTATCAGGATGATTATCTAAACCTGACTAGTAATTGCTGCAACGATAACTGAATAAATAAAACTGCCAACTGTGTGAGTTCCTCGGTTGACTTCCTCGTTTGGTATCGAGGGGGAAACACCAGGATGGGTTTGTTTGTTGTTAGCTTCAGGTAGGATCCGGATAGGTCCTTCTTACCCCTCTCTGATAACCGCCAGTCGTATCGAGTCTCTATAGGTTGTTTAGTGCATGCTGCCGCTGCCGCTGCCGCTCAGTCCACCATACCTATGTAGGCGAGGACCGCCGAATTCTAGTCTCGCCGTGTACTGGCCTCAGTACTGACGCTCCTCTTTTTCCTTTGCCCTTTGTCGGCACCCCTTTTGTTTAAGCAGGTTTTGAGATCGACGTCGTTAGCAGGGTTACCCTTCCGGCTTGGCCTGGGCAGGGTTATGGACGCCATTGGTTATTCTTCAGGGCTCTTAGCCCCATTTGCATCTTGTCCGTAGTCGGACGCTCTATCGTTTTCAAGGTGATTTGGATCTTTGTATATTATATCTGTATTCTTGACTCTTGAGTCGCTGTTATATATATCTGTTCTGTGGGTCCCATCGAGGACTGTTGTGTAATGTTATTACTTCGTTTTCCACCCGCACGAAAGTGCCTGGTGGGCACCTTTGAATCGTTTCTATGCGGGTTTGGCGAATTTTGCTCAAACTTGCATAGATCCGATTCTGAGGGTGTTACACTCAGTTTACTGGAAGTCCTAGGCTTGCCTTGGGTAGTGCAGTGGTTGAAGTTTTCTTCCTCCTCCTCTTGGTAGAACTCCTCCTCCTCATAGACTTGGTCGATACTATCGTCTATAAATACATACGAGATACACAATCACCAAACAATACTTAACTAGTCTACTTAGCACACTAAGGCACACATTTGATGATCTAGTATCATCCCAAACATCACAAGGTTTAATGCACTAGCTTCATTCTTTTTATTTGAGAAAAGTAATTTCTACTCATTGAAATTAACTAAGATTTAATATTCTCCAATTAAAATATGGGATCATGTGTACACATGTCATCACCACATATTCTAACATATGGGAATGTGATTTAAAGGTTGGATCATATTTTAATAAGTTCAAGTTTAATAAATAATGATTTAAAGTGACTAGAAATGCCTATATAGCATTATTTTGGTACTAGTCCAAAGTCACTGCATGTAAACCTGAATATTATTACATATTCAGATAGGTATGGTTAAATGTGATTTTTGAGAGTTGGAATCAACTCAAAAGCTATTATGGTTGATTTTATAAAAATGTTTGAATGTGCAAAAGCTTCTGTTTTTTTATTTTAACTAGGAGAGATCTCTAACTATAAAAGATTTAGATCCAACAGGCTTGGATATATATTTTCAGTAGATTTCCAACAAAATTGGAATCACTCAATTTGGTTTAGTAAAACTCTCTGAAATGATTTTAAACTAAGGGACAGAATTGATTCAAAATCTAAATATAAAAACCTATATTTGAATCTACGGGCTTAGGCGAGAAACTAATTGGGCCGACCCAGTGGCGCTCCGCGGCACAGAGGGCAACTGACAGGGGGGTCCCGCATGTCAGCGGCGCTTAAAACCCGAAGCGGTACGGGACGATCTGGGCCACACGATTAGAACACAGATCGACGGCTCACGGTCGTCGTCGCTGACGGACTCGTCGCCGGCGAGACTGAACCCTAAACGGTCGGTGGGGGTCTACTGGGGACGTACCAGGGCTCCAGCTAGTGCGGCGAGGCGGGCAAACGAACTGGTGGACGACGGCGAACTTAGGCGAGGTCGCGGCAGGGGCTGAGGTGGACGAAATCGACAGGGACTTCTCCTCCTCTACAGCGGCTACCTCCGGCGCAATTCCAGCGAACGGCGGCTCGAGCAGCTCCGGCGAGAGAGGGGAAATGGTCAGCGGAGAGAGGGGAGTGAGAGGGGAGTGAGATGGTGTGAAGAAATGGTGCTGGGGTGGCCTCCTTATATAGGTTCGACGAGGGGACCGACGGGTGTGGGCTGGCATCTCCGGCGAGGGCGGTATAGAGGGCTACCAGCGTGGGAAAGATAGGTGGACAATGGGCGGTCTGCTGGCGGTCCTCTACGTCGCAATGGCGTGGCTAGGGGCGGTTCCTAACAGTCGGGGGCTTCCCGCACTCTAGGAGACATAGGCGATGCTCGACGCGGCTCCCGGCGACTGTGGGTCGCACGGCGGTGCACGGTCGTGTCTGGCGGGGTGCTGGGTTGATGGCGGAGTGGCGTGCGCGATTTGGTGTCGGGGCGTGGTCTCAGGCGTGCTGGCAGCGATCGCGCTCTGGCGCGCTCTGGCTGCACACAGAGAGAAAGGGCGGCGAGGCTGTGGGGTGGTCTAGTGGCTATCTGCGGCCGTGGGGTGGACTGTGGGCGGCAGTGAGGTCACGCCTCACTCCCTAGAGTGGCGGAGAAGGGCTAGCGGTCTGCTGTGGCTCGGGCACGATCGGTTGGCGATCATGGCGTCGGGGCAGCATGGCACTGGCGCCAGGGGCTAGGGATAGGGGTGGTTTTGGTCTGGTTGGGCCTGGGGGAGACCAAGGTGATCAATGCACACCAATTGGCTCGACAAGATTTGCTCCTAAACAGTATTAGTTAGGCCAAAAATTCTATATCTGCCACCTGTTCGATCAAATGGCTACATGAGAGAAACTTTTGAATTTTTGAAAGATTTTTGGTGGAGTGGTGTAACTTATGCTTGAGCATCTAGGTTTGCTTGGGATTTTGAAATGGAGTTCATTTGAGTGGTTTTTGAGAAAGTGGTATCTAGACATATGAACTAGATTTAATTTTCTACTGTCATTTAAAATTAGTGTTTGATGGTTTTTGGGATGAAACAAAGTGGGCCTTGGTACATCACTACTTGTACTAGCAATGGGTGCAAAGAACCACAATTGTTTCTGTTAAAATTTGAGTGCTAGGAATAACCAAGTAGGCTATGTGATTAAAATGGCAAAAGTGACCATTTGCTTATTTAATTCTTTTTGATTTATTTTTCTTTGGGATTTGCTTGGGGATGATCTAGATGATCTGTAATTCACCTTAGAGTCATTTTACAATCAATAGATCACTCAATCATGGCAATTCAAAACCACTCCTATTTAAATGCACACACATATGAATGCTTAAAGATTTTTAAATGGAAAAGTTTTTGTTAACCCTAAATTGGGTAGATTTGATCTTGATAACTTGGATTAAAGTTTTGGGATGTTACAGGCACCCTAAGAGCCTCTAACCATGCATTTTAAATTTCGTCCATAAACACACATTCAATGAAAACTTTTTTTTTGACGAAGTGGTCTGAAAGGAAGTTACTTATCCCCTAGTAAGATCTTGGTGTGGCCTGCATATATATGATCCAGAAATATGCTAAATTAACAAATCTTTTGCAACCTGCTCTCTTTATCATATGAATTAAACGGTAAATTTTTAGGTTGAAGAATACATTAGGACATATGAGGAATAGAAGCATCATTTGTGAGCGCTCCAACCTCTCCAGGGCGAATAGTGCCTAAGATCATCACAAACAAAAATGGGGGCATGCCTTCCTTGGTTTTTTCCCCTCGTGGTGCTATCTCAAGCCTCTTCTGCATGGATAAACACTTGATCCCCGCCTCCAAGCAATGAGTCCAATAGTTGTTTCTTGAAGAAAAAAATATGTTGCTTTAGTTGTGAGGTAACAAGAAAAGAGAGGACTAATTTTCTCCCTATGGAAATTGCAGGCGATGACATGAAACAGAAAATGCTCATTTTTTGGTTGTTAGTGATGAAATCCTAGCCCCATGAAATCATATCTGCTTTAGTGGAACTTAATATACCAATCAAGCAGCTTCCGGTTGATGTGTCAATTCCCCTTATTTTAGTGGAACTTCATTAGTAAATGAGATGTAGTACAATGAACTTAATTTATTTAGATAAATTCCTCTGTGAGTGAATTTAAATAGCTTTAGATAAATGTCAACAACAATTTCAATGCAGTGGCAATCCTAACTTTGCTTCCAATCCTAAATGTCTTAAATTGTACAATATGTATAATTCACTTGCAGAACATATCATTGACATTAGGTTATAAATGGTCCAACCATAAGCAAAACGAGAAGTTATCCATATTCTTGGATAATTATCCAAATCATTGTAATCAGTGTGGCTAGAGGGAACCAACAGAATTGTAATCTACAAGACCTGGCACAATAATAAATGAACACAAACATATTGATCCTTAGTTTGGGTTGCCACAAATAAATGTAAGCTATGAAAATATTATGTTGGAATTGCTGATCCAATCATGGCAGGGAAATAATTTCTAGATCACACTTGTTGACCATAGAAAAATAGTAAAATTATCTCAAGAATTGAAAATAGTAAAATGACTGGTATAGTATTTTGGGAGCAACATGTTACAATAATTAACGGTGCCAACGGGGAATGGTCCCTTGATGGGGATATGCCAAAGGGGGTATGCTCAGCAGAACGTTACGATTGGGCCGAAGGGCCTGCGAGTGCGTCTGAAAGACAGCGACTGGGCCATGAAGAAAGGAAAGGCCCAGCGACTGGCGACTGGAAGCCCAGAAGCATAGTAGAAGCCCAGTCGAGTTAGGTCAAAGGTCTCCGGATCCATATCTTGTTCGGAGGCAGCTTGTAAACCCTAGCGAGGTGCTTCATATATAAACCTCCCTAGGGTATCTTAGAGACTTACGTTCCATCATACACCCTCTCAAGCGACTCGCTGCCTAGTCGCTGAGCACGCCACCCTTGTAACTCGCTCTCTCATAATCTAATCTAGCAGGAGTAGGTCTTTACCCTCCGGGGGGCCGAACCTGGGTAAACCCATGTGCATCCGTCCCCATCTCGCACCGGAGATGGCCGCCAACTCTTCCTCACGAAACACTCAATCGCTGCCTATGGCAGCGACTGCCGTGGCCATTTCCACGACAGTGGCGCCCACCGTGGGGCATAGCGGGACGGGCCTGAGTTCTGCGGCGAGACCCTATTTGCCGATCGAGCGGCCGCTCGCCACCGGCCGCATGATCGCCATCTGCGGGATCTTGCAGATCCTGCCCAGCAGCTACATCCCAGCGTCGCGCCCGGTCATGCATGCCGCGGTGATGCCGATCGGCTCCATCAACCTCTTCGTCGGCTTTATCGGCGCGGTCGATCCAGCCGCGACGATGATCGTCGGCGGGTCGCCTCCACACCGTGATCTGCTTTCGGAGGAGCAGGTCCTCTCCATCAGGGGCCTCGTCACCGAGTATGACTCGGCCGCTAGCGATGCGGCCGAGACTAACGCCGGCAACAACGACGACGCCCTGAACGACGACGCCGATTCCGCAACCCCTGCATCGGTCAACGATTCCATCACTGCCGCGTCACGGGAGGACTCCATCACGCGAGTCTCCAACCCTGAGGATTTCGAGGATCCCTCTATCCTGGGGATCTTCGACTCCGACTCCGGCTCAGAATCCCCCGAGGATTTTCGCGCCAGATCCAATCGCTTCAATGTGATTTACATGGCGGGTAGCACAGCCGCCCCGCCAGATCCGTTCTCCATGCCGATCCCGCCGACCGCGACGGCCACGAAGGTGGAACAAGCCCGCCTGCGGCTCCAGGAGGCGCAATGCAATGAACTCGCCGAGCGCGAGAAATACCGCCTCGAACGAGAGACGGTGAAGGAGCTGTCACTCTAATACCAACGCCGCATCAGGACCCGCCTGGACCCTGATGTTCAGGGCCGCGTCCTGAACTTCAACAACGAGGGTGACCCCACACGCGCTGCCGGGCGCGAACACGGCGAGAACGCGCCGCCAGGAGGAGGCAACCCCGCGAGACCACCACCCGGGGCACCGGCGACTGGGGCCCCTCCACCACCCATGGGCCGTGCGCCCCCACCAGACCAACCTCGGATCATCATGTTGCCTCAAGCCCGAGACGCCAACGGGTTACCACTATACTCCACCCCGATGGACAACGTCGCCACGGCCGATGCCGCGATCGCCAACCTTGATGTCCAAGGCGATGGCGCGCTACAGATCCAGTACGCCAAGGCACTACTTGCCAGGGCCGTCGAGCAACAGGCCGTGGGAGTCGACTCGCGGGGGCGGATGTATTCCCGCTCGTCAGCAAGCAGGGCGGCATCAAGCGGCCACCCCACCGTGGCTAACGCAATAGTTTGCCCACCACCCCAACGCTTGGCGAACCAACCACGGGCCGCCAACCCCGCGTTATCGACCAACGAGCCACGACCTGCGAACAACACCGTCGCTGCAAACGGGCAACCCCTCGACGTCCGAACGCACATCATCAACAATCAGGCGTGGCGGTCGCGCCAGCCCTACGACCTGCGACACACCCTCGCCAACCGTGGTGACCCGGAGCCAAGAGGCTCGCTCAGCCGAGTCGGGCCACAATGCTTTGTACCCATGATCCGCGAGGAAAAATACCCCGCCAACTTCAAGGCCCCCAAGGAGATCGAGAAGTACGACCCAACGTACGACCCCGCCGTTTCGCTGGACACATATCTCATGGCAATGGGGATCGCAGGCCACACCGACCTGCTCGCCGCTCGCTACCTTCCCCTGATGATGGAGGGTGCGACCCGGCAATGGATCAACATGCTACTCGCCGACAGATCGATTCTTGGGAAGAAATGCGGGACGCCTTTGTCAGGCACTTCAAGGGCTCCTACACCCGCGCCACCACCATCGAGGACCTGGAGCGATGCATCCAGGGACAACACGAGTCGACCCGCGGGTGGATCCAAAGGTGGCAAGAACTATGGATAAACGCCTCCGGCATCCACCCAGACACGGCGATACACTGCTTCAAGAGTGCGTGCCGGTATGAACCTCTGGTCGCCAAGATCAAGAGGGTCTATCGGATGCTTGATAACATCCCCGACCTCCTTGAGATCGCCAAGCGCTACGCAGAGGAGGACCCCAACCAAGACTCCGACGACGAGTTGGGAGGAAGACGGCGCACTAGCATCCACGACAGTGGGTGCCTACGTGACATGCGCTACAGCAACACCCGCATCACCGGCAAGCGCCGGACCGACGGGCGAGTCGACTTCATTGACAACACCGGCTATGGCCAACGCGACTCCAAGAACTACCGCCGCGATGGAGGAAACTACCGCGACAGCGGGAACTACCGCGACAACAACGCGACGAGGCCGAATTTCGACCCTGCCGCCCTGCTCAATCAGCCCTGCATCTACCACAGCAGGGAGGGAAAACCTGCCACCCACACCACCGCCGACTGCCACTCTCTCAAAGAGATCAAGAAGGCGAGACGTGCAAGGGAGGACCCCAACAATAACCAACCGTGGGACAACAAGAACGGCGGCGGCTTCGGAACCGCCGTCGGGTCGCTGCATACCTTCACTAGGCTCGGCACCAAGCGTGAGAAGAAGGTACTCGCCCACGTGGTCGCCGTCAATGCGGTGACGCAAGTCGACATCCCCCGCTTCCTAAACTGGTCCGAGCAGAGCATCACCTAGAGTCGCCAGGACCACGCGCCAAGAATCGAATATCCAGGGTGAGTCGCCCTGGTGGTCAGGCCAAAGGTGGCCGACTACTGGCTGCCCAAGACGCTGATGGACGGTGGGAGCTCCATAAACATCCTGTACCTCGACACCTTCAAAAGGCTCCAGCTCCCAGAAATAGCCATCGAGCCAAAACTGACGACCTTCCACGGCATCGTCCCCGGTCGGAAGGCGTACCCGATCGGAAAGGTGATGCTGGCAGTCACCTTCGGCACCCCGGCAAACTACCGCATGGAGAGAATCGTCTTCGAGCTAGTGAACTTCCGCAGCCCCTACCACTGCATCCTGGGCCGCCAGGCATTCGCAAAGTTCATGGCGACCCCACACTACGCCTACAACATGATGAAGCTCCCTGGGCCGAGCGGCATCATCACCGTCCACGGCGACCCCGATATGGCCGTGGAATGCGAAGAAAAAGGCGCTGAGCTCGCCGACGCCGTCATCACCGCGGTGACTGACCACGCGGAGGAGCTCGCGAAATACGCGGGCAACATCAACAAGGATGATCCCACCATCCTCAAGAAACCAATCGCTGCAAACTCCATGTTCGAGGAGACCACGCACACCCGCACCGTCGAGCTCGTCCCAGGCGACTCCAGCTAGACGGTCACCATCGGGGCGCACACGAGCCCCGCATAGGAAAGCGTGCTCATCGGGTTCCTCCGTGAGAACCGCGACATCTTCGCATGGAAGCCATTTGACATGCCAGGTGTCCCGAGGGAACTTGCTGAGCACAAACTTAATGCAGACCCCAAAGTGCGACCAGTAAAGCAGTCGCTACGGCCCTTCAATGAAGAGTGCCATCGAGCAATCGCCGAGGAAGTCTAGCGCCTGCTAGCCGCAGGCTTCATCCGGCCAATCAAGTACTCCAAGTGGCTGGCAAACCCAGTCCTGGTTCTCAAAAAGAACAACACCTGGAGAATGTGTATCGACTACACCAATCTCAACAGCGCCTGCCCGAAGGAGGAGTTCGTCCTACCGCACATCGATCAGATCATCGACTCGACCGCAGGATCGGAGTCGCTGTGTTTTCTTGACGCCTACTCTGGTTACAACCAGATCAAGATGGCGGTCGAAGACGAGGAGAACACAGCGTTCATCACACCATTCGGCGCATTCTGCTACACGGCCATGACGTTTGGCCTCAAGAATGCAGGCGCCACATACCAGAGGTGCATGAAGGAGTGTCTAGCGAGCCAAATTGGCCGCAACATCCATGTCTACATCGACGACATGGTGGTAAAATCCACCCGCCAGGACGATCTGCTCGCCGACCTAGCAGAAACCTTCGCAAATCTGCGGAGGTACAACATCAAGCTGAACCCTGGAAAATGCACCTTCGGCGTACCCACCGGACAACTTCTGGGGTACGTAGTCTCCAAGCGAGGCATTGAGGCCAACCCCACCAAGATCGACACCATCGCGCGACTCGGGAAACCCGAGTGCCTGCGCGACGTCCAAAAGTTGGCAGGGCGAGTCGCGGCTCTCAGTCGCTTCATCCCTCGACTAGGCGAGAAGGCAATGCCCCTATACCGCCTGATGCGCAAGAACCCAACGTTCCAATGGGATGCAGAGGCCGACAACGCACTGAAAGCACTCAAAGAAGTGCTACTCGCGGCACCACTACTCGTCGCGCCACTCGATAAAGAGCCAATGCTCGTTTACATCGCGGCCTCCAATCGGGTCGTCAGCACCGTGATGGTCGTCGAACGACCGGAAGAGGGCAAGGAGCGCCCCATACAACGCCCAGTATACTACATCAATGAAGTCTTAATAGACTCACGACAGCGCTACCCGCAATACCAAAAACTGGTGTACGCGGTATTCCGAGCACAGCGGCGACTCCCGCACTACTTCCAGGAGCACCCAATCACGGTGGTATCCTCTGCGCCCCTGCAAGACATCATACGCAATCGCGATGCGACTGGGCGAGTCGCCAATTGGGCCGCCGAGATCGGCGTCCACAACATCAAGTACGAGCCCCGAAAAGCGATCAAGTCGCAAGCCCTGGCTGATTTCCTCGCCGACTGGGAAGAAGCACAACAGCCAGAGAAGCTCCCATACCTCCACTACTGGTCGCTCCACTTCGACGGCTCCAAGAACGCCGACGGCGCGGGGCTGGGGTCATACTGACCTCCCCCAAAGGAGACAAGCTCCGCTACGTACTCCACCTCAACTTCAAACCCTGCACCAATAACATGGCGGAATACGAGGCCCTCCTCCACGACATGAGAGCCGCCAAGGAGATGAACATCAATCGCCTACGATTCTATGGTGACTCCGACCTAGTCGCCGGCCAAGTGGCCGGGACATGCGATGCTATTTCCCCAACAATGATAGCGTACCGCCAAGCCATCGACCAGTTGGGAGGATACTTCAACGGCTATTCCGTCGAGTGGATCGACAGGCGTAAAAACGAGGAAGCAGACGCCCTTTCCTGCATCGGATCGGCTCGACAGGCGCCACCAGTAGGCGTCTTCCTCGACATCATCCACAAACCCTCCGTCAACCCACCGAAGGAGATCGACGTCGGGATCCCACTACAACCAGAACCGGCCTTAGTCGCCATGGTTGTGGAACCTAGCGACTGGACAGCGCCATACGTCGCCTTCCTGGAACACAAACTCCTACCGAGCAACGAGACAGAGGCACGAATGATCGTGCGCCACTGCAAATCCTTCGTCATCATCAAGGCCGAGCTCCACAAGCGCAGCGTGACCGGCGTGTTCCAGTGCTACGTACAGCCAGAGCAAGGCTGCAAGATCCTCCAGGACATTCACGCCGGCGACTGTGTCCATCACGCCGGCTCCAATTCCCTAGTCGCCAAGGCCATGTGGCACGGTTTCTACTGGCTCACCGCACACGCCGATGCCACTAACGTCGTCCAAAGATGCGTCGGATGCCAGAAGTACGCCAACCAGACGCACCTTCCTGGTTCGGCACTCAAGACAATCCCCATCACGTGGCCATTCGCCGTATGGGGCATGGACATGGTCAGCCCGTTCAAGAAGGCCCCATCTGGCTTCACTCACCTCCTGGTCGCAGTCGACAAGTTCACCAAATGGGTGGAGGCCAAGCCGATCAAGAAGTGCGACGGCAAGACGGCTACCAAGTTCCTCCGCGAACTCATCTACCGGTACGACTACCCACACAACATCATCACAGACAACAGCACCAACTTCGCCAAGGGGGCCATGGCGGAATTCTGTGAGGAGCACGACATACGACTCGACCTCGCATTAGTTGCTCACCCGGAGTCAAATGGCCAAGCAGAGCACGCCAACCAGAGCGTCCTCCATGGTCTCAAGCCGCGACTGCAGGTGCCCCTCGAGCGCACCCCAGGATGTTGGGTCGACGAGATCCCCTCTGTGATATGGGGGATCCGCACCTCCGTCAACCGATCAACCGGGTTCACACCTTTCTTCATGGTGTATGGCGCCGAGGCCGTAATGCCAACAGACCTAGAGCATGACTCCCCTCGAGTCGCCAACTACGTCGAGGCGGCCAATGAGACCGCCCGCCAAGATAGCGTCGATCAACTTGGCGAAGCACGTGACCTGGCTCGCTCTCGCACCGCCATATACCAGCAAGGACGTCGCCGTTATCACAGCCGCCGAGTGCGAACTCGCACCTTCCAGGAAGGCGACCTGGTCCTACGATTGGCCCAGGACAAGAAGGGCATGCACAAGCTCTCCCCCCCATGGGAGGGGCCATTCGCCATAGGCCGAGTCCTTGGCAACGATGCCTACTACCTCATCGACATACGGGGTGATAGCCAGTTGGAGGTCGGGAGGCCATGGAATGTAAACCTCCTCAGAAAGTTCTACACTTAGAACCACACAATGTACTCTGTCGGAATATATAAATGAAATTGATTCGGATCGCGAAAATTGTGCCCACTCGCCATATTCTTGTGCCACTCGCACTCGTACATGCAAGCAATACGCCATTCATGGAAGTCAAGCTCTGGTCGAGCGATCGGCACGGCAAAGTAGTGCGGCACAAGGGCACCAGAAGTATTCGGGCCTTGTGTCGTCCACGAAAAACGCCAACCCGGAGCCGCCATTGGAGTCGCCTAGCCCGACTGGCCCACCGGGCCAAGACATCCGATATACGCTTCCCACATCGACCTGTCGCTCCCACCCTTGAGCAAAGCGACTCGAACGGTTAAGTACCACGCATGGGGACTACGCAAAACAGGAACCCCACGTGGCTCGGGAACACACCTAGTAAGAGAGCTGCCTAGGGCTCGCCAAGCGACTGGCTCTCCAGGCCAGGGGAGGAGACACGTTACAAACAACCCATTCACAACCTGCAACAGGATCACGACCAATACGGTCGAGCATAATGCCCGGGGACTCGCTCACAAGCGAACCCTACTCGTGCTCGGGGACTCGCAGCTCAGGAGACGCGAGGGATAAAAACAAACGCGTAAACAAATCAAACACATAGAAATACACAATCGAGTTATACCCCATTAAAGGGCGGACACACTCAGGGACTCGCTCAAATTGTTGAACAAAACATTTCCTTAATCATAACACGAGTCGACCAAGTCCCCGCGACATGAATTACAAAAAACATCATACAACGTTCGCCACTTGGCATCTATTACAACCATTACATTTGCTCACTCCACAGGCCCTGACGAAGAAGAAGCGCCACCACCCTTGACGCGCACAAAGGGCCGCCACGGGTTCGTCGGGTACGTGGTCAGCAACTTTGCCATCGACGACCGAAAGGGCTGCTCCGACTTCATGTCGCGGTGCTCCGGCTCGGGGTCGCCAGGCGCCAACACCGTCTCCTGGTACGGTAGAAGATCCCCCATCGCCAAGACACGATCGGCATAAGGAGTGGCCTTCGCAGTTAGCTTCAGCACCTCCGACATCTCCACCGTGCCGGTCGCCGAAGGATAGCCACTCGTGACGTCGTCCAGATCGAAGTCATCCGGGAAATGCACGAGACCCAAGCTCAACATTGTGGCGGCCCCGCGTATGAACGCGGAGTGCGTCATCCACTCCACAACCGCGGGCACCTCCTCCAGATAGCGCCACACCTCCGTGAGCCCCCCAGGGATGACTTCGGTGGGAGACATGCCCTGAAGAGCCGCCTGGACACACAACGCCGAGGCCATGGCTGCATGCACCACGGCAGTCATGCACTACGAGGCGGTATAAGTCTGCACCACCGGGTCACTTTGGCCTACCACAGCTGGAAAGTCAGATGTCAGTGAAACAATGAAACCCCCAAAGCGGAGACCTGACAAAAGGATAAGGCAAATGACAGAAACTCACCAAGAAGCTTGCGGCAATTCTCCTTGACGTGCTTCTCCAAAGCGGCTTGCTCGTTATGCATCCCCATGATGATGGAGTCCGTGGCCTTGCGTTCCTCTTCAGCGGTGGCGACGACAGCCTTCGCCCGTTCCTCCGAAGAAATTGAGGCTGCCTTAGCATCCTCCAACTCCTTGACCAGGGAGGCCACTCACCCATTCGCCGCGTCTAGTTCGGCGAGTGGGACATACCCCTCACGGGCCTTGGAGACCTCAACCGGGAAACCATCTGCAAGTGGAGATGTCTGAGTATTGCACAAAACCAGCTCATAACAAGCAAAGAAGAACAATGCCAAACACTCACCGATCCTCTCCCGAAGCCGCTGGTTCACCTCTTGCGCCTCGCGCAAGTCACGCTCCAGGCGCTCTCGTGCAGCCTGCCGATCAGTCCACTCCCGCTGTAACCCCTGAAAAACAACGAGCCCAGCTAAGCATTGGGAGGAAAAGAAAAACCAGTTCCCAGCCGCTGAAATTCAGCGACCAGGAACTCGAGGACTAGAGAAGGAAGAAAAACAAAAACCAGTTCCTAGCCGCTGAAATTCAGCGACCAGGAACTCGGGGACTGGAGAAGGAAGAAAAACAAAAACCAGTTCCCAGCCACTGAAATTCAGCGACCAGGAACTCAGGGACTGGAGAAGGAAGAAAAACAAAAACCAGTTCCCAGCCGCTGAAATTCAGCGACTAGGAACTCGGGGACTGGAGAAGATAGGAAAATAAAAACAATTCCCAGCCGCTGAAATACAGCGACTAGGAATTCGGGGACTGGACATACCTGAATAGCAGCGCCGAGCATCTTGTGAAGTTCAGCAGCGTCCATCGACGGGACCATGAAGGAGGTGCGCCCGCGGCAGGCCCCAATCTCCGCGTCCATGATTTCTGGGAACTGCGGAGACTGCGCATCCGCAACGCCTGGAAACCCCCTCGCCATAAAGCGAGGGAATGTCACCGACGCCCTGGCAGGGGCGCTGGCCGCCGGGACCGGCACCTCCGGCACGAACGCAGCTGGTGCTGGCTCTGATCGCGCCGCCGCCCCCTCTTCGACAAGCGGCATAGCAGCTGGCTCCGCGGCGCTTCCCCCGGTCGCGAAGTCGTCAGTGCCCCCTTCTGCTTCTTCGCGAATTCAGCAGACGCGACATCCTTAGAGGCCTTCCTCTTCTTGGGCAGATCACCCTCTCCCGCGCCAGTGGCCGGTGGAATCTTGGCAATCGAAGGGCGACCAAGCTTCTTAGCCCCCGACCTGCACGAGCCCTTCCAATCAGCACAACCACGACACGAAAGAAGCAAAGCAAATTGGGACAAGGAAGCACAACTTACTTGGCGACTGGAAGAACACGAAGCCCGGTACTGATATGGGTAGGCCTGTCCAACTCGGGGCCCAGCTTGCGGCTGAGCCCCCGCTCGAAGACATCCGAAGCCCACGAAACTGAGGGCTTCCTTGACGACGAAGCCGCAGTCGCCGGGATCTCCGGCTCCGACGCCGCTGCCTTCGACGACTGTGGCGACTTGGGCGGTACCGCTTTGGTCGCTTCTTGGCTTGGGACCCCTGAGGTCGACGGTGCGATCGTCGCTAGGGGCATCTCTACCACCACCTCCGCGTCCTCGCCCTCCAACCCCTTCATTGGGATTGCGGCCCTTGGGGCCTTGTGCGAGACTTCGGGAGATCCTTCGTCGTCGGAGTCGTCGTCTGACCCGAACACCACTGACGACCTGACCGGTGATGCAGGCCTTTTTGCCGGCGACCTGGGCCGGCGTGGGGGCTTCGAAGGCATAGCGGTGCGCCGGGACGTCTGCTCTTGGGTGACCTCGTCGCCTTCTTCGAACTCGTCTAGGCTGCGGCTCGCTTCGACCTCTCGCTGTTTCTACATTCGGGTCTTGCAGGCCACAGGCGCTAGGGGAGGGACCTCTTCTTCTTCCCCGTCGCTATCGGAAGTATCCGTCTCGGAATCTTCCTCTAGTTCCTGGGGAACTTCTTCGTCAAGCGGAGGGAGCCAACCCTCCAATACTTGAAAAAGCTGAGAACCACTGCGAGTCAAAACACGCCAAGCAAAAAGACTGAAATTGAGATACGGACGCAGCGATTGGAAAGAAAACTTACTGTAGGGGCTTCGTTCTTCACGGGAGTATACGGGGCGACCCTAACCGCCGCGCCCGTGAACTCCGTGTTGGTGATCTTCTTCAGGGCGGCCTTGTAATCTTTGGCCTCCCATGAGTCCTTGCTAGTTCGAGATGGATCATGCTTCCCGCTGTACTCGTACATCCAGTATGGACGAGCCGCCAGCGGAACCAGGCGCCGCCCGAGCCAGGAATTGTAGAGGTTGGTCGGAATCAACCCCTGGTCCTTCAGCTTCTGGATCTGATCCATCATTTCCGCGACGGCCATCCACTGATCTTCAGGGAGCTTTTTTGGTGCCAGTCGGCGGGGCTCTCTCCTCTCAGCGACGAATTCAGGAAGGGAGACCTCCCCGGAGGGATTAGCCTCCTTGATGTACAACCGGCTTTTCTTCCACTCGCTGGCGGCCTTCTTCGGCAGGAGGAGCTTGACGAAGTTGGCCTTTGGCTTCAACTGGAAGGTGACCCCGCCTGCGGCCAGCATCAAGCCGCTGGACGCCTCGCGCCCGATGCGGCCGTGGAAGATCTCCAGCCACAGCGAGAAATATGGCTTGCAGCCGAGGTAGCACTCGCAGAAGGCGACGAAGATCGCCAGCTGCTCGATGCTGTGTGGACCAAGATCTGAGGGCTTGATCGCGTAGTACACGCAGAAGCGGCGGAAGAAGAGGGAAGTAGGGAACCCTAAGCCCCTCTCGAGATGGCTGGTGAAGCAGATGAACTCGCCGGGTCGCGGTTTTGGCTCGGTCTAGGAGGAGGGGGAACCCGCCAATTCCCCTTGCGGAGCACCCCGGCGTCCTCAAAGGACCTCAGCTGGGCCGTGGTGCACTTGGATTTCCCCCATGAGCTTTTGGGAGGCGCCATCGAGTGAGAAGTGGGATCGCGTGACGCGGGGAGAGTAAGTCGGGAGGAAGCAGAAAGAAAGAGAAAATGAGGAAGGATGAAGAATGTGAATCAGGGTCACGAAGCTGATCCATCACTCCCCTTATATGGGAAACGTCACCCGCCAAAATTGGGATATCCGTTACCCACGGTAATTGCGCCGTAGTTACCATTGGAAATTCCAACGGATAGTTTGACTAAAGTTGACGGTCCATCTCATGTGGTCTACTCGCCACCCGCTAGTCTCTCTTCTCGCCGGAATGACGACTGGGCAGCAATGATGTTCGTTGAAGTGACGAATGGGGATATGGAGAAATTCTCCTCGGTTTTAATAAAGTCCATCGCCAACTCGACTGAACGCCCAAATTGGGCTCGCCTACTTCGAACACCAAAAGGATGCCCACGCCTACGTCGACGATGGCCTCGGGGACTACTGATGGGGATATGCCAAAGGGGGTATGCTCATCAGAACGTTCCAATTGGGCCGAAGGGCCTGCGAGTGCGTCTGAAAGACAGCGACTGGACCATGAAGAAAGGAAAGGCCCAACGACTCGCGACTGGAAGCCTAGAAGCGTAGCAGAAGCCCAGTCGAGTTAGGTCAAAGGTCTCCAGATGTTGGAGATATGCCCAAGAGGCAATAATAAAAGTGGTTATTATTATATCTTTGTGTTTATGATGAATGTTTACATCCCATGCTATAATTGTATTATAAGGAAACACTGATACATGTGTGTTTTGTAAACATAAAAGAGTCCCTAGTAAGCCTCTTGTGGAACTAGCTTGTTGATTAAATGATGATCATGGTTTCCTGATCATGGACATTGGATGTCATTAATAACAAGGTTATATCATTAGGAGAATGATGTAATGGACACACACCCATAGTAAGCGTAGCATAAGATCAAGTCATTAAGTTCGTATTGCTGTAAGCTTTCAAATGCATAGTAACCTAATCCTTCGACCATGGGGTTATGTTAATCACCATCACCGGATGGGTACTTTGATGACATCAAACACCGCTTCGTAACTGGGTGGTTATAAAGGTGTCATTGGGTATTCTGAAAGTATGTGTTGAAGCGCATGGACCAAGATTGGGATTTGTCCATCCATATGACGGATAGATATGCTCTGGGCCCTCTCGATGGAATGTCATCTAGTTAGCTTGCAAGCATGTGACTAGGTCACAAGGGATGACATAACATGGAACGAGTAAAGAGTACTTATCAGTAACAAGGTAGAACTAGGTATGGAGATATCGACGATCAAACCTCGGATAAGTAGAATATCGCGTGACAAAGGGAATTGGTTTCGTATGTTAATGGTTCTATCGATCACGAAGTCATCGTTGAGTATGTGGGAGCCATTATGGATCTCCAGATCCCGCTAATGGTTATTGATCAGAGAGGTGTCTCCATCATGTCTGCATATTCACGAACCGTACGGTGACACACTTAAGGTTCGAAGTTATTTTAAGTAGATATGGAATATGCGTTGGAGACCGAATGTTGTTCGGAGTCTCGGATTGGATCCGGGACATCACGAGGAGATCCGGAATTGTCCGGAGAATAAGATTCATATATTGGGGATCATTTTCTAAGTTAGGAAATGTTCCGGAGTGTTTGTATGGAGATTCTAGAAGGTTTCAGAATGTTCTGGAAGGTTCTAGGAGATTTCTTGGAGTTTGCTTGAAAACCAAGAAAGGATCAAGGAGTCCTTGTGGGGTAAGACAAGGAGTCGTGGGGGAGGAGGACTCCTCCCCCCTCCCAATCCGCCGGCCAATGAGGGAGGGGAGTCCTACTACGACCCCCCCTCCCATGGCGCCTCCCTCCTTTAAATAGAGGGGTGGGGGCGCCACCCCTTGCCCCCTCCACATCAAACCCTAGCCGCCGCCTCTCTCCTCCTCCTTCCCTCTGCTCAGGCTTAGGCGAAGCCCTGCAGAATTCTCTACTCCACCACCACCACCACACCGTCGTGCTGCCGGGATTCCGTGGAGAAGATCTACTACCTTCGCTGCTCGCTAGAACGGGGAGAGGAAGGTCTGTTTCGACTCCGCACGTGTGATCGACTGCGGAAGCGCTGCCGGAACGCGGCGCCGGAAGGATCGTCCACACGATCTTGAGATCGGCAAGTGATCGACTACATCAACCCCGAGATCTAATCTCGTAACGCTTTCGGTTCTACGAGGGTTAGTACAGATCTATCTCATTGCACATGTCTAATAGATTAGATCTTGGCTTTTATCTAGATTAGATCTGGGTTTTGTTCGTTCTTGCGGTAGAATTTTTTTGTTTTCCATGCTATGAACCCATCAGTGGTATCAGAGCCTTGTCTATGCGTAGATCTGTTGCACGAGTAGAACACAATGGTTTTGTGGGCGTTGGTGCTCGTGCCATCTTTTGCTTTGTGTACTTTGCATCTTGCGGTATGGTGGGATGAAGCGGCTCGGGCTAACCTTACTAGTCATCGCACATGAGACTTGCTCCACGCTTGATGTGTAACTTGCTTTGCACAAGTGGCTTTGTGGGTGTCTGTCTCTCCCACCATAGTATAGATCCAATCTACACTTTGCACTCGATAGCACTTGTATCAATGTTGTGGTTCAGTTTCGTAGGTAAGATCCGTTCTTATTCGAAAGCCCCAAACCACGTAAAACATGCAAAGAAAATTAGAGGCGTCTAACTTGTTTTTGCAGGGGTTTTGTGATGTGATATGGCCATCATGTGATTGTGATTATATTTGATGTATGCAATGATCCTTGTTGTAATATGGCAACCGGCAGGAGCCTAATGGTTGTCTTTAATTCTATTAAGACCTGCGTGTCTATTCATCTTGTAATAGCTTTGTTCCAAGTAGTTGTAATAGTTGCTGGTGATGATGGACAACCATGAAGCGGCGCCACTGACCTTGACGCAATGCTGGTGATGATGGAGATCATGTCCGTGCTTTGGAGATGGAGATCAAAGGCATAAGAAGAAAGGGCCATATCATATCACACTAATTATGAATTGCCTGTGATGTTAATCCTTTATGCATCTTGTATTGCTTAGATCGCGACGGTAGCATTATAAGATGATCCCTCTCACTAAATTTCAAGTAATAAAGTGTTCGTCCTTAGTTGGCACCGTTGCTAAGACTCGTCGTCTCGAAGCATCTCGTGATGATCGGATGTGATAGATTCTATGTGTGCATACAACGGGTGCAAGCCAGATTTGCACATGTGGAAACTAAGGTTAATATTGACGAGCCTAGCATGTACAGACATGGTCTCGGAACACGGAATACCGAAAGGTAGAGCATGAATCATATAAGTGATATGATGAACATGAAGATTGTTCGCCGATGAAACTACATCTTCTCTCGTGAAGATCAGACTTGGTGTAGTGGACTTGGTTCGTGTAATCACTAAGACAATGTGAGGGATGTTGTTTTGAGTGGGAGTTCACCTAGTTAATTTAAGAATTAAAATTGAACTCAATTTATCATAAACTTAGTCTAAACTACTTGCAAATATGTTGTAGATTATGGCGAACCTCTCCATCAATTTCAATGCGTTCCTAGAGAAAGAAAAGCTTAAGAACAATGGAAGCAACTTCACGGACTGGCTCCGTGGTCTGAAGATTGTCCCCAGGGCTGGTCAGATGACCTATGTGCTCGAAGCACCGCTAGGTGACCCACCTGCAGATGATGCCACCGATGACGTAAAGAATGTTTACGCCACTCGGAAAAATCATTACTCCACAGTTCAGTGTGCCATCCTGTACGGTTTAGAAATGGAGCTCCAGAAGCGTTTTGAGCACCATGACCCATTCGAGATCATTAAGGAGCTCAAGCTCATTTTTGAGACTCACGCGGCCGTGGAGAGCTATGAGGCCTCCGAGAAGTTCTTTACCTGCAAGATGGAAGAGGGAAGCTCTGTTAGCGAGCACATGCTCACCATGTCTGGGCACGCAAACAAGCTCCAAGAGTTGGGGATAACGATTCCTAATGAGTTAGGGATTCACCGTGTCCTCCAATCACTGCCATCGGGTTATAAGAACTTTGTGATGAACTACAATATGCACTGCATGAACAAGACGTTGCCTGAACTATCGTCCATGCTGAAAACTGCTGAAGTGGAGATCAAGAAGGAGCACCAAGTGTTGATGGTCAATAAGACCACCAATTTCAAGAAACAGGGCAAGCCTAAGAAAAAGGGCAACTTCAAGAAGGACGGCAAGAAAGCTGCCGCACCTGCTAAGAAGCCCAAGGCTGGTCCTAAGCCTGAAACTGAATGCTTCTACTGCAAGGGTGCTGGTCACTGGAAGCGTAACTGCCCCAAGTACCTGGCGGATCTGAAGAACGGCAACATCAAGAAGAAAGGTATATTCGATATACATGTTATTGATGTGTATCTTACTAGTAATCGTAGTAGTGCCTAGGTATTTGATACTGGTTCGGTTGCTCATATTTGTAACTCGAAACAGGAGCTGCGGAATAAACGAAGACTGGTGAGAGACGAGGTGACGATACGCGTTGGAAATGGCTCCAAGGTTGATGTGATCGCCGTCGGCATGCTCCCTCTACATCTACCTTCGGGATTAGTTTTAAATTTAAATAATTGTTATTTGGTGCATGCGTTAAGCATGAACATTATATCTGGATCTTGTTTATTGCTAGACGGTTACTCTTTTAAGTCTGAGAATAAAGGTTGTTCGATTTATATGAGTAATATCTTTTATGGTAATGCACCTGAGATGAATGGTTTATTCTTATTGAATCTCGATAGTAGTGATACACATGTTCACAACATAGATGCTAAACGAATAAAATTGAATGATAATTCTACATACATGTGGCACTGTCGTCTTGGTCACATTGGAGTGAAGCGTATAAAGAAACTCCATTCTGATGGACTTCTTGAATCACTTGAAAGATGCAAAGCATGTCTAATGGGAAAAATGACTAAGACTCCATTCTCTGGAATAATGGAGCGAGCTACAGACTTATTGGAAATAATACATACTGATGTGTGCGGTCCAATGAGTGTAGCATCGCATGGTGGATATCGTTATGTTCTCACTTTCACGGATGACTTAAGTAGGTATGGGTATATCTATTTTATGAAACATAAGTCCGAAACTTTCGAGAAGTTTAAGGAATTTCAAAGTGAAGTGGAAAATCATCGTAACAAGAAGATTAAATTTCTGCGTTCTGACCGCGGAGGTGAATATCTAAGTTATGAGTTTGGCATGCATTTAAAGAAATATGGAATACTTTCACAGTTGACACCGCCGGGAACACCACAGCGTAATGGTGTGTCCGAACGTCGTAATCGAACTCTCTTAGATATGGTTCGGTCTATGATGTCTCTTACAGATTTACCACTATCATTTTGGGGCTATGCATTAGAGACGGCCGCATTCACTTTAAATAGGGCACCATCTAAATCCGTTGAAACGACACCGTACGAATTGTGGTTTGGTAAGAAACCTGAGTTGTCGTTCCTTAAAGTTTGGGGTTGCGAAGCGTATGTAAAGAAGTTACAGCCTGATAAGCTTGAACCCAAAGCGCAGAAATGCGTCTTCATAGGATACCCTAAAGAAACAATTGGGTATACCTTCTATCATAGATCCGAAGGCAAAGTTTTCGTTGCCAAGAATGGATCCTTTCTTGAGAAGGAGTTTCTCTCAAAAGAAGTGACTGGAAGGAAAGTAGAACTCGACGAGGTTATTGAACCTTCTCTCGGAGTTGAGAGTAGCGCAGCACCGGAAGATGTTTTTGTGCCGCCTGCACCAATTGGAGAGGAAGCTAATGATGGTGATCATGAAACTTCGAACGAAGTTACTACTGAACCTCGCAGGTCAACGAGAGTTCGTACCACTCCTGATTAGTATGACTCTGCCTTGAACGTCATGTTGGTGGACAACACTAATGACCCTACGACGTATGAAGAAGCTATGGTGAGCCCAGATTCCGACAAATGGCTAGAAGCCATGAAATCCGAGATGGGATCCATGTACGAAAACCAAGTGTGGACTTTGGTGGACTTACCGGATGGCCGTAAGGCTGTCGAGAACAAATGGATTTTCAAAAGAAAAATAGATGCTGATGGTAATGTTACCGTCTATAAAGCTCGACTTGTCACGAAAGGGTTCCGATAAATTCAAGGAGTTGACTACGATGAGACTTTCTCACCAGTAGCGAAGCTAAAGTCTGTGAGGATTTTGTTAGCAATCGCTGCATATTTCGATTATGAAATTTGGCAGATGGATGTCAAAACGGCGTTCCTTAATGGTGACATTGAGGAAGAGTTGTATATGGTACAACCCAAGGGTTTTGTCGATCCTAGTGATGCTGACAAGGTATGCAAACTTCAGCGCTCCATTTATGGACCGAAGCAAGCATCCTGGAGTTGGAATCAATGTTTTGATAAAGTAATCAAAAACTTTGGGTTTATACAAACTTATGGAGAAGCTTGTATTTACAAGAAAGTGAGTGGGAGCTCTGTAGCATTCCTAGTACTATATGTAGATGACATATTGTTGATTGGGAATGATATAGAACTTCTTAATAGCGTCAAAACCTATTTAAATAATAGTTTTTCAATGAAGGATCTTGGCGAAGCGGCATATATTCTAGGCATCAAGATTTATAGAGATAGATCAAGATGCCTAATAGCGCTTTCACAAAGTACATACTTAGACAAAGTTCTAAAGAAGTTTTGAATGGAAGAGAGCAAGAAAGGGTTCGTGCCCATGTTGTCAGGTAAGACCTTGAGTAAAACTCAAAGTCCGGCTACGGCAGAAGATAGAGAAAAGATGAATAATATTCCCTATGCCTCGACCATAGGTTCTATCATGTATGCCATGCTGTGTACAAGACCGGATATAGCACATGCTGTTAGTTTGACTAGCAGATATCAAAGTGATCCTAGAATGGAACACTGGACAGCGGTCAAGAATATCCTAAAGTACCTGAATAGGACTAAGGATATGGTTCTTCCTTATGGAGGTGATGAACGGCTTGTTGTGAACGGTTACACTGATGCTAGTTGGAACACCGATCCAGATGACTCGAAGTCACAGTCTGGATACGTATTTATTTTGAATGGTGCTGCAGTGAGCTGGAGGAGTGCCAAGCAAAGCGTTGTGGCGAAATCTTCAACTGAATCGGAATACATAGCTGCTTCGGAGGCTGCACAAGAAGACATATGGATGAAGGAGTTCATTACTGAACTTGGCGTGGTTCCCAGTGCGTTGGACCCGATGGCAATCTACTGTGACAACACAGGTGCCATAGCTAATGCACAGGAGCCAAGGTCACATAGCAAGCTGAAGCACATCAAGCTACGTTTCCATGCTATTCGCGAGTATGTCCGAGATGGTGACATAAAGATTTGCAAAGTACACACTGATCTGAATGTGGCAGATCCGTTGACTAAACCTCTCCCTAGAGCAAAGCATGACCAACACCAGAACGCCATGGGTGTTAGGTATATTACCATGTAATCTAGATTATTGACTCTAGTGCAAGTGGGAGATTGTTGGAGATATGCCCAAGAGGCAATAATAAAAGTGGTTATTATTATATCTTTGTGTTTATGATGAATGTTTACATCACATGCTATAATTGTATTATAAGGAAACACTGATACATGTGTGTTTTGTAAACATAAAAGAGTCCCTAGTAAGCTTCTTGTGGAACTAGCTTGTTGATTAAATGATGATCATGGTTTCCTGATCATGGACATTGGATGTCATTAATAACAAGGTTATATCATTAGGAGAATGATGTAATGGACACACACCCATAGTAAGCGTAGCATAAGATCAAGTCATTAAGTTCGTATTGCTGTAAGCTTTCAAATGCATAGTAACCTAATCCTTCGACCATGAGGTTATGTTAATCACCATCACCGGATGGGTACTTTGATGACATCAAACACCGCTTCGTAACTGGGTGGTTATAAAGGTGTCATTGGGTATTCTGAAAGTATGTGTTGAAGCGCATGGACCAAGATTGGGATTTGTCCATCTATATGACGAATAGATATGCTCTGGGCCCTCTCGGTGGAATGTCATCTAGTTACCTTGCAAGCATGTGACTAGGTCACAAGGGATGACATAACATGGAACGAGTAAAGAGTACTTAGCAGTAACGAGGTAGAACTAGGTATGGAGATACCGACGATCAAACCTCGGATAAGTAGAATATCGCGTGACAAAGGGAATTGGTTTCATATGTTAATGGTTCTATCGATCACGAAGTCATCGTTGAGTATGTGGGAGCCGTTATGGATCTCCAGATCCCGCTAATGGTTATTGATCGGAGAGGTGTCTCCATCATGTCTGCATATTCACGAACCGTAGGGTGACACACTTAAGGTTCGAAGTTGTTTTAAGTAGATATGGAATATGCGTTGGCGACTGAATGTTGTTCGGAGTCTCGGATTGGATCCGGGACATCACGAGGAGATCCGGAATTGTCCGGAGAATAAGATTCATATATTGGGGATCATTTTCTAAGTTAGGAAATGTTCCGGAGTGTTTGTATGGAGATTCTAAAAGGTTTCGGAATGTTCTGGAAGGTTCTAGGAGATTTCTTGGAGTTTGCTTGAAAACCAAGAAAGGATCAAGGAGTCCTTGTGGGGTAAGACAAGGAGTCGTGGGGGAGGAGGACTCCTCCCCCCTCCCAATCCGCCGGCCAAGGAGGGAGGGGAGTCCTACTAGGACTCCCCCTCCCATGGCGCCTCCCTCCTTTAAATAGAGGGGTGGGGACGCCACCCCCTTGCCCCCTCCACATCAAACCCTAGCCGCTGCCTCTCTCCTCCTCCCCTCTGCTCAGGCTTAGGCGAAGCCCTGCAGAATTCTCTACTCCACCACCACCACCAC
Source organism: Avena sativa (assembly GCA_916181665.1). Lineage (NCBI taxonomy): Eukaryota > Viridiplantae > Streptophyta > Magnoliopsida > Poales > Poaceae > Avena > Avena sativa. The sequence goes on along the minus strand of OV702290.1, from coordinate 174,139,335 downwards.
ACCGTCGTGCTGCTGGGATTCCGTGGAAAAGATCTACTACCTCTGCTGCTCGCTGGAACGGGGAGAGGAAGGTCTGTTTCGACTCCGCACGTGTGACCGACTGCGGAAGCGCTGCCGGAACGCGGCGCCGGAACGATCTTCCACACGATCTTGAGATCGGCAAGTGATCGACTACATCAACCCCGAGATCTAATCTCGTATCGCTTTCAGTTCTACGAGGGTTAGTACAGATCTATCTCATTGCACATGTCTAATAGATTAGATCTTGACTTTTATCTAGATTAGATCTGGGTTTTGTTCATTCTTGCGGTAGAATTTTTTTGTTTTCCATGCTACGAACCCATCACCAGATCCATATCTTGTTCGGAGGCAGCTTGTAAACCCTAGCGAGGTGCTTCATATATAAACCTCCCTAGGGTATCTTAGAGACTTACGTTGCATCATACACCCCCTCAAGCGACTCGCTGCCTAGCCGCCGAGCTCGCCACCCTTGTAACTCGCTCTCTCATAATCTAATCTAGCAGGAGTAGGTCTTTACCCTCCGGGGGGCCGAACCTGGGTAAACCCATGTGCATCCGCCCCCATCTCGCACCGCATATGGCCGCCAACTCTTCCTCACGAAACACTCAATCGCTGCCTATGGCAGCGACTGCCGTGGCCATTTCCACGACATCCCTCACTTGGTTATACGTTGTTAGGTAGATGAGATACCCGGTTTATTCAAGCATGCATCAGCGGCGACTCGAAAGTCTGCTTGCCAATATCACTTAAAATACCAACTTGATGAGACATAGATCATTGAAAAATCTTACCCAATCTGCTTTTGGAAAAACATCTAAAAAAGGAGAACAAGGTGGGGCTTGTGATCTATACAAATAGAATCAATTGCAATCTATTCAAGTGAGTTTACAATTCGATCACTATGTCCCTTAACAATTTATGCCCACCATATAAATCTATCTTTTATTTTTTAGAAGACCAAGAAAATTAATCTACAACAAGGCACTTCTATAGGAAAATTACATATCAAGAAGGTTACCTACATGGTGTTTGTATGCCCCGTAAGCTGAAACCAGTATCATCCATGCATGTTAGCATGGACGGTGCTTGCGCACCGGGAGAATTTGCACTTCAGGGAGGTATGGCCGCCCTCTTTGTCAAGGCGTCTCCCTTCCCATCCAAACTCTTCTTCCATGAAGTAATGGATCACTTGATTCAATCTTGCTAGGTTTTCCGCAGAGCCATTGCCCGCAGTTGGCAGATGCGATGGGAGGAGCCCCATCGTGAGGCCGCAGGAGTGGGCGCTACACGGAGTTAGGATGTGACCGAGGTCATTGTCATGGAAAGACCTATCAAGGCATGATGGTCCTGACCGGAGGACGTCGTCTTGTCGCGTGCCGCTACCAACGGTGGATGCTGGGGCGCTGGCATGGAGGCGCAACGTAGAGCTGGCATGCTGGGGTCGTAGAACTCTCGCCAATCGGCAACGAGGAATAAACTCACCTCTTCCTCGGGACTGCAACCGATTGGCAGTAGGGAAGCACCGAAGCAGTGTTGGACATCTTGTAAATCAGATTGTGAGGCATCGAAGGGGAGGTTATTTGTTTAGCTGATTTTATTGGTATTTGGTATGAGTTGTTGGGTAGCTGTCTAGCAGAGACAACGGTAGGCGCACGATCCATCCGCGAACGTGAAATCAAAAGATTTGTTTGTTAGGGGTGTGCTGATACTGTTTTCAGTTCACCGCTAGAATTAAAGAGACGCATGCACTACATATAAGTTTTCAAACTTGCCTCTGATTAAGTGTTTATACCTTTCTACTCCCTCCATTCCTGTGTATTGGGCTCATATGGAAAATCTCTACGACTAAGACGAACGTTGATTGGACTTTAAATCTACTTATTTTATCATATTTCCTCCAATCACGTTCGCGTTAGTTAATCCACCCATTAATTGTCTAACGCACCGAACGATTGATTGGAAACTACACGCATGCAGGTATTTACCATTGCATGCAGATTACCAGCGAGATAAGTGGAAAATATGATGTGGCTGGGAGTAATTTGAGGGGTAGAGAGAACTACCGAGCTGATTAAGAACATGGTCATTGCTTGGTTCTCCTTAAATGTAGCGTTTCATATTAGCTACTCCATGTTTTAAGTAGATTTCAACTAAAAAGTAGGAATGTTTGTTGTTACGGTGGCATTTTTTCAGTAAATTTTTGTAAGTGTGACACTATGTGATACCATGGCTTTGCTTTTAATACTTCCTCTTTCACGGTTTGCAGGGCGTCTAATCAAATTTGGATATTTCCAAAACTATAACGTTCCTAGGCGCATAAAAATTAATTATTAATTAATGTGGCAGCTTTCCTCCCAACTTCTTATACATGTAATAGTCTTCCACCAATGCATGCGCCTTAACCACTCATTAATATGCCTAATTTTCACCCAGTACGTTTGCGCCTAGGTCCGTGAGATTTTTGTAGAGCGCCCTGTAAACCGTGAAGGAGGTAGTAGTAAAGATGTAGGGACTAAAAAAGACTGACGTAGTATTCGTTAGACAAAACGTCAAATAGCATAGAGAAACCCGTTGGACGCATCTTCATGCAGACGTACCTCATTAAAGGTAAAAGATAAAAGCTATTTTTCGGGGCTTTTTCGTACGTACTCGGATACCCTAAGGGAAAGTCAGTGGCTGAGCAGAAACACACCTTATGGTTTATAATCTGATTCATACCATCCTAAATTATCTAGGTGCGGCTAAACATATAGCATATGAAACGGGGGTAAGGAAAATCCACCAAAGTGTGTGATATATTTCCCAAGTCATAGCAGAAAGTGGAAACTGTGAACCAGTCACGTCGGAAGCATCGAAGACGTGAGGAACAGGCTAGCATATCCTTAAGTCGTAGGCGTATTCTGAAAGCACATAGCGTATTTAGTGTCGTACGTCCGAACGCGTGTGAAATAGGCTCTGACACCGTAAATACTACACGAGATCCTGGAACCACGTCATCTATGTGTATACATTAAAGAACGTGTGGTAGATTCCTCTCTATGCCCCACGGCGCAGCTACTAGGCGTAATGTTTCGCCGTGTTAAGTGTGATCTGGTGTCTAGATCGCTCGTTGTCACATAGATATGCAATCATAATTTAGGGTATGCATTTTACGAATCACATACGTAAAGAAATAAAACATTGCGTGCAAGGATCGACGATACACATAGATATGCAATCATATCTTAGGATAGGCATTTTACAATGGCATACACATAATGTAAACATAAAGAAACAATAGCAACCGGGGGGCGCTACCGTTTACATTCTTCCTCTTAGTAGTCCGAACGATCCACTTCCTCTCGAATGTGCTGCTCTTGATTTCGAAGTTTCGATGAACTGTCGTGAAGAGGCTCTCGCCCGCTAGAAATAAACTTTCATGGTTGCATTGAGCCAGTGATTCCGATGGTATGGCGAGGGTGCATATTATATGCCGAAATGTTTAGAAATAAGATGATGCATGAGACACGATGGTTGAACTCAACGCGTGGTATTGATCCTAGCGTGCTAAACCTGTCGTAGGAATACCACGACGGGTACCATCACGAGAGGGACTAGATATGCGGAGCGTAGCAACATCATGCAAATCGGGGACAAGATTGTCACACGCGAGTTACCTAGGTTCAGCCCCTCGTTCTTAGAGGTAAATACCTACTATCTGCTTTGTTGTATTGCTTTGTATATCAAGTTATAATGATCCCGCTGGCTAAGCTCTATGCTATTACCGGCAAGATCTGGACTTGTGTGATTATGTGCACAAGCCTATGGGGTATCTTATAGAGCGATTCTAAGCTAAAAAGTCCTAATGTTTCTAAACCAAAGCCGGCCTTATATCTTGGTAGACTTAGGGTTTACAATCTAATGTGCCCACACAGGGGCTAGAGTCCTAATAGATGCCGACTATGATCTTCTTTCCTTGTACTCCAAGCTCATAGTCTCCTTGTTTTCCATGACTCTCCTGAGCCGATTAAGGATCGGGTGTTATCCTGCTCAGGCTTTGTTCGCCCGTGTAAGCCCACCAGGGAAGGCCATGGTGAAAGGGCATGTGGGTCCCATGTGTGGTTTTGGTAATTAATGACAATCTTTATGAACTAATGGTTGTATTAAGTTGCACTTGTAGGATTTTTCCATTGGCATCGCTTGGAGCATGTGTTGGCTTCAAGGTAGAAGATATGAAGAAGATGTGTTGTGCAAGCTCAAAATGCGTCATCCCTAGAAGATCTCATGTTTGATGCTTGCCATCCTCGGTGATCATGGATCAATGAAGACAAGGTTAAAGTTTGCTCAAGGCAAAGGTATTCTTGATAGGTTTCCCCTTTTGCCGATCTCATGTTGGTAGTTGAGAGACCGGGTTTAGGATAAATAACCGTACTATCAAGAGGGGCTCTCGAGTGAGTAACTTGATCATATTTTTGGAGAGAGATCAAACCATTTCATTCTTAGCATCATCATTCTTGGTTGTTGGTTGGATATTATCCATGTTTAGCTCTAGAGCTTGTGCTCAATACAAGCTTTAGTCCATCACAATCGGATCTCACTTTTATATCTTGTTGCGATTTTGTTGTTGGAGGTTTTCCGAATTCTCACCGAGTGAGGTATCTCACATTATACTACTTGATACATTCTCACTTGGTGATATCCAATATTGGGTAGCTCTTGTCGTCCTCTTTCCAACAAAATTGGTTTAGGGTCAATCAGAATTACCAAACTAAGGTTATCGCAGTTTGAATATTTGCCTCTGGTTTATTAAAAAGAAAAAGGAAAAAATAGTTTCTAGGTAGAGCGGTAGTACCGGCTGGCACTACCGCCCGCCCCTGCGTGCATCCCACCTCTCTGCCTGGCCCGGCAGCGCTGGCCGGTAGTACCGGGCCGGCCATGCGGTACTACCGGCCCATCCCTGCTCCGCCTTTCTCGTTTCCCGCCGCCGCTCGCTAGGCTGCTTGGCATTCCCGGCCCACTACCTTTCCGCTCGCTTGTTTGCCGCGCGCAGCCGCCCCGATCGCCAGCCGCCTACGTTGACTCGCTCACGCCTGGCTGGCTGCTCTCGCCCGCTCGCGCCGCTTTGCCTGCTTCGCTCGCTGGGCTCGCTCCCCCGATCTCCTCTCGTGTTTGCTCGCCCGCGTGGCCCATGACCCCGATCCCCTTCTCTCCCTTCTGCTCGCTCGCTTGTTCCCAGGCTCCCTCGCGTTGACCTGGTGCTGGTGTCGCCAGGGAGCAGTAGTACCGGGCCTTTCCAGTACTACCAGCCCAGACCGAATCTGGACCCAACGGGAGGAAAAACTGGGTCTCTTTAAATAGCCTCGTCTCTCCTTTTTTGAGGTTGCTTCTTCTCCTCTATTTTCTCAAGCTCTTTTGACTATTTGGCTCTATTTCTTGGCTTGATTAATCTCCCCCTCCAATGATTCTTGCCCATATTTGAGGGAAAGATAGAGGAGATCTAGATCTACATTTTGACCAAACTAAATCACCTCTTTGTGAGTGAATCTTTGGGATCAAGATGTTTGGGGCTTTTTGTGTTCCCCTTTGGTGTTCTTCCTCTCTTGTTCCCCCAATTTCTTTAGTAGCCTTGTTGGAACTTGAGAGTGAAGATTTGGGGAATCTTTGTGGTGTTCTTGCCATTTGCATTAGGTGCATTGGTTTGTGTTCTCCCCGAAGGATTTGTTTGGTGATATTCATTGAAGCTTGTCCCTCTTGGGTTCTTGGAACCCTAGACGGTTGTGTGGCCTTTGTGGTGTGTTCTTGGGGTCTTCAATTAAGTTGTGAAGCTCCCCCAAGATTGTGTCCTTGGTGGCGTTTATTGGGAGCCTCTAATTAAGTTGTGGAGATAGCCTCAATCTTGTACGGGTTTGGTGACCACCCTCAAGTGTCCCATAGAGGAATGGGTGTTTCCCGCGTGGTGGGTTCTCGGGTGAGGCCTTTGTGGCATTGGTGGTCTTAGTACCGCCCACCCCTCCAACGAGACGTACTCCCTTGTTGGGAGGAACTCGTTAAAATATCATCGTCTCCACGTGCCTCAGTTATCTCTATACCCGAGCTCTTTACTTATGCACTTTACATTATGATAGCCTTCGTGGTTGAGGTAATCTATATTGTTATCGCATTATTTCTTGTCTTGCTTAGCATAAGTTGTTGGTGCACATAGGTGAACCTTAGTATATCTAGGCTTTGTGCTTAACAAAAGAAAACACTAGTTTTATTCTGCCATTGTTAAGCCCATCTCGTAGAAGTTTTTAATCACCTATTCACCCCCCTATAGGCGACATCCGTGATCTTTCAATTGGTATCAGAGTGAGGTCTCTCAATTTTAGGCTTCACCACCATGAGAGTAAAGATGTCGAATAGTGGTATAGTGCATGATTCCTATTATATATTTGATGGCACAAATTATGATATGTGGAAATCTTGCATGCTAGATTATTTTCAGGACATTCACCCATCTAATGAGGGAATTCTATATATGGGTTCCTATTATCCTATGGATCCCCAAAACAAATCTTTAGAGGAAAATATGAACTCTTATATAGATGCTCTAGCTACTAAAATGCTTTTACTTGTTGTGAGCAATGTAGTTATTTCTTCAATCATGCCTTATCAGAGTGCTCATGATATTTGGACAAAGCTTCAAGATAAATATGGTGTGTCCAATATTATTGAGGATGATTGTGTTCTCTCCACCCGTGGCCATGATAAGTTCTCATCTTCTACCACTTCACTGATACATTGCAAATGTATCTATAATTTTTGATGTTCCATGCTTGGTTTTATCCACTTTCTTGTGTTTTGTCCACACTTTGGAGTACTTTTCATATGATTTCTTGGACTAACCTATTAACAAGAGACACAGTGCCAGCTGCCTGTTTTCTGCTGTTTTTAGTTCCAGGAAAGTCAGAAAATGAATATTCTTGGAATTGGACAGGACAAAAGCCAAAGTGCCTATTTTTCCACAAGTCATCAGATGCCACAATACGAGACGGAGAAGGGCTAGGGGCCGGCCACACCACCTAGTCGCGCGGCCAGGCCTGGCCCGCGCCAGGGGGTGGTCTGGCCGACCCCATCACCCCCTCGGCCTCTCCTTCCGCCTATAAGATGCCCTCGAGACGAAAACCCTAAGTACCAGATCAAAAATCCACGAAAGAGTCTGTAGCCGCCGTCATCTCCATTCCTAGATCGAGAGGGATCTGAAGCTCTTCCCGGCACCCTGCCAGAGAGGGGAATTCACCCTGGAGGCCTTCTTCATCACCATGCAAGCCTCTGGTGTGATGCGTGAGTAGTTCATCATTGGACTACGGGTCCATGTAGTAGCTAGATGGCTGATTCTCCTCCTTTGTGCTTTCATGTCTAGATCTTGTGAGCTCCGTTCATGATCAAGATCATCTATTTGTAATTCTGCATGTTGTTTTTGCGGGGATTCGATGGATATTGAGATGCTATTTTAGATTGATTATTGATTCTATCATGTCTTTGTTATTTGTGATCTTGCATGCTTTCCGTTGTTAGTAGCTATCTTGGCCAAGTAGATGCTAGCAACTCCAAGAGTTAGTATTTATGCTCGATAGTGGGTTCATGCCTCTGGTAATCTAGGGAAGTGACAGAAATCTCTAAGGTACTAGATGTGATGTTGCTACTAGGGAGAAAACAACAATCCTTTGTTCATAGAATAATCGTATTGTTTACATTACACGCAATTCGTAAAGCAATAATCTGTTGCTTGCAATTTAATACTGGAGGGGGTTCAGATGATAACCTGAAGGTGGATTATTAGTCATAGATGCAGTTGGATGGCGGTCTATGTATAATGTTGTAATGCCCAATCGAATCTCAAAGGAGTCAAGATGATTAGTATATGCATGTATTGCTTTCTCGATGTTTGTCAATTGCCCCGCTGTAATTTGTTCACCCAGCATGTTATCTATCTTAAGGAGAGCCACCTCTAGTGAACTATGGATCCCGGTCCTTTCTTTTACATACAATCTATAAACTATTTACTGCTTTGTGTTTACTTTCTGGAAACTATTACTTCCTTCCATTTGATATGTTTAATCCTTTGTTTTCAGCAAAACCGGTGAGATTGACAACCTCATCGCAAGTTGGGGACAAAGTTCTGTGGTTGTGTTGTGCAGGTCTCCACGTTGCTGCTGGCACCGGTAGTGCGCCCTGCCATCGTTCAGCTACCTACACCTTTGGGCTGTTTCCTTGCTCCTACTAGATTGATAACCTTGGTTTCGTACTGAGGGAAAACTTGCTGCTGTGCTCATCATACCTTCCTCTTGGGGTTCCCCAACGAGCTCGGTATATTTTGGGCCATCATTCACCCACATGTGATTTTTCACAAGGTAATGATATGGTGAGTGGTGATAGAAATTGCAATATGGTTAGTGTGCTTACTATTTGTAATTCTTCATCACTATCTAGTTGCAATGATCTATGTTTGGACTTTAACATTTCTAGCACTCAAAACTCCTTACATGCTAGTGTTGATAGTCCTTGCATATCATGTAGAAATGGCTTCAATAAATCTCATGATGATATGCTTGCTTTGTCTTGTTGCCATTATAAAATTTCTTCTATTTCCTCTAGTGCTTGTATTGCTAACCATGTAGAGGATAACAAAGATGCTATGGGCTAAGACCATGTTTTGAATGGAGCTTCAAGTAAAATCCCGTCTTCACCTTCTTCTGATTCTCACATATGGCTTATGGCTAAGGGAACTAAGGTAACCTCCTTGGATCCCATGGTATCTCATGATGATGATGATGTTATGGATGAGGATAATGAGGAAGAATAGGATGAGATTGCCTCTTTTGATGAAAAGGGTGAGGTTGTTTATCGTGCTCTAGTTAAGGATAATATTGCTTGCTCTAAATTTGTTGAAATCTTAACTTTTGCTATGGAGAGCAAGAAAATTATTGGGCAATTGCAAGATCAAGATGAAGAGCAAGAGCACACCATTGAAAATCTTCAAAGACTCATTAATGATCTAAGAAAAGCCCTTTTAGAGGAACAAACCACCAAGGAGTCTCTTGAGGAGACCTTTGCTCTAGAACTATCTAGATTAAAGGAAAATCATGATAGAGAACTTGTGGTAAGTTCTCTCAAAACTAAAAATGGTGAACTTGTAGTTGCCCATGGATAACTTGTTGAGGATTTTAAGCACCTCGAAAATGGCTATCAGGTCATGAAGAGCGAGCTCATCAAACTCATTGAGTCTCATGAGCAACTTAAATCTTCATATTCAAAAGATCTTGCAAATTTCCCCTCACCTCTATCCATTAATAATGATGCTTGTGCTACTAACTCTATTTCTTGTGAAGCATCGATGTTGAAGGAGAATGTTGAGCTAAAGGCTCAACTTGCTTTGCTAACTAGCAAATATGGGATATTATAAGAAAGTCATGTTAAGCTCTCAAGATCGCATGAGGATCTTCTAGTCTCCCATGATAAGCTAAAGTTAGCTCATGAGGCCATTTTGTCAAAGGTAACATCTAGTGGGCCTCATGTGCATTAGCACTACCTCTACTCCTAAAGTAATATTGCCATGTGCTAGTCCTTGTATTTCATCCTCGCATAACCATGATATATCTTGTGATGAATTGCTTTCCTTGCCTTGTTGCTATAACAATGAAAATTCTACTTCCTTTACTACCATTGTTGTTGACACTAACCATGTAGAGGAAATTAGAAAGCTCAAGGCTCAAGTCACTTCTTTGAAGAATGACATGAAAAGGGTCATAAAGGGAAGGCCACACTCAACCACATCTTGAGTGTGCAAAAATCCCCCAATGACAAGAGTGGAATTGGATTCAACTCCAATAACAATAACAAGTCCAATAATAAGTTGAAGCACAAGGGCAACAAGAAGAATGGCCAAGATCAAGCAAAATAATCGGCCAACATTATTTGCTTCAAGTGCAAGGAAGAAGGGCATCATGTTAGATCTTTCCCATTGAAGAAGAATCCTCTTGGGTTGAAGCAACAAGGGAAGCAGCCTCAAGATCTACCTCAAGTGGTATATGGGCCTCTTCCTAAGAGGACTACTCGAGCTCTTCCTCAAGTTGTGGAATCACCTAAGAGCAAAGCTAGTAAGACAAGAACTTGATACATTTGCTGTGAGAAGGGGAACATTTCTTCCTCATGAACTAGTGGTATCTCCTCATCCAACCCTATCTTGATTGATGATGATTATTCTCTTGGTAAGGATGTGGTTGGCAATGTGTTTGCCAAATTTGTTGGTACTCAATGTGGTGTCAAGAAAAGAACCATTTGGGTTGCCAAACCTATTTTGACTAACTTCTTAGGACCCAACTTGGTTGGGGACCAATAAGCCAAAACTTGATCAGTAGGTGATTTTGGGAGGATAATAGAGACTTGGTTTCATTATGAAGAATTGAGGGATCTTCATCTATTCTATTTGTCAAGCCAAGTCATGTGGATTATATTGCCTCTATTATATTTCCAATGTTCCTCCTTGTGGTAACTTGTGCTTAACTCATTACATTGAAAGTTACTCGCCCCTTATGCATGTGTTGGTTTGGTACCTTGCATGTTTGTTGTATATGTTGTTCTTACCATTTTATTATCTTGAGTTATCAATTATATTTGTGTTTGTTGGTTTGCACACCATGTATGAGTGTTTCTTGTGTTGGAGCTATTTTGAATTCTATTAGTATCTTGTTGGCTCTTGTGAGAGATTAATGGACTATCCCATTTTGGGGGAGTGTTATGCTTGGGCATTCCACAATCCTAAAATGTGTGTACTTGAGGAATACCACCTAGTATTGATAGTGCAATATTATCTAGTCTCTACGTGGTATATGTCTCATGAGAAATTCATGTTCTATAGTGTCCATTAATTATCTCTATATGGTTCCTTTGCCTCGTGTTGAGATTTATTGTTTATCACATTATGGGGGAGTCATATGCTTATTGCACATTACAAACCTAGAAAATGTGAAAATTTGAGGTTGTGTCACTTAGAATTGATATGAATTATCTAGCTCCAATGTGTTATATGTGCTCAAACAAGTTCAATTTTTCTTGAATGGCATTGCCTCTCATAATTTGGATCTTGTTCGTGTGAGTGTTTCTTGGTATGTGTTTCCTCATATTTGGATCCCTATATCCTCATGGAAACCATTAGCTTCAAGTCACTCTAATCACTAGTGATTGTGTAACTATAGGAAGCTACCAAGAATCTCTTTCGAAGAATCAAGCTTAATTCCTATATTTGTTATATGCTTCTTTGTGTGAACATGATCTTGGATATCTGTGTGAACTACCTCGGAAAGATTATTCCCAATACTTCTTGTCCTTGGAAAATTGGTACTCTATGTATGGTAGAATCTTTTGATCATATTCACTATGGCCTTGTTTATTTTTGTCCTATCTTTGGCCAAGAAATTGTTTTGTGTTTCTCCCAAGATGTCCTTGCCTCTTATGGATCTTCTTATGTTATTGGTATCCTCTTGTGTTTTATTTAGTATATGTAGTAGTGATGATCTCATTTGTGTGAATTTTGCATTCAAAAGAAGAACTCCTAAATAATGTACTACCTATGGCTGAGCTCTCCTATATTATTTAGAACACTCCTATATATGCTTCTTGCTTTGATCCATATCATGTTTTATGTTCTTGGAAGTTTGATCTTTTCATTTTGGTATTTTGTGCCATCATAAAAAGTGTCGAGAGTTCAGTTTATGTGTTGGAATCTTGCTCTTTTGGGAGTTTGTTTGGCTCATTCCTTGTTTCATGTTTTAACCTTTTATAATGATATAAATCCTTGAGCATGTGTGTTTTTATCTATCGTTTGCTCTTTGGCTTTTGCCTAGTTCATTTGTTGAACTTGTGATCTTTCATGTGTTGATTTGCTTCTTTGATACAATTTGGACACCTTTTGTCGTGTCACACTCTTGTGTGTGCCATCCCGGTTTACTTGGTGTTTTTGTTCAAATTGCATCTGCTTATTGGTTCTTGAACGCCTTGTGCATGCATATTCACTACATGTTTATTTTATGGCATGCTTGCTTTCTTAAGATCCAATATATAGGGGAAACTCCACCAAATCCTAATTGGCTAAGATGTTCATGAAATTCAGTTACATATCAATATGCACATGTTAATGTGGAGTCCCTCCTATGTATTGTAGTTGCACTAACTACTTTGGACCCAATATGTTTGGGGACCATTTTGTACTTAAATGTGTTTTAGGTACATTGGAGATATATTGGATGCTTGTCTCTGAAAGTTTAAAGAAGTGGTGTGTTCATGCGAATTGGAGGCAAGCTATAGGATGATCAATGAATTCATATCCTCTACATCCTACCAATTATATCTCGGTAACAAGTATCTCTTTCTCATGCTCATATATCTTGCTTCCAACCATTTGTGGGTTGTCTTCTAGCATGAATTTGAGCATTTGTATTTGTTGTGGTTCGAGATTGGTCTTAAGAGAACCTCCTATTGCAAATGGGTGTGAGTTGAGATAAGTGCATATGATTGGGTCTATACTAAATCATGCATATGATTCACCAATCCCAAATATGTCTATCTAGCAATTTTATTGCCTATCTTTTCCTCAACTTATCTCATATGCACTAGTGAGATTTTTCTAGTTGAGTTTTGCTTTGTGATACTTGTTGCCTTTCTCCATATATTCCAACTATCTCCTTTTCCCTTGGTAATAGTTGTAATGTATGTGGTATGTTGGTGTTTTAATCTCATTAATGCACAATAAGATAAAATTGTGCCTTTGGCTATGCTTTCAAGCAAATATCTTATTGGTATATGTAATGACTTCATTTTACTCTTTATGTGCTTTCTTGAGTATCTTGTTTATGTGTGCATGTTTCTTTGTGGACATATGTCTTTGTGGTGCATTCCACTTAGAAACTTATACACATAAGATAATATAATTTTAGTTGAGATTTTTTGTCTTTGGATACCACCTTTTATTCCTTTTTAATTCTTTGGTGGCTTCCAAATTTATTTTCCTATGAGTGCTTATTCCTTTTGTTTGCATCTTCGGGCACTCACATTTGTTCTCTCATTCCATGCATTGTTAATTGAATTTGGATGAGTGAGGATTCCATGATCATGCACTTTGTTCCCAAATGCAATTCTCATAATTGGTGTATAATCTTTGGGGAGCTCCTCTAATTCATTTACGAATTCTCATTAGTCTTCTGTCTCTTTTGTGGTGCTTTAAATGCTTATGGGGGAGCGAGGATTCCATGTTTGTGCATCGTGTATTCTAAATACAATTAGTCTACTTTGTGCACAAATCTTGGGGAGTTTCTCGATTTTCATTTAAAACACACTTTTGATCTTATCATAATATCTTGTTATGTTCATTTGGTATCATTTGTTGTTTTCATTTGGTTCTTTTGGATCTTGTGATTGCTTGCATCATTTGTTGATGCTTCTTTTATTTTATTTCTTTGGCAATCTTTGGGTCCTCAATATAGTTCTACTTCCTCCCAAGTATTCATCATTGGATATGTGTGAAGGCACTTTTGGAGGAATTATCACTATATTGTCCTTCTAGAACTTGTCACCCATTTCGGCAATCAATGCCAACGAGGGAGAAGTTTTAGAGGGTTTAAGGGAAGTTGGCTCTTGATTTGAGTTTGTTCTTAAGCATTTGACTTTCATGCTCTTGCATCTTTGTGTTGCTTAGAATGTGGTTTATATAGAGAAAACTCCACCATTGATAATGATTGACAATATATGCAATGGAATTCAAGTTCATCACACATGCATAGATTGTGGGGGAGTTTTCTCTATATATGGTGGTGGTACCAATATCACATACTTTTGTAGTATTTGATATTGGTGCTACCATTTTATTCATTAAATTCATTATATAAACCCTCTCAAAGGGATTGTCATCAATTACCAAAATGGGGGAGATTGAAAGGGCATGTGGGCCCCCATGTGTGATTTGGTAATTAATGACAATCTTTATGGACTAATGTTTGTATTAAGTTGCACTTGTAGGATTTTTCCATTGGCATCTCTTGGAGCGTGTGTTGGATTCAAGATAGAAGATATGAAGAAGAAGATGTGTTGTGCAAGCTCAAAATGCGTCATCCCTAGAAGATCTCATGTTTGATGCTTTCCATCCTCGTTGATCATGGATTAATCAAGACAAGGTTAAAGTTTGCTCAAGGCAAACACATTCTTGATAGGTTTCCCATTTTGCCGGTCTCATGTTGGTACTTGAGAGACCGGGTTTAGGATAGATAACCGTACTATCAAGAGCCCCCCCCCCCCAAGTGAGTAGCTTGATCATATCTTTCGGAGAGAGATCAAACCATTGCATTCTTAGCATCATCATTCTTGGTTGTTGGTTGGAACTTATCCATGTTTGGCTCTAGAGCTTGTGCTCAATACAAGTGATACGTCCATTTTGCATCACTATTCTATATCATAATTTACTGTTATTCATTGATATATTTCATATTAAAGGATGATACTTATGTTATTTTATCTGTTTTTGCATGGTTGATGACTTTTGGAGCATGGACCGCTGCAGTCGGGATTCTGATGGAAAAGGTGTTGTTTGTAGGAAAAATTCGCGAACATCAGAAAATCCGGGAAAATACATGGAAAATCCTATTTTTCTAGAAGACGAAGGAAGCCAGAAGGGGAGGCTGAGATGGGCCACAGGGGGCCCACACCACCCCCTGGCACGGGCCAGCCTAGGCTGCACCACCAGGTGGTGTGGCCGCCCTGGTCCACCCCTGGCTCTCCCCTCTAGCGTATAGTATCCTCCCAAAACCCTAAGACTCGGGGAGCGACCACAGAAAGATTCCACCGCCTCTGCAGGGCAGAAAACACCGAGAGAGAAAGATCTCTCCGGCAGACAGAATTCTGCCAGGGGAATTCCTTCCCGGAGATGGTAGATCATCATAATCAACACCACCATCAAGCGGGACTTCATCGGGATCATCATCATCACCACCATCATCTCCACCAGCACCATCATCACCATCTCCACATCGCTATAACAATTGGGTTGAATCTTGCATAGTTCTTAGGGGAAACTTTCCCGGTGTTGATTACTCCTTGTAGTTGATGCTATTGAGTGAACCGTTGAATTATTGTTTATGTTCAGATTGTTACACATCATTATTCCATCTCTGATCATGATCTATATGATGCCTTGTGAGTAGTTTGTTTTGTTCTTGAGGACATGGGAGAAGTCATGTTGTTAGTAGTGGAATTGTGTTGAGAAAGATTCAATAGTTTGATATTTAAGTTGTGGTGTACTTCTTCTAGTGGTGTCATGTGAACGTCGACTACATGACACTTCACCTATATGGGCCTAGGGGAATGCATTGTGTATTTGGCTACTAATCGTAGGGGTTGCCGGAGTGACAGATACCTGAACCCCTGTTAGGAAACCATTGCACAAGGGACGTCAGGGTCTTAGAGTTTAAAGCTGTGGTTAGGTTTCTACCTTAATTACTTTCTTGTACTTACGGATGTTTGCAAGGGGTATAATCACAAGTATGTAGTAGTCCTAGGAAGGTCAGTACATTAGCACAGGTTCACCCACGCAACACTTAGCAGACTAAAGAAGATTGATCAACTATATGAAGCGAAAACACTTGACAATATTCCCATGTGTCCTCGAGAACGTTTGGTCATCTTAAGTAATACAACCGGCTTGTACTTTGCTGAATAAAGGATTGGGCCACTTGCTGCATTTATTCTTGTTGTCTTTTATTTACTTGTACTTTATTTACTTGCATTATCAAAACCCCCTAAAAATCTGTTTGCTAAGTATTTGCAGAGAATTCCTGATCCATACCACTAGCCAGCACCTTCTGCTCCTTGTTGGGTTCGACACTCTTACTTATCGAAATACTGTGATACACCCCCTATACTTGTGGGTCATCAAGACTATTTTCTGGCGACGTTGCCGGGGAGTGAAGCGCTATTGGAGAGTAGAACTGGTAAAGCAAACCTCTACTGTGAGTATTGTTTATTTCTGTTAGTTGCTTTATTTTCAATATGGATAATTCGCTGAGTTTCTTATTTTGTAATGCTACTACTACTGCTAAGGTAGTAGATGAACCACCACCTGCTGAGAATGATACTTTTAAAATACCTACGAGGATTATTGACCGTGTTATGGATAACTACTATGTTGGGGATGGAACTGTCCATCCCGGTGATCATTTGCTCTTTATACACGATTTATGCTGGTTGTTCAAGTGTGCAGGTATTACTACAGATCAAGTTAAGAAGAAGTTATTCTCATTGTCACTGAAAGGAAGAGCTGAGGAATGGTATAAGCTGCTAAAGAATGGTCAAGCTCTTGAATCGGAGGAAATAGTACCTCTCTTTTATTCAAAGTTTTATCCTCCTAGTGAGATTCATAAAGATCGGAATCAAATATACAACTTTTGGCCTCTTGATGGAGAGAGTACAACTCAAGCTTGGGGTAGATTAAAGTTACTAATGCTCAAATGTCCCATTCATGAGCTCCCCAACAATATTATTATCAATAAATTTTATGCAAGGCTTTCTCTTCATGATAAGGATTTATTGGATGCTTCTTGTGATGGATCATTTACACGGATGGAAGAAGAAGTTAAATGGGATCTTCTGGACCGTATTCAAGATAATGCTGAGGCATGGGAGAATGACAAAGGAAGAAAGTCAGGTATAAATTATGATTATGAATGCATTGAATCTTTTATGGGAACTGATGACTTTCAAAATATTAAAAATGCTGATGGTCTAGACTCTCAAGCTATTGCAACTTATTTTAAGGCTTTTGCTTCCTACATTGAAGTGCCTAAAAAGAAGTGGAATAAGTATCATGAACCTTATGAAGATATTGCTAATAGTGTTCCTGCAAGAAATACTGAAGTTTATACTGCTAATCATGTTTTACCTGAACCTTACATTGAGAAAATCCCTTTCCCAGTTAAGATAAAGGAACATTCTATGATAGCTAGTACGGTTAATGAAAGTAAAAGTAAAGCTGTTGAACCTGATAAACAAATGGATGATGAACCTATAATAGCAAATGTGAAAGATTTTGTCCCTAAATATGAAGAAGAGGGACACACTATCCTTTGTAAGGATACCTCTAATATTGTTTCACAAAGTAGTATCATAAGAACTAGTATTCCTGTGTTTTCTGTTAGAATAAGTGATCATTGTTATGATGGTCCTTGTGATAGTTATATTGTTAAGTTTATGCATGATACTGAAAGTTACTATGAGAGAGGGAAAAGTGTTCTTATGTATCTCAATAATATCAAGTTTCCTTGTTTTATGCTGAAAGTTTTTATGTTGCACTTCTCTTGCCTTCCTATGCTAGTAGCCTCTAGTTTCAACAACTTGTTTGTTTACAAAATTCCTTTGCATAGGAAGTGGGTTAGACTTAAGCGTGTGTATTTTTGCTTCTTAATGCTCTCTTTCACTTCAATTCATATTTCTAAGTGAGCAGCATTGAAATTATCATGCCCATCTTAATGGCTATAAAGAAAGAGCGTTTTGGGAGACAACCCAGTTTATTCTTGCTTTCAGTTTGTTTTTGTTTCTTTGAGTCTTGGAAGTTATTACTTCGGTAATAACCGCTCCTTATCCTTTTTGTTTTGTTTTTGTGTCAAGATCAACCTCTAATGAGATAGAAGTAAGATTTGGGGAAGATGCTGTCCCGAAACAGATTTTTATGCTTCACCGTAAAAATTCGTGAGAGATCTCTGTACGTCGGATTGAGCTGTAATTTTTGTGCCTCTGCCCCAGGTTGTTATTTAACTTTTGTTAGTTTTGCACTTGTTGATTTGAGCAACAGAAGATTTTCGAAAAAATTGATCTTTACCTGTTGGTCTGTTTTGGCAGATTTTGCCACTCTTGCATTTGCTTCTTTAATCGATTTCCTTTTTGAATTCTTTTTGGGTTTTTGGAAGGAGTTGCTACAGTAGCTTGTGTTTTGATGGTTTTTAGTTGAAATTGGGCTTAAAAGGTTTTATCACTTCACTTATACTAATGTTGCTAATGAGAACTATGTGAAATTTTGTGTGAAAGAAATTTCCAGGTTAGTGGCGAAAATGGTATAATGAGAAAGTGAAAGGTTTCATGACTCACAATAAGTGTATGAAGATGAAGATACTGATGTTATTCAAGTGGTGAATCTGGAAGAATCTACTAAATACCAAATTCAAAGACCTGCAGAGTCCGTTTTCGAATAGGTAACAGTTCTGGTAAGAAAAGTTCCGCAAAAGATCTGTCCAGTTATATTTTTGCAGTTTTTAGCCAACAAGGAAAGCTACAAAGCGAAAGAGGGACGAAAATAGAGCCAGGGTGGCTCACACCACCCTGTGGCATGGGCCCACCCCTGGCCGCGCCACCAGGTGGTGTGGCCACCCCAAACTCCATCTCCGACCCGTTTTCTCCCAGTACCTTCCTTTTGTTGTGAAACTTCGTAATATATAATCCCCCGGATCCCCCGAGGTTCGTATATTGTGTTCTCGTCGTGTTTTTGTTTCGAGCTGTTTCTGCCAGGAGCTATTCTTGAAAGTTAGAAGCACAATGATGTCCGCCAAGGATAAAGGGAAGGAGCCTATGGAGGAAGATCTCCAAGACCCCGGTCAGGAGGAGGAGATCAAGAGTGAAGATGAAGAGGATCAATGCCAACATCCGCACACCGGCACTACCATTGCAAGCATTGGAGTGGTGACAAAACCTGCCAGTGTTAGAAGGACTACACGGATGCAGACTGGGGGGGGAAACTCCTCGTCATTGCTTGGCTCCACGGTCACTTCCTCCATGCACCAATAATCCTTTCCATACCCTTATCCATGAGCATCAATACCAGAATATGCCCAAGGGGAAACTACCCTCCAATTGGGATTTGCCTCGTTCTAGCCATGCGGGAAAAGAAGACTTCAAGGAGGAAGAGTGGGGAAAGAATCGCAAGAGCTAGGATTCTCAACCCGACATGATCATGAGCCGCATTGAGCAAAACTCACAGCTGATTCGTATTCTCACCTTAGAGATTGAGGACTTGGGGAAACTGATCAAAGAGCTCATCGAGAGAATACCACCACCACCGAAGGAGTAATTCGTCATCCGGTTTGGCATCCCCTTGGTTTGTTCCAAGCTTGGGGGAGCGCCGCGGTATCACATCACTATCTTCTATCTTTTTACCTTTTTAGTAGAGTCATATCATGAATAGAGAAGTTATCATGTAGGATAGTTTGCATTATGGAAGTGTCCCCTCTCTCGTTAGATATGTATCCCTTGGTGTGAGTTGCCGTTATGGAATATTAAGGATAAGTTCTATCATTTATTCTTTTGCATATCTTATATTAGTTTTCAATTTGTGGTTATATGATTGATCTTGTCGTTAGTATTGGTAGCACTTTGGGATCATTGAGTTAATATTAGTTGGTTTTGGCAAATCTGGCTCGGTCAGTAGCAACACTATTTTTGAGGGTTGAATGAAAAAGATAAAAGTACTCTTAAAGAAACATAATTTCATCATCTTCCTTTCTTGATTTGCTCATAAGTTTAGTATTCTCTAGTTAAGATCTTTTGTGCTTCCAAGGAAGATTGCATGTTTGTTTTTATCACTTGTATGTTTGTTTGTTTCCTTCAACTCTTATGCTTGCTACCCAGCCTTGCTAGCCAAAAACCTGTACTGAGAGGGAATTCTTCTCGTGCATCCAATCCTTAAACCAAAACCTTTGCCATTGGTGTCCACCATACCTACCTATTAGCACTATTGCTATTCCAAGTAAATTCATATTTTTATCTACCTTCCAAATTAAACTTGTTATGAGAAAATTAGTGATTAAACCTCTCACGAACTTGATGGCACACTTTACTTTCCTTCATTTAATAAACTTGAACCATTGTGTCCATCTTTATTGCGTATATGCTTGCACTTTATAAGTTGAAGTTAGCAGAACCATGTATCATGGGGAACGCTTTCAACATTACACTTATATTCCGTTGATATCATGATTCTTTTGCTTATTGATCCTGACAGTGTGAAATAAAAGGGGAACTTGTAAGATCATGGAGTTTATATGTGTGTTAGAGAAACGCCTGGGCCGCTAGCCTAAGCCATGCCTAATCATGGTGGAAACTTGTAGCATAGCCACAATGAGCACTCTATGAAGAAGATGTGTTGTGCAAGCTCAAAATGCGTCATCCCTAGAAGATCTCATGTTTGATGCTTTCCATCCTCGGTGATCATGGATTAATGAAGACAAGGTTAAAGTTTGCTCAAGGCAAAGGTATTCTTGATAGGTTTCACATTTTGTCGGTCTCATGTTGGTAGTTGAGAGACCGGGTTTATGATAGATAACCATACTATCAAGAGGGGCACTCGAGTGAGTAGCTTGATCATATCTTTTGGAGAGAGCTCAAACCATTGCATTCTTAGCATCATCATTCTTGGTTGTTGGTTGGATCTTATCCATGTTTGGCTCTAGAGCATGTGCTTAATACAAGTGATATGTCCATTTTGCATCACTATTCTATATCATAATTTACTGTTATTCATTGATACATTTCATATTAAAGGGTGATACTTATGTTATTTTATCTGTTTTTGCATGGTTGATAACTTTTGGAGCATGGACCGCTGTAGTCAGGATTCTGATGGAAAATGTGTTGTTTGGAGGCAAAATTCGCGAAGATCAGAAAATCCGGGAAAATACATGGAAAATCCTATTTTTCCAGAAGACGAAGGAAGCCAGAAGGGGAGGCTGAGATGGGCCACAGGGGGCCCACACCACCCTCTGGCGCAGGCCAGCCTAGGCCACGCCACCAGGTGGTGTGGCTACCCTGGTCCACCCCTGGCTCCCCCCTCTGGCGTATATTATCCTCCCGAAACCCTAAGACTCGGGGAGAAACCATAGAAAGATTCCGCTGCTTCTACGGGGCGGAAAACACCGAGAGAGAAAGATCTCTCAGGCAGACAGAATTCTGCCGAGGGAATTCCTTCCTGGAGAGGGAGATCGTTGTCATCAACACCACCATCAAGCAGGACTTCATCGGGATCATCATCATCATCACCACCATCATCTCCACCAGCACCATCATCACCATCTCCACATCACTGTAACAATTGGGTTGGATCTTGCATAGTTCTTAGGGAAACTTTCCCGGTGTTGATTACTCTTGTAATTGATGCTATTGAGTGAACGGTTGAATTATTGTTTATGTTCAGATTGTTACACATCATTATTCCATCTCTGATCATGATCTATATGATGTCTTGTGAGTAGTTCATTTTGTTCTTGAGGACATGGGAGAAGTCATGTTGTTAGTAGTGGAATTATGTTGAGAAAGATTCAATAGTTTGATATTTAAGTTGTGGTGTACTTCTTCTAGTGGTGTCATGTGAACGTCTACTACATGACACTTCACCTATATGGCCCTAGGGGAATGCATTGTGTATTTGGCTACTAATCAGAGGGGTTGCCGGAGTGACAAAAACCTGAACCCCCGTTAGGAAACCATTGCACAAGGGACGTCAGGGTCTTAGAGTTTAAAGCTATGGTTAGGTTTCTACCTTAATTACTTTCTTGTACTTATGGATGTTTGCAAGGGGTATAATCACAAGTATGTATTAGTCCTAGAAAGGTCGGTACATTAGCACAGGTTCACCCACACAACACTTAGCAGACTAGAGAAGATTGATCAACTATATGAAGCGAAAGCACTTGATGATATTCCCATGTGTCCTCGAGAACGTTTGGTCATCTTAAGTAATACAACTGGCTTGTCCTTTGCTGAATAAAGGATTGGGCCACTTGCTGCATTTATTCTTATTGTCTTTTATGTACTTGTACTTTATTTACTTGCATTATCAAAAACCCCTAAAAATCCGTTTGCTAAGTATCTGTAGAGAATTCCTGATCCATACCACTAGCCAGCACCTTCTGCTCCTCGTTGGGTTTGACACTTACTTATCGAAAATACTGCGATACACCCGCTATACTTGTGGGTCATCAACAAGCTTTAGTCCATCAAAATAGGATCTCCCTTTTATATCTTGTTGCGATTTTGTTGTTGGAGGTTTTATGGATTCTCACCGAGTGAGTGAGGTATCTCACATTATACTACTTGATACATTCTCACTTGGTGATATCCAATATTGGGTAGCTCTTGTCGTCCTCTTTCCAACAAAATTGGTTTTGGGTCAATCGGAGTTACCAAACTAAAGTTATCGCAATTTGAATATTTGCCTCTCGTTTATTGAAAAGAAAAAGGAAAAAACAGTTTTTGGGCTGAGCGGTAGTACCGGCTGGCAATACCGCCCGCCCCTACGCGCAGCCCACCTCTCTGCCTGGCTCGGCAGCACTGGCCGGTAGTACCGGGCCCGGGCGATAGTACCGGGCCGGCCATGTGGTACTACCGGCCCATCCCTACTCCACCTTGCTCGCTTCCTGCCGCCGCTCGCTGGGCCGCTTGGTGTTCCCGACCCACTCCCTTGCCGCGTGCAGCCGCCCCGATCGCCAGCCGCCCGCCTTGACTCGCTCGCGCCTGGCTGGCTCCTCTCGCCCGCTCGCACCGCTTTGCTGCTTCGCTTGCTGGGCTCGCTCCCCCGATCCCCTCTCGTGTTTGTTTGACTGCGTGGCCCTAGCCCCGATCCCCTTCTTCTCACTCGCTCGCTTGTTCCCAGGCTCCCACGTGTTGAACTGGTGCTGGTCTCGCTAGGGAGCGGTAGTACCGGGCCTTTCCGGTACTACCGGCCCAGACCGAATCTGGCCCCAACGGGAGGAAAAACTGGGTCTCTTTAAATAGCCTATTCTCTCCTTTTTTTGAAGTTGCTTTTTCTCCTCTATTTTCTCAAGCCCTTTTGACTATTTGAATATATCTCTTGGCTTGATTAATCTCTCCCCTCCAATGATTCTTGCCCATATTTGAGGGGAAGATAGAGGAGATCTAGATCTACATTTTGACCAAACCAAATCACCTCTTTGTGAGTGAATCTCTGGGATCTAGATCTTTGGGGCTTTTTGTGTTCCCGTTTGGTGTTCTTCCTCTCTCTTGTTCCTCCAATTGCTTTAGTAGCCTTGTTGGAACTTGAGAGTGAAGATTTGGGGCATCTTTGTGGTGTTCTTGCCATTTACATTAGGTGCATCGGTTTATGTTCTCTCTAGAGGATTTGTTCGGTGATATTCATTGAAGCTTGTCCCTCTTGGGTTCTTGGAACCCTAGACGGTTGTGTGGCCTTTGTGGTGTGTTCTTTGAAGGGTTCCGTAGTAGAAAACAAAAAATACTAGGATCTATACTATGTATACATAAGTAACGGAGGAGAGAGACGGTATTCATACCTTTGAAGACCGAGGCACACCTTACGCAGGAAGGCGTATATTTATGAAGACGAGCAGCACCCCAAATGTGGTGCCTCCTAAGTTCATCACATGTCCGGTGTAGGAGACGTCAACCGGACTCCGATCAAGCCGAGCAGAGGAAGAAGTAGATGTCGGATCGCTGATCACACAACGGTGGTGTGAAGGTGGAGAACTCACCCACGAGGTCCTCTCCAATATTACGGAGATGTCCTCAATGGATAAGAGAGAGGGAGAATGAGAGGGAATGAGATGATTCCATAGGGGGAGGGGAGACCCCTATATATAGTGGGAGGGGGCGCACCACCTAGGGGCCAGGCGGTGTGGGACTAATCCCCACACCCACCAGCCACGTAGGGGTAGCCGCCGGCCCTAGGTGGGCCCCGTTGGGCGTCCCACCAAGCCCAGGCCGGCTGGCCCCCTCTCCCTAGGCGCCATGCCCTATTGGGCCTCCCTTCGGGTGAGGCCCATTAGCATTATGAAGCCTTTAATAATAAAATAATATATATATTTAATATTAATTCTCCAATTAACATTCAAATACACATATTATATTATTCCTTCACTCCGGTACACCTTCTGGACCCCATCCGATCTCCATCGGATGTTACCCAGAACTATTCTGGTTTCTCTTTCTCCATTTTTCCTATGATACCTCATCTACCCTAAGCGTCCCTACCCTTAAGCATGATATCCTTCGGTTCAGAAACACTCCAGACATGATCGAGACTACTCTCACATCAATGATCAACAGAGGGACCTGGATGGCCATGTGACCCCCGTGTGTTTCACGAATATAATCGCTCGAACCATGAGATAGTCGTTTCCCGTTCCCTTTGTCATATGATACCTAATTCATTCGACACTTGATCTTCGGTATCCCCATACCTTAGTTCGGTCTCGTTACCAATGAACTTGTTTACTCGTTCTCATGTCGTTGCATTCCATGACCAATGTCACATGCTTGCAAGCTTCATTAATGCAACGTCACCGAGATGGCCACATGTATCTATCCGTTACATGGATTAGACAAATCCTGGTCTTGATATGTACTCCTCTACGCATCCCTTTGGAAAACCTAAGTGCCACTGATGAGGGTTTAACTCATCAATGCCCATTGTTATGGACTTGGGTTTTGGAGAAAGAGGGAGCACTGGAAGCATCAATTGGCTAGAAAACAATCACACAGGGGACTTGAAGATTTACCCAAGTTCAAGCCTCGTAGAGGTCCCTACTCCTGCTTGTCTGCTCGTGGAATTAATAGAGAAATCGAAGATTACAATGGTGCGCAGATGCAATCTGGCGAGGGTTGTGGAAACTAGGGTTGCGTGTGTCCTCTTCGCCACCCCCTCCTAGCCTTTATATAGATAGTCTAGGTCTCGGGTAGCAGGTCGAGTCGGTTACAGGTTAGGGTTTTCCCCTTTGAACTTTCTATCTTTAGCTTCTTCTTGTTCCTCAAGCAATCGAGAGTCCGTAGGTTACTCGAGTTCTCTATTTGGGCCTTGGCGACACCGTGGGCTTCCGCTGTATTCAGGCCGTATATACCAATCTAGAGTACCTGTAGGGTATACCCATGTCAGTAGCCCCCCGAGTATCCAGTGGAATCACATATTCGACTGGGGACTTTATGAAACCTTTCGAGTGCATGAATGAGTATATTTTCGACTGCTCTGTTTGTGTCATAGGGATTGTTGATGTGCATGCCTGATTTAACCGATGTATCGGTATCAGTTAACTACTTTAGGGTAAAACAACGCAATCTACTCGAACTTGAGTCCCCGGACTCGAATCCGGAAAAGTGCTGGTGTAATTCGACTCAAGCCGCGGAGGTCTTACAGGAGTCGAATTCCAGTATATGGGTGTGAGAACTCGACGCGTCCGTCAAGGCATGTTAATCGTACCTGTTGGCACGGATATATTTCTGATAGTGCATAGTAAATGCGTCGCCATGCCTTATTCAGGTCTTATCTTCACGCTGCAAGCACGACATCCGAATTTTGTCATCGCGGAGATGATTTGGGTGACCCAGGAGACACAGTCTCTTTGTAGGGAAACATCATGAGGCGGTGTCACCATAAGATTCAAGTGCGGATGTTATTGACACACAGTATGATGTACAAATAATCATAGGGTGCGCGACCAGCGCTCCCTATGGGAGTAGCCCCCGAGTGCCTGGTTGAGTCGAAGACTCAGGCAGGGACTAAAGAACTTTTGCGACTGCTGTCGTATTTTGTTTGCTTTTTTCAGTCGAATTTATTGCCAGCGCTCCCTATGGGAGTAACCCATGTCCATAGTCGAATTGTGGATTCGAGTGGTTGGGTATGCTTTGAATGTCCATATTCCTATAGAAGAGAAAAAGAAAAATCGTAGGGTGCACGACCAGCGCTCCCTATGGGAGTAGCCCCCGAGTTCTTGGTGGAGTCGAAGACTCGAGCAAGGACTAAAGTGGTCGAAGTCTTCTGATGCTCAATTTTGGATGACATCAGTGCTGACGATGTGATGACCTCAGTTGCCCTCGTGAGCGGGTTTGACGTGACGTGACGAGCGGTGGGTCCTATTTTCTGACTCTGACTTGACCGGGCGTGCGTAATCTTTGTTTTAACTATGCCTCCTCGATTTCCGCGTGTAATGGGGGTAGTGGGGGACGGTTCACGCTTCAGGTCCTCCACGTGTCGATCACGATGAACGCCACGCGTCTGATAGGGTTTTTCCTGGCCGTTGGATTGCATCTTCCAGGGGGTTAAGTAGGAGTGCTGCGACGGTAATTTTTCCCATCTGCTCTTTTCTCTGCCTTTGCCTCCATCGCCATTGCTGCTGCTCCTCTGCTTCCTACACTTCATCTTCCTCCCGGCACTAGACCAACTCCATGTATTCCCTAGTTACTTCCTCCGGTCGCATCGCCACCGCAGGATGGGGAAGGAGAGAGGAGGTGTCGCGGCTGAATCCGCCGCCACCACTGTTGCTGCTAAGAAAAAGGGCAGCTCCACCGCTGCGGGCACCGGCACTGCCGCCGCCGGTAAAAAGAAAGGCACGGGCACTCGCGTCACCAATGGAGTGTGGCACGCGTCCTTGATCAAGTCTTCTTAGCTCCGTATCCTACGCCAAGATGGAGTTCTATCTTCCGCAGTCGCTGACGCGCGTGTCCCCGGTGGTGAGGTAATCCCTTCTCCTCCTACCGGTTTTCAGGTGATGTTCCTAGCGTTCATCATCCGCGGACTCTCGCTGCCCCTGCATCCTTTCTTCAGGGGCCTTCTCTGTTTCTATGGGCTCCAGCTGCATCAGTTGTCCCCCAACTCCATCCTCCATGTAGCTTGCTACATTACTCTTTGCGAGTGCTGGTTCGGAATCGAGCCGCACTTCCATCTTTTCAAACGTCTCTTCAAGATGAAGCGCTAGTCGGCATCTGGCTCCATATTCTATGATGTAGGCGGCTGCAGTATCCACGTCGACTCCTCCGCCACGTACTTCGACATCAAACTCATGGCGTCCGTCCAAGGATGCAGGGACAAGTGGTTCTACGTCTGCAACCAGAAGGCCGACGGAGACCACTTCGGACTCGCGCCCTTTGATCCCGTGACGCCATGCAAGAGGAGGCGCTCCTGGAAGAACGTAGTGATGCCCGGCGAGTCTGTGGAGACAGATGTGCTGTACGAGCGCATCTGTGACCTCGAGAGTCGCATGGGAAAAGAAGAGGGAGGTTGCGCCCTCATTCGCACATGGCTGCGCCATCACGTCCAGCCCCTGCAGGCTAGAGTCCACCCTATGTTCCAGTGGGCTGGCATGGACGATGTTACTCGCGTATCTGCCGATGGCATTTCCATGAGTGAGGTAGATAAAAGGGTGCGACTGGTCACCAAGTACACCGCGAAGGATGTGCTCCCCAGTGAACCAGTCGTGCCGCCCTTCGATGCTGCTAATCCTCCTCCTAAGGTACAGTTGTGCTACGAAGTAGCTTTATTTATCGAATGCTTCTCTTTTCTTGACTTGTACTAACTTGTTTGTTGTATGTAGGATTGGAGTGTGTCACCCTATATGCCCCCTCTTCCTGAGGGGGTTATTCCTCATGAAGCCTTGGAAGAGGACGAGTCGGAGTCGACCGTCCCATCTGATGTGGAGGAGGAATCCCCTGAGTCGAGTAGTCTGGACACTCGCAAGCGTTCGCGCAACGAGGATTCAGATACATCGTCTCCTTCGACTCCGGAAGGTGCAGTTGTTGGTGCAAAGTCGCCGATACCTGCCGTTCCTATGAGCGCCGTGGCGCCATCTTCTCGCAAGAAGATGCGACTGCCGAAGGAGTCGTCGTCAGAGTTGGGGGATCAAACCTTCGAATTTGACAAGTTTGATCGGTAAGTATACGAGTCTTCCTTCTGGTTCTTCTTTGGAGTTGCATTTTCTTGATGTTGGTTTTGTTCTGCAGTCAACCGGCGTCGTCATCTTCTGGCGACGTCCAATTTTTGAAGGAATCCGGAGTCGCGACCTCCAAGGCCAAGAAAGTGGCCGAGCGCACTCCTTCTCCTCCATTGGCGGCCCACTCCGGGCATAATTCATCGAGTTCCCCCATGATGTGGAGCATCAGATGGTTATTCGAACGACTGCGCGTCAATCGACTTCAGAGTCAGTGGAGGATCATGTATGTGTAGTATCTCTTCTTCTGTTTTTGCAGTCAAAATTTTCATCTATGCCATCTACTGACCCTTTACTGTTTCTTTTGTCGCAGCTCATTGTGAAGGAAGCCGCTCGTCTGGCGGAGCAGGTGCTTGCGATGGGTCGTCAGCATGCAACGCTGGACAATCACCATCACACGATTGAAAGTGAGTGTTCTTTACTTTTCTTCTCCATCCTTGTGATATATTCGACTAACGGTTTATCTTTGTTTGTGTCACAGCTGAGCATAATGCACTCCTTCGTGACACCGCTTCCCTCGAGAAAACGCTCTCCGCGGTGGTGAAGAGCCGCGATGAGGCAATCGCAGCACAGGACGAATCGCGGAAACGCGAAGAGGATCTGCGCGCCTCCATCATAGATAGGGAGAAGTTGTTCGAAGAACAACTTTTCTCGATTGCCAAGGCTCTCTCAGGTATTCCCTTGTCTGGATTTTCTTCGCGTCCCTTCTTTCGAATTTGTTGCTGTGCTGACTTTTGTGCCAATGCTTGATTCTTGTGTGGATGCCAGCGGTCTTATCTTTGACCCCTAGGCACTCCGTCGTGATGATGTCCTGGCAGGTGCCATCTCAGGAGTCGAGGATCACAATGCTGTTGTTCAGGGGACGCTCACCAAGGCCAAGGGCGTGCTCAGTCGCCTCCGTGAGGAGCTGGCGCCCAGGCTGAGTTAATCAAAAATATGGATGAGCTGGTAGAGTCCCTTACTAGAGGCATTCAAGTGAGCTTCAAGAACTCACTCTATGCGGCTGGCGCTTCACTGTCACTCGCGATGGTTCAAGCCCATGGAGTCGAGGTTGATCCTGCAGCGGTCTCCAAGGCGATGCCTGTCAGCGTGGATGGCCAACATGTAGTCTTTGCTCCTTTCGCAACTGCTTGTGGCAAGTACGAGCCGCAGCTGATCAATATAGTTGCGAAGTACTCTGAGGAGCTGCAGCGAGCCAAGAAGGCGGCAAAGGCTGCGACGTCAGGGGCCGGTGGAAAGTCTGTGGCGTCTGATACTGCCACAGACTCGATGAGGTCCCCAAAACCGAAGTCCAAGTCGAAGAAGCCAGTTGCTCCTCAGTAGTCGTGTATGTAATAGTTAAATAGCCTATTTCTTTTGTCTGGAACATGCCTTTTGGCGAGTGTATCTGCTGATACTTTATTATGCTTGAATGCACTCGAGTCTTTTGTCTATGCATCGCCTTAGTCTTCTTATTGTCTCTTGCTTGCCTTGTGATAGGGCACATCGAGTGGTCCTTCGAGTGAACCTCAGAATATGCCATCCGCTGATGATACTTTGGCGCGGTTGCACTCAAGGGTAGATGAACTGTCCTTGCTCTCACGACTCCGTGACCGCGTGAAGCAGTTGGAGCGTGAACTGCCCGTACTCCATGGTAATGCGGACATATGGAAGTCGAGGGCGGAGAAGGCCGTCGCCCGAGAGGAATACCTGCTAGGGTAGGTGACGCAGCTAGGCGACCAATTCAAATGTTAGCTTTCTTCCTCCTCATCCTTTTCTTGTAGTCACCTGCAATGGTTCGTTGTCTTCATACTTTTGCCTTTGCTTGGTACAGTAATCAGTGCACGCCATCCGTAGGATGAGAAGGACAGGATTGCCATTCGCATGAATGATCTGACCCAAGAGCAACTTCAGGCGAGTGGATACTTTTGGGTGGATCATGATCGCGCAATCGCACTGGCGACCCTGCAGGATCATGCGTCGCGAGTGCTTCATTTCTTGAAGAAGTCGCAATCGTGCTTGAAGAATATTTACCAGACGATGTTCCCGCTGGACATCGTTCCATCGAGCCTGTTGTCCCTTCTTGCCAAATTTCAAGATTTGAGTGCAGTCTGCGAGTGTGTACACAATAGTTAGTGACTGGTGCCAAGGCTGCTCTATCGCTGGTGCGACTGCACAGGCCTGATGTGGATGTTGCAGCAATTGCGTCGGACCGCCAGCGCCGCCAGCAGGTTCGACTTTGAACATGGTTCCTCACTACCAGGCGGTGGATCGTCCAGCGGAGGAAATCATCGACTTCTTCGAGGAGCAGACCAATGTTCCTTTGCTGCAACAGTAGTTTAGTTTGTATCCTGCACATAGTTGCGCCAGTGTTGTAAAGTTCATATATATATGTTGTGTATAATTGATTAACATTGATGTATATAAAGAGCTTGTTAGCGTGTATGCTTTGCGAGTGCGTTGCACTATGCGATTCCTTTTCGTTATCCTGACTTGTGTTTATCTCAGCCCCTTGCCAACCTGTCAGGTGCGTTGCAACTGGGTTGGTGTTTATCAAGGGTTTCGATTGGTGTGTCAGCTACTCAGGATATCACGTTAGTTCGTAGAATAGATGTGTATAGGGTGGCGCAGCCCCCGAGTGGATATTTTGCAAATATAAAAGGAACACAGAGTTTTGGGGCACTTAGCTTTATTCATTTGTAGGATAGTACGTGGTACAATGTGTGGCTAAGTAGCCTTGGCTGAGTAGCCTTATTTGCCATGTAAAAATAAAAGACGACTAAGGGTAGAAGCGTCGCAGCTGCACGACGTTCCAGGGGTTGGAGTATGCGACTCCTGTCTCGAAATCTTTGAGGCGATAGGCGCCACCTGGGATTACTGCTGTAATCACGTATGGTCCCTCCTAGGGGGACTCGAGCTTGAGATGCCCTTGCTGTTTCAGTCGCAAGACCAGGTCTCCTTCGACGAAGGACCTGGGGCGTAACCTTCTGTTGTGGTAGTTGCGTAGGTTCTGCTGGTAGATCGTTTATCTTTCCGCGGTGATTTCGCGTGCCTCGTAAAGGAGGACAACGGAGTCTTCGAGTGCAAGAGTTGACTCCTTCTCGCTTTGAGCGACCACTCGCGGTGCTTTGTATCGTACCTCCGCGGGTAGTACCGCTTCAGCGCCGTGCACAATGAAGAACGGGGTGTACCCCGTGGCGCTATTTGGAGTTGTGCGCAGGCTCCAGAGTACTGATTGCAGCTCGTCTGGCCAGCAGCCTGTGGCTTGTTCGAGTGGCCTGAGGAGTCGCTTTTTGATGCCGCCGCAGACGAGCCCGTTGGCTCTTTTGACCTGACCGTTGGTCTGTGGATGTGCTATGGAGGCATAGCTTACGTTGATTCCCAGATTCTCGCAGAATTCTTGGAACTCCTTGAATGTGAAGTTCGTCCCATTGTCCGTGATGATGTTGTGTGGTACTCCGAAGCGATAGACGATGCACTCGAAGAACTTGACTGTGTTGTATCCTGACTGGTTAGTCACTGGCATGGCCTCTATCCACTTGGTGAATTTGTCGACTACGACCAAGAGGTAGATGTAGCCTCCTCGTGAGGACTTTGGGAGATTGCCGACCATGTCGAGTCCCCATTGCGCGAAGGGCCAGGCCAATGGAATTGGCCTGAGTTCCACGCCAGGTGCGTGTGGCTTGTCCGCAAATCACTGGCAAGCGTTGCACTTTTGGACGATGTCCTTGGCGTCACGCATGGCCGTAGGCCAGTAGAATCTAGCTCGTAGAGCTTTGGCGATGAGGGCTCGACTGCCAGCGTGGTGCCCGCAAGTCCCTTCATGGATGTCAAGTAGAACAGCTCTTCCGCCGGCATTGGAGACGCATCGTTGGAGTACTCCTGTGATGCTGCGTTTGTAAAGTACACCGTTGATAACAGCGAATGCTTTGTATTGCCGCGCAATGTGCCATGCGTCAGTCGGGTCGTCCGGTAGCCTTTTGCTGAGGAGGTATGTGATGTACGGTTGAGTCCAAGATGGCTCGATCATCATGACGCTCATTGGTCCTTCGAGTCATGTGTCAAGCTCCAGGTCGTCGAGTGCCATTGGCTCATTGGGCGGCGCAGCCCCCGAGTCCGTTGCTGCGCTTGTTTTCTTTTCTGTGGCCTTTGGCTTGATGGAGCGTTCGTAGATGCGCTCGAGAAATACCCCAGGTGGTATGGGGCGCAGGTAGAGCCTATGTTGGCGAGTGTATCCGCCTCTTCATTGCTTTCGCGGCCTATGTGCCGCAGCTCGCAACCGTCGAAGTTCCCTCCGAGTGTGTCATAGAGGTCGCGGTAGGCGATCATGTTGTCGTTTAGTGCGTCGCACTCGTGCATTGTCTGGTTGACGACCAGCTTGGAGTCACCGTATATTATGAGCCTCTTGGCGCCGCAGGCTTTTGCCATCCTCATCCCGTGTAGCAGGGCTTCGTATTCAGCTTCATTGTTGGAGGCGGTGAACTGCATTCGCAGGATATATTTCAGCTTGTCTCCCTGGGGCGATGTCAGTATGACACCTGCGCCGGCCCCATCCTTTCGCTTGGATCCGTTGAAGTGCATTGTCCATAGGTAGGACATATCTGGTTTTTCAGGGAGCTGGTTCTCCATCCAGTGCGCGAGGAAGTCAGGGAGACCTTGCGACTTGATTGTGTCGCGTTTTTATATGTAATGTCTCGTGGATACAGTTCGATCCCCCAAAGCGCGACTCGTCCAGTGGTGTCGGGATTGTTGAGGATATGCCCGAGCGGGGCGTCGTTGACTACCACGATTGGGTGTTCCTGGAAGTAGTGGCGCAGTCGCCGGGCTGTCATGAAGATGCCGTATGCCAACTTCTGGTAGTGCGGGTACCGCTGCTTTGTTGGCCTGAGTACCTCACTGAGGTAGTAGACTGGGTGCTATACCCCGTGGATTTTGTTTTCCTCGGCCCGTTCTACAACAAGCACCGTGCTGACCATGTAGTTGGTGGCAGAGATGTATAGCAGTAGTGGTTCCCTTTCACGTGGGGTCACCAGTACTGGCGAGGTGGACAGTAGGCGCTTGAGGTCTTCGAATGCTTCCTGTGCCTTGTTGGTCCACTCGAACTTGTCGGCTTTGCGGATAAGTTGGTAGAAGGGCAGTGCCTTTTCGCCCATTCGACTGATGAATCGACTGAGCGCCGCAATTCATCCAACCAGCTGCTGGACACCTCTTATGTTCTTTGGCTTCTCCATGGCCAGTATGGCTTTTATTTTCTTCGGGTTCACCTCGATCCCTCTCGTGGAGATAAGATACCCGAGTAGTTGCCTAGATGGTACGCTAAAGGCGCACTTGTCTGGATTGAGCTTGATCCAATAGCGGTCGAGGTTGGCGAAGGTTTCGCGCAAATCGTCGATTAGTGAGGCTTCCTCTTTGGTCTTGATTACTATGTCGTCAACATAGACTTGGATGTTGCGACCAAGTTGGTTCTTGAGGCAGGCCTGCATGCACCGCTGGTAGGTGGCTCCTGCGTTTTTTAGCCCAAAGGGCATTGTGTTATAGCAGAACACGCTGAAAGGCGTTGTAAACACTGTTTTCTCTTTTTTTTGACAAAAACAGTAGGGAAGTCCCCTACTGTGTCATTTTATAAATTTTATAATATACAAAAGATTGAGCCAGGCTCAATCAATGTTATAGATGGTTACATTCATAACGTGTCAAGCCACTCTTGCATACCTTCCTTGAGACTAGGTTTAGCTCTATGTATAGTCAAGGTGAAGGTTGCTTTAAAAAAAGAAATACATCTAGTGATGGAGGGATATAGATCCCTAAAAATATAGCCATTTCTTTGCTCCCATATACTCCAGCACCCAGTGATGATAACTTCCATAAGAAAATTGGGACTGAATCTATTTCTAGCATCATTGATCATCTGATGAATCTCCATATCTATGTTCCATTCAAGTCCCAAGGCCCACCAAAACCCTTGGTTGAAGCTTCATTCAAAAAATAGATGCAGCAGGGTTTCCTGAGGACAAGTGTCACACATTACACAATCTTTGAATTCCACAAAGAAGTTTTTTCTTGTCATTAAGTCCTTGGTGTTTAATCTCTTATTCAGTAGCAGCCAAGCAAAAAATTTGTGTCTTGGTAGACAACATGATTTCCAAATATCCAGAATGGGTTTTGGTGTTGGGTGAGCCCCAATGAGTGCTCTATAGATATTTCTGGTTTTGAAAGTCTCCCCCCAGGAAAAATACCATGAATCATGATCGTCTGTGTGGTTTATGCTTCTGATGTTCTCCAACATATCAGTAAATTCCTCATGAGCAATAATGGATAAGGGGAGTTGAAAAAGTTCATAGAAATCATTATCAGCTGCAGAGATGGCTTTGGCCATGGTCAAAGTATCATTGTGGCAGAAAGAGTGTAGGTGAGGGTATCCATCTTCAAAACATTCACCTTTCCATAGATCCTTCCATAGTAGCATAGTTTTTCCATTGCCAATTTTGCAGTGAGTCAGATCTCTGTAAATATCCACATAATTCATACAATCTCTCCACCAGAATGATCCAATATGATTCATTGAATGTGGGGCAGAATCACCTTGATAGTAAGCTTTCCAAATAAGATCAACCCATGGTATATCAGCCTTGTTGTAAAATTTATGAATATTCTTCAGTAAAAGGGCCTGATTTTGTACTCTGAGGTTTATGACACCTAAACCTCCTTGTTCCTTTGGTCTACATACCAAATCCCATTTAGCAAGACATTTGCCATGTTTGTGGATATCTTTTACTACCCAGAGGAATTGTCTGCCAGCCTTTTCAAAATGGGTAAAAATTGTTAAAGGGACTTTGAAAGAACACATAGCATGGATGGGCATAGAATTCAATACAGAGTTCAGTAATGTGAGTCTTCCAGTATATGACATGAGAGAAGATAGTCCAGATAGTCTTCTGTCAAATTTGGAAACAATGGGCATCAAGCTATCAATAGATGGTCTTGTGGTACCAAGAGGGAGACCAAGGTAAGTGAAAGGTAAACTCTCCAATTTGCATCCAAAATTAGATGCCAGTTGACATGCAAATTCCACTGTTATATTGATAGGTACCAGAGTAGATTTGTCATAATTTACCTTGAGCTCTGTCATATTGCTGAATTGTTGGAGTCTGTTCTTGAGGTTATTAAGTTGTAAACTATCAGCAGGCATAATCAGCAGGGTGTCATCAGCATATTGAATAATTGGATATTTTTGCCCATAATCATTATCAAGTGGCGGGCTGATTTCATTTCTGTGCCAGGCATCATTGATAATTTCCTGTAATAATTCAGCTGTGCAGACAAATAGAAGGGGGGATAGGGGGTCTCCTTGTCTGACACCTCTTTTGCAGCATATTTTTTTCCCTGGGACACCATTCAGTAACACTGAGGTGGATGCAGAGTACAATATAGATCTTACCAGGGAAATCCATTTGGGGCCAAAACCTTTGGCATTCAACATATTAATAATTGCATTATATTCAATCTTGTCAAATGCTTTCTCATAATCAATCTTCAGAATAATAATTGGCTTCTTTGACACATGGCAGATGTGAAGATATTCAAAAGCCCATCCCAAACAATCATGGATATGTTTCCCTTTAATAAAGCCATATTGATTGTTATGTATAATGGGTTTGATAACCTTCTGGAGTCTATTAGCCATTATCTTGGTGATGAATTTAAGTGGAAGACTAACCAGAGAAATGGGTCTGTAGTCATTCATGGTCTCAGGATCATTTATCTTGGGGATGAGAGTAATAAAGGCAGTGTTGATGGCACTCAAATTTACTGATTCATCATAGAACTCCTGTACCAGTTTTACAAAATCATCTTTGATAATATGCCAGCATTTCTTAAGGAATTTACCATTGAATCCATCAGGACCAGGTGCTTTATCAGAAGGAAAATCATTGATCACAGAATCAATCTCATCATTTGTGAATGGAGCATCCAGGTGAAGAAGATTATGAGGTGAAATCAAGTCATCAATGTTGATGTCATTAGTAATGTTTTCACTTGTGCCCAGTCGGTGTTTGTAAGATTGCCAGATTGCAGCAGCTTTAAGTTCATGCTCAGTCAGGATCAAATTGTCCTCAGACTTGATATGGGTGATGAGATTTCTCCTGATGCTCTGGGTAGCCACAGCATGGAAAAATCTGGTGTTCTCATCTCCCAATTAGGCCCATCTGATTTTAGCTCTACTTTTCCAATATATTCTTTTAGCCTCCAGGAGCTTATTGGTATGATCCATCAAAATCTTTTTAAAATTCTTCTCATGTAGAGCAAGTGGTCTCTGATCCTCTATTCCCTCTAGTAATGCCAGGATAAATGTGCAGTTCTCAATAGTCTGATTTAGGTTTGAATGCTTTTTGCACCATTTTTTAAGCCCAGCTCTAAGATGTTTGAATTTGCAGTTGATAGCAAGTGCAGTATCACTGATATATGGAGCTGAGTTCCAGAGGGTATTCACAGTATCATAGAAACCATCATATTCCAGCCAGTGGTTCTCAAATCTGAATAATTGTGCTTTAGGATAGAAGTGCCCACTTGGATACTGATGGGAGTATGATCAGAGCCAATTCTGGAGAGTGGAAGAGCCATAGTGTCGAATCTGATTTGAATGATCCTCCTCCTTCATTCGAATCTGATTGTAGCCTGAGTAGGCGTCGAGGAAGCAGAGGCGCTCACATCCCGCGGTGGAGTCGATGATCTGGTCCATTCGTGGCAGCGGAAAGTGGTCCTTCGGGCAGTGCTTATTCAGAGAAGTGAAGTCCACGCACATCCGCAGGATATCCGTGTCCTTTTTTGGTACTAGCACCGTGTTAGCGAGCCAAGTGCTTTCTTTGATCTCACGTATGAATTTGGCGTCGAGGAGTCTGTTGATCTCCATTCCGACTGCCTTTTCTCTTGGTTCAGACAGTCGCCGAATTGTTTGTTTGACTGGCCTTGCGTCTGGGTTGACATTGAGTGCGTGCTTGGCGAATTCCCTGGGAACTCCTAGCATGTCCGCTGGACACCAGACAAATATTTCCCAGTGCTCACGGAGGAATTCGACGAGCGCGAGTTCCTAAGCGGGACTCAAGTTGTTGGTGATGAGGGCCGTCTTGGCGGGATCCGATGGGTGGACCTCCACTTTCTTCGTGTGCACCGATGAGTCGAAGGATAGGTCGGGTGAACTTGGCCAGCTCTGGGGAGGCAGACTGTTGTCTGTCGACTCCTTTAGTCTCGCGAGTTCTTCCTGCATGCCGAAGGACTGGGAAATTCTGTTGAACTCCCTGTCGCAACTGTTGGACCTTTCGAAGCTCCCGTTAATTGTGATGACGCCATTAGGGCCTAGCATTTTCATCTGCAGATAGGCGTAGTGCGGCACTGCCATGAACCTAGCGAACGTGACACGTCCGAGGATGCAGTGGTACTGTGAGGGCCAGTCGACGACTTCAAAGTCGATGCGTTCGCGTCGAAAGTTTTTTGGTGTGCCAAAGATGACGTCGAGGTTGATTTTGCCAAGGGGATATATGCCCTTGCTTGGGAAAATGCCATGGAATGTTGTGTCCGAGGCCTCTAGGCAGGTCAGAGGGATCCTCATTACTCGTAAGGTACTCGCGAACATAAGGTTGATGCCGCTTCCACCGTCCATGAAGACGCGGCTCATGTCGAAACCTCCAATTTGTGCCTCGAGTACGAGGGGACAGTGGCCTGGACGAGGTACTTGGCGCGGATGTTCGCGCTTGTCGAAGGTGATGCAGGAGTCGCTTCCACTGAGGTACTCAGTAGTGGATGGTGGCGAGTTT
This sequence comes from Avena sativa, assembly GCA_916181665.1. Classification (NCBI taxonomy): domain Eukaryota; kingdom Viridiplantae; phylum Streptophyta; class Magnoliopsida; order Poales; family Poaceae; genus Avena; species Avena sativa. The sequence goes on along the minus strand of OV702290.1, from coordinate 174,101,750 downwards.
GTCGCCAGATTGACTTGGCGAGTGATGGCCTTTTGCACCCGGTTGGAGGGGCGACCCTTTTGTATCATCATGGTGCCCATGGCCCGCGGGTACGGATCGCCTCCGTGATGCTGGTCAGGCGCAGCTGTGTTTGGTGGTGGTCCGGGTGGTGGTGGAGGAGCTCCATGTGCCACAACGCCTGGGGTGGCTCTGTAGCCCCTGTTGACTGCGTCGCGATTCATCCGAGCCAGGCCCTCATGGAGTTTGAGGAACTCACAGCAGTCTTTGAGGAGGTGGCTGGATTTCTTTTTGCCATCATGCTTGTCGATGTAGAAGTGCACGGTGCATGGCCTAGACAACTTGTCTTCAATGCATGCGGCGGGCGCCTCATCGCGAGTGCGGCGCTGCCATACTTGCGTGGTTTTCCCGGAGTCACGGTATCCACTGCTGTGGTAGCCGCTGTTGCGGTTGTCATCGCATCTGTCGGCGTAGCCGGCTGCGACCATATTGCCGTCGTCGCGGTCATCGTAGATGCGCATTCGACATTTGCTTCGGTGGTCGCGTCTGCGTTCGAGTTCTGCTTCCTCGTCGGAGTGAACACGATTCTTCACCGAATCTTCTCCATCATCCCACCGATTCGCAATTTCCATCAGGTGGTCGATGGTTTTGGGCTTCGAGTGGCCCAGCTCCTCCCTGAGCTCTATGCAGCGAACGCCGCCGTTGAATGCGTCAATTGCGCGGTCTTCCAAGATATTTTCTACGGAGTTCTTGATGATGGACCACCTCTGGATGTACGAGCGCAGCGATTCGCCCGACCTTTGCTGGCAGCACCTTAGTTCTTCGATTGACACGGGCCTTTTGTAGGTGCCCTTGAAGTTGCGCACAAAGTTGTAATCTAGATCTTCCCAACTGCGAATGGATCCGGGTGGGAGGTTGTTGAGCCATGCCCGGGCGGCGCCCTGTAGCTATAGCTGTAGGCATTGCATGGCCATGCTTGTCTCCCGCCGTGGAGCCTGGCGAAGGAGATATGGTCCTCTAACCAGATTTTCGGGTCCTGTAGACCGTCAAACTTTGGGTTCTCTGATGGGAGCTTAAACCCCTTGGGCATTCGCTTTTGCCTGATGGCCCTACGAAAGCATCTAGCGCCACAGAGCTCCACATCTTCATCTTCTGAGTCAGTCGATCGGGCACGTCGTGCCCTTGATTTGTCAATTTTGCGCTGCATGATGTCATCACACACGTCGTAGTCGTGGTCGTGTTGCCGTGGGCGGCAGCGTCGAGACAGGTCGTGACTGTCGTTGCTGGATGAGGGCGAGGAATAGAGTTTTGCCAGAGCCTTGCCTTTCTTCGGCTCCGGTATCGGCTCTTTGTCGAGAGCAGCTTTGATTAACCCCAAGCTTGCGATCGTAGATCGGTGCATGGCAGCTCGAGGGTCTCCAGCTGGCGACTGGTTGTTGAGGAGGTACATGGTGGCCGCCGTTAACGCGGCTTGCGACATTTTTGGAAGCACGTTGCCACGCGTATCCACCGTCATGTAGCCGAAGTCGAGGACCTTTGCGGCTTCTACACGCTCTTGCTCGGTGAGGTGGGCTAGTCGAGATCGCCTCTTGTTAGCGACGTACTCGTTGCACTTGGAGGAGGATCCTCCGTGGGAGGAGAGTCCAGCCCGTCGAAGGCTCGACTCATCTGCCACCTTTTTACGCGCCTCAAGTTGCACGATTGTTTGTAGTAGGCATTTGTATTCCTCTTTCAGGAGCCAATGGTAGCCCATCAGTAGTTCTTGTGGGGAGCCGAAAGGCAGAGGGTGGACTCGTAGGGCTTCTTGGTAGCGGGCCCACTCGAGATAGTTGAGCCTGATCACGACACATTCGTCGGTTTGCTCGTTCACCATGGTAGGGGGTTCGGCTGCCCCTCCTTTATTGACGAGGGCGCCATTGGTAGGGCCGCCGTTGGGTGGTCCGCAATTGGGTGGTCCGCCATTGGGAATGCCGTCGTTTGGCGGGTCGGCTCCATGGCCACCGTTGCCCGTGTTGTCGCGATTGGCGGAGGAATCGCCCACGTTGATGACGGCGCACATGAAGTGGTTGGGGAAGCTGCTGCTCCCACAACTTTCAGATCCGGAGCCGTAGGCTCCATCTTCAGTTGCCAGATCACCCAGATCAGATTCGCGACTGCTGTCGCTGGCCGTATTCTCGACTGTTGTCGAGGCATTGAGCTCACTGAGGGTGCTGATTGGCGGAGGGAACCATGATGCTGGAGCAATCGATGGTGTTGTAGGCTGGTCAGGCATGCGAAGCGTGCCCATCTAACCAACTTGGAAGCGGAAGCTCCTGATCGCCAGGCTGATTCCATCGCCCATGGACTCGAAAGCCGGGCGAGTGGCCGACGTGTGGACGATGAAGTCGAACGCGCCGAAGAGCTGGCGAATCTCCGCTGTTGCGGAGTTGTAGATCACAGTTGATGGGGCCGAAGAAGCCGCAACATCAGCACTCCCAATTCCCATAGACGACGCCAATTGACGAGGGTTTAACTCATCAATTCCCATTGTTATGGACTTGGGTTTTGGAGAAGGAGGGAGCACTGGAAGCATCAATCGTTTAGAAAACAAGCACACAGGGGACTCGAAGATTTACCCAGGTTCAGTCCTCGTAGAGGTCCCTACTCCTGTTTGTCTGCTCGTGGAATTAACAGAGAAATCGAAGATTACAATGGTGCGCAGATGCAATCTGTGAGGGTTGTGGAAACTAGGGTTGCGTGTGTCCTCCTTGCTGCCCTCTCCTAGCCTTTATATAGATAGGCTAGGTCTCGAGCAGGTCGAGTCGGTTACAGGTTAGGGTTTTCCCCTTTGAACTTTCTATCTTTATCTTCTTCTTGTTCCTCAAGCAATCAAGAGTCTGTAGGTTACTCGAGTTCTCTATTTGGGCCTTGGCGACACCGTGGGCTTCCGCTGTATCCAGGCCCTATATACCAAGCTCGAGTACCTATAGGGTATACCCATGTCAGGCACCTTTTTGATCACCCTGTTACGAGATGATTCTTGATAACCATCTAAGCTTTCTCCGGAATGGTGATTTGCATTACCTCACAATCAAAGGATCAGGTTGCGAGGTTCTCTGTGTTTTATCATCAATGGTGAACTTTGTAACTATATATCATTCAAGATATAACGGTCGGATGTTTGTCTATCATGTTATTCAATTAATAACATGACCCCATTGTCAATTGGCATAAATGCCCATGATCTTGAAACCCAGACCATCCTCATGACCAATGAACTAGTTCGCTAGAGGTAACTAGAGACACTGTTTACATACCACATGTGTATTAACGTTTCGTATTAACACAGTTATAGCACAGTATGAAACGTATTATGAACATATAGGAGATATATCAAATAATACACTTTATTATTTGCCTATAGGGCATAACTTCTTTAGTCTCCCACTTGCACTAGAGTACAAATAAAACTAGTTTACAATAGGCAGGAACCTAACACCAATGGAATCTCGGTGTTGTTCGTGCTTTACTTGATGGAGAGCTTTGGTCAAAGGATCTGCCATATTCAGTTCCGTATCTACTTTGCAAATCTTGACTTCACCTTCGTCAACATTCTGTCGGATGACGTGAAATCTAAGCTTGATGTGTTTGGCTAAGGAATGAGTCCTTGGTTCCTTTGCGTTTGCAATAGCTCCCGTGTTATCACAATAGATCGTCACGTGGTCTTGCGCATTTGGAAAAACTCCTAGTTCGATGACAAAATTCCTTGGCCAAACAGCTTCATTAGCTGCATCAGCCGCAACAATGTATTCAGCCTCCATTGAAGATTGCGCCACCACTGACTGGTTCTTACTCATCCAGCTTACCGCCCCACCATTCACTAGGAACACAAATCCTGTTTGAGACTTCGAGTCATCATGATCTGAGTTCCATCATCACTTCCTCCATAGATTAGGAACATATCCTTTGTTCTTTTCAGATACTTTAAGATATTCTTTATAGCTGTCCAGTGATCTGGTCCTAGATTACTTTGGTATCGGCTCGTCAAACTAAGAGCCAATGCCACATCAGGTCGCGTACTTAACATTGCATTCATGATAGATCCTATGGCTGAGGCATAGGGGATGTAAGACATCTTTTCTCTATCATTATCTGTTACCGGACATTGAGTCATACTCATTTTGCAATTCTTCATCATTGGTACCAAGCCTCTTTTGGTATTCTCCATTTTGAACCTCTTCAAAAACTTTTTCGATGTAATTACTCTGACTTAATGTAATTAGGCGCCTTGATCTATCTCTATAGATCTTGATTCCTAATATGTATGCAGCTTCACCTAGATCCTTCATGGAAAATTGGTTACTCAAATATGCTTTCACGCTTCTCATAAGATCCACATCATTTCCCATGAGTAATATGTCATCCACATATACTACTAAGAAAACAACTGAGCTCCCACTCGCTTTCTTGTAAACACAAAACTCTTGTTGATTTTGGACAAATCCAAAACTCTTGATCACTTGATCAAAACGTTGGTTCTAGCTCCGAGATGCTTGCTTCAATCCATAAATGGACCGTTGAAGCTTGCATACGTTTCCAGCATCCTTAGGATCAACAAAACCTTCCGGTTGCATCATATACAACTCTTCATCAATGTGACCGTTGAGGAATGTGGTCTTGACATCCATCTGCCAAATTTCATAATCGAAATGTGCAGCAATTGATATTAAAATCCCGACAGCCTTAAGCATCACTATGGGAGAATAAGTCTCGTCGTAATCAACTCCTTGGATTTGTCGAAACCCCTTTGCGACAAGTCGAGCTTTGTGAATGGTCACATTACCATTCACATCTGTCTTTTTCTTAAAAATCCATTTATTTTCCACGGCTTTGCGGCCTTCTAGAAGATCTACCAAGGTCCAAACTTGGTTTTCATACATGGATCCTATTTCGGATTTCATGGCTTCTAGCCATTTCTCGGAGTCAGCACTATCCATAGCTTCTTTGTAGTTTGCAGGTTCCTCCAGTTCATCTAGGATGACAGACATCACAAGGCTACTATACCAATTAGGAGTGGCACGAATTCTTGTAGACCTGCGAACCTCAGGAGTACCGATGTCGTTGTTTTCATCATCATCATTCGGGTCTTCTTCCATGTTGGAGAGCCGTTTTGGAACAGCTTCCGTTGCTCTACTCGGAATTTGGATAGAAGGGTCAACAACTTCATCTAACTCAATTTTCCTTTCGCTAACTCCTTTAGCAAGAAACTCTTTCTCGAGAAAGGTGCTGGCTTTCGTGACAAACGTTTTGCCTTTGGCTTGGTTGTAGAAAGTATACCCAGCGGTTTTCCTTGGATATCCCACAAAGATGCATTTTTCCGATTTGGGTTCGAGTTTGTCAGGCTGTAGTTTCTTGATGTAAGCCTCACATCCCCAAACTTTCAAAAATGACAACACTGGCTTCTTGCCATGCCATATCTCATATGGGGTTGTCTGTACGGATTTGGATGGTGCTTGGTTAAAAATAAAAGCAGAGGTTTCTAATGTGTATCCCCAAAAAGACACAAACAAATCAGTTAAAGACATCATGGACCGCACACTATCTAATAGGGTTCGGTTACGATGTCCTGACACACCATTACGCTGTGGTGTTCTGGCTGGCTTAAGCTATGGGATAATCCCATAGTCCTTCAAGTGCATGTTAAACTCATAACTCAAATACTCACCTCCTCGATCCGATCGAAGATGCTTGATTCTCTTGTTAAGTTGATTCTCTACTTCTTTCTGAAATTCCTTAAACTTTTCAAAGGTTTCAGACTTGTGCTTCATCAAGTAGATATATCCATATCTGCTTAAGTCATCAGTAAAGGTAACAAAGTAACGATAACCATTGCGTTATGAGATGCTCATTGGTCCACATACATCTGTATGTATGATTCCTAGTAGGTCTACAGCTCTCTCCATTGTCCCAGAGAATGGTGTCCTAGTCATCTTGCCCATGAGGCATGGCTCACATGTATCAAGGGATTCGAAATCCAATGATCCAAGAAGCCCTTCTGAATGAAGCTTCTTCATGCGTTTTATGCCAATGTGACCGAGACGGCAATGCCACATAAACATGGAATTATCATCATTATGCTTACAATGTTTAGCATCAACACTATGGATGTGTGTATCACAATCAAGATTAAGCAAGAATAAACCATCACACACAGGAGCATGAACATAGAAAATATCATTCATATAAATTGAACAACCATTTGTTCCTGATTTAAATGAATAATGGTCTTGCAACAAGCAAGACCCACTCACAATATTCATACTCAATGCGGGTACATAGTAACATTTATTCAAAAACAAAAATAATCCTGATGGCAGACAGAGATGCAGGGTGCCGATGGCCATCACTTCGACTCTCGAACCATTGCCGACACGCATCCTCACCTCGTCCTTCCTCAGGCACCTCCTACTCTACAGATCCCGCTGAGAGTTACAAATGTGAGCAACAGATCAGGTATCAAATACCCAGGTGTTACTCCTGGAGCTTGTAAGGAACACATCAATAACATGTATATCACATATACCTTTGTCCTTGGTAGCTATCTTGCCGGCTTGCTTGTCTTCAAGGTACTTGGGACAGTTGCATTTCCAGTGCCCATCCCCTTTGCAGTAGTAGCACGTAGTGCTGGGCTTAGGGTCAGGCTTGGCAGTCTTTGTGGTACTGGCAACGATCTTGCCATCCTTCTTGGACTTCTTGCCCTTGCCTTTTCCCTTTTGCCCTGGATTCTTAAAATTGGTGGTCTTATTGACCATCAACACTGTGTGCTGCTTCTTGATTTCAACCTCAGCAGTTTTGAGCATGGCGTACGCCTCAGCAAGGGTCTTAGTCATCCCTTGCATGTTGTAGTTCATCACAAAGCTATTATAGCTAGGGCAGCGAGTGTAGCACCCTATCAATTGCGAGCTCCTCCGGGATTTTGCAATCCAGGGCATTCAAACACTTAACGTAGCCAGACATTTTGACCACATGCTCACTAATACTGCTGTGCTCTTCCATTTTAGCAGAGAAGAAGAGCTCGGAAGCATCATAACTCTCTGCACGGGCCTGTGGAGCAAAGACAGCCTTGAGATCCTCAATGATCTCAAAAGCATTCATCTTCACAAAATGCTTTTGAAGCTCCGGCTCCATGGCATAGAGCATTCCACTTTGGATGAGGGAGAAATCGTCCGCCTTGGACTGCCAGACATTCTTTTCGTCCTAGGAGGCGGAATCTTCAGGCTTAGCCGGAAGCTCATCCTCGATGACATAAGTCAACTTGTAGGGGACTAGGAGGATCCTAAGATTGCGGAACCATGCGGTGAAGTTGGTTACATCAGTTTTCATCTTGTCCTTCTTGAGGAAAGTGCTAAGGTTGAAGGTGGGTGGGCGAGACATCTACAATGGATTTGCAAAGTGTTTATACCATGTTCATAATAATGAGGTCAAGTTTTAATTATGTTAGCGAACGTCAAACAAAAGAACTCCCACTTAAACGAACATCCCTCCACTCGTTTAGTGATCACATGATCCCAATCCGCTGCACCTCCCCCGATCGTCACGACCATTAGTGCAGTTTCAAAGGTGGACATTCCCCAATGTCGATCACATCAACCATGTGATTCATGCTCGACCTTTGGGTCTCTTGTATTCTGAGGCCATGTCTACACATGCTAGGCTCGCTAGTTCTAACTTGTGTGTATTCGCAGTGCAACATGGCTTACACCCACTGTATGCGAACGTAGATATGTCTGACACCCGCTCACCACGGGTCGCCTCATACCGAAGAACTTTCTTGGTGGTGCACACACAAGGGGAATACGATAACTGGAATACTGCGAGGGATTATCTTATTATGCTACCGTCGAATATATAAATATACCAGTACAATAAGTAGTACTTCAAAAAGTAAAGTGTTATGACGTGGTTATAGCATTTTGATCATCATCAATAGCTTCAATGAAAGTTTCATAAACTTGTCATTGCCACGTTATAATACATGCCCCTATGCAATAATAAAAATAGACACTTCTATATTATCTATTGCAAGTTTTACGCGGCTTTAGGGCTTTCGCAGTAGAACCCCTTCCCACCTATGAACGTGGAGCCACAACATGGATTCAATGATTACCTTTCTTATTCCCTTTTCAGGGCCCTCTAATGTTGATGCCATATCAACTACTACAGAGAGACATACACCACCTAAGCCACTTTGATTCGTGGACCAGTCTCATGAATCACCACATGAGGTCGGTTGGGGGCCGCTTCATCAAATAGTGCCGCGATATGAACAAGAACATTAAAAGAGGGTAGCAACTAGAGAATCAATGCCCACATATTGCTATGTGTTCTATCCGTACGACATGTCTACCCATAGACCCGCTCTGATACCACTGAAGGGTTCCGTAGCAGAAAACAAAAAAATTCTATCTACTCGAACACTAATACCAGGATCTATACTATGTAGACATAAGTAACGGAGGAGAGAGACGATATTCATACCTTTGAAGACCGAGGCACGCCTTACGCAGGAAGGCATATATTGATAAAGACGAGTAGCACCCCAAGTGTGGTGCCTCCGAAGTTCGTCACACGTCCGGTGTAGGAGACATCAACCGGACTCCAATCCAGCCGAGCAGCGGAAGAAGTAGATGCCGGATCGCTGATCAGATGACAGTGGTGTGAAGGTGGAGAACTCACCCACGAGGTCCTCTCTAATATTACGGAGAAGTCCTCAATGGATGAGAGGGAGAATGAGATGGAATGGGATGATTCCAAAGGGGGAGGGAGACCCCTATATATAGTGGGAGGGGGGCACACCACCCGGGGGTCAGGCGGTGTGGGACTAATCCCCACACCCGCCGACCACCTAGGGGAAGCCATCGGCCCTAGGTGGGGCCCACTAGGGCGACCCACCAAGCCCAGGCCGGCTGGCCCCCTCTCCCTAGGTGCCATGCCCTATTGGGCATCCCTTCGGGTGAGGCCCATTATCATTATGAAGCCTTTAATAATAAAATAATATATATATTTAATATTAATTCTCCAATTAACATTCAAATACACATATTATATTATTCCTTCACTCCGGACCACCTTCCGGACCCCTTCCGATCTCCATCGGATGTTACTCGGAACTATTCTGGTTTCTCTTTCTCCATTTCTCCTACGATACTTCAGCTACCCTAAGCATCCCTACCCTTAAACGTGACATCCTTCGGTTCAGAAACACTCCGGACATGATCGAGACTACTCTCACATCAATGATCAACAAAGGGACCTAGATGGCCATGTGACCCCCGTGTGTTTCACAAATATAATCGCTCGAACCGTGAGATAGTCGTTTCCCGTTCCCTTTGTCATATGATAGCTAATTCATTCGAGACTTGATCTTCGGTATCCCCATACCTTAGTTAGGTCTCGTTACCAATGAACTTGTTTACTCATTCTCATGTTGTTTCATTCCATGACCAATGTCACATGCTTGCAAGCTTCATTAATGCAACGTCACCAAGAGGGCCACATGTATCTATCCGTTACATGAATTAGGCAAATCCTGGTCTTGATATGTACTCCTCTATGCATCCCTTTGGAAAACATGAGTGGCACCTTTTTGATCACCCTGTTACGAGATGATTCTCGATAACCATCTAAGCTTCCTCTGGAATGGTGATTTGCATTACCTCACAGTCAAAGTATCAGGTTGCGAGGTTCTTTGTGTTTTATCATCAGTGGTGAACTTTTTAACTAGATCTCTTTCAAGATATAACAGTTGGATGTTTGTCTATCATATTATTCAACTAATAACATGACCCCATTGTCAATTGGCATAAATGCCCATGATCTTGAAACCCAGACCATCCTCATGACCAATGAACTAGTTCGCTAGAGGTAACTAGATACACGGTTTGTTTACATACCACACGTGTATTAACGTTTCGTATTAACACAGTTATAGCACAGTATGAAACGTATTATTAACATATAGGAGATATATCAAATAATACACTTTATTATTTGCCTTTAGGGCATAACTCCTTCATTCTTTGGGTCTTCAATTAAGTTGTGAAGATCCCCCAAGATTGTGGCCTTGGTGGCATTTATTGGGAGCCTCCAATTAAGTTGTGGAGATAGCCCCAATCTTGTACGGTTTGTTGACCAACCTCTAGTGTCCCATAGTGGAACGGGTGCTTGCCGCGTGGTGGATCATCGGGAGAATAGGGTGAGGCCTTTGTGGCATTGGTGATCTTAGTACCGCCCACCCCTCCAACGAGACGTACTCCCTTGTTTGGAGGAACTTGGTAAAATATTATCGTCCCTGCGTGCCTCAGTTATCTCTATACCCGAGCTCTTTACTTATGGACTTTACATTGTGATAACCTTCGTGCTTGAAGTAATCTATATTGCTACCGCATTGTTTCTTGTCTTGCTTAGCATAAGTTGTTGGTGCACATAGGTGAACCTTAGTATATCTAGGCTTTGTGCTTAACAAAAGAAAACACTAGTTTATACCGCCATTGTTAAGCCCATCTCATAGAAGTTTTTAATCGCCTATTCACCCCCTCTAGGCGACATCCGTGATCTTTCAATTGGTATTAGAGCGAGGTCTCTCGCTTTTAGGCTTCACCGCCTTGAGAGTAAAGATGTCGACTAGTGGTGTAGTGCACAATTCCTATTATATATTCGATGGCACAAATTATGATATGTGGAAATCTTTCATGCTAGATTATTTTCAGGACATTCACCCATCTATTGAGGGAATTATATATATGGGTTCCTATTCTCCTATGGATCCCCAAAACAAATCTTTAGAGGAGAAGATGAACTCTTATATAGATGCTCTAGCTACTAAAATGCTTTTACTTGTTGTGAGCAATGTAGTTATTTCTTCAATCATGCCTTATCAGAGTGCTCATGATATTTGGACAAAGCTTCAAGATAAATATGGTGTGTCCAATATTATTGAGGATGATTGTGCATTTGTGTTCCCTCCACCTCCGGCCACGATGAGTTCTCATATTCTACCACTTCACCTACATGTGATTTTTCACAAGGTAATGATATGGTGAGTGGTGATAGAAATTGCAATATGGATAGTGTGCTTACTATTAGTAATTATTCATCTCTATCTAGTTGTAATGATCTATCTTTGGACTTTAACATTTCTAGAACTCAAAAATCCTTACATGATGTGTTGATAGTCCTTGCATATCATGTAGAAATGACTTGAATAAATCTCATCATCATATGCTTGCTTTGTCTTGTTGCCGTGATAAAAATTCTTATATTTCCTCTAGTGCTTGTATTGCTAACCATGTAGAGCAAAACAAAGATGTTATGGGCCAAGACAATGTTATGAATGGAGCTTCAAGTAAAATCTCATCTTCACCTTCTTTCGGTTCTCACATATGCCTTATGGCTAAGGGAACTAAGGCAACCTCCTTGGATCCCATGGTATCTCATGATGATGATGGTGTTGTGGATGAGGATAATGAGGAAGAAGAGGAAGAAGAGGATGACATTGCCTCTTTAGATGAAAAGGGTGATGTTGTTTATCGTGCTCTAGTTAATGATAATATTGCTTGCTCTAAATTTGTTGAAATCTTAACTTTTTCTATGGAGAGCAAGAAAATTATTGGGCAATTGCAAGATCAAGATGAAGAGCAAGATAACACCATTAAAAATCTTCAAAGCCTCACTAATGATCTAAGAAAAGACCTTTTAGAGGAACAAACCACCAAGGAGTCTCTTGAGGATACCTTTGCTTTAGAATTATCTAGAGTAAATGAAAACCATGATAGAGAACTTGTGGTGGAAAGTGCTCTCAAAACTAAAGATGATGAACTTGTAGTTTCCCATGGAAAACTCGTTGAGGATTTTAAGCACCTCGAAAATGGCTCTCGGGTCGTGAAGAGTGAGCTCATAAAACTCACCGAGTCTCATGAGAAACTTAAAGCTTCATATTAAAAATATCTTGCAAAGTTGCCCTCACCTCTAGCCATTAATAATGATGCTTGTGCTAGTAACTCTATTTCTTGTGAAACATCAATGCTGAAGGAGAATGTTGAGCTGAAGGCTCAACTCGCTTTGCTAACTAGCAAATATGGGATATTGGAACAAAGTCATGTTAAGCTCTCAAGCTCACATGAGGATCTTCTAGTCTCCCTTGATAAGCTAAAGTTAGCTCATGAGGCCATTTTGTCAAAGGTAACATCTAGTGGGCATCATGTGGACATTAGCACTACCTCTACTCCTAATGTGATATTGCCACGTGCTAGTCCTTGTAGTTCATCCTCGCATAACCATGCTATATATTGTGATGAATTGCTTTACTTTTCTTGTTGCTCTAACAATGATAATTCTACTTCCTATACTACTTTTGTTGTTGACACTAGCCATGTAGAGTAAATTAGAAATCTCAAGGCTCAAGTCACTTCTTTGAAGAATGACTTGAAAAAGGGTCATAAGGGGAAGGCCACACTCAACCACATCTTGAGTGTGCAAAAATCCCCCAATGACAAGAGTGGACTTGGATTCAACTCCAATAACAATAACAAGTCCAATAACAAGTTGAAGCACAATGGCAACAAGAATAATGGCCAAGATCAAGCAAAATAATCGGCCAACATTATTTGCTTCAAGTGCAAGGAAGAAGGGTATCATGTTAGATCTTTCCCATTGAAGAAGAATCCTCTTGGGTTGAAGCAACAAGGGAAGCAGCCTCACGATCTACCTCAAGTGGTATATGGGCCTCTTCCTAAGAGGACTACTCAAGCTCTTCCTCAAGTTGTGGAATCATCTAAGAATAATTCTAGCAAGACAAGAACTTGCTACATTTGCTGTGAGAAGGGGCACATTTCGTCCTCATGCACTAGTGGTATCTCCTCATCCAACCCTATCTTGATTGATGATTATTATTCTCTTGATAAGGATGCGGTTGGCAATGTGTTTTCCAAATTTGTTGGTACTCAATGTGGTGTCAAGAAATAACCATTTGGGTTGCCAAGCCTATTGTGACTAACTTCTTAGGACCCAACTTGGTTGGGGACCAACAAGCCAAAACTTGATAAATAGGTGATTTTGGGAGGACAATGGAGACTTGGTTTAATTCTGAAGAATTGTGGGATCTTCATCTATTATATTTGTCAAGCCAAGTAATGTGGATTATATTGCCTCTATTATATTTCCAATGTTCCTCCTTGTGGTAACTTGTGCTTAACTCATTACATTGAAAGTTACTCGCCCCTTATGCATGTGTTGGTTTGGTACCTTGCATGTCTGTTTTATATGTTGTGCTTACCATTTTATCATCTTGAGTTATCAAGTATATTTGTGTTTGTTCGTTTGCACACCATGTATGGGTGTTTCTTGTGTTGGAGCTATTTTGAATTCTATTAGTATCTTGTTGGCTCTTGTGAGAGATTAATGGACTATCCCATTTTGGGGGAGTGTTATGCTTGGGCATTCCACAATCCTAAAATGTGTGTACATGAGGAATACCACCTAGTATAGATAGTGCAATACTATCTAGTCTGTATGTGGTATATGTCTCATGAGAAATTCATGTTCTATAGTGTCCATTAATTATCTCTATATGGTTCCTTTGCCTCGTGTTGAGATTTATTGTTTATCTCTATATGGTTCCTTTTGATCATATTCATGTTGGCCTTGTTTATTTTTGTCCTATCTTTGGCCAAGAAAATGTTTTGTGTTTTTCCCAAGATTTCCTTGCCTCTTATGGATATTCTTATGTTATTGGTATCCTCTTGTGTTTTATTTATTATATGTTGTAGTGATGATCCCATTTGTGTGCATTTTGCATTCAAAAGCAAAACTCCTAAATAATGTACTACCTATGGGTGAGCTCTCCTATATTATTTAGAACACTCCTATTTATGCTTCTTGCTTTGATCCATATCATGTTTTATGTGCTTGGAAGTTTGATATTTTCATTTTGGTATTTTGTGTCATCATGAAAAGTGTCGAGAGTTCGGTTTATGTGTTGGAATCTTGCTCTTTTGGGAGTTGGTTTGGTATCATTCCTTGTTTCATGTTTTGACCTTTTAGAATGAGATAAATCCTTGAGCATGTGTGTTTTTATCTATTGTTTGCTCTTTGGCTTTTGCCTAGTTCATTTGTTGAACTTGTGGTCTTTCATGTGTTGATTTGGTTCTTTGATACAATTTTGACACCTTTTGTCGTGTCACCCTCTTGTGTGTGCCATCTCCGTCTACTTGGTGTTTTTGTTCAAATTACATCTGCTTGTTGGTTCTTGAAAGCCTTGTGCATGCATATTCACTACATGTTTATTTTATGGCATGCTTGCTTTCTTAAGATCCAATATATAGGGGAAACTCCACCAAATCCTAACTGTCTAAGATGTGCATGAAATTCAATTTCATATCAATATGCACATGTTAATGTGGAGTCCTTCCTATGTATTGTAGTTGCACTAACTACTTTGGACCCAATATGTTTGGGGACCATTTTGTACTTAAATGTGTTTTAGGTACATTGGAGGTATATTGGATGCTTGTATCTCAAAGTTTGAAGAAGTGGTGCATTCATGGTAATTGGAGGCAAGCTATAGGATGATCAATGAATTCATATCCTTTACATCCTACCAATTATATCTCAGTAACAAGTATCTGAAGGGAATATGACCGAGAGGCAATAATAAACTGGTTATTATCTTATTACTTGTTTATGATAATTGTTTATTTTCATGCTATAATTGTATTAATATGGCAACGTTAATACATGTGTGTTTAATAAACAAATACGAAGTTCCTAGTTATGCCTCTCTTATAAACTAGCTCGTTGATTAACAAGATGATCGAGGTTTCCTGATCATGGACATTGGATGTTGTTATAACAAGGTCACAGCATTGGTGAATGATGTGATGAACATTCATCTGAAGTATAGCATTACGATCAAAGTCATTGTGTTTATATTGCTATAACATCATACGAAGTAATCCTAGCCCTTAGACCTGAGATCATGTTAATCACTAACACCGGAAGAGTATCTTGATAACATCAAACATCACACCGTGAAAGGGTGACTATAAAGGTGGGTTCAGTGCTACGAAAGTGTTGTGTATAGGCTCATGGATCAAGAGTGGGATTTGTCCATCCCGATGACGGATATATCTACTCTAGGCCCTCTTGGTGATATCACATTAAGAATAGCTTGCAAGCAAGTGATGTGATCACTAGAATGTTATATCTCGAGAACGAGAAAATAGTGTATTTCGGTAATTAAATCAAACTAGGTATTTGTATACCGATGATCGAATCTCAGACATGTAATATATCGCGAGACAAAGGGATTAAGTTACTAGCGTTAAAGGTTCTCACGATCACAGAAGTCATCGTTGAATGTGTAGGAGTCACAATGGATCTCCAGGTCCCGCTTCTGATTATTGATCTGAGAGGGGTCTCGATCATGTCTGCATTATTCATGAACCGTAGGGTGACACACTTAAGGGTAGCCAACACCATTTGGAGCAAATATGTTTCAGACGAAAGAATTGTAAAGCACTGGAATTATTTCAATGGACACCAGAATTGTTTCGGGTGAAATTGATGAAATTGGTTCTACATGTGATATTGAAATATTGCAGGGGGTTTTATGTGAATGTTTTTTTATTAAAGTAATTAAAAAAATTCTGAATAAAATTAATAAAAGAGTTTTATTAAATGAGAGAGCATTAAATTTGGAGAAATTCAATGCATTTAAAGTGGAGACTTTAATAGAGAATGTGAAGGGGCATATTTATGTGGAGGGGGTTACCACCACATGAATGAGGGAGGTGAAGGGGCACCCCCATGGGGCACCGGCCATGGGGAGGGGCACCCCCTGCTCCTATAGAAGTCCTCCCTCTCACTCCTTCTCACTCACGCCTCCTCGTGAAGGATCTCTTTCCCCCTCTAGATTTATTCCCCCATGGTCTCGGATTAGCGAGATACATGTTCCCGGTGGCTTTTCGTCTAGAAGGAGTTGCTTCTTCCGCTGCATCACTGTAGCAAGGAGGCGGAGGTTGTTCGGTGGACCGGACGTGTGTACGATCACGGATGCACCACTGCTTTGTGGTGCTGGACTTGATGGTAATGGACCGGCTGGACTCGTTGTACTTCATCACGATCTTGAGATCAGCAAGTGTACGACTACATCAACCACAAAATCAGTTTCATTAACAATGCTTTGTCTCTCTTCAGGGGTATGTTCTCTATGGATGTATATCCACTTGTTTCTTGTACCTAGTAGATAGATCTTGGCATATAGTAGTTCCCATCGTAGGATTTTTTTGTTTTCTATGTTGTGAACCTAACAGTGGTATCAGAGCCTGATCTATGCATAGGTGCTTTGCACGGGTAGAACACATATGAGTATGTGGGCGATGATGATCATTTTATTGCATCTTCTATGTATTTTGGATATTGGTGGCATAGTGGGATGAAGCGTCCCGGACTAACTTTACATGTCCTCGCACATGCGACCAGTTCCACGCTTGACATGCAACAAGTTTTGCATAAGTGGCTAGCGGGTGTCTGTCTCTCCTACTATAGTCAATATCTAATTTACAACGAGTTGCTAATAATTTATTTATCATCATTGTGGTTCCATGTTCGTAGATAAGACCGGTTCTATCTTTGAAAGCCCTAAGCCATGTAAAACTTTCAATCGATAAATTAGAGGCGTCTAGTTTAGATTGTTGCTGGGTTAGTGTCATGATATGGTAATATTCTAAGTTGATGTATAGTTGATACTCTTACAACACACCCAATGTGTAAGTTCCATAGGCCTTGGCCTTACACACAAAGGAATGATAAAGATCATGCCATGATGCACATGATAGTGATCAAGTGCAAGAACCATATCATTTCACTTTATGCATATGATGTTTTGTTTGCATCTTATATTGCTTGTATGGTGCTTTAGTAGCATTATTAGATGATCCCTCATTTAGATATCAAGATGAAAATATGTTATCCCTTAAGTATGCACCATTTATGTTTCGTCGCTTCAAGACATCACGTGATGATCGGGTGTACTTGAATCCACGATCATATTTCGGGTGTAAGACAGTTTTACACACGCGTGTACTAAGGTTCTTACTTGGCGAGCCTAGCATGTATATAGATGGCCTCGGAACATGGACCGAAAGGTTAAGCATGAGTCATATAATTGATATAATGCCCATATAGATGCTCGCCTTTGAAGCTACACCGACTCACATGATGATCGAACTTGGTGTAGTGGATTTTGTTCATGTAATCACCAAAAGGACACGAGGGATGTCGTTTTTTGGTGGGAGTTCATTTGTAATTTGGATTAGTCAAACTCAATTTGTCATAAACTAAACTGAAGTGAATTTTCATAATTTGTTGTAGTCATTGGCATCTGTTTACTACCTTATGCTTAGTTTTAATTGAGATAATAGAAATATAGAATTTTTGATATTTGCTTTACGAACTAGTATCGTATTGTTTTGAATGTCAATTTAAGTTTAGAATTCCTACTGCAAACTTTCAGAAAACTCTATTTACTCCATGACGTTTAATAAGTAGTATTAAATCAAGGGTAAGAATTCCAATGTTAGTATCTAAAGTATCATGTTTGCCTCCATGATTATTGATATTCAAAAGTTGTTTTTAATATCAAGGTTATCTAGGAGATGAAAGAATTGTTTCAGAAGCCATCATGGGTGGAAGATATTTTGATATCTGAAACAATGTTTAAGATTGCAATATGATAGAGTATAATTTAGCAAAATACATGTTCTCATATTGTATGAGAATTTGCGAATTTTGGGATGCTAGATGTCCTAATCTCCCAAAAAGGTTTTGGGAACTGACATTATACTTGGGATTCGTCCTTATACGCTATAGTAGCTTGATCGTGAAAGTTTTCATGATAAGGATGAATAGAAGATGTAGGTAAAATGTTTGCTACACTAAAAGATTACTAAAGAATGGATTTTTTGAAAGGACGCCAATCATTTGATGATGGTGATCTACTTCAAAGTGCAAGTCAAAAGGTATTAGTATTTGACTATATATGCTTTAGACTATGTGTCATATGTATGGCTCCATTGTTGATGTTGATAGATTCTTTTAAAAGGAAAATGAAATGCTAAAAGAGAATCTATAAAATATTTGGTAGAAAAGAAAGGACTGGAAATGTCCAGCTAAGGTATATAGATGATATACATGTTATGGTTGTATTGTTTGCTTGTTAAACAATGTGGTTCTTGGGTATTGGATACCGAATTGGTTGGTGTGAAATGTCATACAAGACAACGCAATTCCTGAACTACAATGGCCTAAGTAACTAGCAAAAGAATATGTGATGATGTCCATCGAAAACAAATAAAGTGTTATTGTGTTTCTCGTTGACAAAGCTTACCTTCAAGATTTGTTTAAATAATTGTTATTTTGTTCCGGTATTATAAGAACAATGGTTGTTCAAATAATTACCATATTCCATAGAAGATGGATGAACTTTTACAAGTCTAGTTGGAGAAATCACATCCATAAAAACTAATGCTAAAATGTCGCAAGATAGATGATTGAAAGATCACTTACGAAGTGACATTGCCGTTTAAGTTATATTGGAAAGAGAACATGAAGAAACTCCATTTTGATGGATTTTTTGAGTCTTTTGATTTTGATCAATTGACGCTTGTGAAACTTTCCTCGAGATAATTGAAACTCCATTCATAGGCCAATAGGAACGGATGACTAACTTATTGGAAATTGTGCATGTTGATGTCATAGTCCATTATGTGTATCCATATGCGGTGGCTCTTTTTGCTTCATATGCTTTCTCCGGAAATTTGAGTGAATATATTTGTATATTTACTTAATAAGGGAGAAGTATGAAACATTTCAAAATTGTTCAAATACTTTCAAGATGAAGTGGAAAATCATTGTAACAAGAAAATAAAGAGTTTATGATTTGATCATAAAGGAAGATATTTAAGTTACAGGTTTAGCAAAACACCTAAGATTTGTGGAATAGGTCCATGGATTTGCATTTCCCGATAAACCATAGGAGTATGGTATGTTTGAGATATCAAATCAAACCTTGTTTGACTTGGTAAGATCAAAGGTGTCATTTATAAAATTGCCATTATATTTTAAGGATTAAAGCTTTAGAGGCTACCACTTTTGCACTGAAAAGAGCACAATCATGATCCATTGAAATGACACCATATGAGTTATGGTTTGGGATAAAACCCGAGTTGTTTTTTCTTAAATTTTGGTATGCTATGCATAACTAAAATGTTTACAACAAAAGTCAGATAAACACGTCTTTGTAGGTTATCCCAAAGAATTTGTTGGGTATTCCTCCATAACACCGAGGACAAAAGAGTTTGTCACTTGGAACGTGAAGTTTCTTGAGAAGGAATTTCTTGCGAAAAGTTAAGTGGGAGGACAATAAAACTTTGATAAGGTTAATGAATCTTAGCTATATGTGCTAAGTAGCGCAGCACCAGAATGTGTCCCAGTGGCGGCCATAATGCTCATGGCTCCCGTGATTACAAAGGTTGTGATCTTGGAGATTAGAGTTCCTATTTGAACCGTATGCGTCAGGTAAGAATCAAATAGTGAGATTTGATAAACAAATCGTTATTATTTTGACAATCATGAACCGATTGCATGTAAAGAAGTGATGATCGGCCCTGACTCCATAAAATGACTAGAAGTCATAGAATCCGTGATAATATCCATACACGAGAAATCAAGTTTTTCAACTTGGAAGACCCCCCGGAAAGGCGTGAAGCCTATTGGTTGTATTTGGATCTATAAAGAAATAGACATGGATGTTTAACATCTATGAAATAGTTGATATGTCGGAAATAAGTTTACGAAAATGTTCAAGGACTTGACTATGACAAGATTTGTTCTTTCATAGCGATATTTAGTCTTGACGGATTAATGTAGCAACCACTACGTATAATTTGATATATGGTAGTTGAACAAACAAAACAATGTTCTTCTAATAGAATGGTTACCTAAGGTGTGTACATGACACGGTCCGAAGGGTTTTGTTAACTCAAAGGATGCTAAAAGGGCATGCAAACTTCAATGGTTGAAGTGAGCATAGCGGAGTTGGAATCTTCATCGTGATGAAAATGTTAAACGGGTTTAATTTCATCGAAGACGATGAAGATGCTTGCATTTTTAAGAAAATAAGTGGGAGCGCTGAGACATATTTTCAATACATTATGTACAGGACATGTCGTTGATTGGAAATGATGTATCTTTTATTGACATGGATTAAAAATTTCATTAAAATTGGATTTTGATGAAAGACTTGGGAAAAACCGGAATATTTGGCATCAATGTCTATATGGATAGATTGAGGCGCTAATATGATTGTGCCATACGTACATATATGAGATATTGAAAGGGTTCAATATGGAAACAACAAGAAAGGTTATTGCTGCATGGAAAGGATTGAATCAAGATTCAAGTGTATCGACACTTGGTGAGTGAAATCACATGAATATTTTGATCAATAATACCGTGATATGTACATAACCAGATATGTCCTATGCTCCAAATGTTTTGAGCATATACCAGAATGATTCATATGATGATCATTGGACGATAGTAAAGATATTCTTATAAGCTTTGGAAGAACTAATAATATATCATGTATTAGTGAAAAATAGTTAAAAGTAGTTCATTGTAAAATGTTACATTGATACTAGATTGTCACAAGATACAAATTAAATTTATCTCGATTTAAACTATGGGTGGCACAACGTTATGGAAAGGAGGTTCCATGATGGATTTGGATGAGTTCCAAAGTTGATACATTGTGACGGATACTACAATAAAAGGCTAAGTATATGACTGCTATAGCAGCAACAAAGGAGGGAATTTGGTTAAGTAGTTTGTTATCAAACTAGGTGTGGTTTGCAGCGGGATAATACTATCAAGATATATTGTACGACAATACTATCGACATGTTTTAACCCAAAGGAACTAAAAGTCCCACCAAAGGACTAAATTTATACAATCACATCTCATTTGAGAATGAGTGATACGTAGAGATGCAAAGACATGCAAATACATACGGACTTGAAACTGTCAGATCCGGATATTATGTTAACCACTAGCAATCTGGTATATGCAACACCAGAAAGTCATAGGTGTTCAATATGCAAAGTTTTTCAAACTAGATTATTGACTCTAGTGCAAGTGGGAGACTGAAGGGAATATGCCCGAGAGGCAATAATAAACTGGTTATTATCTTATTACTTGTTTATGATAATTGTTTATTTTCATGCTATAGTTTTATTAATATGGCAACGTTAATACATGTGTGTTTAATAAACAAATACGAAGTTCCTAGTTGTTCCTCTCTTATAAACTAGCTCGTTGATTGACAAGATGATCGAGGTTTCCTAATCATGGACATTGGATGTTGTTAATAACGAGGTAACAACATTGGTGAATGATGTGATGAATGATGACCCACAAGTATAGGGGGTGGATCGCAGTATTTTTGATAAGTAAGAGTGTCGAACCCAACGAGGAGCAGATGGTGTTGATGAGTGGCTTGGAGCAGGAATTCTCTGTAAATACTTAGCAAACGGATTTTTAGGGGTTTTTGATAATGCAGATAAATAAAGTGCGAGTAAATAAAAGACAATAATAATAATTGCAGTAAGTGGCCCAATCCTTTCTTTAGAAAAGGACAAGCCGGTTGTATTACTTATGATGACCAAATGTTCTCGAGGACACATGGAAATATCGTCAAGTGCTTTCGCTTCATATAGTTGATTAATCTTCTTTAGTTTGATAAGTGTTGTGTGGGTGAACCTGCACTAATGTACTGACCTTCCTAGGACTAATATATACTTGTGGTTATACCCCTTGCAAGCATCTGCAACTACAAGAAAGTAATTAAGATAAAAACCTAACCACAGCCTTAAACTCTGAGATCCTACGCTCCCTTGTGAAAAGGTTTCCTAACGGGGGTTCAGGTTTCTGTCACTCCAGCAACCCCGCGATTAGTAGCCAAATACACAATCTATTCCCCTAGGCCCACAAAGGTGAATTATCATGTAGTCGATGTTCACATGACACCACTGGAAGAATAACACCATAACTTAAATATCAAAGCGTTGAATCTTTCTCAACACAATTCCACTACTAACAACATGACTTCTCCCATGTCCTCAAGAACTAAACAAACTACTCACGAGACATCATATGGATCAAGATTAGAGATGAAATAATGATATGCAATAATCTGAACATGAACGATAATTCAATGGTTCCACTCAATAGCATCAACTACAACAAGTAATCAACACCAGGAAAGTTTCCCCTAAGAACTATGCAAGATTCAACCCAATTGCTACAGCGGTATGGAGTGGTGATGATCGCGCTGGTGGAGATGATGATCCCGATGAAGTCCAGTTTGATGGTGGTGTTGATGGCGATGATCTCCCCTCTCCGAGAAGGAATTTCCTCAGCAGATTTCTGCCTGCCGGAGAGCTCTTTCTCTCTCTGTAATTTTATGCCCCGCAGAGGCGGCGGAACCTTTCTGTGGTTGCTCCCCAAGTCTTAGGGTTTCGGGAGGATTATATACGCCAAAGAGCAGAGCCAGCGGTGGGCCAGGGGGCCTAGGGTGGCCTGCACTAGGGGGTGGTGTGGGCCCCCTGTGGCCCATCTTCGCTCCCCCTTCTGGCTTCCTTCGTCTTCTGAAAAATAGGATTTTCCATGTATTTTCCGGGATTTTATGATCTTCGCAAATTTTGCCTCCAAATAGTGCCTTTTCCATCAGAATCCTGACTTGAGCGGTCCATCCTCCAAAAGTCATTAACCATGCAAAAACAGATGAAATAACATAAGTATCATCTCTTAATATGAAATATATCAATTAATAACAGTAAATTATGATATAGAATAGTGATGCAAAATGGACGTATCAACTCCCCCCAAGCTTAGACTTCGCTTGTCCCCAAGCAAAAACTGAGCTCAATAAACATGACCTCAGGTGTGTGGAGTGAAGAGTCGATAAAAGAATACAGACAAGAAGTATCACATTCATCAATACACAAATCATAATAGAAGATAACTCACTATTATATAACTTAACTTGCAATAAGTAAAGGAAACACAATAAAGATACACAAAGTAAATCATAATTGGTAATGGCAAACTTTGCTCTTGGTCAAAGATCGGTTAACAATTTGCAGGAGTTCAATCATAATGGGGTTTTCAATGATAGCTTTCAAAGTAATATTCACTAAGATAAGAGTAGTGTGCAAAACAAGGCACATAAGAAACATGATTGAATGAATCATCATATGAATGAATGAAACACAACAATTCAAAATACTTGCTGAGATAGAAAGGAATAGGTTTACTGACTCAACTAAAAAGTAAAAGATAGGCCCTTCGTAGAGGGAAGCAGGGATTTCAAGTTTCATAAAGAGCTTCCAAAAATTATGGTACTTATTAGCTTTCAGCTCTCATTACCCCTATCATAAGCATCTTTAGGTGATTAAGGTTAAAGTGATCAAATATGAGGATACGCTTGACAAGTTATAAGCTGAAAATCTCATGCCCCTTGCTTACGAGTACCATTCCTCATGCTACTCAACTTTAGTTTTAGGTAAGTTCTTGTCATTGTAAGTACATGTGTATCATAGAGAACCGCCAACGGGGTACCCCTTGCCTGATGATACAGAAGCTTTCCCATATCAAAATGACAAGGCAAGCAGACAATGAGCATCTCAGTGATCCTTTTATTTCCTATTTGCATAGGTTTTTATTTCTTTCCTATTTGCATAGGTTTTTTCTCTCTTTTTATTATTATTGAGGATGCTTCACAGATTTCTCACTATGGTTATGCTACAGGTTTCCACCATGATTAGGCACGACTTAGACCATCCGCCCAGGCATTTATCTAACACATATACGAACTCCATGAGCCTTACAAGCTCCCCTTTCATTTCACACTGCCGAGGTCAATAAGCAAAAGAACATGATATCAACTAAATAAAGTGCAATGTTGAAAGTGTTCCCGATGGTAACATGGTTCTGCTAATTCACAACTTACAAAACACAAGCATATGTGAAACATAGATGGGCACAATGGTTCAAGTTTATTAAGTGTAAGAAAGTAAAGTGTGCCATCAAGTTCGTGAGAGCTTTAATCACTAATTTTTAGATAACAAGTTTAATTCGGAAGGTAGATAAAAACATGAATTTACTTGGAATAGCAATAATGCTAATAGGTAGGTATGGTGGACACAAATGGCATAGGTTTTGGTTTAAGGATTGGATGCACGAGAAGCATTCCCTCTCAGTACAGGTTTTAGGCTAGCAAGGCTGGGTAGGAAGCATAAGAGTTGAAGGAAACAAACAAAAATACAAGTGATAAAAACAAACATGTAATCTTCCTTGGAAACACAAAAGATCTTGACTAGAGAATACTAAGCTTATGAGCCAATCAAGAAACAAAGATGATGGAATTATATTTCTTAAGAGTACTTTTATCTTTTTCATTCAATTCACATAATAGTGTTGCTACTGACCGAGACAGGTTTGCCAAAACTAGCTAAATTCACTTAATGGTCCCAAAGTGATACCAATACTAACAACAAGATCAATCATATAACAGAAATTGCAAACTAATATAAGATGTGCAAAAAGTAAATGATAGAACTTCTCATTAATATTCCATAACGACAACTCACACCAAGGGATACAATATCTAACTAGAGGAGAGATACTTCCATAATGCAAACCATCCTATATGATAACTTCTCTATTCATGATATGACTCTACTGAAAAGGTAAAAATATAAAAGATGTGATACTGCGGCACTCCCCCAACCTTGGAACAAACCAAGGGGATGCCAAAACCTGATGACGAATTACTTCTTCGGTGGTGGTGTTCTCTCGATGAGCTTTTCAATCAATTCCCTCAAGTCCTCAATCTCGAAGGTGAGAGTACGAATCAACTCCGAATTGTGCTCACTGCGGTTCATGATCATGTCAGGCTGTGAATCCCAGCTCTTGCATTCATTCCCCACTCTTCCTCCTTGAAGTCTTCTTTTCCTGCATGGTTAGAACGAGGCATATCCCAATTGGAGGGTAGTTTTTCCTTGGGCATATTCTGGAATTGCTGCTCATGGATAATGGTATGGAAGGGATTCTTGGTGCGTGGAGGAGGTGACCGTGAAGCCAAGCAATGACATGGAACCTTCCCTCCAGTGGACATCCGTGCAGTCCTTTTGAACTTGGCGGGATTTGCCACCACTCCAATACTTGCGATGGTGGTGTTGGTGTGCGGATGCTGGTCTTCCTTTGCCTCCTCTTCAACTTCACTCTCGATCTCCTCCTCCTGCTCAGAGTCTTGGGGATCATCTTCCGCAGGCTCCTTGCCCTTATCGTTGGCGGAGACCATTGTGCTTCTAAACTTTAAGAATAGTTCCTGACAGAAACAGATCGAAATGAAAACATGACGAGAACACGATATACGAACCTCGGGGGATCCGGGGGATTATATATTACGATTTTTAACAACAAAAGGAAAGTACTGAGAGAAAATGGGTCAGAGACTGGCTCTGGGGTGGCCACACCCCCAGGTGGCGCGGCCAGGTGGGCCCACGCCACCGGGTGGTGTGAGCCACCCGGGCTCCGTTTTTGTCCCTCTTTCTACTCATTGCCTTCCATGTTAGATAAAAACTACAAAAATATAAATTGACAGATATTTCATGGACCTTTTCTTACCAGAACGGTTACCTATTCACAAACAGACTCTGCAGGTCTCTAAACTTGGTCTTTAATAAATTCTTCTAGAGTCACCATTTGAATAGCATCAATATCTTCATTGTAAGAATCTCCAAAAATATAGTGCTTGAGTCTCTGACCATTCACCACTTATGTAGTGTAATCTTTTAATGAAGAAATTTTTATTGCCCCTGAACGATACACCTCTTCAATAACAAAAGGTCCTTCCCATTTTGAGAGTAGTTTTCCTGCAAAAAATCTGAGACGAGACCTATACAATAGAACCTTCTCACCAACATGGAACTCTCTCTTAAGAATTCTCATGTCATGCCATATTTTAACTTTTTATTTAAAGAGTATAGCATTTTCATATGCTTCACTCCTCCACTCGTCTAACAAACTTAAGTCAAATAATGTTTTCTCACCAGAAAGTTTGAAATCTCTATTAAGTTCTTTGACTGCCCAATATGCTTTGTGTTCTAATTCTAAGGGCAGGTGGCAATCTTTCCCATAAACCATTTTATAAGGAGACATTCCCATAGGATTTTCATAAGCAGTTCTATAAGCCCATAAAGCATCATTCAACTTTTTAGCCCAATTTTTTCTAGATCTATTAATAGTCTTTTGCAAGATAGATTTAATTTCTCTATTTGATAGTTCTACTTTCCCACTAGTTTGGGGATAATAAGCTGAAGCACTTCTATGATTAACATCATATTTAGCAAGGGTCTTTCTAAAGACACCATGAATGAAATGAGAACCTCCATCAGTCATAAGATACCTAGGCACTCCAAACCTAGGAAATATAATGTCCTTAAGCATTTTCAAAGAGGTCTCACCATCAACACTTTTCGTACGTATGGCTTCTACCCACTTAGTAACATAGTCAACATCAACAAGAATATGAGTATAACCTTTTGAAGGGGGAAAATGACCCATAAAGTCAAATCCCCAACATTCAAATGGTTCAATAACAAGGGAGTAATTCATAGGCAATTCATTGCGTCTAGAAATATTACCAACTTGTTGACATTCATCACACGGTAAGACAAATTTTCTTGCATCTTCAAAAAGGATAGGCCAGTAAAAACCTGATTGTAGAACCTTTTGTGCGGTTCTATCTCCCGCATGATGTCCTCCATAGGCACTACCATGACATTTCCGCAATATCTCCTTCTGTTCATATTCTAGAACACATCTTCACATAATACCATCTAGTCCCTCTTTATATAAATGTGGGTCATCCCAAAAATAATGCCTTAAGTCGTAAACGAACTTCCTTCTTTGCTAAGCTATAAAAGTTGGAGGCAAATAATTGGAAACAATAAAGTTAGCATAATCAGCATACCAAGGACTCTCTCGTGAGCTTACCCCTACTGCAGCCAATTGTTCATTTGGGAAACTATCGTTAATAGGCATATGATCAAAAGAGATGTTTTCCAATCAAGATCAATTATCAGCAATAGGATTTTCAGCACCTTTCCTATCTACAATATGTAGGTCAAACTCTTGTAAAAGAAACACCCATCTAATAATCCTAGGCTTAGCATCTTTCTTCGTCATAAGGTATTTAATCGTAGCATGATCAGTATGAATGGTAACTTTTGAATCAACAATATAAGGTCTAAACTTATCACAAGCAAAGACAACAGCTAAGAACTCTTTTTCAGTAGTGGCGTAATTCTTTTGAGAAGCGTCAAGAGTCTTACTAGCATAATGGATAACATTTAACTTTTTATCTATTTGTTTCCCAAGAACAACACCTACAGCAAAATCACTAGCATCACACATGATTTCAAAGGGTAAGTTCCAATCAGGTGGTTGGACAATAAGAGTGGTAGTTAAAGCTTTCTTTAGAGTTTCAAAAGCTTCCTTACAATGATCATAAAAAACAAAGGGTACATATTTTTGGAGAAGATTAGTAAGGGGTTTTAATATCTTGGAGAAATCTTTAATAAACCTTCTATAGAAACCAGCATGACCAACGATACTACGAATACCTTTGACGTCTCTAGGACAGGGCATTTTCTCAATTTCTTGAACTTTGGCTCTGTCAACTTCAATGCCTCTTTCAGAAATTTTATGTCCAAGGACAATTCCTTCATTAACCATGAAGTAACATTTCACCCAATTAAGAACAAGATTAGTTTCTTCACATCTCTGCAAAACTTTATCAAGGTTGTGCAGACAATTATCAAAAGAAGTTCCATAGACGGAAAAATCATCCATGAATACTTCCACAATTTCCTCACAAAAACCATGAAAGATAGCAGACATGCATCTTTGAAAAGTAGCAGGAGCATTACACAAACCAAAAGGCATTCGCCTATAAGCATAGGTTCCATAAGGGCAAGTAAAAGTAGTTTTTTCTTGATCTTGTTGTTTAACAACAATTTGAGAGAACCCAGAGTATCCATCAAGAAAGCAAAAATGGGTCTTTTTGGACAACCTTTCTAACATTTGATCAATAAAAGGAAGTGGGTAATGATCTTTCTTAGTAACTTTGTTAACCTTTCTGAAGTCAATGCACATCCTGTAACCTACTACTATTCTTTGGGGGATAAGCTCATTATTCTCATTAGGCACAACAATAATTCAACCTTTCTTAGGTACACAATGAACAGGACTAACCCATTCACTATCAGCAATAGGATAAATAATACCAGGATCAAGGAGTTTTAATACCTCGTTTCTTACCACTTCCTTCATCTTAGGATTTAAACGATGTTGATGTTCTACCACTGGTTTTGCATCGGGTTCTATATTGATAGCGTGCTGACATATAGTAGGAGAAATCCCCTTTAAATCATCAATGGTAAAGCCCATAGTTCCTCGGTGTTTATTTAATACTTCCAATAATCTTTCCTCTTCCTTCCCTAAAAGTTTAGAACTAATAATAACAGGATATATTTTCTTATCATCAATGTAAGCATATTTAAGATCGTCAGGTAAAGGTTTCAGATCGAAAACTGGATCCTTTTTAGGTGGCAATGTGGTACCCAAATCTTCCACAGGCAAGTTATGCTTAAGCATCTTAGGTTGACGACGGAGAATCTCATCAATCTAATTTCTTTCTTCCATGAAGATTTCACTTTCGTGGTCTTCCATAAATTGCTACAAAGCATTGTTAGGAGCAAGAGAAATAGAAGCAAGTTGTTCAACTCTAAAATCCTCATTAGGAGTTTCATTTTCATAAGGAACTTTAGCAAATTTCGAAAAATTAAACTCATAAGATTCCCCATCAAATTTAGTTAAAATTTTCTCCCTCTTACAGTCTATAATGGCTCCACATGTGTTCAAGAAAGGTCTACCAAAAATAATAGGATAGGTTTTACTAGCAGCTGAACCAAGTACTAGAAAATCAGCAGGATATTTAATCTTACCACAAAGAACTGCCACATCTCTTACAATACCAATTGGAGAGATGGTCTCTCTATTTGCAAGGTGAATAACCACATCAATTTCTTCTAGTTCGCATGAACTAATTTCATGCATAATTTCTTTGTAAAGCTCATAAGGAATAGCTCTTGAACTTGCACCAATATCACATAAACCATAATAGCAATGATCACCAATTCTAACAGAAAGCACAGGACACTAGCTTTTCTAGTTCTATTAGGATGTGAGACAATATTAGAAGCATCCTTATAGAAGACAATGTGTCCATCCTCTACACTTTTAGTGACAAGGTCTTTCACAATTGCTACTGCAGGTTCAATGTTTATTTGTTCATCAGGCTTCACAGCTCTCTTTGTACTTTTATTAATTACACTAGTTATCATAGAGTGCTCCTTTATCTTATCCGGGAAAGGTATTTTCTTGATATAAGGTTCAGGTAAGATAAGATCAATAGTGCAAACTTCAGTACTTCTAGTAGAAACACAATCAACAATATCTTTATATGGTGCATGATAGTTGTTCCATTCTCTTTTTGGAATTTCAATATAATAAGCAAAAGCCTTAAAACAATTTGCAATAACTTGAGAGTCTAGACCATAAGCATTACTAATATTATGACAATCATCAGTTCCCATAAAAGATTTAATGCATTCATAATCATAATTTATACCTGACTTTCTTCCTTTATCATTCTCCCATGCTTCAGCATTTTCTTGAATACGGTCTAGAAGATCCCATTTAGCTTCTTGTTCCATGCGTGTAAATGATCCAGCACAAGAAGCATCCAATAGATCCTTATCATGAAGAGAAAGCCTTGCATAAATGTTATTTATAATAATATTGTTGGGGAGCTCATGAATAGGACATTTGAGCATTAGTAACTTCAATCTCCCCCAAGCTTGAGCTGTACTCTCTCCATCACGAGGCCAAAAGTTGTATATTTGATTCCGATCTTTATGAATCTCACTAGGAGGATAAAATTTTGAATAAAAGAGAGGTACTACTTCCTCCCATTCAAGAGCTTGACCATTCTTCAGCAGCTTATACCATTCCTTAGCTCTTCCTTTTAGTGATAATGAGAATAACTTCTTCTTGACTTGATCTGTTGTAATACCTGCACACTTGAACAAGCCGAATAATTCATGTATAAATGATCACCGGGATGGACAGTTCCATCTCCAAAATAGTAGTTATCCATAACACGATCAATAATTCTTGTAGGTATCTTAAAAGTATCATTTTCAGCAGGTGGAGGTTCATCTACTACCTTAGCACTGGTGGTAGCATTACGAAATAAGAAACTAAGTGAAATATCCATATTGAAATAAAGTAACTAACAGAAATAAACAATACTCATAGTAGAAGTTTCCTTTACCAGTTTCACTCTTCAATAGCGCTTCACTCCCTGGCAATGATGCCAGAAAATAGTCTTGATGACCCACAAGTATAGGGGGTGTATCGCAGTATTTTCGATAAGTAAGAGTGTCGAACCCAATGAGGAGCAGAAGGTGTTGATGAGTGGCTTGGAGAAGGAATTCTCTGTAAATACTTAGCAACCCGATTTTTAGGGTTTTTTGATAATGTAGATAAATAAAGTGCGAGTAAATAAAAGACAATAATATAAATTGCAGCAAGTGGCCCAATCCTTTCTTTACCAAAGGACAAGCCGGTTGTATTACTTATGATGACCAAACTTTCTCGAGGACACATGGGAATATCGTCAAGTGCTTTCGCTTCATATAGTTGATTAATCTTCTTTAGTTTGATAAGTGTTGTGTGGGTGAACCTACGCTAATGTACTGACCTTCCTAGGACTAATAAATACTTGTGATTATACCCCTTGCAAACATCCGTAACTATAAGAAAGTAATTAAAATAAAAGCTAAACCACAGTCTTAAACTCTGAGATCCTACACTCCCTTGTGCAAAGGTTTCCTAACGGGGGTTTAGGTTTCTGTCACTCCGGCAACCCTGCGATTAGTAGGCAAATACACAATGCACTCCCCTAGGCCCATAAAGGTGAAGTATCATGTAGTCGACGTTCACATGACACCACTCGAAGAATAACACCACAACATAAATATCAAACCACTAAATCTTTCTCAACACAATTCCATTACTAACAACATGACTTCTCACATGTCCTCAAGAACTAAATAAACTACTCACTATACATCATATGGATCAATATTGGAGATGAAATAATGATATGCAACAATCTGAACATGAATACTTATTCAATGGTTCCACTCAATAGCATCAACTACAACAAGTAATCAACACCGGCAAAGTTTCCCCTAAGAACTGTGCAAGATTCAACCCAATTGTTACAGCGGTATGGAGTGGTGATGATGGTGCTAGTGGAGATGATGATGATGATGATCCCGATGAAGTCCAACTTGATGGTGGTGTTTATGGAGACGATCTCCCCTCTCCGGGAAGGAATTTCCCCGGCAGATTTCTGCCTGCCGGAGAGATCTTTCTCTTTCTGTAATTTTCTGCCCCACATAGGCGGCGGAACCTTTCTGTGGTCGCTCCCCGAGTCTTAGGGTTTCGGGAGGATTATATACACCAAATATCAGAGCCAGTGGTGGGCCAGGGTGGCCACACCACCTGGTGGCGCGGCCTAGGGTGGCCCGTGCCAAGGGGTGGTGTGGGCCCCCTATGGCCCATCTCCACTCCCCCTTCTGGCTTCCTTCGTCTTCTAAAAAAATAGAATTTTCCATGTATTTTCTCGGATTTTCTGATCTTCGTGAATTTCGCCTCCAAACAGTTCCTTTTCCATCAGAATTTTGACTTCAGCGGCCCATCCTCCAAAAGTCATCAACCATGCAAAAACAGATGAAATAACATAAGTATCATCTCTTAATATGAAATATATCAATGAATAACAGTAAATTATGATCTAGAATAGTGATGCAAAATGGATGTATCAATGAACATTCATCCGAAGTATAGCATTACGATCAAAGTCATTATGTTTACATTTCTATAACATCATATGAAGTAATCCTAGTCCTTATACCATGAGATCATGTTAATCACTATCACCATAAGAGTATCTTGATAACTTTAAACGTCACACCATGAAAGGATGACTATAATGGTGGGTTTAGTGCTACGAAAGTGTTATGTATAGGCTCATGGATAAAGAGTGGGATTTGTCCATCCCGATGACGGATAGATATACTCTGGGCCCTCTCAGTGATATCACATTAAGAATAGCTTGCAAGCAAGTGATGTGATCACTAGAATGTTATATCACGGGAACAAGAAAAGAGTGTATGTTGGTAACGAGATCAAACTAGATATTTGGATACCAATGATCGAATCTCGGACATGTAATATATCACGAGACAAACGAATTAAGTTACTAGCGTTAAAGGTTCTCACGATCATAGAAGTCATCGTTGAATGTGCAGGAGTCAGAATGGATCTCCAGGTCCCTCTTCTGATTATTGATCTAAGAGGTACCTCGGTCATGTCTGCATTATTCGCGGACCGTAGGGTGACACACTTAAGGGTAGCCAACACCATTTGGAGCAAATATGTTTCAAACGAAAGAATTGCAAAGCACTAGAATTATTTCAATGGACACCAAAATTGTTTCGGGTGAAATTGCTGAAATTGGTTTTGCATGTGATACTGAAATATTGCAGGGGTTTTTATGTGAATGTTTGTTAATTAAAGTAATTAACAAAATCCTGAATAAAATTAATAAAAGAGTTTTATTAAATTAGAGAGCATTAAATTTGGAGAAATTCAATGCATTTAAATTGGAAACTTTAATAGAGAATGTGAAGGGGCATATTTATGTGGAGGGGGTTACCACCACATGAATGAGGGAAGTGAAGGGGCACCCCCCATGGGGCGCCGGCCATGGGGAGGGGCACTCCCTCCTCCTATAAAAGTCCCCCCTCTCACTCCTTCTCACTCACACCTCCTCGTGAAGGATCTCTCTCCCCCTCTAGATTTATTCCCACATGGTCTCGGATTAGCGAGATACATGTTTTCAGTGGCTTTTCGTCTGGAAGGAGTTGCTGCTTCCGCTGCATCGCTGGAGCGAGGAGGCGGAGGTTGTTCTGTGGACCAAACGTGTGTGCGATCACGGATGCACCGCTGCTTTGCGGTGCTGGAATGGCTGGACTCGCTGGGATTCATCACGATCTTGAGATCGGCAAGTGTACGACTACATCAACCACGAAATCAGTTTGATTAACAATGCTTTGTCGCTCTTCAAAGGTATGTTCTCTATGGCTGTATATCCACTTGTTGCTTGTACCTAGTAATTAGATCTTGGCGTATAGTAGTTTCTATCGTAGGAATTTTTTGTTTTCTATGCTGCGAACCCAACAGTATCTCTTTCTCATGCTCATATATCTTGCTTCCAACCATTTATGGGTTGTCTTCTAGCATGAATTTGAGCATTTTTATTTGTTGTGGTTCTATCTTTGGTCTTAAGAGAACCTCCTATTGCAAATGCGTGTGAGTTGAGATGAGTGCATATAATTGGGTCTATACTAAATCATGCATATGATTCACAAATCCCAAATATGTCTATCTAGCAATTTTATTGCCTATCTTTTCCTTAACTTCTCTCATGTGCACTAGTGAGATTTTGCTAGTTAAGTTTTCCTTTGCGATACTTGTTGCCTTTCTCCATATATTCCAATCTCTTTTTCCCTTGGTAATAGTTGTAATGTATGTGGTATGTTGGTGTTTGAAGCTCATTAATGCACAATAAGATAAAATTGTGCCTTTGGCTATCTTCAAGCAAATATCTTATTGGTATATGTAATGACTTCATTTTACTCTTTATGTGCTTCCTTGAGTATCTTGTTTTTGTGTGCATGTTTCTTTGTGGACAAATGTTTTTGTGATGCATTCCACTTAGAAACTTATACACATAAGAGAAGATAATTTTAGTTGAGATTTTTAGTCATTGGATACCTCCTTTTATTCCTTTTTAATTCTTTGGTGGCTTCCAAATTTATTTTCCTATGATTACTTATTACTTTTGTTTGCATCTTCGGGCACTCATATTTGTTCTCTCATTCCGTGCATTGTTAAATGAATTTGGATGAGTGAGGATTCCATGCTCATGCACTTTGTTCCCAAATGCAATTATCATAATTAGTGTATAATCTTTGGGGAGCTCCTCTAATTCATTTAAGAATGCTCATTTGTCTTCTTTCTCTTTTGTGGTGCTTTAAATGCTTATGGGGGAGCGAGGATTCCATGTTTGTGCATTGTGTATTATAAATACAATTAGTCTACTTTGTGCACAAATCTTGGGGAGCTTCTCGATTTTCATTTAAAACACACTTTTAATCTTACCATAATATCTTGTTATGTTCATTTGGTATCATTTGTTGTTTTCATTTGGTTCTTTTAGATCTTGTGATTGCTTGCGTCATTTGTTGATGCTTATTTTATTTTATTTCTTTGCCAATATTTGGCTCCTCAGTATAGTTCTACTTCCTCCCAAGTATTCATCATTGTATATGTGCAAAGGCACACCTTTGGAGGAATTATCACTATATTGGCCTTCTAGAACTTGTCACCCATTTCGGCAATCGATGCCAATGGGGGAGAAGTTTTAGAGGGTTTACGGGAAGTTGGATCTTGCTTTGAGTTTGCTCTTAAGCATTTGACTTTCATGATCTTGCATCTTTGTGTTGCTTAGCATGTGGTTTATATAGAGGAATCTCCACCAATGATAATGATTGACAATATATGCAATGAAATTCAAGTTCATCACACATGGATAGATTATGGGGGAGTTTGCTGTATATATGGTGGTGGTACCAATATCACATACTTGTGTAGTATTTGATATTGGTGCTACCATTTTATTCGTTAAATTCATTATATAAACCATCTCAAAGGGATTGTCATCAATTACCAAAATGGGGGAGAGAAAGGGCATGTTGGCCCCCATGTGTGGTTTTGGTAATTAATGACAATCTTTATGGACTAATGTTTGTATTAAGTTGCGCTTGTAGGATTTTTCCATTGGTATCGCTTGGAGCATGTGTTGGCTTCAAGGTAGAAGATATGAAGAAGAAGATGTGTTGTGCAAGCTCAAAATGCGTCATCCCTAGAAGATCAAATGTTTGATGCTTGCCATCCTCGGTGATCATGGATCAATGAAGACAAGGTTAAAGTTTGCTCAATTCAAAGGTATTCTTGATAGGTTTCCCCTTTTGCCGGTCTCATGTTGGTAGTTGAGAGACCGGGTTTAGGATAGATAACTGTACAATCAAGAGGGGCTCTCGAGTGAGTAGCTTGATCATATCTTTCGGAGAGAGCTCAAACCATTGCATTCTTAGCATCATCATTCTTGGTTGTTGGTTAGATCTTATCCATGTTTGGCTCTAGAGCTTTTGCTCAATACAAGCTTTAGACCATCAAAATTGGATCTCCCTTTTATATCTTGTTGCGATTTTGATGTTGGAGGTTTTCCGGATTCTCACCGAGTGAGGTATCTCACATTATACTACTTGATACATTCTCACTTGGTGATATCCAATATTGGGTAGCTCTTGTCGTCCTCTTTCCAACAAAATTGGTTTCGGGTCAATCGGAGTTACCAAACTAAATTTATCGCAGTTTGAATATTTGCCTCTCGTTTATTAAAAAGAAATAGGAAAAAACAGTTTCTGGGCCGAGCTGTAGTACTGTCTGGCACTACCGCCCGCCCCTGCGCGCAGCCCACCTCTCTACCTGGCCCAGCAGTGTTGTCGGTAGTACCGGGCCTGGGCGGTAGTACCGGGCCGGCCATGTGGTACTACCGGCCCATCCCTGCTCCGCCTTGCTCGCTTCCTGCCGCCGCTCACTGGGCCGCTTGGTGTTCCTGACCCACTCCCTGGCCGCGTGTAGCCGCTCCGATCGCTAGCCGCCTGCGTTGACTCGCTCGCACCTGGCTAGCTACTCTCGCCCGCCCGCGCCGCTTTGCTGCTTCGCTCGCCCGCGTGGCCCTGGCCCCGATCCCCTTCTCTCCCTTCTTCTCACTCGCTCGCTTGTTCCCAGGCTCCCTCGCATTGACCTGGTGCTAGTGTCGCCAGGGAGCGGTAGTACTGGGCCTTTCCGGTACTACCGGCCTAGGCCGAATCTGGCCCCAACTGGAGGAAAAACTGGGTCTCTTTAAATAGCCTCTTCTCTCCTTTTTTGAGGTTGCTTCTTCTCCTCTATTTTCTCAAGCCCTTTTAACTATATGACTCTATCTCTTGGCTTGACTAATCTCTCCCCTCCAATGATTCTTGCCCATATTTGAGGGGAAGATAGAGGAGATCTAGATCTACTTTTGACCAAACCAAATCACCTCTTTGTGAGTGAATCTTTGGGATCTAGATCTTTGGGGATTTTTGTGTTCCCCTTTGGTGTTCTTCCTCTCTCTTGTTCCCCCAATTGCTTTAGTAGCCTTGTTGGAACTTGAGAGTGAAGATTTGGGGCATCTTTGTGGTGTTCTTGCCATTTTCATTAGGTGCATCAGTTTGTGTTCTCCCCGAAGGATTTGTTTGGTGATATTCATTGAAGCTTGTCCCTCTTGGGTTCTTGGAACCCTAGACGGTTGTGTGTCCTTTGTGGTGTGTTCTTGGGGTCTTCAATTAAGTTGCGAACCACCCCCAAGATTGTGTCCTTGGTGGCATTTATTGGGAGCCTCCAATTAAGTTGTGGAGATAGCCCCAATCTTGTACAGGTTTGGTGACCACCCTCAAGTGTCCCATAGTGGAATGGGTGCTTGCCGCATGGTGGGTGCTTGGGTGAATAGGGTGAGGCCTTTGTAGCATTGGTGGTCTTAGTACCGCCCACCCCTCCAACGATACGTACTCCCTTGTTGGGAGGAACTCGGTAAAATATCGTCATCCCCGCGTGCCTCGGTTATCTCTATACCTGAGCTCTTTACTTATGCACTTTACATTGTGATTTACTTCGTGCTTGAAGTAATGTATATTGCTATCACATTGTTGCTTGTCTTGCTTAGCATAAGTTGTTGGTGCACATAGGTGAACCTTAGTATATCTAGGCTTTGTGCTTAACAAAAGAAAACGCTAGTTTTATTCTGCCATTGTTAAGTCCATCTTGTAGAAGTTTTTAATTGCCTATTCACACCCCTCTAGGCGACATCCGTGATCTTTCACATGGGTGTGCCATTACTTCCATTAATCAGCCTGATGAGGATATATGGCATGCCATATCCACGACATTAGCCCTCAGGCTCTGACATAGGTATACCCTACGGGAACCTATAATTGGCCTATTTGGTTCGGCCCAATAGGAGGCCCACATGATGATCCACCAATGATACTGAAGCCCATGAAGATTCGGGTGAGTCTGAGCCCATGAAGGACACGACTCCTTGATGATGAGTGCATATTTGCATCATGTTTTACATTATTATTTTGCATTGTAGATGTAGGATCTTGGTATTTTACGACGCTCGCATGCACATTTTATGTCTGTTTTCACTAGGATCAGGACAGATGATGGATCCAATGGATAAAATTCTTGGAGCAGTTGTACTATGGAGAAAAGGATTCAAAAACAACGTAAATCGCTTATTTCGGAAATATTAATAATACCAAAAGAAAACCAGAAGCGAACAAGGGAGGCAGAGAGTTCAACGACCAACTATACGATCGGAGAAACTTTTCCGGCCGTATAGTTGGCGCCACCTCCGCCTCGTCAAATAGTTTCACCCCGTGCAATTGGTTCGAGGAGACGACATACAGAACACCCAAAAATCGCAGAAACCTCACCTTCCAAGGCATCTGGAGGGAGAACTCATCCACAAGGGATCCATCTTTGCCCTGCGTAGATCCGGGAGGCTAAGGCATCGATCTTCATCATCCACCATTGCATCACCACCATCTCCGTCCATCCCATCTACATCTTTTCTAGATCTTGTTGTAATTCCCGTACTCGTTGTGGATTATACAAGTACTATTCATCTATGATTGTTTCCCTTACCATTGCTATGATGTTAGTTGCCTCCATGTCTGAGTAGATCATTAGTTCTTGGGAAGATGGAGAAACCCTAGTATGAGATTGAAATAATAAAGTTTATTATGATATTCATCACTGTGACCATGTGTTAGATTTTCTACATATTGATGTTGAGAGAAGTCGACCTCTCAATATTTTCCTCTCGTGGGGACTTGATGGAGGAAACTACTTGTTGGTAGATGGAGGTGTTCTAGCACTTACAGTGACTATAAAGCTGTTGGCACCCCTTGCGTATCAATTGGGGAAACCAAGGAAACTCACGGAACACTATCCATGCCATGGGATATGTCCTACGGGATTACGTCCCTTAATAGCGCAGTAATTCGATTGATGTCGATTGCTGACTATTGTGGTTATGAGGATGATGTGAGCAGCGGTTGCTGCCTATTTGTCCAAATACGGAGTTCCTCCCACACATACATAGTTGAGAATGTTCATGATGATAATATTTATCTTAGATCCTTATAATAGTGGTGGTGTATCCGCTACTCCTTGAGAACGCGTTTCCCCTACTGCAGTTCCAATCTCTCTTACATATGTGATACATACTTTTTGTACTCAGTTGTTTTACTTTACTTTATTATTGCTCTAATACCTAAAACCCAAAAACACCTTTTTGCACAATACTCGTATTTTATCTTGTCACTTAGAACTCTATCTAGCATTTCTATCGTAATATTTATTTCAAGAGTTATTAGACTTCAAACTCCTGCTCCCTGTGGGATCGATATCTTTATTTCAAAACTAGCTACAAACGATCTGTGCACTTGCAGTCATCAAGCTGTTTTCTGGCGTTGTTGCCGGGGAGCTAAGCGTTGTAGGTCTTTTAGTTTTTGCTTATTTATTTTTTTCTTGCTAAATTTTGTTCTGAGTTACAGGTTTCCACCAACATGATGGAGTTTGAGCATATGACTACTGCTAACCCACTCAACCACTTTGGGAAGCCCTATGATATTTATAAAAGAGAAAACTCTAATGAGAATAATAGGGGGTTTGAAATAAATCCTCTACTACTTAGTATTCTATATAAGAAGCAATTTACTATAACTGAAGAAGATCCTGATCCATATGAGCATATTGCATGTTTTAAAGATATATGTGGCACTTTTCTATTGATGGGATATACCTCTGATGAGGTAAGGGTTAAAATTTTTAGTCAGACTTTGACAAGTACAACTCTCTCATGGTATAGATCTCTACCCCATGAATCCACTACTACTTGGGATAATCTAGCCTGTGAATTTCTAGCAAAATATTATCCATTTCAAAATCTTTTGGAATCAGGCGTCTTATAATGACTTGGAAAAATCATTCTAATGAAGGACTAGTAAGAGCTTATATCAGATTTAAAGATTTACTACGTCTATGTCCTCATCATGATTTGCCTGAATAGTATTTACTACATATCTTTTATGGCGGTCTAATTGAACCTAATAAAATTGAACTAGACTCTTTCGTAGAAGGAGCCTTTATGAATCTTCCTATACCTAAAGCTTGGGCTTTACTTAATAGAATTCGTGATCATAGAGTTTCATGGAATTTTGGTCTAGGAAGTGAAGGAGGCATAAAAATAGAGCATTATTGTATTCATGACTATAATAAAAAAGGCCGTGTTAAAGAATTATCTAAAGAACTTTATTTGGATTCAGATCTTGTGTTGCAAGTTGTTAAAGCTTTTACAGAACATATCAAAGCTCCGAAAGAGGGACCGGTCAAGTATGATCCACCACCCAAACCTGAAAACAGAAGAGAAGATAAAGCAACACTGGACTCCCTAGAACCGATATATGAAATGCCTTTCCCTAACACTGCATAAAAGCATATTCTTGAATATGAACAGGTCAAAGCAGTATAGGAGAAGAAGGAGGAAGAAAGTATGCCAGAAGTCGTGGAACATCTGGAAGAAACCAATGATGAAGAGGTAACCAAGGAAGCAATTAGGGCTATGTACGCACATTGTAACATAGTTGAACAAGATGAAGAGACTTCCATATTGGTTGAAGGTAAAAAAAGGTAAAAGATGTGGGTAAGCCTATTCTTCCCTGCATATTTAAAGAAACCTCGCATTACAGTTTATGTGATCTTGGCATCAAAGTTAATGTTATATCTTATGATTTCTACTTAGAAATAAAAGAAGAAATAGAACTGGCTACAATTGAAAATACTAATATGACAATAATGTTAGCCAATAAAAACCTTAGAATTCCAATGGGAGTAGTTGAAGATGCAACTGTCACAATTGGCAACAAAAACTTTCCTATCGATTTTGTAGTTGTTGATATGCCAGCTGATACTCTTTGCCCAATTATATTTGGAAGGAACTTTTTGGATGATATAGGTGCCTATGTTAATTTCAAGAAGGAGATTGTGTCTCTTAAGCTTGGGGGAACGGAAAATAAATTCCATTTTTCCAAATTTAAAGACATGCCTCCACAAATACGAGAAGAAGAGGAAGAGAGAACTATTGAGGAAATGGCGGCTCTTTTCTTTAGGAATCAAGAAGAAGAAATAAATGAATATCCAAATTATGAAGAAATAGTTATGGCGGACAAGTCCCTAGGAGAACTAGAAGATGAATTCGATTCACTTCCAATTATGGGACCTCCAACCGATGAGGCTTTTGAAGAGCCAGAAAAGAGAGGGGACGAGGAACTACCACCCCCAGATTTGAATACTCTACCAGAAAATCTTAAATACAGGTTTTTAGATGATACAAATAAATTTCCTATTATTATTAGTGCTAAACTTTCAGGAGAAGAAGAAGAACTCATGAAGATACTTAAGGAGCATCACCAGGCCTTTGGGTACTCAATGGATGACTTGAAGGGCATCCGTCCATCGAATATTCATGGAATAAGGTGCTAAACCAGTTGCAGAATTTAGTAGAAGATTGAAGCCTGAAATGAAAGAAGTGGTAAGTAAAGAAATTGTATGCCTACTGGATGCAAGTATAATCTATCATGTTAAAGAAAGTGAATGGGTAAGTCATGTTCATTGTGTCCCTAAGAAGGGTAGTTTTACTATTTTTCCTAATGAAAACAATTAATTGACACGTACTAGAACTATTGTTGGGCATAGGATGTGCATAGACTTCAAAAAATGAAATAAAGAGACTAGGAAAGATCACTGTCCATTACCGTTCATTGATCAAACTTTAGAAAGGTTAGCAAACCATACTCATTTTTGCTACTTGGACGGATACTCTGGTTTTTCTCAACTAGTTGTTCATCCTGATGACCAATTTAAAACAACTTTCATTAGTCCTAATGGTTTACATGCTTACCGACGTATGCCTTTTCATTTATGTAATGCTCCAGCTACTTTTCAATGATGTATGACTGCTATTTTTGCGGATTTTATAGAACTTATAATGGAAGTATTTATGGACGAGTTTTCTGTCTATGGAACTTCGTTTACTAGTTGCTTGGATAATCTCAAAAGATATTTGCAGCGTTGTGAAGAAACTAATCTTGTTCTAAACTGGGAGAAGTGCCATTTTATGGTCAAAGAAGGAATAGTCCTTGGACACAAGGTATCAGGTAAGTGAATTGAAGTTGATAGAGCTAAGGTTGAGGGAATAGAGAGAATGCCACAACCTAGGGATATTAAAGGCATAAGAAGTTTCCTTGGTCATGTAGGTTTTTATAGAAGGTTCATTAGAAATTTCTCTGGAATATCTAAACCTTTGACTAACCTCCTACAAAAGGGAATAAGATTAAATTTTGATGTTAAGTGTCTTGAAGCCTTTGATAGACTCAAAAATGCTTTATCTCGTGGTCCTATTATTAACCTATCTGGGATATAACCTTTGACTAAATATGTGAAGCTAGTGATGATGTTGTAGGAGTAATTCTAGGACAACATATTGGTCGTACTTTTAATATTATACATCATGCTAGTAGAACTCTTAATGTTGCTCAAAAGAATTACCCTAAGGAAGAAAATGAACTTTTTGCTGTATTTTTCTCTTGTGATAAATGTCGTTCATATATAGTTGATGCAAAGGTAAGAGTTCACACAGATCGTGATGGCTTAAAAGAACTCCTCCTCGAAAGGAAAGACCATAATCCAAGATTGATCCGTTGGATTCTTTCACTTCAAGAATTTGAGTTGCAGATTATGCAGAGGAAAGAAATAAAGATGTT
Source organism: Avena sativa (assembly GCA_916181665.1). Lineage (NCBI taxonomy): Eukaryota > Viridiplantae > Streptophyta > Magnoliopsida > Poales > Poaceae > Avena > Avena sativa. The sequence continues at coordinate 174,059,415 of OV702290.1, read as the reverse complement.
GGATGCAGTGTCCATGATTGCCCAACAAGACACCAATCTTATTGAGAGGAACTTTAGTCCTGGTGATTTTGGTTTACGAGAATTATTCAATGAATTAAGGTCAATTCCTCCAAGAGAGAAGAAGTCTTTGTTGTGGGAGGAACTTTTTATCCCCGAATAAACAATGGTAAGTGCAAGGTAAGTGTTCTTACCCAAATAAGTGATTTGTTTTCACAATTTTTACTTTTCAAAATTCTGCCTTTGAATTCCTTGTGTTTTCTGAAGCTTTAGAGGGGTTTTACCAAATATACGGGCGGAACTATATGACCGATGAGGAAGCTCCCGCCATATAGTTGGTCGTTAAACTCTCTGTATCATCTTCGTGAAATTGTTTTCGCTATCTGAACCTATACGGTCACAACTATACGACCGGAGCCAAAAATTCTGGCCGTATAGTTGGTCGTTAAACTCTCAGATAGTTTTGCTTTTGGTGTCTGTATCTATATGGTCGCAATTATACGATCGGAGCCAAAATTTCGACCGTATAGTTGGTCATTAAACTCTCAGACACTTTTGGTTTTCAGTGTTTATATCTATACGGTCGTAACTATATGACCAGAGCCGAAGATTCCGGCCGTATAGTTGGTCGTTAAACTCTCAGACACTTTTTCGTTTGACCTTTTATTTATTATTAAAAAAATTATTGTCTGTTCCAAGTCGTGATTTAAGCGACCTGGACTTGAGATATTTGGAAATATCTGTCCAGAACCAACTATACGGCCAGAGATATACGAGCCGCGCCCATATAGTTGGTCGTTGCGCAGCAGGAAACTTCCAAATCCGTGATTTCTTTCCATGTTTCGTTTAGATTCTTTTCTTGGGCGACAATTTGGTGTTTCTCGCGAGTTTTACTTACCCCTGACCCTCCTTTTATACTGCCATTATCTCTCTATAATCATAATCTCCAGGAACCAATATAGTGATGCGCTATCCCGTACCATGCCGTGGAAAACCCTTGGGGCTCATCGCTCCTTCCAGGGACCGCTCTAGCATCCCGTCCATGGAGGACGATGACGAGGAGGTGGCGAGGTTTAGCCCGAGGTACAAGGAGTACATCGAGCCAAGCTACTTCAACAACGATTCCGATGATGACGTGGTTGACGTATACATCCTCCATGACGTCTATGATCCACCGGAGATTAATTGGGCGGCGATGAAGAAAGCTCAACAAGAGAGAGAAGATCGCAAGCCGCATGGAAAAGGGCGAGTGGAGACGGTCAAGTTCATCACCACGGATCAAAGGCCGCACAAACGTAAGGAATTATATAATATTGGTGCAGGTGCTAGCAAGAGAACGGAGGAACCACTCTCGAAGCCAACCATTGGTGCTCGTATGAAGGTTAAGCCTCAAGAAGAGTGGAGGTACAGTTTCCACTTCCCTGATCCATCAATTATGGATAAGGAAGAAGAAGTTGTCCCTAGGACCAAGGATCACGTGCGGGCATTAAAGATATATCAGAAGCAAGAGCTACTTCATCGCGTTGAAGTCCGTCACTGTCTCAATGAGATGGAGAAGAAGGAAGACCTCCTTCCATTGATAAATAAGCTCGTTGATAGAGTGGACACTCTAAAGTTAGATTTGCAGAGGTGGTACAGCTGCATAACTGCTTTGGAGGAGACCAACAAGAAGCTACGCACCATGGTGTTACATGCCATGGCGCCATAGTGATCTACAACAATCATGGTATCAAATAATCGCAAGGGATTATTTGATCCCGCCTGGCTTGATTTCTAGCTTGGGGAGATCTTTAAAACCTTGTAATCTATCCTATAAGCTTTTTATTACTATTTTCACATTAGTTCAAATTAGAAATAAATTTTGCATCATTAGAATTCCCTTCAGGAATAGTCGATCCTTTTATGAAATTCCGAGTTTATTATTATATATGGAGCAATATTAAGTTTGTGTTCGCTTTATTGATATATCAATAGCTTGAGTATAATTTTACTTGCACTTGATGTTAGAAATAGGAGTCTTCCACACCATTGGTATTAATGGAACACCTAAAGATAATTTGGTCAATATGCTGTAAGTCTACGGTTTGATTTACAAAGAAAGATTATCTATACAGTTAAGTTGAAAAAGAAAACTTGAACAAAGGAAAATGAAAGTGCTATCAAAATAGAGTGAGAACAAGTCAAGGTAGAATCTTCAAGTCATGAGAATGCTTCATATACAATTGAAATTTGATAATTGAGATTGTTAAACTTTGAATTCCTACATGAAGTGGAATTTATGGCTAGCTCCTTTGCACATCACTTAAATAAAAGTGTGAGCATATATATAAAAGAAAAGAAAAGGAAGAAGAAAAAGGGCGAGTGTGCAAAGAGAAAGTAGGCATATACCACTGTATTGTAGTATGACAAAGAGACACTTTTGAGATTCGAAATCCCAAGTGAATATTCGAAATCCTAAAACACTTGGGACTACCTCGCTAACTCATTCGGTTGAACCGGATACTTTTACATTATCTTGAGATTCATCTTTTATGAACTGTTGATCACTAAGGTGTGGAAGCCCGCTAATACTATTCAGATGGTCGAGTAAGGTACTATTCATGAACTTATTCCCATGTATCGTACATGATAAACGCATGTTGCAACTGCCTCATTTATTTAATCGACTCAGCTTCATGAATATGAGGATCACATCCATTAAGCTAAAACTTGCTCGGTACGAGCAAGAGTCTAAGCTTGGGGAAGTTGATGAGTGCATATTTGGATCATGTTTTACATTATTATTTTGCATTGTAGATGTAGGATCTTGGTATTTTACGGCGCTCGTGTGCACATTTTATGTCTGTTTTCACCAGGATCAGGACAGATGATGGATCCAATGGATACAATTCTTGGAGCAGTTGTACTGTGGAGAAAAGGAGTCAAAAACAACATAAATCGCTTATTTGGGAAATATTAATAATACCAGAAGAAAACTAGAATCGAACAAGGGAGGCAGAGTGTTCAACGACCAACTATATGACCGGAGCAAATTTTCCGGCCATATAGCTCCGACCGTATAGTTGGCGCCGCCTCTGTCTCGTCAAATAGTTTCACCCCATGCAATTGGTTTGGTGAGACGACATACAGAACACCAAGGAATCGCGGAAACCTCACCTCCGGAAGGCATCTGGAGGGGGAACTCATCCACAAGGGATCCATCTTCGCCCTGCGCAGATCCGGGAGGCTAAGGCATCGATCTTCATCATCCACCATTGCATCACCACCATCTCCATCCATCCCATCTACATCTTGTCTAGATCTTGTTGTAATTCCCGTACTCGTTGTGGATTTATACAAGTATTATTCATCTTTGATTGTTTCCCTTACCATTGCTATAATATTAATTGCCTCCATGTCTGAGTAGAGCATTAGTTCTTGGGAAGATGGAGAAACCCTAGTATGAGATTGAAATAAGATAAAGTTTATTATGATATTCATCACTGTGACCATGTGTTAGATTTTCTACATCTTGATGTTGAGAGAAGTCGACCTCTCAATATTTTCCTCTTGTGGGGACTTGATGGAGGAAACTACTTGTTTGTAGACGGAGGTGTGCTAGCACTTACAGTGACTATAAAGCTGTTGGAACCCCTTGCATATCAACTTTGGAAACCGAGGAAACTCACGGAACACTATCCATGCCATGAGATACGTCCTACGAGATTACGTCCCTTAATAGCACAGTAATTCGATTGATGTCGATTGCTGACTGTTGTGGTTATGAGGATGATGTGAGCAGCGGTTGCTGCCTATTTGTCCAAATACGGAGTTCCTCCCACACATACATAGTTGAGAATGTTCATGATGATAATATTTATCTTAGATCCTTATAATACTAGTGGTGTATCCGCTACTCCTTGAGAACGCGTTTCCCCTACTACAGTTCCAATCTCTCTTACATATGTGATACTTACTTTCTGTACTCAGTTGTTTTACTTTACTTTATTATTGCTCTTATACCTAAAACCGAAAAACACATTTTTGCACAATACTCGTATTTTATCTTGTCACTTAGAACTCTATCTAGCATTTCTATCGTAATATTTATTTCAAGAGTTATTAGACTTCAGACTCCTGCTCCCTATGGGATCGATATCTTTATTTCGAAACTAGCTACAAACGATCTGTGCACTTGCAGTCATCACTTGACAGACACGACAGGACTAGATAGAGATGCTTAGGGTTTCGCCCTCGTTCTATAACCAACTCAGACGTATCCCGAGAACTGGCTCCCCCATATAAGGGTCAGGAGGGAGCGACCAGAAGGGTAATCAATATTCTCGTAGTACACCTACCAGATATCATCTGCACATCATCGCCATCTCGGCACTCTTGTAATCCTTCGAATCTCCATTAATCAAGAGTAGACAAGTAGGAGTAGGGTTTTCCCTCTGGGGACCTGAGCCTGGGTAAACACCGTGTCCTCGTGTGCTTGTTTGTTAGCCGATGAAGTCTCTAGTGTGCACTCTCCCTCAAAACCCAAGTCCATTAACCATGGGTATTGACGTGTTCACCCCACTTCAATTGGCGATGTCTGTGGGAAGCTTGTGCGCTGATGTCGTGACTTTGGCGGCTCTATCTTCAGTGATCTACGATTTGTTGGCCTCGTCAAGCTAGATATTCTTAGGATCCTTCTACTTCACCATCCATGCGCCAGCCTCGTGCCAATCTTTCAATTCCCTCGATGAAGGACCTAGGATGTCGATCAGCGGTCTGAGCTTTCATTCAACAAGATTGGCATGCTACGCCTTCCAGACCAGATCTGTTCGATCCTTGAGCAGTCGATGCCACCATCGATTACACCCGCCTCGTGGATCCCACCACCACTGGGAATCTCAGCGAGATCAACACCTCCTATTCGGCCCACGGCCTGGATAGCAACAACAGTTGTGATTCCGATCTAAGCAACCCACTTGAAGGAGATTACAACGGAAGATCTGATCCAGAAAACTGTGCGAGCAACGGCTATGCCAACCGCTACAAGTGTGCCCTCATCAACACCAACACTGGCGGCATTTCTGGCAGCGGTGCTGGCATCGGTACTGAACTAGAGGCCGAGAACAGAACCAATCGCAACAACACCAACGAACACCCACAAATCCAGGTCACGGATGATGAGTGGGAAAGAGTCAAGCAGGCCCTAAGGGGTGGCGCCCCATTTCCCCCTGATTCATCACAGGAGGTACTAATGGCGTATCATTGGTACCTAGACAAGGAGTTCTGTCACCAATAGGCGCTCAACGCCCAACTCGAAGAATAGGGGTGACTCGTCGATGTATCAAGCACCCGACAGGCAGTACTCCCATCAATTGGCGAGTCTTCTTCGAAGGGAAACAATCACGTAGGAGGGCACAAGAGGCGCTCTCAAACACAACTGATGGACGAGGAGGCTAGGCGCGCCATCAGTCGAAACCATGACTTCTCGTTCATGTTAACGGATTCACAGGGCAACATGGTGCCCAAAACTCCGCATGCCGCTATCATCACGGTCACCACTTACCTGTTGTCCAACCCACCATAGGCGAGGGATCCGCCATTCACAGATCTGCTGTTGCTGGGCTCAGCCTAGTTGAGGAAGCACTCAAAGGAGAACCCACCAAAGATCCAACCAAAGCACCTGCGGTGCGAAAAAGCAGCTCGTGGCAGAAAAGCAGTTACTCGCCATCGCGAGATGAAGACCCGCCACGACGACATCACAACCCGTGGTGGAAAGATCACGATTATGATGCGCGTGATGAGATCACGCAGTGGAATGTCGACAAGTCGCGCGTTATACGCGCCTATTAAACCGAGTCTGATGATGAAGACATCGAACTTTGCAGTGCCATTGAGCACCTGTTGGTCACGGAACATCGGACAACCCGAAGTTCGACAACCTCTAGGAGCCAAAAACCTGGCTATATGATCATCTCCAATCTGTCATGTGCCATGGAGGATCTAAGAACATAGCCATGCAGTGCCTGCATCTCCAACTGAGGGGCGATACACGTGCCTGGCTCAACTGTATCCCCTCTAGTTCAATCCACGCATGGCAGGAACTAGTATATAGTTTCATCCGAAATTTTAAGGGCACGTACAAATGCCCTGTATCCATAGAAGGGCTACGGGCATGCACCCATTCGGCAAGTCCCTACGCTCCTATATCCTGCGTTGGTCCATCATATGAAACTCTACGGAGGACATCTCCGAGAGCGGATGATCGATGCGTTCAACGGCAACATCCGCCGACACAAATTAATGGAAGAGCTCGGGCACGCAAAGCTGAGCACCATCGACCACTTGATGTACATCGCTAACCGGTGGGAGGATGGTGAAGACTCCATCCACAATGGTCGCACGTGATCAGATGATGAAGACGACCAAGGTCACATACGTGACCGCTAGGGAAAGTGCTGAATGCGCCATTATGATGGCCATGACACAGTCGACATGGTTACAGTTGGCTATGCCGATAGGTGCGATGATGGCAACGACAACTATCAGAGCAGAGGCTACCACGACAACAGGAGTGCCAGAAAAATCACAAAAGTGTGGCAACGCAAAGAGGGACCATCCCCTATGCAACGGCTGTTGGGACCATGCAACATCCACTACTACATCGATAGCAAATATGGCAAACGCAAGTCAAGCCACCTCCTCAAGGACTGTCGGAAGTTCCAGAAGCTCCAAGATGCTTATGCTTAGCTGCAGCGTGAAGCAACAAGCCAAGGATATGACTTGCGACATTGGAAAATCAAGACATTGGGTTTGTTTTACAAAGAAAGGTGAAAGGCCATTGGCCCCATGGCATATGGAGCACTGCCAGCACTACCTCTCACAGCCAATGCACCACCACCACCAATGGCTACGATGGTCTACAAGAATGTGGGTGAGCAGTACCATCCACCACATGGAATCATGGCCATGATCCAGAAGGGGCGCCCCTCCAACAAGGCCCAAAAGACAATCAGTCGCCAAGTTAGCATGACTGTATCGTCACCACCCGTAGTCTGAGAGTACCTCAGCGGGCTAAATTCATGCATCACTTATGATCAATATGACCATCCACGTCAGGTCCCCTGGCCAGGTCATGCCTCTCTCATACTCGAGGCACAAATTGAAGGCTTCGAGATGAGAAAAGTATTCATGGATGGTGGCAGCGACCTTAACCTCATCTTCGCTAGCACCCTGAGGGCAATGAACATCAACCTAGGAAACCCATATACCATCCAAAAAGACCTTCCATGACATTGTGCCTAGCAAACTGATATACCTCTTGGAAAAATCTACCTCGACGTAATCTTCGGCAAGCCCGACAACTTCAGGAGGGAGAGGCTCGATTTTGAGGTGGTCGACTACCATCTCAATACCATGTCATACTAGTACAAGTTGCATTCGGCATATTCATGGCAATTCTGCTCTACGCCTACCTATAGTTGAGATTCCAGGACCCCACACCGTCATCACCATGTGTGGAACCTTCACGGTCCAACAACTGCGATGGGGAACTCAACAGAATCTCCCAATCCTTCAGAATGCAAGAAAAACTGGTGAAGCTCAAGGAGTCGATGGACCATAGCCTTCCTCTGGTGAGCCAGCATAACTCACTAGAGCAATCATTCGACTCCACCATCGACACCAAGGAGGTCCATGTCCACTCGACGGACCCCACCAAGACCGTCCTCGTAGCAAGCAACCTGAGTTCCACATAGGAACTCACGCTTGTCGAATTCCTCCGTGGATGCTGGGAAATCTTTACATGTTGTCATACGGACATGCAACGAGTACCTAGGGAATTCGAGTTCTATTAACTGGCCTCCATGCTTCAATCATTTCCTTAGTCGTAGCGTTAGTTTTATTCGAACTTAGCGTGCTCCTAAAAATAGATAACAAACAAAACAATGAGCCAATAAGTAAAATGTCTAGCGATTCTATCAGCTATCGTGTTGCTCCAGCTCTAGTCCTCTTCGGAACATTTTATCCTTCATCGGACTAAATGTCCTAATGTCACGGCGTGATCAAAGCATCTTTTTGAATTTGGAGCCTATAATTAGTCTTGAGTAAGAGATGTGACTGATGGGATACTTCATTGCCACCAGCTAGCAGTCGTGGGAGACGAGTCAAGAAATCATCATGACAATTTTCCCGCTCGCCTCAATTTCTTCTCTAGCACAAGTCATGATGACATAGATAACGCCTAGTGGATATTCCACTGGTACTTAAACCGTAAGCTCCTCGATTTTCAGGATTCACTGTTAATTTAACGGAGATTTTCCTGCTAATCAATATGATTGTACTGTTAATACCCAGATTACTCGCTAATTTGTTTCAAATCTTGGTCTATAAGTAACGAAGGGAGGAGGACTGTTAGCTCAGTTTCCCCATCTCCCCTTATATTCTTCCTTGCTTCCTCCATATTGCCCTTTCGTATCTCCACTCTCTATTCTTCTCCACATCGCCCGTAGATAAAATTAGTGGGTGCTCGAGCACCTTCGCCGTCTCCATCGATCACATGGCCCACAGGAGGGGCGGAAGCACCGTCAATGGTAGTAGCCGCGGCACAGGGGCGGAAGAAACCACAGAGGAAGATAAGCAAGGGATTTCCTGTGACTGGGGTGGCACTACCACCACGGAAGAATTGCTCCAAGGGATCGAGCATGAGGGCCACCTCCCTAAAAAGGTGGTGATTTATTCGAGGGCGGTGCCGCCGAGCGAAATCGTTCTAGTGTTGTAGCCCGGGAGACGATTGCATCTGTCTCCTACATCGAGCGTGGTTTCGCACTTCCGGGTGACGCCTTCCACAGAAAGCTTTTGCTCCACTATCACACGAGGTGGTTTGACCTCACCGCCAACTCCATCCTCCAAGTCGTGGCTTACAAGTTTTGCCATGAGTGCTTTCTCGGTATCCCGTCATCCTTCCCTCTTTGGCTAGAGCTTTTTTATTGCAAGAAGCAAAAGTCTAGGGTGAGTTTCTTTAGCATGGAGCGATCTCATTCCACCAGCGGCATTACCAATCATGGCCGGCTAACAAGATCTATCCATGACCCCACTTTATTTCCTAAATGTCAAACTGGCAGAAGACGTACTTATACTATCGGCTGACACTACCGGAGGGAGAGGAGGCTTTGACCCCACTACCATGGGAGCATTCGTGTCATCTAACGATCTAAACACCAGCCCCAATGAAGCCGATAGAGCCATGATCGATGCCTATCTCGAGTGGCTCCTTATCTTGAACCATCGTGGTCTCCGATTCATGAACCTTGTTGGTCCCTAGTGTCGTCGGATTGATGAAAAGTACGCCATGAGGGGGTCCTCGAGGCGTGTGGAAGAGAGGGGTGTGAGACGTATGGTGTTCTGGGACGGTGAGCACACAAGTTTACCCAGGTTCGAATCCGCCGGCTTTGGACGGATCCTACTCCTGCTAGCAATCCAGTAATTCGGCAGAGCCGGAATATGGGTTACAAGGGTTTCAGCTGTGCGAGTTGAGATTGTAGACTATTGTTAGGGTAGGTGCCCTAAAGGCTTTCCCTAGAACGGCTTATATAGATATCTGGCCTAGGGTTTACAGGAGAGATCTATCCGGCTACGACTAAGAGTCGGTTACAGAGTACATCTTGAACTACAAGTAACACTATGGGCCTATGTCGGTAAGTCTTCTGGGCCTTCCCGTAGCCGGACTCGACTCCGTCTCTTCTCCCTGACTGGGCCTCCCGTGAAGCTAAGCTCTAACCCGAAGTGGGCCACTCTGGTCAGTGAAGAACTATGAGGATACCCGGAAAGTATATCCCCAACAGCAGCCCTCGGAAGTCTCCAAGATCCAAAGTCGGATTCATCATCATCTAGCTTGATCTTCGGCTTGCAGAATCTTGAAGGGTTCCTGAAACTTCAAAACAAAAGATACGATCCGGGTCTCAAAAGATGAGTCGGACCTATTGAGTACGTTTATACAGATTTCCATCTCGAAATTCAAACTAAGCCGGAACTTGGTCTCTGACGTAATCTAACAACAGCCATGGTCAAGTCACGTCACTGACAGACATTTCCTGTCAGCAGGACCGTTGGTGGGTCCGCCTTTCGCTGAACCGAGGCACCGTTTCAATGCATGCGTGGAGATCGAGGCGGCGTAATCATCGCGCGGAGGTTTCCTCGTCGTTTCCACGACGCGTGGCAGGTTCACTGTAGCGTTTACACGAATCTTGACGCGCCTGGCGGATATAAGTGGTGTGGATTCTTCTCCCTAACTTCTTCACTAGTTCTCAGCGCCGTTTCCTTCTCTACGCCTCCCACGAACCTAGCGCTTCATTACCTCCATCACCGCCCATCTAAGGTCACCGGTGTACTGGAAGAATGGCTTCCTCATCATCCTCCGGCTTGGCAGCAGCGGCGGCAGCGACGGTGGCGGCGACAGAGAAAGAGAGCCATTGTGGAGTTTGAATCTCTTGCGTCCTAGACGATCCCAAACTCTAGGTCGTTGAAGACGAAGGGCGCCTCCGCGCCGGCGACTGGCGGAGCGGCTTCGGCGAAACCGTCCCCAACCCCTGCGACGACGAGCGAGTGCATTTCGGCACACACCTTGACAGAGGTCTTTCCTTTCCTCCCTCGGATTTCTTTTGCAAGGTTATAGATCATTATGGTGTTCATCTCCACCATCTCCCCCCGAACTCCATCTTAGAGATGAGTGCGTACGCCTCTTTGTGCGAGGGGTATCTCGGCATTAGGCCGAGCCTTACTCTTTTCCGATACTATTTTCATGTCTGGAGAAATTCCATCACTGCCAGTAATCCTTATATTACCAGTACTATTAGTTTTTCGGTTAGGCATGAGCGCGTTTATCCCTGGATTATGGCAAGTGAGTCAGTCAAACAATGGCTGTCCACTTTTTTCTACCACAAGGATATCCCCGCTCCCGGCAAAGATACTGCTTTGCCGGCTTTCATCGACGGAGCCGCCACGCCCCAAGAGTCCTGGGACGAGGTCGCTCCGACTCTCAGTGACGATCTGTTTCTCGCCAAGAGACGGATCGAATATCTGATGAAGCACAAGGGCTTGAAAGGGTCCGACTTGGTTCAATGCTGGGTGGCACGCCGGATCTAACCCCTTCAACATCATGGAGATTTACTGATGTGTTCCATCACGTCGTCGAAGAAGGATTCCCTCCACATTAGCTCCAAGACCTTAAAGCCGAAAGACTATATATGCCAAGTCAAATGGCTGATAAGGGAGCGGATTGAGAGGAAAATTCCGGAGTTGTCCCTGGACATGCATACAGCGGAAAATCCTATTGTGCCGGTAAACTTCAGCAGTAACTCTTTTTACGTGCTCATATATATGTTATCTTTGCAATACTGAGATTCTTTTCCTTTTCAGCTTGCTGACCTCCCCGAGTCGGAGTTTGCTCCTATTGAAGGATATCCTCCTAAGTTTTCTCAGGACGAAGGTGAATTCGTCCCAATGCCGAATGTCGTTCCTCGGAAACACAAAGCTCCGACATTGGCCATCGGCTCCAAAGAAGTGCCTGTTGTGAAGAGGTAATCTTTCCTCACGGGGTCTTTGTATTTTACTCGTTATTCCTTCTGAGATGTAATGTTCTTTATTCTATTACCTTCTCAGAGCTAAATGTCGTCGGATTGATGACAAGTATGCCATGAGGGGGTCCTCGAGGCGTGCAGAAGAGAGGGGTGTGAGACGTACGGTGTTCCAGGACATTGAGCACACAAGTTTACCCAGGTTCGAATCCGCCGGCTTTGGACGGATCCTACTCCTGCTAGCAATCCAGTAATACGGCAGAGCTGGAATATGGGTTACAAGGGGTTTGCTTGTGCGAGTTGAAATTGTAGACTATTGGGTGCCCTAAAGGCTCTCCCTAGGATGGCTTATATAGATATCCGGCCTAGGGTTTACAGGAGAGATCTATCCGGCTATGTCTAAGAGTCGGTTACAGAGTACATCTTAAACTACAAGTAACACTATGGGCCTATGTTGGTAAGTCTTCTGGGCCTTCCCATAGCCGGACTGGACTCCGTATCTTCTCCCTGGCTGGGCCGCTCGTGAAGCAAAGCTCTAATCCGAAGTGGGACACCCTAGTCAGTGAGGAACTGTGAGGATACTCGGAAAGTATCTCCCCAACAGCAGCCCCCGGAAGTCTCCAAGATCCAAAGTCGGATTCGTCATCATCTAGCTTGATCTTTGGCTTGCAAAATCTTGAAGGGTTCCTGAAACTTCAAAACAAAAGATACGATTCGGGTCTCAAAATAAGCCAGACCTATAAATACGTTATTCGGATTTCCAGCTTGAAATTCAAACTAAGCCGGAACTTGGTCTCTGACGTCATCTGATACCAGTCATGGTCAAGTCACGTCACTGACAGACATTTCCTGTCAGCACGACCGTTGGTGGGTCCGCCTTTCGTGGAACCGAGGCACCGTTTCAATGCGTGCGTGGAGATCGAGGCAGTGTAATCATCGCGTGGGGGCTTCCCAGTTCTTTCCACGATGCGTGGCATGTGTACTCTGTCATTTGCATGAATCTTGGCGCTGCTGGCGGTTATAAGGGGTGAGGATTTCTCTTCCTCATCTTCTTCACCTATTCCTAGCGCCGTTTCCTTCTCCCCCACTTCTCCCATGCGCACAGAGCTCCCTTGCCTCCATAAATTCCTAGCGCCGCCCATCCAAGGTCACCAGCGCACCGGAAAAATGGCTTCCACATCATCCTCCAGCGCAGCAGCGACAACAACGGCAGCGGAAAAGGAGAGCAATCGCGAGGTCTGGATCCCGTGCGTCCTCGACGACGACAAGCTCTGCGTCATAGAAGAAGAAGGGCTCCTCCATGCCGGCGACTGGCGGAGCGGCTTCGGTGAAGCCGTCCCCAACCCTCGCAACGGCGAGCGGGTGCACTTCGGCACTCACCTGGATAGAGGTTTATCCTTTCCTCCCTCAGATTTCTTTTTTGAGGTGATAGATCATTACAGTGTTCAACTTCACCATCTCCCCCTGAACTCGATCTTAGGGATGAGTGCCTATGCATCTTTGTGCGAGGGGTATCTCGGCATTAGGCCGAGTCTCACTCTTTTCCAGTACTATTTTCATGTCCGGAGAAATTCCATCACCACCGGTAATCCTTACATTACCGGTACAATTAGTTTTTCGGTTAGACGTGAGTATGTTTATCCTCGGATTTTAGCTAGTGAGTCGATCAAACAATGGCCGGCTACCTTTTTCTATCATAAGGATATTCCCGCTCCCAGCAAAGCTATTGCATTGCCGGCTTTCATCGATGGAGACGCCACGCCTTAAGCATCTTGGGACGAGATCGCTCCGGCTCTCAGTGACGATCTGCTTCTCTCCAAGAGGCGGATTGAATATCTGATGAAGCACAAGGGTCTGAGGGGGTCCGACTTGGTCTAGTGCTAGGTTTCTCGCCGGATCCAACCTCTCCAACACCATGGCGACCGACTGATGCATTCCATCACGACGTCGAGAAAGGACTCCCTCCGCATCAGCTCCAAGGCCTTAAAGCCGCCAGATTATATAAGCCAAATCAAGTGGCTGATAAGTGAACGGATTGAGAGGAAGATCCCAGATCTGTCCTTAGACATGCATACAGCGGAAAATCCCGTTGTGTTGGTAAGCTTTAGCAACCCTTTTATGTGTTTCACCTTGAAGTTATTTCGCAACACTGAGATACTATCTTATTTTCAGCTTGCCAACCTCCCCGAGTCGGAATTAGCTCCTATCGAGGGATATCCTCCTGAGTTTTCTCAGGAGGAGGAATTGGTCCCACTGCCGGACGTTGTGCCTAGGAAGCGCAAAGCTCCGACAGTGGCTATCGGCACAATGGAAGTGCCAGTTGTAAAGAGGTAACTTTCCTCACAACTTCCGCCTTTGTACTTTACTCGTGATTTCTTCCGAGATGTAATGTTCTTCGTTCTATTATCTTCTCAGAGCTAAACAGCTTATCAAGGGCAATGGGAAAGGAACTACTTTAAAGCCCCTACATCAGACGAAGCTAACTTTGGCTGCTCCTGCCGTGGCTCCTCTGACTCCTGCCCCTCAACCTTATGCAGCGCCGGAGATTACTCCATCTCCGATCATTGCAGAAGATCCGGCTCCCTCAGCAGAGCCAGCAATCCTTGAGTCGCAGACTGACGTCACCATGGGTGACTTAGGTTTTGATAAGGGTGAACCCTCTTTGGGAAATGATCCCTCGGCAGAAGTTTTCACCGACAACCTCCTGAGCAATCCGGGACTTGCCAAATTTGGCTTATCTCGGAAATCTGTAGAGGAGATCCAACGGTTGGCCAAGGAGTGCCTTGAAAGCCGAACCATTTCCGCCGAAGAAGAAGCACAAGAAGCGGAGGACATCAAGTACTCCGAACTTCTCAAACAAGTCCGCCTTCGCGATGAGGGACTGAGAGCTGGTGTGTTGCCACCTCCACCAGTGATCCCACTCACCCTTGCCGAGAAGGTGACTACTAAAGTGAACATGTGTCTAAGCAAGCTCACACATGAACATCATGTAACTCGTAATTCCAACTCACGTTTTCCTTTATTGTACTTTATATCATATCCTCTAGCCCCCAAGCATGAAGTTGGATAGACAATCCAGGTTTATGCTTCCTTAGAATGCCAAAGAATGAACTAGTGTAGCCCCCAAGGCTCGTGTTGATATTAGCTACAATAGTAGCCCGAGTCTTTAGTAGACATCTGACTCTGGGTATTCTAACTTACAGAAAGTTAATTCATATAACCAGGAATTGTTGAAGAATATCTGCAACAAGCGGAGAGAGATCAAAGCTCTCTGACTTGAAAATGCTGAACTAAAAGTTTCCAAGGATGAGGCCGAAGGTAAACATTCCGAGACTCAAACCTTGTCTTGCATTTTCATAGTTGAATATTTTTTGTTGAACTGTTGTTCTTTTGACTTACAACACTGGTATAGCAGTCCTGCGCTATGTTTGAAGAAGTTGAGAATCTGAAGACCTTGGTGGTGGAAAACAAAGATCTCCGCCTAGAGGTTGACCAGCTCAAGGCGGACCATGAGAAGAGCATTGCTCAAGTTCTCGAATCCTCCTCCATGGCCACCGTGGAGCGTGATCGAAAGATTGCACTCCACGAGAAGAAAATCTCGGATCTTACCAATGACTTGTTCAGAGAGAGGAACATGTCTGAGGCACTCCAGGTTGAACTCCAGAGTCTTCGTGAGGAGAAAACCAAAGTCGATGATGTCATCTTTGGTATGTTTCCATCTTTCTAACTTATCTACATTCTTCGACTCTTTTGATGTCTAATTTATTTAACCTTTTTGCGTTATATGCATAGGTCCTCTGAACTTGACGGACTCTGCCTCTACCGAGCCCCGCACCCACCGGCTTACCCAAGTCGGTGATTTGCTGCATGACTTCCGCCAATCCCTCGAGGATATTGGCAAAGACCTCAAGGTCCCGAATATGCATAGCATGTCCGACTTTCAAGTGTGATACAAGGCAAAGGAGATGTCATAGCTTGTCCAGGACTGGAACATGTCCTACGCGCGATCCGCAGCGCAGAACGCTCTCACAATGGTCATCAGCCACCATGGAAGCATGGAAATCTGGCAAGTGACCAGAGGGTATTCTACTATGGATGAAGACGGCTAGGAGCAAGATATTAAAGCCATCATGGACTCCTGTGCCAGATATGGGTGCCACGTAGCTGACTTGACCAGCTACGACACTCCCTTCTTCACCCACATGGACACGCCGCCTCCGCCTCCCGAAGAAATAGCTGAAGTTTCCGACGATGATCAAACCATATCGGATTTGAACATCTCGGAATGTTATAAGCCGAGGCCGACGTATCTAGCGAGCCTACGGCTCCTACCTCTCCTCCTGCATCATATATCATCAAAAATAACAAATGTGTTATTCTGAAAACATTATGGGTATGTAAATATGTAGTGTGATACTTTTGCTAGTGCTAAGTTTTAATTTATCTACTCAGCACTTTTGACTTAAATTTGTGTGTGCCTGAAATATTTACATAAGCACTTGTACTTTTTGTCTATACTTATTGTTTATCTGGCTTTCCGCCTCGTCCCTTTCATGAGCCGGCTAAACTTTCAGCACGGAAACTTTGCCGAGTAATAGAGCTCAATTGCTAAACCAGTTTAAACTCGAAAACAAAGCCGGCTTCCAGTACCAACAATTCACTACTCGGAAAATACCCGCATCCGGCAATCAGACAAATAACCAAAGTATAGATTAGGAAATTTAGAGTTATACCCGAAGGTAGCAATTTAGAATCGGAAATCTAAACCAGAACAAACATGAGCATAAAGTACTTTCAAGTATTCTAGAATTTTCGACTTTGTGACATGATCATTCGGAAATAAGATAGTAAAAACTTCTCAGAAAAAACTTGAGGCAACCAAAACTTTTATTTCTCATAGAAAATATACACATATATGATTACAAAGAAGGATAAACTAAGAATAAAATGGACGTAGCTGAGCAATATTCCATGGTCTGGCTAACTCATCCAGATTTGTACTGCCTCAACCTCTTTTTCTCTTCTTAGTAGCAGGTCTTTCTTTGACTGGCCGCATATCAGTTAAGTAGTATGAACCATTGTGCAATACTCGACTAACCAAGAAGGGCCCTTCCCATACTGGGGAAAGTTTGTGCTTCTTTGTTGCACAAGCCGGAGAACCAAATCACCTTTATTAAAAGATCGGTTTCTGACTCTCTGGCTATGATACTTGCGTCACTTCTGCTGATAGGCTGTTGATCTCATTTCAGCAACGACGCGAACTTCTTCGACTAAGTCGAGATCATTTTGTCAAGAAACCTCGGCATCCTCTTCGATATACGTGGCCACTCTAGGAGAAGTGTGAATCAAATCACTAGGAAGAACTGCTTTTGCGCCATAGACCAAGAAGAAAGGTGTGTATCCAATTGACCTGTTTGGAGTTGTTCGTAAACTCCATATTACATAAGGTAATTCCTCTGCCCAAGCCTCCGCAGCACGTCGTAGTGGTGTTTCGAGTCTCGGTTTTAGACCCTGTAGGATTAAACCATTTGCTCTTTCGACTTGTCCATTAGCCTGCGGATGTGCGACTGACACAATGTCAAGCCAGATATTTTGTTCGTTGCAGAATTCAGCAAGTTCTCCCATAGAAAAATTACTCCCGTTGTCCGTGATAATACTATGCGGACAACCATACCGGATTATAACATCCTCGACAAATCTTTTGGATGTTGCTTCATCACAATTAGTGACGGGTTTAGCCTCAATCCATTTGGTGAATTTATCCACCATCACTAAGAGGTGAGTAAATCCACTTGGAGCCCGTTTAAACGGTCCTACCATGTCAAGCCCCCAGACCGCGAAAGGCCATGTTATAGGTATTGTTCGCAGCTGATTAGCCGGAACGTGAGCTTGTTTGGCGTACTTTTGCCAGCCCTTACACGTCTTGACCAGCCGTTCGGCATCTGCCTTGGCTGTAAGCCAGAAAAAACTATGTCGAAAAGCTTTTGCCACAAAAGATTTGGCAGTAGCATGGTGACCACACTCGCCTTTGTGGATTTCTCGTAAGATCTCCACTCCTTCATCCGGAGATACGCAGTGCTGAAAAACCCCAGACACACTCCGCTTATAGAGCTCACCACTAACTACAGTATAGGCTTTTGCTCGTCGGATGATCTGCCGGCTCAGAACTTCGTCTTCGGGTAATTTTCCATCTACCAAATAGTCAAGGTAGGGTTGAGTCCAGCTGGTAATTACAGCCAGAACTGCTATCAAAGGTGAATCGGATTTGGTTGGATATTCCTCGTCCACTCCCTTTATTGAGGGAACTTTGAGGTGCTCTAAAAAAGCGCCACCCGGGACCTCTTTCCGTGCAGAGCCTATCTGAGATAATGCATCTGCTTCCTCATTTTCTGCTCGAGGGATGTGTTGATCCTCAAACCTTCGAACAATTTAGATAGATCATCCACGATAGCTTTATATGCTGCCATGTGCTTATTTGCATTACAAATATCCGACACTTGCTGAGCAACAAGATCCGAATCTCCGTAACACATCAAATGTCGGATGCCGATATCCTTAGCAATCCGGATTCTATGCAGCAGTGCTTCATACTCGACAATATTATTTGTCGATGTGAAGTGGATCTACAACACGTATAAAAGTTTATCTCCTTGGGGTGATTTGAGCACCATGCCAGCCCCCGAGCCCCCGCGAGCCTTAGATCCATCAAAATATAGGGTCCAATATTCCGACTCAGGGAGGGTCATATTCTCCTTTGTCTCTGTCCAATCAGCGACAAAGTTAGCAAGGATTTGGGATTTGATTGATGTCCGAGGTTTATACTCAATATCGAAAGCTGAAAGCACTATGCCCCATTTGGCGACGTGTCCTGTGGCGTCACTGTTGTTGATTATATCTCTCATGGGTGCTGTGCTCACCGCGGTAATTGGATGTTCCTGAAAATAATATCGTAGTTTACGAGATGCTAGAAACACACCGTAAGCCAACTTTGGATAGTGCGGATACCGCTGTTTTCATTCTGTTAAGACCTCACTGAGAAAGTAAGTCGAACACTACACCAAGTGTTCCTGATTTCCTACGTCCTCTCCACTACCATGACGATACAGACGACTTTGTTTGTCACAGCAAGATAGAGCAACATCGGTTCTTGTGGTTCTAGGGCTGCAAGGATGGGAGCAGATGAGAGTACTGTTTTCAGGTCTTGGAGTGCAGCTTCAGCTTCGTCAGTCCATACAAAATCCTTGGTATTTTTTAGGAGTTTGTATAATGGTGCGGCTCTTTCACCAAGCCGGCTTACAAACCGACTGACTGCAGCGATGCAACCAGTTAGTCTTTGTACGTCCTTCAGGCGAGTTGGCCTAGAAATATTGAGTATAGCCTTGATTTTGTCTCGGTTCACCTCTATGCCTCTTTGAGACACCATAAAACCTAACAATTTTCTGGCTGGTATTCTAAAGAAGCATTTCTTCGGGTTAAGCATTATGTTGTATTTTCGTAGATTGGCGAACGTTTCCTCCAAGTCAGAAATTAATGTTTCCTTTTTTTTGGACATCACCACAATATCATCCACATATGCATGTACATTCCGTCTGATTTGATCGTGGAGGCAACGTTGCATAGTGCGCTGGTACGTAGCTCCTGCATTTTTCATCCCAAAGGGCATCATAACAAAACAAAAGGTTCCGAAGGGGGTTATGAATGAAGTTTTGACTTTGTCAGATTCCTTCATCCGGATTTGGTGATAACCGAAATATGCGTCAAGAAAATAGAGGAGTTCTGAGCCTGCCGTAGAATCGATAACTTGATCAATCCTAGGCAGAGCGAACGGATCTTTGGGGCAAGCCTTGTTCAAGGTAGTATAATCAACACACATCCTTAAATCAGTGGTGTCCTTTTTAGGGACCATTACAGGATTGGCCGACCATTCAGTGTGGATGACCTCTTCTATGAATCCGGCTAACTCGAGCCGTGCTAGTTCCTTAGCTATTGCCTTACGCTTTTCATCGCCAATACATCGTAGGGACTATTTGACGGGTTTAGCGTTCTGGTTTACATTTAAAGAGTGCTCGGGAAGTTTCCTAGGTACTCCGGTCATGTCAGATGGCTGCCATGTGAAGATATCTTGATTTGCTTGGACGAACTTAACGAGTGCGCTTTGCTATGCGCTATCTAGACCTACGCCCATCTGGGTTACCTTGGAGGGGTCATCATCCTTCAACAGCGTCTTCTTCGTCTCTTATGATGCCTTGAACTCCGGATTCGGCTTTGTCACCTCCTTCTTCGTTGCGGGCATCTCGGACGGATCTATGGTCTTCTTTATATCCTGGTACTCCTGGGCGTGTAGCACGGCTTTAGCAAAGGCGACATTTCCATCCTTGCAGTCTCGCGCTTTCTTTGGGTCTCCCCTGATGGTAATCACGCCGTTGGGACCTAGAATTTTCATCATATTGTAAATGTAACATGGACGAGCCATAAAATCCTAGTAAGCCGGACGTCCAAATATAGCGTGGTACGCGCTCTTGAACGGGACCACTTCGAAGGAAAGTTCTTCCGTCCGGTAGTTCTTTGGAGTTCCAAAGGTAACATCCAAAGTGATTTCCCCAGGGAATTTGCTTGTCTTCCTAGGACAACTCCGTGAAAGATCACATAGCTGTAGTTCAGCTGGGTCTCCGAGATCTTCATCCGGCGTAGCGTTTTGACATACAGAATATTAATGCTGCTGCCGCCGTCCATGAGGGTCTTGGAGAAACCATAGCCGTCAATAAGTGTACTAACGACTAAGGCGTATTTTCCTCGCCTGTGCAACTTAGGCGGATGATCAGCACGGTCAAAAGTGATTGCCACTTCCGACCAGTCCAAAAACTGCGGGACAGCCGGAACTGTTACATTGAGCTCATGTAGAACTGCTTTCTTGTCCTTTACTGGTTGAGATCCGAGGAAGGTGACGTAAGTGTCTTTCTTGGTCGGAAAATTTTTCTTCCCTTCCGGCTTGGGATTTGAAGTATCAGCTTCCTCCATGTCGAAATCTTCCCTTGTCTCTTTATCCTTTTCGGGATTCTTCTTTCCCTTCTTCCGCTTAGTCCTGTAGCCAGTGGTATCATCTCTTTTAGTGTCGTCATTAAAACGACACACGGCGTTTGTGTGGGACGAGCCCCCATTGGCGTCTAGGTGATGCACACATGGGTTATTGGCAATGGGCCCAAGAGTAGGTTTTGCTAGGTTGCTGGTCTCCTCTACCTTGAACTCTTGACGTTCCACGGCCGCGTCCACGGCCACCACGACGTCCTCCTCATCCTCCAGACCTGAAAGTAGCAGTAACCACTGTTGTTTCCGTGTTGGGCTTTTCTTCCGAGATATTCTTGCGCTTCTGAGCCTGTTGCTTTGGTTGTTTTGCCGACTGTGGCACAACTAGGGCGTTCGGTAATCCCTCTACATCGTCATCAGCATCTACATACTTGCTCGCTGTTTCTATCATCTCTCCCAAATCAGTGACTTTGTCACACTTCAAGCGATGACGTAGTAGACCAATTGGGAGACCTGCAATGAAAGCTTCAATCGCAGTTTGGTCGTTTACTCCTTCACAGGAGTTCTTGGTGTCGATCCATCGTCCGAGATCATCCCGGCAAGTTTCTTCGGCCTTTTGGGTGCAACGATGTAGATCTCCTACCGTACAGGGCCTTCGGTATGTGCCTTTGAAATTCCGAAAGAACGCACTTTACATATCATACCAGTTGTGGATGGTGTTCTCCGGAAGTTCATTGAGCCATGATCGTGCTGTCTTCCGCAACATGAGTGGGAGATATCAGGTTGCGACCAGGCTGTTTCCGCCTTTGGCGATGCAGCAAGCTTGGAAAAAATTCTGGAGCCAGGTATCTGGCCGAGCTATACCGTCATAGGCTTGATTATGTCTTGAGATAGCAAATCCTTCCAGGAATTTTGTAGCTCTTATGCATGGTCCGAAGCACTTTGGGCCCACGTATATATCATCATTTTCGTAGCGTCGTGCCTCTATGTTGGAATTAATCCTGTGCCTTGCGTCACTTGGGGATAAGGATCGTCCCGAATGACGGCTATGGCTGCGGTGCCTTGGAGCCGGACTTCGGCTTCTGCCACCACCTCCTCCACCATGACCTCCTCCATGGCCTCCTTGGGGGCTGTTATGATGGCTACTTGGTGGGGAAGGTGGAGCAGCTGGGTTGTTTCGGGCTGATTACCAGCCTCCGTCTGGAGCGTCATTATTCCGGTTCGGGGAGGATCTTCATTGTGACGAGCCTCCTGCCGGTTTGTCTCGGCACGGTGTCTGTCGTTCCCTCGCTCGTCAGCCGGACGGCTTGCGTGTCTAGGAGGTGGCATTCTTTGTCGGTCCTCCTCCCGACGTTTCTCTTTATCTTCTTCCCTGCGATCTTTCGACTCTCACCAGGGAGGATTCTTCGGATTCAGTGCAGCAATTGCCTCTTGCTCTACAACTGGGGTAACGTTGCGCCAGTCACGTGCAGCTTTGTGGTGCTGTCCTAAAGATCTGGTTTTTGAGTAGTTGTCTTCCCGACGGTCGGAACGATGATGCTGTTCCGGAACACGTTGGGGTCCTACGTCAGCCTAGGCCGGATCCGTGCGACATTGGTCAGAATGGGAGACTAGTGTTTGGCTTCCGGACAGGGCGACCTTTTGCTGTTCTAGACCCTTGTTGAGTAGCTTAATGCCCAACCGGATCGATTCTGGGCCTGGATTAGCAGATAGGATTTCTCGAGCCGCAACGGTGTTCTGTACTGGTGTTGGATACACCCAATCCCCGTTGCTATCGCACCGAGGCATCCGATGTTCTCCTACAAAGAGGACTTTGTGAATCTGCGGGAATTGGTCGTCATGAGTATGATGTTTCCTGGTCTTCTGATGTTGCCTGGAGTTGTACTTCTCCACAGTTGCCATGCGTTTCTTTTCTTCCTCAAGGTTTTTAGCTTCATCGAGGAGTACTTGGCGACGCGCTTCTAGGGCCTGGGCCCTTTCGTCCAGCTCTTCAGTAGTAAGTTCTGCAGCTGTAGGAATAGGTGTGGTTAATGCAGCATCGATGAGTTTATGCGCACCTTCAGTGATCACGTGTCCATCCACCGACTCTTCTTTGGGCTCGTTTGGGATAAGTGCTCCATCCAAGTCTTCCTCGTATTCCTCGGCAATCACCTCCTCTACTGGAG
Organism: Avena sativa; assembly: GCA_916181665.1. NCBI lineage: Eukaryota > Viridiplantae > Streptophyta > Magnoliopsida > Poales > Poaceae > Avena > Avena sativa. The sequence continues at coordinate 174,036,680 of OV702290.1, read as the reverse complement.
GGTCTTTTGCCGGGGTCTTGTTCTTCTTTTTCTTCTTCTTTGCCTTCTTGGCAGCGCCAGTAGCAAAGGCGGCTTTGGGCCCGTTTCCCGAAGTCAAACTTTGATCGGTACTTTCGGCCATTTGGTTCTCGGGATCATCTCCGAGATCCATATTGTCATGTGCCTTGGGAGAGCTTTCTCCGGATCCTTCGTCCATGTCTTATCCTTTTGCAGCAGCTGTGGAGTTAACCTCCTCTTCATATTCCGCGCAGAACTTCCGGAAATCTGCCGACGTCATGGAGTCATCCAAAGATGCCGGTAATTCGACGCTTGTTCCGATAGCCTCTAGTACAGATTCGGTGTTGTCTCCAGCATCGGTGGAGCCGGATCCGGATCCCACATATCCGACAAAGTGCGATGTGCCCCTCCTGAGATAACTGCGGTCTTCATAATAGGCTTCATCGAAACGCCTGATGGTCTCGAGGATTTCATCTATGCCTGAGTTTTGCATCATCATGCGTCTTAGTGTGTATCTCAGGAAAGGCCTGTTTGTCCCGGCGTCATCAGAGCCGGAACCAGTGTTGTTGCTATGCTCCTCCTGGATTTTGACTTCAGCGGGTGGGTCGATCTGGGATTCGGTCTCTCCAGGGAGATCCACTCCAGATTCAACTTGGACCGCCAGGTCTGTTTCAGGCTCAGATTTCTCCACTATCTCCGCAACTGGTGCAGGATGGTTGGGATTAGGGTTTTCTGAGATCCGGAACTCTGCTGCCTCCGCGGACAAAGGGGACCTAGAAATTTCTTCTGCCTCTATCATCACTGCTGGGGTGGGTGGGACAGGTTCAGCAAAGCCGATGTAAACATCGATCTAGCCAAAATACATGATGGTGTAGGTGGTCACGGCTTCCCTAGCCGCAATAAAAGTCTCGTCGAGGACGATGAGAGGGACGTCACTGGCGTAGAGGATGCGACCGATGGCGATAGTTTTACCGATTCCGATTCTTGCAGATTCCGCTTAGAACGTAGATCCGAAACTCACTTGCCCTATGGTGGGCGCAAAATGTCATTGGATTGATGATAAATACGCCATGAGGGGGTCCTCGAGGCATGCGGAAGAGAGGGGTGTGAGATGTAAGGTGTTCTGGGACGGTGAGCACACAAGTTTACCCAGGTTCGAATCCGCCGGCTTTGGACGGATCCTACTCCTGCTAGTAATCCAGTAATACGGTAGAGCCAGAATACGGGTTACAAGGGGTTTGCCTGTGCGAGTTGAGATTGTAGACTATTGGGTGCCCTAAAGGATCTCCCTAGGACGGCTTATATAGATATCTGGCCTAGGGTTTACAGGAGAGATCTATCCGGCTACGTCTAAGAGTCGGTTATAGAGTACATCTTGAACTACAAGTAACACTATGGGCCTATGTTGGTAAGTCTTCTGGGCATTCCCGTAGCCGGACTGGACTCCGTATCTTCTCCCTGACTGGGCTGCCCGTGAAGCAAAGCTCTAACCCGAAGTGGGCCACCCTAGTCAGTGAGGAACTGTGAGGATACCCGGAAAGTATATCCCCAACACTAAACAGCTCATCAAGGGCAAAGGGAAGGAAGCTGCCGCGAAGCCCCTGCGTCAATCGAAACTCAAACTGGCTTCTCCTGTCATGGCTCCTCTGACTCCTGCCCCTCTGCCTTCTGCAGCGCTAAAGATTATTCCATCTCCGACTGTTGTAGAAGATCCGGCTCAACCGTTAGAGCCAGCGATCCTTGAATCGCAAACTGATGTCACCATGAGTGACTCAGGTGTTGATAAGGGTGAACCCTCTTTGGGTAATGATCCCTCAGCAGAGACCTTTGCCGAGAATCTCCTAGACAATCCGGGACTTGCCAAGCTTGGCCTATCTCGGAAGTCTGTGGAGGAGATCCAGCTGCTGGCCCGGGAATGCCTGGAGAGGCGGACTCTCTCTACCGAAGAAGAAGCGCAAGAAGTAGAGGATATCAAACACTCTAATCTTCTTGAACAAGTTCGTCTTCGTGATGAGAAGATAAGGTCTGACGCGCTTCCAACTACACCGGTGATCCCCCTAACTTTCGCCGAGAAGGTTGCCATCGAGGTGAATACGAGTTTAGACAAACTTATTCGCGAACAATACGTAAGTCGGAATTCCAACTCCCATTTTCCTTATTTCATATCATATCCTCTAGCCCCCAAGCATGAAGCTAGAAAATTAAATCTGGTTTTATGCTTCCTTAGGATGCCAAAGAATGAACTAGTGTAGCCCCCAAGGCTCATGATGATATTAGTATAAATATTAGCCCGAGTCTTTAGTAGACTTCTGACTTTGGGTATTCTGACTTACATAAAGTATATTCCTATAACCAAGATTTGTTGAAGAATGTTTGCAACAAGCGGAAAGAGATCAAAGCTCTTCGGCTTGAAAATGCACAGCTGAAGGTTTCCAAGGATGAGGCCGAAGGTAAACATTCTTAAACTCAAACCTTGTATTTTATTTCATAATCGAATTTTTGTTGAACTATTGTTCTTTTGACTTACAGCACTGGTAAAATAGTCTTGCGCTATGATCGAAGAGGCCGAGAATCTTAAGACCTTGGTGGTGGAAAACAAAGAACTTCGCCAAGAGCTGGATAAGCTTAAGGCAGATCATGAGAAGAGCATTGCTCAAATTCTTGAATCCACCTCCATGGCCACTAACAAGCGTGATCGCAAGATTATGCTTCAAGATAAGAAAATCTCGGATCTCAGCAATGAGCTATTTAGAGAAAAGGACATTTCCGAGGCACTCCGGGCTGAACTCCAGAGTCTTCGTGAAGAGAAGGCGAAAGTCGATGATGTCATCTTTGGTATGTTTCCCTTTTTCTGACTTATCTGCATCTTTAGACTCTTTGAAGTCCGAGTTTTCTTGACTTACCCTTTGCATTATATGCGCAGGTCCTCTGAACTTGACGGACTCAGCCTCTACCGAGTCTCACACCAGCCGTCTTACTCATGTCGGTGATTTGTTGCATGACTTCCGCCAATCCCTCGAAGATATTGGTGAATTTCTCAAGGTTACGGATATGCATAGCATGTCCGGTTTTGAGGTGCGAGACAACGCCAAGGATATGCCACAGCTCGTTCAGGACTAGAACATGTCCTACGTGTGAACCGCAGCGCAAAACACTCTCACCATGGTTATGAGCCACCATGGAAACATGGAGATCTGGCAAGTAACCAGAGGGTACTGCAAGGTGGACGAAGACGGACAGGAGCAAGATATCAAGGCCATCATGGACTCCTGCGCCGGATATGGGTGCCACGTAGCTGATTAGACCAGCTACGACACTCCCTTCTTCACCCATGTGGACACGCTGCCTCCGCCTTCCGAAGAAACAGCTGAAGTTTCCGATGATGATCAAACCATATCGGATTTTAACATCTCGAAATGTTATCAAGTCGAGGCCGATGTATCCAGCGAGCCGACAGCTCCTACCTCTCCTCCTGCATGATAGAGTATCAGAAGAACAATATGTTATTCTGAAAAACAATTTGGGTTTGTAAATAAGTAGTACAATACTTTTGCTAGTGCTAAGTTTTAATTTATCTATTCAACACTTTTGGCTTTGATATTATGTGCTTGGAATGTTTGCATAAGCACTTGTATTTTTTGTCTGCACTTATTGTTTATCTGGCTTTCCGCCTCGTCCCTTTCGTGAGCCGGACAACTTTCAGCACGGAAAATTTGCCGAGCAATGGAGCTCAATTGCTAAACCAGTTTAAACTCGGAAAACAAAGCCGTCTTCTAGTACCAACAATTCACTACTCGGAAAATGCCCGCATCCAGCAATCAGACAAATAACCAAAGTATAGACTAGAAAATTTAAATTTATACCTAAAGGTATCAATTTTAGAATCGGAAATCTTCCCAAGCCCCTGCAGCACATCGTAGTGGTGCTTTGAGTTTCGGTTTTAGGCCCTGTAAGATTAAACCATTTGCTCTTTCGACTTGTCCATTAGCTTGTGGGTGTGTGACTGACGCAATGTCAAGCCGGATATTTTGTTCATTACAGAATTCGACAAGCTCTCCCATAGAAAAGTTACTCCCATTGTTCGTGATAATGCTATGCGGATAACCGTATCGGATTATAACATCCTCAACAAATCTTCTGGTTGTTGCTCCATCACAACTAGTGACGGTTTTAGCATCAATCCATTTGGTGAATTTATCCACCATCACTAAGAGGTGTGTAAATCCACTTGGAGCCCGTTTAAACGGTCCTACCATGTCAAGCCCCCAGACCACGAAAGGCCATGTTATAGGTATTGTTGGCAGCTGATCAGCCGGAATGTGAGCTTGTTTGGCGTACTTTTGACAGCCCTTGCACGTCTTGACCAGCCGTTCAGCATCTGCCTTGGTTGTAAGCCAGAAAAAACCGTGTCGGAAAGCTTTTGCCACTAATGATTTGGCTGCAGCATGGTGACCACACTCGCCTTCGTGGATCTCTCGTAAGATTTCCACTCCTTCTTCTGAAGATACACAACGCTAAAAGACCCCAGATGCGCTCCGCTTATAGAGCTCACCACTAGTTATAGTATAGGCTTTTGCTCGTCGGACGATCTTCGGGCTCAGAACTTCGTCTTCGGATAATTTTCCGTCTATCAAGAAATTAAGATAGGGTTGAGTCCAGCTGGGAATCACAGCCAGAACTTCTACTAAAGGTGAGTCGGATTTGGTCGGATATTCCTCATCTACTCCTTTCATAGAGGGAACTTTGAAGTGCTGTAAAAAAGCGCCATCCGGGACCTTTTTCCGGGCAGAGCCTATTCGAGATACTACATCTGCTTCCTCATTTTCTGTTCGAGGGATGTGTTGACCTTCAAACCATTAAAACGATTTAGATAATTCATCCACGACAGATCTATATTCTGCCATGTGCTTGTTTGCCTTACAGATATCCGACACATGTTGAGCAACAAGATCCGAATCTCCATAACTCATTAATCGTCGGATGCCAATGTCCTTAGCAATCCGGATTCCATGCAGTAGTGCTTCATATTCGGCAATGTTGTTCGTCGCTGTGAAGTGTATCTGCAATACATAGAAAAGTTTATCACCTTGGGGTGACTTGAGCACCACGCCAGCCCCCGAGCCCCTGAGCGCTTTAGACCCGTCAAAATGCAAGGTTCAGTATTCTGACTCTGGTAGGGTCATACTCTCCATTGTCTCTGTCCAATCAGCGACAAAGTCAGTGAGGATTTGGGATTTGATTGCTGTACGAGGTTTGTACTCAATATCTAAAGATGAAATCTCTATGCCCCATTTGGCGACGCGTCCTGTGGTGTCACTATTGTTGATTATATCTCTCATGGGAGCTGTGCTCACCATGGTAATTGGATGTTTCTGAAAATAATGCCGTAACTTATGAGATGCTAAGAACACACCGTAAGCCAGCTTTTGATAATGCGGATACCGCTGTTTTGATTCTGTTAAGACCTCGTTGAGATAGTAAGTCGGACGCTGCACCAAGTGTTCCTGATTTTCCTCCGGTCTCTCCACCACCATGACGATACTGACGACTTTGTTTGTCACAGCAAGATAGAGCAACATCGGTTCCTGTGGTTCCAGTGCTGGAAGGATGGGAGCAGATGAGAGTACTGCTTTCAGGTCTTGTAGTGCAGCTTCAGCTTCGTCGGTCCAAACAAAATTCTTGGTCTTTTTCAGGAGCTTGTATAGTGGTGCAGCTCTTTCACCGAGCCGGCTTACAAACCGACTGACTACAGCAATGCAACCAGTTAGTCTTTGTACGTCCTTTAGGCGAGTTGGTCTGGAAATATTGAGTATAGCCTTGATTTTGTCTCGGTTTACCTCTATGCCTCTTTGAGACACGATAAAACCTAACAATTTTCCGGCTGAGATTCCAAAGAAGCATTTCTTCGGGTTAAGCATTATGTTGTATTTTCGTAGATTGGCGAATGTTTCCTCCATGTCGGAAATTAGGGTTTCCTTCTTTTTGGACATCACCGCAATATCATCCACATATGCATGTACATTGCGTCCGAATTGATCGTGGAGACAACATTGGACTGTGCGTTGGTACGTAGCTCCTGCGTTTTTCATCCCAAAGGGCATCGTAACGAAATAGAAGGTTCTGAAGGGGGTTATGAATGAAGTTTTGACTTTGTCAGATTCCTTCATCCGGATTTGGTGATAGCCGGAATATGCGTCGAGAAAACATAGGAGTTCCGAGCCTGCCGTAGAATTGATAACTTGATGAATCCTAGGCAGAGCGAACGGATCTTTGGGACAAGCCTTGTTCAAGGCAGTATAATCAACACACATCCTTAAATCAATGGTGTCCTTTTTAGGGACCATTACAGGATTGGCCGACCACTCAGTGTGGATGACCTCTTCTATGAATCCGTCTAACTCGAGTCGTGCTAGTTCCTTAGCTATTGCCTTACGCTTTTCATCGTCAAAACATCGTAGGGACTGTTTGATGGGTTTAGTGTTTGGGTGTACATTTAAAGAGTGCTCGGCAGGTTCCCTAGGTACTCCGGTCATGTTAGATGGCTGCCATGCGAAGATATCTTGATTTGCTTGGAGGAACTTGACGAGCGTGCTTTCCTATGCACTATCTAGGCCTACACCTATATGGGTCACCTTGGAGGGGTCATCATCCTTCAACGGCGTCTTCTTCGTCTTTTCTGATGCCTTGAACTCCAGATTCGGCTTTGTCACCTCCTTCTTTATCGCAGGCATCTCGGACGGATCTATGGTATTCTTGATCTCCTGGTACTCCTGGGCATGCAACACAACTTCAGCAAAGGCGGCATTTCCATCCTCGCACTCTCGCGCTTTCTTCGGGTCTCCCCTGATGGTGATCACGCCGTTGGGACCTGGAATTTTCATCATATTGTAAATGTAACACAGACGAGCCATAAAATCCTAGTAAGCCAGTGATGACCCACAAGTATAGGGGGTCTATCGCAGTATTTTCGATAAGTAAGAGTGTCGAACCCAACGAGGATCAGAAGGTGCTGGCTAGTGGTATGTATCAGGAATTCTCTGCAATATACTTAGCAAACGTATTTTTAGGGGTTTTTGATAAAGCAAGTAAACAAAGTACGAGTAAATAAAAGATAGTAGGAATAAATGCAGCAAGTGGCCCAATCCTTTATGCAGCAAAGGACAAGCCAGTTGTATTACTTAAGATGACCAAATGTTCTCGAGGACACATGGGAAGACTGTCAAGTGCTTTCGCTTCATATAGTTGATTAATCTTCTTTAGCTTGCTAAGTGTTGTGTGGGTGAACCTGTGCTAATGTACCGCCTCATCCAAGACTAATACATACTTGTGATTATACCCCTTGCAAACATCCGTAAGTACAGGAAAGTAATTAAGGTAGAAACCTAACCAGAGCTTTAAACTCTAAGACCCTTACGTCCCTTGTGCAATGGTTTCCTAACAGGGGTTCAGGTTTCTATCACTCCGGTAACCCCTACGATTAGCAGAAAAATACACAATGCATTCCCCTAGGCCCATATAGGTGAAGTGTCATGTAGTCGACGTTCACATGACACCACTAGAAGAAGTACACCACAACTTAAATAACAATCTATTGAATCTTTCTCAACACAACTCCACTACTAACAACAAGACTTCTCCCATGTCCTCAAGAACAAAACAAACTACTCACAAGACATCATATGGATCATGATCAAAGATGGAATAATGATGTATAACAATCTGAACATAAACAATAATTCAATGGTTCACTCAATAGCATCAACTACAAAGAGTAATCAATACCGGGAAAGTTTCCCCTATGAACTAATGCAAGATTCAACTCAACTGTTACATCAATATGGAGATGGTGATGAGGATGCTGACGGTGATGATGGTGGTGATGATGATGATGATGATGATGATCCCGATGAAGTCCAGCTTGATGGTGGTGTTGATGGCGACGATCTCCCCTCTCCGGGAAGGAATTCCCCTGGTAGAAATCTGTCTGCCGAAGAGATCTTTCTCTCTCGGTGTTTTCCGCCCCGCAGAGGCGGCAGAATCTTTCTGTGGTCGCTCCTCGAGTCTTAGGGTTTCGGGAGGATGATATACGCCAGAGGGGAGAGGCTGGAGTGGGCCAGGGTGGCCACACCACCTCCTGGCGTAGCCTAGGGCTGCTCTCGCCAGGGGGTGGTGTGGGCCCCCTGTGGCCCATCTCCACTCCGTCTTCTGGCATCCTTAGTCCTCTAGAAAAATAGGATTTTCCGTATATTTTCCTGGATTTTCTGATCTTCGTGAATTTTGCCTCCAAATAGCACCTTTTCCATCAGAATCCTGACTGTAGCGGTCCATGCTCCGAAAGTCATCAACCATGCAAAAACAGATGAAATAACATAAGTATCACCTCTCAGTACGAAATATATCAATGAATAATAGTAAATTAAGACATAGAATAGTGATGCAAAATGGACGTATCAACTCCCCTCAAGCTTAGACTTCGCTTGTCCCCAAGCGAAACTGAGCTCAATAAACATGGCCTCGGGTTTATGGAGTGAAGAGTCGATAAAAGAATACGGACAAGAAGCATCACATTCATCAAATACATAGATCATAATAGAAGACAACTCACTATTATATAACTCGACTTGTAATGAGTGAAGGAAACACAATAAAGATACATAAAGTGAATCATAATTGGTAATGGCAAACTTAGCTCTTGGTCGAAGAATAGTTGATAATTTGCTGGAGTTCACAAATAACTAGTTTTTCAATGATAGCTTTCAAAGTAGTAAACATCAAGATAAGAGCAATGTGCAAAACAAGCAACATAAGAAACATGATTGAATAAATCATCATATGAATGAATGAAACACAAGAACTCAAAATACTTGCTGAGATAGAAGGGAGTAGGTTTACTGACTCAACTACAAAGTAAAAGAAAGGCCCTTCGCGGAGGGAAGCAGGGATTGCAAGTCTCATAAAGAGCTCCCAAAAATTATGATACTTACTAGCTTTAAGCTCTCATTGCCCCTATCATAGGCATCTTTTGGTGATTAAGGTTAAAGTGACACAACTAAGAGGATATGCTTGACAAGTTATAAATTGAAGTCTCATGCCCCTTACTTATGAGTACCGATCCTCATGCTACTCAACTTCAGTCACGAGCAAGCTCTTGTCATTGTAAATACATGCGTATCATTGAGAACTGCCAACGGAGTACCCCTTGCACATGACACAGGAGCTATCCCATAATCAAAATGACAAGGCAAGCAGACAGTGAGCATCTCAGCGATCTTTTTATTTGCTATTTGCATAGGTTTTTATTGTGGATGCTTCATAGAATGCTCACTATAGTTATGCTGCAAGTTTCCACCATGATTAGGCATGGCTTAGGCTGGCGGCCTAGGCGTTTCTCTAACACAGATATAAACTCCATGATCTTACAAGTTCCACTTTAATTTCACACCACCGGGATCCATAAGCAAAAGAACATGATATCAACTAGGCACAAGTACCAATGAAGTGTTGAAAGCGGTCCCCATGATGCATGGTTCTGCTAACTTCAACTCATAAAGCGCAAGCATATACGCAACAAAGAAGGACCCAATGGTTCAAGTTTATTAAATGCAAGAAAGTAAAGTGTGCCACCAAGTTCATGAGAGCTTTAATCACTGATTTTCACATAACAAGTTTAATTTGGGAAGTAGATAAAACAAGAATTTACTTAGAATAGCAATAATGCTAATAGGTAGGTATGGTGGACACAAATGGCAAAGGTTTTGGTTTTAAGGAGGTGGATGCACGAGAAGAGTACCCTCTCATTACAGGTTTTTGGCTAGCAAGGCTGGGTAGCAAGCATAAGAGTTAAAGGAAACAAACAAACATATAAGTGATAAAGACAAACATGCAATCTTCCTTGGAAGCACAAAAGATCTTAACTAGAGAATACTAGATTTATCAGCAAATCAAGAAAGAAAGATGATGAAATTATTTTTCTCTAGAGTACTCTTATCTTTTTCATTCAAGTCTCAAAAATAGTGTTGCTACTGACCGAGCCAGGTTTGCCAAAACCAACTAAATTAACTCAATGATCCCAAAGTGATACCAATACTAACAACAAGATCAATCATATAACCACGAATTGAAAACTAATATAATCTATGAAAAAGAGTGAAAGATAGAACTTCTCATTAATATTCCATAATGGCAACTGACACCAAGGGATACATATCTAACGAGAGATGGGACACTTCTATAATGCAAACCATCCTACATAATAACTCCTCTATTCATAATATGACTCTACTAAAAAGGTAAAAGGATAGAAGATAGTGATGTGATACCGCGGCACTCCCCTAAGCTTGGAACAAAGCAAGGGGATGCCAAACCTGATGATGAATTACTCCTTAGGTGTTGGTGGTATCCTCTCGATGAGCCTCTTGACTAGTTTCCCCTAGTCCTCAATCTCGAAGGTGAGTGTACGAATCAGCTGTGAGTTTTGCTTAATGTGGCTCATGATCATGTCGTGTTGAGAATTCTAGCTCTTGCTATTCTTTCCCCACTCTTCCTCCTTGAAGTCTTCTTTTACTACATGGCTAGAACGAAGCAAATCCTAATTGGAGGGTAATGTCTCCCTGGGCGTATTCTGGTATTGATGCTCATGGATAAGGGTATGGAAAGGATTATTGGTGCGTGGAGGAAGTGACCAGGGATCTGAACGGCGATGAGGAGGTTTCCCTCCAATTGACATAGTCCTGGTAGGGTTTGCCACCACGCCAATGCTTGCAATGGCAGTGTCGGTGTGCTTTGCCTCCTCTTCATCTTCACTCTTGATCTCCTTCTCCTGCCCGGGGTCTTGGAGGTCTTCCTCCATAGGCCTCCTTCCCTTTATCCTTGGCGGACACCATGGTGCTTCTAAGCTTTCAAGAATAGTTCCTGGCAGAAATAGATTGAAACGAAAACACGACGAAAACACGATATACGAACCTCGGAAGATCCGGGGGGTTATATATTACGAAGTTTCATATCAAAAGGAAGGTACTGGGTGAAAACGAGTCGGAGGCGGAGTCCGGGGTGGACTCACCACCTGGTGGCGCGGCCAGGGGTGGGCCCGTGCCACAGGGTGGTGTGTGCCACCCTGGCTCCGTTTCCGTCCCTTTTTCGCTTCATAGCTTCCCTTATTGACTGAAAACTGCAAAACTATAGTTGGATTGTATTTTCGCGGAACTTTCCTTACCAGAACTGTTACCTATTTGAAAACAGACTCTGCAGGTTTCTGAATTTGGTATCTAGTAGATTCTTCTGGAGTCATCACTTGAATAACATCAATATCTTCATCTTCATACTCTTATTACTGGAGTCATAAAACCTTTCTCTTCCTTATTACACCATTATCTCCACTTCCTGGAAATTTCTTTCACACAAAACTTCACACAGTTCTCATTAGCAACATTAGTATAAGTGAAGTGATGAAACCTTTTGAGTTCAACTTCAACTGAAAACCATCAAAACATAAGCTACTGAAGCAACTCCTTCCGAAGACCCAAAAAGAATTCAAAAAGGAAATCGAATAAAGAAGAAAATGCAAGAGTGGCAAAATCTGTCAAAACAGACCAGCAGGTACAGATCAATTTTTTCGAAAATCTTATGTTGCTCAAATCAAAAAGTGCAAAACTAACGAAAGTGAAATAACAACCTGAGGCAGAAGCACAAAAAATTACAGCTCAATCCGACATACAGAGATCTCTCACGAATTTTTATGGTGAAGCACAAAAATCTGTTTCGGGACAGCAACTTCCCCAAATATTACTTCCCTCTCATTAGAGGTTGATCTTGACACAAAAACCAAACAAAACAGATAAGGAGCGGTTATTACCAAAGTAATAACTTCCAAGACTCAAAGAAACAAAAACAAAATGAAAGCAAAAACAAATTGGGTTGTCTCCCAAAAAGCTCTTTCTTTATAGCCATTAAGATGGGCATGATAATTTTGAAGATGCTCACTCAGGAATATGAATTGAAGTGAAAAAGAGCATTAAGAAGCAAAAACACACACACATTTAAGTCTAACCCACTTCCTATGCAAGGGGATTTTGTAAAAAAACAAGTTGTTGAAACCAGAGGCTACAAGCATAGGAAGGCAAAAGAAGTGCAACATAAAAACTTTCAGCATAAAACGAGGAAACTTGATATTATTGAGATGCATAAGAACGCTTTTCCCTCTCTCATAGTAACTTTCAGTATCATGCATAAACTTAACAATATAGCTATCACAAGGACCATCATAGCAATGATCACTTATTCTAATAGAAAACACAGGAATACTAGCTCTCATAACGCTACTATACGAAACAATATTAGAGGTATCCTTGCAAAGGATAGTGTGTCCCTCTTCTTCATATTTAGTAACAAAGTCTTTCACATTTGCTATTATAGGTTCATCAACCTTTTGTTTACCAGGTTCAACATCCTTAGTTGTACTTTCATTAACCATACTAGCTATCATAGAATGTTCCTTTATCTTAACTGGGAAAGGCATTCTCTCAATGTAAGGTTTAGGTAAGACATGATTAGCAGTATAAACTTTAGTATTTCTTGCAGGAACACTCTTAGCAATATCTTTATAAGGTTCATGATACTTATTCCACTTCTTTTTAGGCACTTCAATGTAAGAAGCAAAAGCCTTAAAATAAGAAGCAATAGCTTGAGAGTCTAGACCATAAGCATTTTTTATATTTTGAAAGTCATCAGTTCCCATAAAAGATTCAATGCATTCATAATCATAATTTATACCTGACTTCCTACCTTTGTCATTCTCCCAAGATTCAGCATTGTCTTGAATACGGTCCAGAAGATCCCATTTAGCTTCTTCTTCCATGCGAGTGAATGATCCAGCACAAGAAGCATCCAATAAATCCTTGTCATGTAGGGGGAGCCTTGCATAAAAGTTGTTGATAATAATATTGTTGGGGAGCTCATGAATGGGACATTTGAGCATTAGTAACTTCAATCTCCCCCAAGCTTGAGCTGTACTCTCTCCATCAAGAGGCCAAAAGTTGTATATTTGATTCCGATCTTTATGAATCTCACTAGGAGGATAAAACTTTGAATAAAAGAGAGGCACTATTTCCTCCCATTCCAGAGCTTGACAATTCTTTAGCAGCTTATACCATTCCTCAGCTCTTCCTTTCAGTGATAATGAAAATAACTTCTTCTTAACTTGATCTATAGTAATACCTGCACACTTGAACAACCCACATAATTCGTGCATAAAGAGTAAATGATCACCGGGATGGACAGTTCCATCCCCAACATAGTAGTTATCTATAACACGATCAATAATTCTTGTGGGTATTTTGAAAACATCATTCTCAGCAGGTGGTGGCTTATCTACTACCTTAGCAGTGGTAGTAGCATTACCAAATAAGAAACTTAGGGAATTATCCATAATGAAAATAAAGCAACTAGCAGAAGTAAACAATACTCACAGTAGAAGTTTCCTTTACCAGTTCCACTCTCCAATAGCGCTTCACTCCTTGGCAATGGCGCCAAAAAATAGCCTTGATGACCCACAAGTATAGGGGGTGTATCGCAGTATTTTCGATAAGTAAGAGTGTCGAACCCAAAGAGGAGCAGAAGGTGCTGGCTAGTGGTATGGATCAGGAATTCTCTGCAAATACTTAGCAAACGGATTTTTAGGGGTTTTCGATAAAGCAAGTAAACAAAGTACAAGTAAATAAAAGACAGTAGGAATAAATGCAGCAAGTGGCCCAATCCTTTATGCAGCAAAGGACAAGCCGATTGTATTACTTAAGATGACCAAACATTCTCGAGGACACATGGGAAGACTGTCAAGTGCTTTCACTTCATATAGTTAATTAATCTTCTTTAGCTTGCTAAGTGTTGTGTGGGTGAACCTGTGCTAATGTACCGCCCCATCCTAGACTAATACATACTTGTGATTATACCCCTTGCAAACATCCGTAAGTACAGGAAAGTAATTAAGGTAGAAACCTAACCACAGCTTTAAACTCTAAGACCCTTACGTCCCTTGTGCAATGGTTTCCTAACGGGGGTTCAGGTTTCTATCACTCCGGCAACCCCTACGATTAGTAGACAAATACACAATGCATTCCCCTAGGCCCATATAGGTGAAGTGTCATGTAGTCGACGTTCACATGACACCACTAGAAGAAGTACACCACAACTTAAATAACAATCTATTGAATCTTTCTCAACACAACTCCACTAATAACAACAAGACTTCTCCCATGTCCTCAAGAACAAAACGAACTACTTACAAGACATCATATGGATCATGATCAAAGATGGAATAATGATGTATAACAATCTGAACATAAACAATAATTCAATGGTTCACTCAATAGCATCAACTACAAAGAGTAATCAATACCGGGAAAGTTTCCCCTATGAACTAATGCAAGATTCAACTCAACTGTTACATCAATATGGAGATGGTGATGAGGATGCTGACGGTGATGATGGTGGTGATGATGATGATGATGATCCCGATGAAGTCCAGCTTGATGGTGGTGTTGATGGCGACGATCTCCCCTCTCCGGGAAGGAATTCCCCTGGCAAAAATCTGTCTGCCGGAGAGATCTTTCTCTCTCGGTGTTTCCCGCCCCACAGAGGCGGCGGAATCTTTCTGTAGTCACTCCCCGAGTCTTAGGGTTTCGGGAGGATGATATACGCCAGAGGGGAGAGGCTGGAGTGGGCCAGGGTGGCCACACCACCTCCTGGCGTGGCCTAGGGATGCCCGCGCCAGGGGGTAGTGTGGGCCCCCTGTGGCCCATCTCCACTCTGTCTTCTGGAATCCTTAGTCTTCTGGAAAAATAGGATTTTCCGTATATTTTTCCAGATTTTCTGATCTTCGCGAATTTTGCCTCCAAGCAGCACCTTTTCCATCAGAATCCTGACTGCAGCGGTCCATGCTTCGAAAGTCATCAACCATGCAAAAACAGATGAAATAACATAAGTATCACCTCTCAATACGAAATATATCAATGAATAATAGTGAATTAAGACATAGAATAGTGATGCAAAATGGACGTATCAGTCGGACGTCCGAATATAGCGTGGTATGCGCTCTTGAACGGGACCACATCGAAAGAAAGTGCTTCCGCCCGGTAGTTCTTTGGAGTTCCAAAGGTAACATCCAAAGCGATTTCTCCTAGGGAATTTGCTTGTCTTCCTGGGACAACTTCGTGAAAAATCACCCGAGTTGTAGTTCAGCTGGGTCTCCGAGATCTTCATCCGGCGTAGCGTTTCGACATACAGAATATTAATGCTGCTGCCACCAACCATGAGAGTCTTGGAGAAACCATAGCCGTCAATAAGTGGATTGACGACTAAGGCGTATTTTCCTCGCATGTGCAACTTAGGCGGATGATCAGCACGGTCAAAGGTGATTGCCACTTCCGACCAGTCCAGGAACTGAGGGACAACCGGAACTGTTGCATTGAGCTCATGTAGAACTGCTTTCTTGACCTTTGTTGGTTGAGATCCGAGGAAGGTGACATAAGTGTCTTTCTTTGTCGGGAAATTCTTTTTCCCTTCCGACTTGGGATTTGAAGCATCGGATTCCTCCATGTCAGAATCATCCTTGGTCTCTTTATCCTTTTCGGGATTCTTCTTTCCCTTCTTCCGCTTAGCCCTATAGCCATTGGTATCGTCTTTCTTGATGTTGTCATTGAAACGACACTCGGCGTTTGTGTGGGACGAGCCCCCATTGGCATCTAAGTGATGCACACATGGGTTATTGGCAATGTCGGCCCAGGAGTAGGTTTTGCCGGGTTGTTGGTCTCCTCTACCCTAGACTCTTGATGTCCCGTGACCGCGTCCACGGCCACCACCGCGCCCTCCTCGTCCTCCAGACCCGAAAGTACCAGTGACCACTACCGTTTCTGTGTTGGGCTTTTCTTCTGAGGTGTTCTTGCGCTTCTGAGCTTGCCGCTTTGGTTGTTTTGCCGACTGTGGCACAACTAGGGCGTTAAGTAATCCCTCTTGATCGTCATCAGCATCTGCATACCTGCTCGCTGTCTCTATCATTTCTCCCAAATCAATGACCTTGTCACACTTCAACGATGACGTAGTAAACCAATTAGGAGTCCTGCAATGAAAGCTTCAATCGCAGTTTGGTCATTTACTCCTTCACAGGAGTTCTTGGTGTCGATCCATCGTCCGAGATAATCCCAACAAGTTTTTCCGGCTTTCTAGGTGCCACGTTGTAGGTCTCCTACCGTACAGGGCCTCCGATATGTGCCTTCGAAATTCCGAAAGAATGCACTTTGCATATAATACCAGTTGTGGATGGTGTTCTCCGGAAGTTCATTGAGCCATGATTGTGCCGTCTTCCGCAACATGAGTGGGAGATATCGGGTCGCGACCAGGCTGTTTCCGCCTTTGGCAATACAGCAAGCCTGGAAAAAATCCTGGAGCCAAGTATCTGGCCGAGCTATACCGTCGTAGGCTTGAATGTGTCTTGAGATAGCAAATCCTTCCAGGAATTTTGTAGCTCTTATGCATGGTCCGAAGCATTTTGGGCCCATGTATATATCATCATTTTTGTAGCGTCGTGCCTCTATGTTGGAGTTAATCCTTTGCCTTGCGTCACTTGGAGATAAAGATTGTCCTGAATGACGGCTGTGGCTGCGGTGCCTTGGAGCCGGACTTAGGCTTCTGCCACCACCTCCTCCACCACGACGCCCTCCTTGGCCTCCTTGGGAGCCGTTGTGATGGCTACTTGGTGGAGAGGGTGGAGCAGCTGGATGGTTTCCGGCTGATCGTCGGCCTCCGTCCGGAGCATCGTTATTCCGGTTCTAGGGAGGGTCTTCATTACGACGAGCCCCCTGCCGGCTTGACTTAGCACAGTGTCCGTCGTTCTTTCGTCCATCAACCGGACGGCTTGTGTGTCTAGGAGGTGGCATT
This sequence comes from Avena sativa, assembly GCA_916181665.1. Taxonomy (NCBI): domain Eukaryota; kingdom Viridiplantae; phylum Streptophyta; class Magnoliopsida; order Poales; family Poaceae; genus Avena; species Avena sativa. Next base: position 174,019,757 of record OV702290.1, on the reverse strand, counting down.
CTTTGTCGGTCCTCCTCCCGATGTTTCTCTTTATCTTCTTCTCTGTGATCATTCGACTCTCGCCGGGGAGGATTCTTCGGATTCAGTGCAGCAATTGCCTCTTGCTCCGCAACTGGGGCAAAGTTGTGCCAGTCACGTGCATCTTTGTGGTGCTGTCCTGAAGATCCGGTTCTTGAGTAGTTGTCTTCCCGATGGTCGGAACGGTGATGCTGTTCCGGAACACGTTGGGGTCTTACGTCATTCCAGGCCGGATCCGTGCGACATTGGTCAGATTGGGAGACCAGTTTTTGGCTTCCGGACAGGGCGTCCTTCTGCTACTCCAGACCCTTGTTGAGTAGTTTGATACCCAATCGAATCTGGTCTGGGCCTGGATTACTTGATAGGATTTCTCGAGCCGCAACGGTGTTTTGCACTGGTGTTGGATACACCCAATCCCCGTTGCTGTCACGCCGAGGAATCCCATGGTCTCCTCCGAAGAGGACATTGTGAATCTGTGGGAATTGGTCATCATGAGTATGATGTTTCCTGGTCTTCTGATGATGCCGAGAGTTGTACTTCTCTGCAGTTGCCATGCGTTTCTTTTCTTCCTCGAGGTTTTTGGCTTCATCAAGGAGTACTTGGCGACGTGCTTCTAGGGCATGGGCCCTTTCATCCAGTTTTTCCGCAGTAAGTTCTGCAGCTATAGGATTAGGTGTGGTTAATGCAGCATCGATGAGTTTACACGCACCTTCGGTGATCACGTGTCCAATCTCCAACTCTTCTTTGGGCTCTTCTGGGATCAATGCTCCATCTGAGTCTTCCTCATATTCCTCGGTAATCACTTCCTCCGCTAGAGGATCTTTTGTCGGGGTCTTGTTCTTCTTGTTCTTCTTCTTTCCCTTCTTGACAGCGCTGGTAGCAAAGACGGCTTTGGGTCCGTTTCCCGGAGTCAAGCTCTGATCGGTACTTTCGGACATCTGGACCTCGGGATTATCTCCGATATCCATGTCATCCTGCGCTTTGGGAGTTTTCCCCGGATCCTTCATCCATGGCTTCTCCTTCCTCTGCAGCTTTGGATTTATACTCCTCTTCATACTCCATGGAGAACTTTCGGAAATCTGCCGATGTCATCGAGTCATCCGAAGATGCGGGTAAGTCGGTGTTTGTTCCAATCGCCTCTAGCACTGAGTCGGTGTTTTCTCCAGCATCGGCAGAGCCGGATCCGGATCCAACATATCCGACGAAGTGTGATGTGTGGGTCCTGAGGTAGTTGCGGCTTTCCTCGTGGGCTTCCTCGAAGATCTGGATAGTCTCGAGGACTTCATCCACGCTTGCGTCTTGCATCATCATACGCCTCAACGTGTGCCTCAGGAACGGTTGATCTGTTCCAGCGTTGGCAGGGCCAGAGCCAAGGTTGTTGCTGTGATCCTCCTGGATTTCAACCTCAGCGGGTGGATCAATCTGGGATTCGGCCTCCCCAGGGAGATCCACTCTAGATTCGACTTGAACTGCTAGGTCTGCTTCAGGTTAGGATTTCTCCACTATCTCCGCAACTGGTGCGGGCTGGGTGGGATTAGGGTTTTTTGAGATTCGGAACTCTGCTGCCTCCGTGGACAAAGGGGACCCAAAAATTTCTTCTACCTCTATCATCACCGCTGGGGTGGGTGGGGCAGGTTCAACGAATCCGATGTATACATCGATCTCGCCGAAAGACATGATGGTGTAGGCAGTCACGGCCTCCCTAGCCGGAATCCAAGTCTCGTCGAGAACGATGATAGGGACGTCGCTGGCGTAGAGGATGCGACCAACGGTGATAGTCTCGCCGATTCTGACTCTTGCAGATTCCACTCGGAACGCAGATCTGAAGCTCACTTGCCCCATGGTTGGCGCCAACTGTCATCGGATTGATGACAAGTATGGCATGAGGGGGTCCTCGAGCCGTGTGGAAGAGAGGGGTGTGAGACGTATGGTGTTCCGGGATGGTGAGCACACAAGTTTACCCAGGTTCGAATCCGCCGGCTTTGGACGGATCCTACTCCTGCTAGCAATCCAGTAATACGACAGAGCCGGAATATGGGTTACAAGGGTTTCACCTGTGCGAGTTGAGATTGTAGACTATTTTCAGGGTCGGTGCCCTAAAGGATTTCCCTAGGACGGCTTATATAGATATCTGGCCTAGGGTTTACATGAGAGATCTATCCGGCTATGACTAAGAGTCGGTTACAGAGTACATCTTGAACTACAAGTAACACTATGGCCTATGTCGGTAAGTCTTCTGGGCCTTCCCGTAGCCGGACTGGACTCTGTCTCTTCTCCCTGACTGGGTCGCCCATGAAGCAAAGCTCTAACCCAAAGTGGGCCACCCTGGTCAGTGAGGAACTGTGAGGATTCCCGGAAAGTATATCCCCAACACCTAGATTAAAGAGAGGGTGCAGCCTCTTCACCCAACTAAGCTCTGCCTCGCCTATGATACCTTCAATCCGTATTTATGGATGCAGTATAGTAGCTTTTTTCCTAGTAGACATAGGTTTAATCAAACCTTGGGAAACAATGCTAAATGGAAATTAAATGAGACATGTCTGCAACACTTGTTTGTTCATTTTACCTTCGTTTACTCGACCTTTCTAGTTTACTTTTAGAATGTTGTTTGTTGCAATGGATGGAGATAGGCTAGGGTCGAAGATTCACCTGCAACTACACATCATATGGGATAAAGATAGTAATACGCATATTCATGTGTAATGATTTAACAAAGATAAAATTTGTGGGTAGCACATCCTAATATACTAGAGCCCCTGCGAGTCACGGACATAGAAATAGTCTTTGGATCCAACCATTGTACCACGAAATACCGGGCTACAACAATTATTAAGTAAAAACATAGATCAAGGCCTTAAGAAGTGATGTTGCTATTGTTCCAAAATGGATCGCTAAACAAAGGTTGTGCTCCCCTTGTTGTCACTTGGTTTTCTACGAGATCGTCACTCACTAAGCATCTCACCTCAAGCCTTTATAAATCTATGGAATCTTGGGTACCTACAAGTCCATAGATCGTGACAAGAGACAAATAAACAAAGATACAAATTTCCATTCAATCAATACACAATAATCCCATGAATTAGATGCACATAATCGTTGCGAGGTTTCACCCCAACCCACATCTAGTGAGGACTACTCACTCATAACTATAAGATTAAGGATAGAAAACACTGTGCAAAAACTTAGATTGAAATGAAATATTCTTACAATGGTCATTGGATCACAAGGAGATCTCAAGTACAAGCTAATGGCTATGGCTATGGATATGGAGAGGATGAACTATGGTGGTGGATCTCCTTTGGTGGTGTTGTGATGCAATCTAAGAATGGCGGCCCTCTGTTCGGTGACTGGGGCCTCAAATATATGTAGGTACCTTCATGAAAGTTGTAGGGTTTGACTTAACGAAGTCGATTGCACCTGGTATGGGCAGGTGGTATGGATGGACCTTGCTCATACCGATGGTCGTTAAACCCTTTGGAGGTCAGGTTTCGACCCAGGATTGCTTGGCTATGTAGTCATTGTCATAATCATCATTAATAGCTCCTGATTTCGCCTTAAAAGTGTAATTTTCTACACAACATAATTCAAAAGAAAAGATTGCACATCTTTGCAATAACTAGTCATTAGTAGCATGGCTAGGGAGATTCTTAGTCATTTGTTTGACTAAAAATGTGATTTAAACATGGAGAAAGATGGATCTTTTCACAACCATCAACTTCCCTAAAGCTCAAACCTTGATCATCCTCGAGCAAGAAAACAACAAAACCATAAAGAACTCATTATTTAAACTGAAATAACGAGAAGATGAATCCACTTATGGTTGCACTACAAGGAATCTAGGCTTCTATGGCCCTCCATTTTCGTCACAAAATCGTCACAGTAGTCCATCTATGACGATCCTATGATGAAAATGGGATCGTTGAAAGCTAGGCATTATAAATGAACTATAATGACGATTTTTGCAAAATTGTCATAACCGTCTATGATGATATTGGATCGTCATAACCTCTATGACGATATTGGATCGTCATAACCTCTATGATGATTCAATATCGTCAAGAACCATCTAGCTAGGCCAGGTAAGATCCAATGTGGCCAACCTAACGTGGCAAAACTATGACAAAATGAGAGCATCGTAATGCAAATTCAGCCTGGTCCAATTTGGTCGCTTATATGGGCCGAGCCCATTAATTCGGCCTTTTTATTTTGTGCACCGTAGATTTTTAGGGTCCATTTTTTGGGCTTTAGCCTTTTTAGATCCATTCATTTTTCAATTTTCGGCCTTTTTTGATTTGTAAGATTCAGCCCATTTATTATTTTTAGACCAGTTCTTTCATCTAAATGGGAAAAACCCAATACCAATTCATCTCCTTTTTTGTGCTTTGCTCCTCATTCTTTGGGATTGTGGCCTTTCTACGACCTGGCCACTAAATTTCAATCAAACAATTCTAAAAACAAGATTCACAAACAAGACGACGGTAAATATGAGATCAAATATTTCATAGCTATATATACATCATAATATACATGTCACAACGATATACAAGTCACATCCATATATAGGTCACACATGATAGTAAATATGAACTAGCCTAACCACGATTTTGGCAGAACATATAATATGCTTAACCAAAAGGTTTGTTCCTCTAGTGTGGTCTTGTTCCTTGGCAATGACGGGCTGATACAAAACATATGAACATTCAAAGAAAACAAATAATTTTATTAACAAGAGAAATAATAAGGTCCACTATTTTTTAGATAAAAACATTGTGAAATCCCACTTGTTCAGAACTACTTTTTCTTACTGAGGAGAAAACAAGGACACGTGAACAACATATGTTCTCTACACAACATGCTTGCATCTCATTAGTGTATGAAGTAATCTCCCTATCACCCAAAATTTTAGTCAAGTAGTTTCACACAAATGATAAGTAGTTTCGGTCTAGTCATTTAACAACACTACAAAGATACAGTTTCCTAGTCTCACTTCATTTAACAACACTATAAAGAAGAAAACCAAAAATGCCATGATTTGTGTGGAAGAATTTGAAAGTGAGTATTTACTTCTTACTAGCAACAAGGAGACAACCTTAGAAACCTGATGGAATAATCTGTAACAAACTGACAATACAGCCCAACTACTCGAACTAACCAGAAATATAGTCGATGAGACTTGAAAGGTACAAATTTTAGGACACGGAGACACATCATTTAAGCTTTTCTCTCTAGATTTTTTGTTTCCTAGCCTTGCTTCATTTTCTCTAGCTATCAACATACAAATTAAGGAGTAGCAAAAAAATAGAGCAGCGACATCGCAATCTTATTACCTTGAGAACCACTAGCACATGCATCTTACTACAGGTACTTGTTTAGGAAGATCTAGCCAAAGAGGATCAGGTTGAGGAGGCCCCTGAGGCACATGGTGATAAATGAAGATGACAATATCTAGTAAAGCAAAAAAAGGTTATAAGTTAGCCTTTATTAAACAAATAGTGCGCCTAAAACAAGTTCTTGCAGATGAAACTATACTAGGACAAACAAACTACATCTAAAACTAATTCCACTTTCAAGCTTATACCAGGCATACAAGCGAGAGCTAATGTCCAGATGAATTAACAACCTAGGAAAAAGCATGTGATCTTCCTTTCCATCAAAGAATGAACTCACTTTCAGACCATAAAGGTATACATTCCATGATGGGGATATGCCGAACGGGGTATGCCCAGCATGATGTTTTGACTGGACCAAGGGCCTTGCGAGTGGGCCTGCAGGACGGCGACCGGAACGCGACTGACAGCAAGCCTGGTGACTGAAAGCTGGAGGCCCAGAAGTGTAGCTAAAGCCCAGTCAGATTAGGTCAAACCCTCTAAATCCTTGACTGGTTTGGTTGTATATCTGTAAACCCTAGCGAGGTACCCCTTATATAAACCTCCCTAGTGTTTCCTTTGTACTCACATTCCATCATACACCCCTTCAAGCGACTCGTTGCCTAACCGCCGAGCTTGCGACCCCGGTAACTCGCTCGCCACTAATACAATCTAGTAGGAGTATGTCTTTACCCTCTAGGGGGACGAACCTGGGTAAACTCATGTGTCTCCACCCCCATCTCGCTCCGCAGATGGCCGTCAGCTCTTGCCCTCAATCCTATCAATTGCTAACCCTGGTAGTGACTGCCATGGTCATTCCCACGACAGTGGCTCCCACCGTGGGGCATGGACGGTCTTGCCTGAGTTCTGCGGTGAGACCCTATTCGCCAATCGATCCGTCGATCGCCACTGGCCGTATGATCACCAGCAGTGGGATCCTTCAGATCCTGCCCAGCAGCTACATCTCGGTGTCGCACCAGATCACGCGCAGCGTAGTGATGCCGGTCTGCACCATTGATACATTGCAAATGTATCCATAATTTTTTATGTTCCATGCTTGGTTTTATCTACTTTCTTGTGTTTTGTCCACACTTTGGAGTACTTTTCATATGATTTCTTGGACTAACCTATTAACAAGATGCCACAGTGCCAGTTGCATGTTTTCTACTGTTTTTGGTTCCAGGAAGTCAGAAAATGAATATTCTCAGAATTGGACGGGACAAAAGCCAAAGTTCCTATTTTACCGGAAGACTCACGGAGCCAGAATATCAGACGGATGAGGGCCAGGGCCTGGCCACACACCCCCAGGCGCGGGCTAGCCCTATCCGCGCCACCAGGTGGTGTGGGCCCCCTAGCCGGCCACCGACCTTGCCTCTCTCGCCTATAAGAGCCTCCCGATACCAAAACCCTAAAGAATCAATCAGAAATCCACGAAAAGTTCCGCAGCACCGCCGCCACCGAAGGGGAGATTCGGGGGACAGATAGTCTCTGCACCTTGCCGGGACGGGGAAGTGCCCCCAGAGCCATCTCCATCGATCTCCACCGCCATCTCCATCACCGTTGCTGATTCCCATGATGAGGAGGGAGTAGTTCTCTCTCGAGGCTAAGGGTTCTACCGGTAGCTATGTGTTCATCTCTCTCTCTATGCATGATCTCATTGAGATCATGAGCTTGTAATCTATAGATCTACCTTGCTAATCAAGTGCTTTATTAGATCTCTACTCTCCCCATGTGTGTGAAAGTGACAGCATGCACACCATGGTGGCAGTTAGGCTAGAGATTACAAATACTTATTATGAGTTATATTTGGAGTTGGATGTCTTTATGAAATTGTGGTGTTTGTTGGAACCATCTAGTGCTCAAGGTGACAGTGTGGGGTTTTCTAGATGGGAAAGACTTACTTTGAGGTGTGTTGTTATAACCCTACCATCGATTAGAGTGTTCAACCGGAGAGTAGTTAAGAGTAGTATCATGAAGAGAAGATATTTATATGAGAGTGTTCACTAGCGAAAGTATGATCCCTAGGACTTGTTTCTAAGCATTGATACACCATTTGCAATTAGATCTGTTACATGTTTGCTTGCTTCCATCTTTATTTCAGTTTGCCTTTAGTCTTTTCCATGCCATCAAGCTATTTGTTATCACGATTACCACTTAGAATTATCTATACCACTTGTATTTCACTATTTCTTCGCCGAACTAGTGCACCTATACACCTGACAAGTGTATTGGGTGTGTTGGGGACACAAGAGACTTCTTGTATCTTGATTGCAGGGTTGCTTGAGAAGGGATACCTTTGACCACTTCCTCCCTGAGTTCGATAAACCTTGGGTGCTCCACTTAAGGGAAAACTTGCTGCTGTTCTACAAACCTCTACACTTGGAGGCCCAACAACTGTCTACAAGAATAGAAGTGCGTAGACATCAAGCTATTTTTTGGCGCCATTGCCGGGGAGGTAAGGTAAAAGGTATTCATACCGGAGGATTAAAGAAGAAGAACCTCCCACGAAAACGCCTATTTTCTGGCGCCGTTGCCGGGGAGGTAAGGTAAAAGGTACTCACATCCTCCGGTGTGAGTGCTCGAAGTTATTTCCTTTAGATTCTGCAATTTTGTCGTTTTGTTTCTTGTTTTCACTAGTTAGGCTTAATGGAAAACAAAAAAATGGAGAGCTTTTTAGTATTTTTCCTAAGTTAGAACTTGAATTATCTGAAAAGAAAATGAAAAAACCCATGGAACTTTCTTTGCATGCTAATAGCAATGTTATTAGTATGAATCTTTTGAACACCTTTGTTACTAATGCTAAGGAAACGTCTAAGCTTGGGGAAGTTGGTTTTTATGAAAATGATCTTTTTAGTTCCCTAGCTTCAAAGAAGAAAATTTGCTCTGATGATACTTTATCTCCCATATGTGGTAATTCTAATGATACTTGTGATATTTTAAATCCACATACTGAAAGCATCCCTTTTAAAATACCTATAAAAATTGTTGAACGTGTTATGAATAACTGCTATTTTGGAGATGGAACTGTCCATCCTGGTGATCATTTACTCTTTATACATGAATTATGCGAGTTGTTTAAGTGTGCAGGTATTTCAATGAACCAAGTTAAGAGGAAGCTATTCCCTATTTCACTTAAGGGCAAAGCAAGGGAGTGGTATGAGCTACTAGATGATCCTCATCATTTGGAGTGGAAGGAACTTGAATCTCTCTTTTACTCTAAATTTTATCCTCCTCATGAAATTCATAAAGATAGGAATTATATTTATAATTTTCATCCTCATGGTGGAGAAAGTATTGCCCAAGCATGGGGGAGATTGAAGTCACTAATGCTCAAATGTCCCATTCATGAGCTCCCCAGGAATATTGTTATTAGTAATTTCTATGCAAGGCTTTCAGGGCATTACAAGGACTATCTAGATACTTGTTTAGAGGGATCCTTCACGAGTAAGGAGGTCAAAGCTAAGTGGGATCTTCTTGAAACAATTCAAAGCAATACCGAAGATTGGGATAACAACAAAGGTAAAGAATCAGGTATAAACTATGAGTATGATTGCATTAAGTCTTTCGCTGAAACTACTGATTTTCAAGAGCTTAGTGCTAAATATGGTCTTGATCCTCAAATTCTTATTGATTGTTTTAAAACCTTTGCTTCTCATATTAATTATCCTAAAGAAAATTGGGACATGTATCATGAGCCTTTTAAAGACACTTGCATGGAAAATGAAATTGTTGTTAATGATAGCAATAAACATGCTCAAACCTCTGAAAGTACTATTTCTTATAAGCATGTTAATTTTTGTGGAATACATAGACCTTGTGAGAATAATCAAATTGAAGAAGAATATTGTATCACCCACAGGAATGAAAAAACTAGAATGTGGTATAGGGCTTTAAATGATCTTGGTAAAAAAGTTTCTGCCCTTTATCCTTTTATTTGTGAACTTTGCTTTGAAGTGGGTCATTTCAGTTTTCAATGCTCAGGCCATAATAATAGCCCTTCTAATCCAATGAGTACTGCAAGTTTGTATTGTGATGACATGATCACTCATAATCAGCATGATGAACTTACTTTATTTTTGGGATGTGAAGAGTTATCAAGAAAAACCTCTTTGGTAGATACGGGTGATTTTGATATGAATAGTGTCATGCATGGTTGTCATCTTTATTGTGTTGATAATTGCCACACAAATACTTACATACAAAATATTATAAAAGATGAGATCTTACCAGAATATGACATGACTAATATGTGTTTTGGTCTTATTAATGAAAAGGAGGAATCCTCCAAAGTTTCTTCTATTTTCTCTAACAATGAACCAAGGTATATGGAGAAGCTTCCTTTCAAGCCTCTCCCTCCTAAAGAGAAGAAGAAAAAGAAGAAAAGTAGGAGTAAAAGGAGAGAGGAAACGGTATTTTCCCCTAAGCATGTTGCTCCTATTATAGTTTTTGATGAGTCTGAACTCGATGATGTTCCTATGCCTGTTTCCTATAGTAGTGATCATGATTGGGAAAAGCACACTACTTTTGATATTGAAAATCTCTTTGGTACCAATTCTGAAAATGATGATATTAATAATTGCTATACTATTAGTGTTATCCATGATCCTTCCAATGATGATGAACACGCTTTTGAAGATAACTATTCTATTGCTTATGATGATACTATACCTCCAATATATGATGATTACAATGATGAGTATGATATTTTCTGTCCACCTACTATTGAGGAGAAAATTGATTATGATTACAATATGCCTCCTATATTTGATGATTATGGTGATGAGAATAATAATGATAGCTATTTTGTTGAATTTTCTCCCACTACAATTAATAAGAATGACTATGATTATAGGGAGAGTATTAACTCTTTTATGCATGTGGCTCATGATAAGAATGTTTTATGTGATAGTTATATTGTTAATTTTATTCATGTTGCTACTGAAAGTTATTATGAGAGAGGGAAACATGGTTCTATACATCTCAATAATATTAAGTTTCCCCTCTTTATGTTGAAAATTTTGAAGTTGCACTTGTTTTGCTTTCCTATACTTGTTGCTTTGTGCTTTCATTACTTGTTTCTTTACAAGATTATTTTGCATAGGAAGTGGGTTAGACTTAAATGTGCTTTGAATTTGCTTCTTGATGCTCTCTTTTACTTCAATTCATATTTCTTATGTGAGCATCTTTTCAAACTATCATGCCTAACTTAAAGGCGTTAAAGAAAAGTACTTATTGAGAGATAACCCAAAAGTTTTAGATGAGTCTTGGAAGTTATTACTTCAGTAATAACCGCTCCTTATCCTTTTTATTTGCTTTTTGTGCCAAGAATAACCTCTAATGAGAGAGAAGTAATGATTGGGAAAGTTGCTGTCCCGAAAAAGATTTATGTGCTTCACCATAAAAATTCATGTAAAATCTCTGAACGTCTTTTTGAGGCGTGAATACTATGCATTTATGTGCTTCACCATAAAGATTTGTATCTAGTCACTCTAATGAACTTTGAAGGTGTCCTATGCATTTATGTTTGCTACTCTATGAGGGACAAGCTGAATACTATTATGCTATGTTTTCTTTATGTGAAACAAATAAACGTCTTGCAAAGCATTGTTATTCATGAATCTTTTGTTTGTGCATTTTCATGTTGCATCATAGTTTCTTTGTCTTATTGCTAGAACTTTGTCTTTCATGTTATGATTGAAGTACTATGATCCCAGCCTTGAATGTTTTACAAATACTTTGATCAAATCTTTGATGGTGCCTGTCACCTCAAAAATTATTCTTTCTTTTTATCACTTACCTACTCGAGGACGAGCAGGAGTTAAGCTTGGGGATGTTGATACATTGCAAATGTATCCATAATTTTTGATGTTCCATGCTTGGTTTTATGTACTTTCTTCTGTTTTGTCCACACTTTGGAGTACTTTTCATATGATTTCTTGGACTAACCTATTAACAAGATGCCACAGTGCCAGTTGCCTGTTTTCTGCTATTTTGGTTCCAGCAAGTCAGAAAATGAATATTCTCAGAATTGGACGCGACAAAAGCCAAAGTTCCTATTTTACCAGAAGACTCACGGAGCCAGAATACAAGACGGAGGAGGGCCAGGGCCTGGCCACACCCCCCAAGCCCGTGCTAGCCCTAGCCGCGCCACCAGGTGGTGTGGGCCCCCTGGCCGGCCACCGACCTTGCCTCTCTCGCCTATAAGAGCCTCCCGATACCAAAACCCTAAAGAATCAATCAGAAATCCACAAAAAGTTCCGCAGCACCGTCGCCACCGAAGGGGAGATTCGGGGGACAGAAAGTCTCTATTCCGGCACCCTGTCGGGATGGGGAAGTTCCCCCGGAGCCACCTCCATCGATCTCCACCACCATCTCCATCACTGTTGCTGATTCCCATGATGAGGAGGGAGTAGTTCTCTCTCGAGGCTAAGGGTTCTACCGGTAGCTATGTCTTCATCTCTCTCTATGCATGATATTATTGAGATCGTGAGCTTGTAATCTATAGATCTACCTTGCTACTCAAGTGCTTTATTAGATCTCTGCTCTCCCTATGTGTGTGAAAGTGACAGCGTGCACACCATGGTGGCAGTTAGGCTAGAGATTACAAATACTTGTTATGAGTTATATTTGGAGTTGGGTGTCTTTATGAAATTGTGGTGTTTGTTGGAACCATCTAGTGCTCAAGGTGACAGTGTGGGGTTTTCTAGATGGGAAATACTTACTTTGAGGTGTGTTGTTATAGCCCTACCATCGATTAGAGTGTTCAACCGGAGAGTAGTTAAGAGTAGTATCATGAAGAGAAGATATTTATATGAGAGTGTTCACTAGCGAAAGTATGATCCCTAGGCCTTGTTTCTAAGCATTGATACACCGTTTGCAATTAGATCTGTTACATGTTTGCTTGCTTCCATCTTTATTTCAGTTTGCCTTTAGTCTTTTCCACGCCATCAAGCTATTTGCTATCACCATTACCACTTAGAATTATCTATACCACTTGTATTTCACTATCTCTTCGCCGAACTAGTGCACCTATACACCTGACAAGTGTATTGGGTGTGTTGGGGACACAAGAGACTTCTTGTATCTTGATTGCAGGGTTGCTTGAGAAGGGATACCTTTGACCACTTCCTCCCTGAGTTCGATAAACCTTAGGTGATCCACTTAAGGGAAAACTTGCTGCTATTCTACAAACCTCTACACTTGGAGGCCCAACAACTGTCTACAAGAATATAAGTGTGTAGACATCAACCATCAACTTGTTTATCGGCCTCACCGACACAGTCGACCTGGCGGGAATAGTGATCGTCGGCGGATCACCACCATGCCGTGATCTGCTCTCGGAGGACCTGATTTGCTCCATCAGTCGCCTCGCCACCGAGTACGACTCGGCCGCCAGCAACGCAGCCGGGACTGATGCTGTTGCGAACGACGCGGCTCTCCATGATGACACCAACTCGGCGACCCCTGCCTTGGTCACTGGATCCATCACCGCCGCATCATAGGAGGACTCCATCACACGGGTCTCCAACCCTGAGGATTTCGAGGACCCCTCCATCCTCGGGATCTTCGACCCCGACTCCGGCTCTGAGTCTCCTGAGGACTTCCGTGCCAGATCCAATCGCTTCAACACCATCTACATGGCGGGTAGCATGGCTGCCCCGCCAGATCCATTCTCCATGTTGATCCTGCCGACCGCAACGGCAATGGAGGTGGAGGAAGCTCGCATGTGCCTAGAAGAGGCAACACGCAAGGAGCAGGCCGAGCGCGAGAAGTTCTGCCTCGAGCGGCAAACGGCGCAGGAGCTGTCGCTCTACCATCAGCGTTGCATCAGGATCCGCCTGCACTCCAACGTCTAGGGCCGCGTCCTAAACTTCAACGGCGAAAGCGATCCCACGCGTGTGGCCGAGCGCGAATACTGCGAGAACGTGCCGCCCGACGGTAGCAATCGCCCTCCACCCAGAGCACCTGCGACCGGATCCCCACCGCCACCCATAGGCCACGCGCCCCCACCGGACCAGCCGCGGATCATCATCTCGCTACAAGCCCGCAACGCCAACGGGCTCCCGTTGTACTCCACCCCGATGGACAACATCGTCGCGGCGGATACCGTAGTCGCCCACCTCAACATCCAAGGAGAGGACGCGCTGCAGATCCAGTACGCCAAGTCCCTACTCGCCAGGGCCGTCGACAGCAAGCCGCGGGAGTCGACCCGCGGGGGATGATGTATTCCCGCTCATCAGCAAGCAGGGCAGCCTCAAGCGGCCCTCCAACTATCGCCAACGCCCTCCACTACCCACTTCCCAAGCCCATGTCGCACCAACCATGGGCCGCCAACCCCGCGCTCTCCACCAACGAGTCGCGGCCTGCGAACAACACGGTCTCCGCCAACGGCCAACCCATCGATGCAAGGACGCACATCGTCAACAATTAGGCCTGGTGGGCACACTAGCCCAACGACTTGAGGCACACCCTCACCAACCACGGCGACCCCGAGCCAAGGGGCTTGTTTAGCCGAGTCAGCCCTCAGTGCTTTAGACCAATGATCTAAGGCGAGAAGTACCTCGCCAACTTCAAGGCGTCCAAGGAGATCGAAAATTACGATCCAACGTATGACCCAGCGGTGTGGATGGACACGTACCTGATGACCATGGGAATCGCCGGCCACACCGACCTACTCGCCGCTCACTACCTCCCCCTGATGACGGAGGGAGCGACCAGGCAATGGATCAACACCCTCCCCGCGGACAGCATCGACTCGTGGGAGGAGATGCATGACTCCTTCGTCAGGCACTTCGAGGGCTATTACACCCGCGCCACCACCATCGAGGACCTGGAGTGATGCATCCAGGGGCAGCACAAGTCGACCCACCACTGGATCTAGAGGTGGCAGGAACTATGGATCAACGCCTCCGGCATCCACCCGGACACGGTGATCCACTGCTTCAAGAACACATGCCGGTATGAGCCTCTGGTCGATAAGATCAAGAGGGTCTACCGGACGCTCGACAACATCCTCGACCTCCTCGAGATCGCCAAGCGTTACACGGAGGAGGACCCCAACGACGAGTCGAGGGGAAGACGTCGCACCAGCAGCAACAACAACGGGCGACAACGCGACATGCGTGATACATTGCAAATGTATCTATAATTTTTTATGTTCCCTGCTTGGTTTTATCAACTTTCTTGTGTTTTGTCCACACTTTGGAGTACTTTTCATATGATTTCTTGGACTAACCTATGAACAAGAGCCACAGTGCCAGCTGCCTGTTTTCTGTTGTTTTTGGTTCCAGGAAAGTCAGAAAATGAATATTCTCGGAATTGGACGGGACAAACGCCAAAGTTACTATTTTACCGGGGGACACTTGGAGCCAGAATACGAGACGAAGAAGGGCCAGAGGGCGGCCACACCACCTGGCCGCGCGGCCAGGCTTGGCCCACGCCAGGGGGTGGTGTGGCCAGCCCAGGCACCCCCTCGGCCTCTCCTTCAACCAATATATTGCCTCTGATACGGACACCCTAAGTACTCGATCAAAATTCCATGAAAGAGTCTATAGCCGCTGTCATCTCCATCCCTAGATCGGGAGGGATCTGAAGCTCTTCCCGGCACCCTGCTGGAGAGGGGAATTCACCCTGGAGGCCTTCTTCATCATCATGCAAGCCTCCGGTGTGATGCGTGAGTAGTTCATCTCTGGACTACAGGTCCATGTAGTAGCTAGATGGCTGGTTCTCCTCCTTTGTGCTTTCATGTTTAGATCTTGTGAGCTCCGTTCATGATCAAGATCATCTATTTGTAATTCTGCATGTTGTGTTTGTGGGGATCCGATGGATATTGAGATGCTATTTCATATTGATTATTGATTCTATCATGTATTTGTTATTTGTGATCTTGCATGCTTTCCGTTGTTAGTAGTTATCTTGGCCAAGTAGATGCTAGCAACTCCAAGATTTAGTATTTATGCTCGATAGTGGGTTCTTGCCTCTGGTAATCTGGGGAAGTGACAGAAATCTCTAAGGTACTAGATGTGTTCTTGCTACTAGGGAGAAAACAACAATCCTTTGTTCATAGAACAATCGTATTGTTTACTTTACACGCAATTCGTAATGCAATAATCTGTTCCTTGCAACTTAATACTGGAGGGGGTTCGGATGATAACCTGAAGGTGGATTATTAGTCATAGATGCAGTTGGATGGCGGTCTATGTATAATGTTGTAATGCCTAATCAAGTGTCAAAGGAGTCAAGATGATTAGTATATGCTTGTATGCTTTCTCGATGTTTGTCAATTGCCCCGCTGTAATTTGTTCACCCAACATGTTATCTATCTTAAGGAGAGCCACCTCTAGTGAACTATGGACCCCGGTCCTTTATTTTACTTTCAATCTAAAAACTGTTTACTGCTTTGTGTTTACTTTCTGTAAATTATTAATTCCTTCCATTCGATACGTTTAATCCTTTGTTTTCAGCAAAACCGGTGAGATTGACAACCTTATCGCAAGTTGGGGACAGAGTTCTATGGTTGTGTTGTGCAGGTCTCCATGTTGCTGCTGGCACCGGTAGTGCGCCCTGCCAACGTTCAGCTAGCAACACCTTTGGGGTGTTTCCCGCCTCCTACTGGATTGATAACCTTGGTTTCGTACTGAGGGAAAACTTCCTGTTGTGCTCATCATACCTTCCTCTTGGTGACATGGGTATACCCTACAGGTACTCGAGCTTGGTATATACGGCCTGAATACAGCGGAAGCCCACGGTGTCGCCAAGGCCCAAATAGAGAACTCGAGTAACCTACGGATTCTTGATTGCTTGAGGAACAAGAAGAAGCTAAAGATAGAAAGTTCAAAGGGGAAAACCCTAACCTGTAACCGACTCGACCTGCTACCCGAGACCTGGCCTATCTATATAAAGGCTAGGAGGGGACGGCGAGGAGGACACACACAACCCTAGTTTCCACAACCCTTGACAGATTGCATCTGTGCACCATTGTAATCCTCGATTCCTTCGATAATTCCACGAGCAGACAAGCAGGAGTAGGGACCTCTACAAGGCCTGAACCTGGGTAAATCTTCGAGTCCCCTGTGTGCTTGTTTGCTAGCCGATAGATGTCTCCAGCGCTCCCTCCTTCTCCAAAACCCAAGTCCATAACAATGGGCATTGATGAGTTAAACCCTCGTCAATTGGCGCCGTCTGTGGGAATTGGGAGTGCTAATGTTGCGGCTTCTTCGGCCCCATCAACCGCGATCCACAACTCCGCAACAGCGGAGATTCGCCAGCTCTTCGGCAAGTTCGACTTCACTGTCCACACGCCGGCCACTCGCCCGGCTTTCGAGTCCGTGGGCGACGGAATCAGCCTGGCGATCGGGAGCTTCCGCTTCCAAGTTGGTCAGATGGGCACGCTTCGCATGCCTGACCAGCCGACGGTGCCATCGATTTCCCTAGCATCATGGTTCCCTCCATCGATCGGCACCCTCAGTGAGCTCAACGCCTCAACAACAGTCGAGAACACGGTCAGCGACAGCAGTCGCGAATCCGATCTGAGTGATTTAGCAACTGAAGATGGGGCCTACAGCTCCAGATCTGAGAGTTGAGGGAGCAGCAGCTTCCCCAATAACTTCATGTGCACCGTCATCAACGCAGGCGACACCTCCGCCAACCGCGACAACACGGGCAACCGTGGTAACGAAACCGACCCGCCTAACGGCGGCAACGGTGGCAACGGCACCCCCGTTAACAACGGAGGAGCAATCGAACCTCCAACTATAATAAACGAGCAAACCGGCGAACGCGTCATGATCAGGCTCAACGAACAAGAGTGGGCTCGCTGTCGTGATTCCTTACAAGGCAACCCTCTACCCTTCGGATCTCCGCAAGAACTGCTAATGGGCTACCATTGGCTCCTAAAGGAAGAATTCAAGCGCCAAGTGCAAACAATCGCGCAACTTGAGGCGCGCAAAAAGGCGGCAGATGAGTCGAGTCTTCAACATGCTGGGCTCTCCTCCCACGGAGTATCCTCCTCAAAGGGCAACGAGTACATCACAAACAAGAGGCGATCACGGATGGCCCACCTCACCGAGCAAGAGCGCATAGAAAGTGCAAAAGTCCTCGACTTCAGCTCTATGATAGTCGATACATGGGGCAATGTGGTCCCCAAGACGCCGCAAGCTATGGTGACAGTGGCCATGATGTACCTCCTCAACAGCCAGCCGCCAGCTGGAGATCCTCGAGCTGCCATACACCGATCTACGATCGCGGGTTTGGGACTAATCGAGGCTGCCCTCGACAAGGAGCCAACACCGGAGCCAAAAAAAGGCAAAGTGCTAGCAAAGCGCTACTCCTCGCCCTCGTCCAGCGATGACAGTCACGACCTGTCTTGACGCCGCCGCTCACGGCAACACGACCACGACTATGACGCGTGCGATGACCTCACGCAGCGCAAGATCGACAAATCAAGGGCGCGATGTGCTCGGTCGACTGACTCGGAAGAAGAAGATGTGGAGCTCTGTGGCGCCAGATGCTTCAGCAGGGCCATCAGGCTAAAGCGAATGCCCAAGGGGTTTAAACTCCCATCGGAGAACCCAAAGTTTGACGGCCTGCAGGACCCGAAGATCTGGCTGGAGGACCACATCTCCTCCGTCAGGCTCCACAGAGGCAGTCGAATCACGGCCATGCAATTCTTACAGCTACAGCTGCAAGGCGCCACCCGAGCATGGCTCAACAACCTCCCACGCGGATCCATTCGCAGTTGGGAAGAGCTGGTTTACAGCTTCATGCGCAACTTCAAGGGCACATGCAAGCGGCCTACATCAATCGAAGAGCTGGGATGCTGCCAGCAAAGATCGAGCGAATCGATACGCTCCTACATCCAAATGTGGTCCATCATCAAGAACTCCGCAGAGAACATCTCGGAGGATCGCGCGATTGACGCATTCAACGGTGGCATGCGTCGCATAGAGCTCAGGGAGGAGCTGGGCCGCTCAAAGCCCAAAACCATCGACCACCTGATGGAAATAGTGAATCGCTGGGCAGATGGAGAAGATTCGGTGAAAATCGCGCTCACTCCGACGATGAGGCAGAGCTCGAACGTAGAGGCAAACGCCGCATGCGCATCTACGATGACCGCGACGACGTCAACATGGTCGCAGCCGGCTACGCCGATAGACGCGACGATAACCGCAACAGCGGCTACCGCAGCAGAGGATACCGCGACTCCGGGAAAACCACGCAAGTGTGGCAACGCCACAATCGTGATGAGGCACCCGCAACATCCATTGAAGACAAACTGTATGGGCCATGCACTGTGCACTTCTACATCGACAAGCATGACGGAAAGAAGAAGTCCAGCCACCTCCTCAAGGACTGCCACGAATTCCTCAAACTACATGAGGGACTGGTTCAGATGAATCGCAATGCAGTCGAAAGGGGCTACGGAGCCGCTCCAGGCGCTGTGGCACATGGTGCTCCACCACCACCGCCTGGACTACCCCCAAATGTAGCTACTCCGGACCAGCACCAGGGAGGCAAACCATACCCACGGGCCATGGGTACCATGATGATCCAAAAGGGACGCCCCTCGAATAGGGTGCAGAAGGCCATCATTCGCCAAGTCAACTTGGCCACAAACTCGCCACCATCTACCACTGAGTACCTCAGCGGAAGCGAGTCCTGCATCACCTTCGACAAATGCAATCATCCGCCTCAAGTACCTCATCTAGGCCATTGTCCCCTCGTATTTGAGGCGCAACTCGGAGGTTTCGACATGAGCCGCGTCTTCATGGACGGCGGAAGCAGCATCAACCTTATATTCGCGAGTACCTTGCGAGAAATGAGGATCCCTCTGACTTGCTTAAAAGCCTCGGACACAACATTCCACGGCATTGTCCCAGGCAAAGGCGTGTATCCCCTGGGCAAAATCAACCTCGATGTCATCTTCGGCACGCCGAAAAACTTTCGGCGCGAGGGCATCGACTTTGAGGTCGTCGACTGGCCCTCACAGTACCACTGCATCCTCAGACGTGTCGTGTTCGCTAGGTTCATGGCAGTGACACACTACGCCTACCTGCAGATGAAAATGCCAGGTTCCAATGGCGTCATCACAGTCAACGGGAGCTTCGAGAGATCCGACAATTGCCACAGGGAATTCAACAGAATTTCCCAGTCCTTCGGCATGCAGGAAGAACTCGCGAGATTAAAGGAGTCGACAGACAATAGTCTGCCTCCCCTAAGACGGCCAAGTTCGCCCAACCTATCTTTCGACTCATCGGTGCACACAAAGAAAGTGCAGGTCCACCCATCGGATCCCGCCAAGACGGCCCTCATCACCAATAACTTGAGTCCCGCATAGGAACTCGCGCTCGTCGAATTCCTCCGTGAGCACTAGGAAATCTTCGCCTGGTGTCCAGCGTACATGCCAGGAGTTCCCAGGGAATTTGCCGAGCACGCACTCAACGTCAACCCAGACGCAAGGCCAATGAAGCAAACAATCCGGTGATTATTTGAGCCAAGAGCAAAGGCAGTCGGAATGGAGATCAACAGACTCCTCGACGCCAAATTCATACGCGAGATCAAGGAAAGCACTTGGCTCGCCAACACGGTGTTAGTACCAAAAAAGGACACGGATATCCTGCGGATGTGCGTGGACTTCACCTCTTTGAATAAGCACTGTCCAAAGGACCACTTCCCGTTACCGCGAATTGACCAGATCATCGACTCCACCGTGGTATGCGAGCGCCTCTGCTTCCTCGACGCCTACTCAGGCTATAATCAGATTCGAATGAAAGAGGAAGATCAAGAAAAAACAGCGTTTACAACGCCCTTCGGTGTGTTTTGCTACAACACAATGCCCTTCGGGCTAAATAACGCAGGAGCCACCTACCAGCGGTGCATGCAGGCTTGCCTCAAGAACCAGCTCAGTCGCAACATCCAAGTCTATGTCGACGACATAGTAATCAAGACCAAAGAGGAAGCCTACTAATCAACAACTTGTGTGAAACCTTTGCCAACCTCGACCGCTACCGGATCAAGCTCAATCCGGACAAGTGCACCTTCGGTGTACCATCTGGGCAACTACTCGGGTACCTCATCTCTGCGAGAGGAATCGAGACAAACCCGAAGAAAATAAAAGCCATACTGGCCATGGAGAAGCCAAAAACATAAGGGGCGGCCAGCAGCTGGCCGGACGGATCGCGGCCCTCAGTTGGTTTATCAGTCGGATGGGTAAAAAGGCACTACCCTTCTATCAACTCCTCCGCAAAGCTGACAAGTTCGAATGGACCAACGAGGCACAGGAAGCATTCAAAGACCTCAAGCGCTTACTATCCACCTCGCCAGTACTGGTGACCCCACGAGAAAGGGAACCATTGTTGCTATATATCTCCGCCACCAACCAGGTGGTTAGCACAGTGCTCGTGGTTGAACGAGCCAAGAAAAAACCAGGACCACGGGGTACAGCGCCTAGTCTACTACCTCAGCAAGGTCCTCACGCCAACAAAACAGCGGTACCCGCATTACCAGAAGCTGGCGTACGACGTCTTCATGACCGCCCGGCGACTGCGCCACTACTTCCAGGAACACCCAATCGTGGTGGTCAACGACGCCCTGCTTGGGCATATCCTCAATAACCCCGACGCCACGGGGCGAGTCGCGCTTTGGGGAATCAAATTGTCTCCACGAGACATTACATACGAAAAGCGCGACGCAATCAAGTCGCAAGTTCTCCCTGACTTCCTCGTGCACTGGATGGAGAACCAGCTCCCCAAAAAACTAGATACGTCCTACCTCTGGACAATGCACTTCGATGGATCCAAGCAGAAGGACGGAGCTGGTGCAGGTGTCATACTGACATCACCCCAGGGGGACAAATGAAATATATCCTGCGAATGCAGTTCACTGCCTCCAACAACGAAACTGAATACGAGGCCCTACTACACGGGATGAGGATGGCAAAAGCCTGCGGCGCCAAGAGGCTCATTATATACGGCGACTCCAAGCTGGTCGTCAACCAAACAATGCATGAGTGCGATGCACTGAACGACAACATGATCACCTACCGCGACCTCTACGACACACTCGAAGGGGATTTTGACGGTTGCGAGCTGCGGCACATAGGACGCGAAAGCAATGAAGAGGCGGACACACTCGCCAACATAGGCTCTACCTGTGCCCCCATACCACCTGGGGTATTTCTCGAGCACATCTGTGAACACTCCATCAAGCCAAAGGCCGTAGAGAAGAAAACAAGCGCAACAACAGACTCGGGGGCTATGCCGCCCAATGAGCCAATGGCACTCGACGACCTGGAGCTGGATACAGGACTCGAAGGACCAATGAGCGTCATGATGATTGAGTCATCCTAGACTCAGCCGTACATCACGTACCTCCTCAGCAAAAAGCTACTGGATGATCTGACTGATGCACGACACATCGCGTGACGATCTAAGGCATTCGCTGTTATCAACGGTGAACTATACAAGCGTAGCATCACAGGAGTACTCCAACAATGCGTCTCCGTGGACGAGGGAAGAGTTGTTCTCCTTGACATCCATGAGGGAACCTGCGGACACCACGCTGGCAGTTGTGCCCTCGTGGCCAAAGCTCTACGAGCTGGATCCTACTAGCCTACGGCCATGCGCGACGCCAAGGACATTTTCCAGAAATGCAACACGTGCCAGCGATTCGTGGACAAGCCGCACGCACCTGGCGCAGAGCTCCGGCCAATTCCATTGGCTTGGCCCTTTGCGCAATGGGGACTCGACATGGTTGGCAAGCTCCCCAAGTCCTCACGAGGAGGCTACGTCTACCTCCTAGTCGCAGTCGACAAGTTCACCAAGTGGATAGAGGCCATGCCAGTGACAAATCAATCAGGGCACATCACAGTCAAGTTCTTCGAATCCATCATCTACCGCTTCGGAGTGCCACACAGCATCATCACAGACAATGGGACGAACTTCACATCCAAGGAGTTCCAAGAATTCTGCGAGAATCTGGGAATCAACATCAGCTACACCTCGGTAGCGCATCCATAGACCAATGGTCAGGTCAAAAAGGCGAACGGGCTCGTCTGCGGTGGTATCAAGAAGCGACTCCTCTGGCCACTCGAACAAGCCGCGGGTTGCTGGCCAGACGAACTACAATCAGTACTATGGAGCCTTCGCACAACTCCAAACAGTGCTACAGGCTACACCCCGTTCTTTATGGTACACGGGGCTGAAGCGGTGCTACCCGCCGAAGTACGGTACAAAGCACCGCGCGTAGTCGCTTACAGCAAGCAGGAGTCAACCCTTGCACTCGAAGACTCTGTCGACCTCCTCGACAAAGCAAGGGAAATCGCCGCGGAAAGATCAACGATCTACCAGCAGAACCTGCACAACTACCATAGTAGGAGGCTACGCCCCAGATCCTTTGTCGAAGGCGGCATGGTCCTGTGACTGAAGCAGCAAGGGCATCTCAAGATCGAGTCCCCCTGGGAGGGACCATACATGATTACAGAAGTAATCCCAGGTGGCGCCTATCGCCTTCAAGATTTAGAGACAGGAGTCACATACTCCAACCCCTAGAACGTCGCACAGCTGCGACGCTTCTACCCTTAGTCGTTTTTACTTTTACATTGCAAATAAGGCTACTCAGCCAAGGCTACTTAGCCACACATTGTACTTTGTACTGTCCCACGAATAAATAAAGCTAAGTGCCCCAAAACTCTGTGTTTTCCTTTATTCTTTGCAACTTATCCACTTGGGGGCTGCGCCACCCTATACACATATGTTCTACGAACTAATACGCGATATCCTGAGTAGCTGGCACACCAATCAAAACCCTTGACACACATCAACCCAATTGCAACGCACCTGACAGGTTGACAAGGGAATGAGATAAGCGCATGGCCAGGCTAACGAAAAGGAGTCGCATAGTGCAACGCACTCACAAAATATACACGCTAACAAGCTCTTTATACATCATCGACAATCAATTATACACAGCATATATACGAACTTTACAACATTGGTACACTTATGTGCAGGATACAAACTAAGCTACTATTGCAACAAGAGAACGTTGGTTTGCTCCTCGAAGAAGTCGACGATCTCCTCTGCTGGGCGATCCACCACCTGATAGTGCGGCACCATATTCCAAGCAGAACCCGCTAGTGGCGCAGGTGGACCAGCCGTAATTGCCGCAACATCTACATCAGGCCTATGCAGTCGTACCAGCGACAGAGCGGCCTTGGCACCAGCCACCAACTGCTGTCTTACACACTCGCGAACCGCAGCCAGGTCTTGGAACTTGGCAAGGAGGGCCAGCAGGCTCGATGGAGCAACATCCAGCGGAAACATCGTCCGATAAATATTCTTCAAGCATGATTGCGACTTCTTTAGGAAGTGCAGCACTCGCGACGCACGATCCTGCAGGGTCGCCAGTGCGATTGAACGATCATGATCCACCCAGAAATATCCACTCTCTTGAAGCTGCTCTTGGGCCAGGTCATTCATGCGAATAGTAATCCTATCCTTCTCATCCTGCGGATGGCGCGCGCTGACTACTATACAAGGCAAAAGCGGAAGTATGAGGACAGCACACCATCGCGAGTGACTACAAGGACAAGATAAGAGTAAGAAAGCTAACATTTAAATTGGTCGCCCAACTGCGTCACCTCCTCCAACAGATATTGTTCTCGGGTGGTGGCCTTCTCTGCCTTCGATTTCCATACATCTGCGTTACCGCGGAGTACGGGCAATTCACGCTCCAACTTCTTCACGCGATCACGAAGTCGCGAGAGCAGAGACAGCTCATCCACCCTTGAGCGCGGCGGTGCCAAAGTGTCATCAAGGGGTGGCGAATCCTGAGGTGCCCTATCACAAGCCAAGCAAGAAGCAATAAGAAGACCAAATCGATGCACAAACAAAAGATTCGAATGCATTCAAGATTAGCAAAAATATCAGCAGATACACTCGCCAAAAGGCATGTTTTCGACAAAAGACATAAGCTATCCAACTATTACAAAGCTACTGAGGAGCAACTGGTTTCTTCGACTTCGACTTTGGCTTTGGGGGCCTCATCGAGTCCGTGGCGGTATCAGATGCCACTGACTTTCCGCCGGCCCCTGACGCCGCAGCCTTTGCCGCCTTTTTGGCTTGCTGCAGCTCCTCAAAGTACTTTGCAACTGTGTTAATCAGTTGTGGCCCATACTTGCCACAGGCAGTCGTGAAAGGAGCAAAGACTACCTGCTGGCCATCCGCGCTAACGGGCATCGCCCTTGAGACCGCTGCAGGATGAACTTCGACTTCGTGGGCCTGCACCATAGTGAGTGACATTCACGCACCAGCCGCACGGAGCGAGTTCTTGAAGCTTGCAGGGACGCCCCTGGCAAGAGACTCCACTAGCTCGTCCATGTTCTTGATCAGCTCAGTCTTGGGCACCAGCTCTTCCTGGAGGCGACTGAGCACGCCCTTGGCCTTGGAGAGCACATCTTGAACGGCGGCGCTGCGGTCCTCGACTGCTGAAAGAGCACCCGCCAAGGCATCGTCACGACGGAGGGCTTGAGGGTCGAAGCTCAAATCGCCAGCATCTGTACATAACCCGCACATGGGCATGAAAGTTAGCACCAAAGACAAATTCGAACAGAGAACAATAATGATATCCAAGCAAGGTACCTGAGAGAGCCTTAGCAATCAAGAAAAGCTGTTCTTCGAACAACTTCTCCCTAGCCGCAAGGGAGGCACGCAGATCCTCTTCACACTTTTGCGCCTCGTCACGCGCCGCGATTGCCTCATCGAGACTCTTCATAGCCGTGGCGAGCATCTTTTCCATGGTGGCAGCATCATGAAGAAGGGCATTATGTTCAGCTATAAAACAAAACAAAAGGGATAGACTATCAGTCAACTACATAACAATGATGCAGAAGAAGAAGAAGTAAAGAGCACTTACTTTCTACCACGCGATAGCGCGTATCCAGCATTGCATGCTGGCGACCCATCACAAGCACCTGCTCTGCCAGGTGAACGGCTTCCTTCACAAGGAGCTATCGCAAAAGGAAAAACAACAAAGGATCAGCAGAGGCCATAGATAAAATCGACTACAACATCAGAAGAAGAGATACTACACTTACATGATCCTCCAATGACTCCGAAGTCATTTGGTGTGCAGTCATCCAGGCAACCATCCGATGCTCCCCATCGTGTGGAGAGCTGGATGAGTTATGCCCGGAGTGGGCCGCCAATGGAGGGGAAGGAGGACGCTCAACCTCTTTCTTGGCCCTTGAGGTCACAACTCCAGATTCTTTTAGAAATTGGACGTCGCCAGAAGATGACGACGCCTGCTGACTGCAAGACCAAACCAACATCAAGAAAAGGCAACTCCAAAGAAGAACCAAAAAGGAAGACTCGAATACTTACCAATCAAACTTATCAAAGTCGAAGGTTGGATCCCCCGACTCTGACTACGATTCCTTTGGCAGCCGCATCTTCTTGCAAGAGGATGGCGCCATGTCATTCACAGGAATGGCAGGGATTGGCGACTCCGCACCAACGCCCGCGCCTTCCGGAGTCGAAGGAGACGACGCATCAGAATCCTCGCTACGCGAACGCTTGCGAGTATCCGGACTATCCGACTCGAGGGCTTCCTCCTCCACATCAGATGGGACGGTCGACTCCGACTCGTCCTCTTCCAAGGCTTCACGAGGGATAACCCCCTCAGGAAGAGGGGGCATACAGGGTGACACCGCCCAATCCTGCATATAGACCACAATTTAGCACAAAGTTAAGAAACAGCAAAGAAGCAATCAACAAACCAAGCTACTACGTAGCACAACTATACCTCAGGAGGAGGGTTAGCAGCATCGAACGGAGGAATGACTGGTTCACTGGGGAGCACATCCTTGACGGTGTACTTGGTGACCAGTCGCACCCTTTTGTCTACCTCACTCGCGGACATGCCATCAACAGACACGCGAGTGACATCGTCCGCACTAGCCCACTGGAACATGGGGTGGACTCTGGCCTGCAGGGGTTGGACGCGACAGCGCAGCCATCTGCGAATGAGGGCGCAGCCTCCCTCCTCTTTGCCTATGCGACTCTCGAGGTTGCAGACGCGCTCGTATAGCACATCTGTCTCCGCGGACTCGCCGGGCATAATTACATTCTTCCAGGAGCGCCTCCTCTTGCATGGCATCGAGGGGTCGAAGGGCGCGAGTCCGAAGTGGTCTCGGTCGGCCTTCTGGTCACGAACGTAGAACCACTTGTCCTTCCACCCTTGGACGGACATCATCAGCTTCATGTCGAAGTATGTGGCGGATGGATCGATGTGGATTCCGTAGCCGCCTACATCGTAGACTACGGAGCCAGACGCCGTCTGGCGCTTCAACTTGAAGAGGCGCTTGAAGAGGCCGAAATGCGGCTCGATTCTGAGCCAGCACTCGCAAAGGGTAATGTAGCAAGCTACGTGGAGGATGGAATTGGGGGACAGCTGATGGAGCTGGAGCCCGTAAAAACAAAGAAGGCCCCTGAAGAAAGGATGCAGGGCAACGAGAGGCCGCGGATGATGAACGCTAGGAACATCACCCGAAAACCGGCAGGAGGAGAGGGGATTACCTCGCTGCTAGGGACACGCGCGTCAGCGACTGCGGAGGACAAAACTTCGTCTTGGCGAAGAATACGAAGCTCTGAGGACTTGATCACAGATGGACGCCACGCGCCATTCGTGATGCGAGTGCCTGCGCCCTTCTTCTTTCCGCCGGCGGCGGTTCTGGTGCCCGCAGCGCGGAGCCGCCCTTTTTCTTCATCGCAGCAGTGGTAGCAGCAGAATCGGCCGCAACACCTCCCTTTTCTTCCCCATTCCACGGCGGCGATGTGACCGGAGGAAGTAGCTGGGAAATACGCGGAGCTGGTCCAGCTCCGCGGAGGAAAAAGAGCGCAAAGAAGCAAAGGAGCAGTGGCAATGGCGATGGAAGCAAAGGATGAAAAGAAGTAGATGTGAATTTTACCATGGAAGATGCAATCCAACGACTCAGAAAACCCTACTAGACGCGTGGCGTTCATCGCACTTGACACGTGGAGGTGCTGAAGTGCGAACCGTCCCCCACTAATCCTATTACGCATGGAAATCGAGGAGGCACAGTTAAAATAAAGATTACGCACGCCCGGTCAAATCAGAGTCAGGGAATGGGACCCACCGCTCGTCACGTACCGTCAAACTCGCTCACGCGGGCTACTGAGGTCATGAAATCGTCAGCACTGACGTCATCAAAAACTACGCAGCAGAAGATTTCGACTACTTTAGTCCTTGCTCGAGTCTTCGACTCCACCAAGCACTCGGGGGCTACTCCCATAGGGAGCGCTGGTTGCGCACCCCTATGATTTTTTCTTCTTCTTTTGCAGGAATGTGGACAATCAAAGAAAACCCAACCACTCGAAACACGATTCTACTATGGACATGGGTTACTCCCATAGGGAGCGCTGGAATCAAATTCGACTGAAACAAGCAAACAAAAGACGACAGCAGTCGCAAAAATACTTTAGTCCCTGCCTGAGTCTTCGACTCAACCAGGCACTCGGGGGCTGTCGTGGTGGTGTCACGGCAGATGCCATGGATAGGCTAAAGGTGGGGACTAATATGCGCTAGGGGAATCCAGGAAGGGATAGTAGAGTGATTCTCTACACAGCAGCTTTGTATTGATGTTCAATTTCCAAGATTACAAGTGCTCCTCGAGCTGTTTTGACAAGAGGAGGAAGAAGAAACTCTCCTACTCTTGCCTTCTATCTAGCCCAAGAACCCTAGATCCACTAGTGCTCAACCAACTAGAATTCTGCCCACCCTCTATAAGAAAAAACCCAACCCCCTTACCAGAACCCTAACCCCCCCCCCTTATATAGAGGTGGTTCCGTCCTGGCCTAGGGCATACGTGGAGGCATATTCCTAAGAATATGCCCCCTCCCAAAGTAGTAACCCGACAGGGGTGCTTTTCCCCCGCGTCACACTTGCTTTAGCAACGTAGCCTCTGCGGCGTCCGTGTCAGCCGACGTGAGCATCGTCATCCTTGTCGGCCACGATCCGGTGGTCCTGCCCTTGCTTTATTCGCTCATCCAGTATGCACTGGACCTTCTTTTTTGACCAGAGAGATTCCTTGCTTCTCCTAGAAGCCAAGCGAGGATCCAGATCATAGTTGATCCGGCCATACCTGTTCCTGCATATAAGCTAGACAAACATTTCCGACTTACTCCTTAAGTCGGATGAGACAATGTTAGGTGACCCCCTGGTCCGGGTTACTCCGTGATCCGGCCTGCCTTGAGGTGACTTGGCCAGCATCCGCTTTGACCTTGCCGACCCTCGGCTAACTCGGCCCTTATACCCCGGAGTGACCCTACCCGGGGTTATCCCCCCAACATTAGTCCCCGAAGCTGGTGCGGCCTTAGTGGCCTTGGTCGTTAAGGCCACATCAGGTTCATTCGCATTCGAGCCTCGGACGTCTAGTTTCGGGTTAACTTCTTGTCTCGGATTATATGGATTTACGTTCCCTTCGCACGTTCCAAGTTTTCACCTGCCGCTCGGGTTACCATTGTAGTTCGGATCCTATGGTTTTACTTTCCCTCTGCACATTTCAAGTTTTCACTTGTCGACCGGGTTACCATGGAGGCTCGGATCCAGGACTTGCTTCCTTCTCTCATACGCCAACCCACGTAAAGGTTAATCATTATGTTGCCTCATTTTAAGGGCCTGCACTGTAATTGCCGCAGTAACTGTCAGTGATTACTGTGCGTGGGTTACGTCACGCCTGTCTCCTCGTTTATCGCAACTACACGTCGTGTCATGGGATCATATTTACTCTGTGGCCTCCGTTGTGGCTTCTCTCTGATTGGCTAATGCCGGTGATACACGGCCACAGCGTGTGGCTCTCCAGCGCAGCGCGATCCCACTTTTCGATTACTGGGGGAAGTTAAATAGGGGAGGGGCGCGCTCCTTAGCACTTTTCCATCTCCGCGCCCCCTCGCCCGTTCCTCTTCTTCTTCCTCGCGACCGTGCCGCCGCCAGTGCCCGTTGCAGCAGCGCCGCTGCCGCACCTTCTCTGTGCCTTTACACCGCAGCCACCGCTGCACCACTGCTTAGCCACGGGTCCTTGTCAATCTAGACCGCAGAGCCCCGCCGCCGCCAGCTCTAGCGAGGACAGCGGATTCGAGATGACGGAGGAGGAGCTCATCGTCGTCGAGCAGGAGATGGAGGAGGACGCCGGCGCGGCGGACCGCGGCGCGTGGGCCGGTTCGTGGGTCTGCCAGGACGACATCGACTGGCTCTACCGGACCCGGCGTATTCCCGTCGGCGTCGCCGCTCGTCTCCCCTCCTCGGAATTGGCCCCCTCACCCAATCCGGGTGAGTTCGTCGTTTTCCTATCCCATTTCCAACGGGGATTTGGTCTTCCGGTGAGTGATTTCTTCCGGGACTAGGTCCGGACCTATTACCTGCAACCACATCATCTCCCGGCGAACGCCATCACCTCTATGTCCGCTTTCGTCTCTTTGATCGAGGGCTACACCAGACTATGGCCCACAAAGGAGCTGTGGATCCGGTTCTTCGGCCTCCGTCGTAACATCGTCCCCAACATCCACGTCGAGTCGGAGGACAAGCAGCTCACTCAGTTCGGAGCTGCCTCGATCTCGCCCCGGAGATTTTCAATCTTTCCCCGGGTCACCGGGCTTGACTCCTCCAAAGGATGGGCCCGGACCTTCTTCTACGTCCGGAACGAAGGCACTGAAGACTTGATCCGGTTGCTGCCCTACGCTCCGGGTCCCCCGGACACGGATTTCTGGGAGGAGGTCGCCAAAAAACCTACAGCTCTGGCCAACCAAGTCCACAAAAGGTTCGCGGAGCTGAAGAAGCTCGGATTGCGCAACGAAGATGCCATGATCACATTCATGCGCAACCGAATCTCTCCCCTCCAGCGGCGCACTCACAAGTTGTGCCATATGAGCTTCAGCCGCGACCCCAACCGAACCTCCTCGTTCGAGTTGAGCAATATGGAGATCTTCCGCCGGGTCAAGGCTCTTTTCACCACCCATAAGGATTTTTCCGCCGAATGGACGTGGGGAATCGAGCATTACTGCCGTGACAGGCTCCCTTCCGCGGTAAGCTTCGCGGGGTAAACATATTTCGAATCAATTACGTGTCGGTTCTTTTCATATTTTTGACTCTGCTCCTTGTGCTTTTTTCTCAGCTATTTCTCCAGCAAACCCTCGAGGATGGTACCGATCCGACCCTTAAGTGGGCCCCAGACCGAGAAATCCCGGATGAGGAGGAGCCGGACCAGGAGATGTTCCTCCCCACAACCGACGCCACCAAACGACCCAGCGGTAAATTCTCTTCTCTTAGAGATTGGCCCGACGATAAGGATGACTCGGATATCAACATGATTGAACCCGTTGAGGTTGTCCCTCTTTCTTTTGCCTTCCTGGCATCAGCTAACCCTGGTGGGCACATCCACGAGGATTCTCCACTTGCCACGGGCGAGCCTGTTCCGGTGGCGTCGAAGAAGAAGCGTGGATCCGCGTCAAGTTCTTCTTCCGAACCTTCTCAGCCTACCAAAAGGAAAAAGAAGGCCGGAGACAAGACTGCCTCCAAACGGGCAGGCAAAGCCCCGGCACGGAGGGCCCGGAAACCTAAGGAGGCCGAGACCTCGGATGCGTAAGTCATTTTTCACTACGCAACACACTTCTCCCTGCATCGGGGTAATTTCACTCTTGACATTATTTTCTTTTGCAGGGCTCCTGTGGAGGTCCCTCAGAGCGGATCGAGCATCTCCTCTCCCCTTCGGTCCGGTCCTTCCCCTCCTCGTGACGACGAGTCACGCCCGCTGAGCCCTATTCCGGAGGGCTCTGTGGCCGCTCCGGGTTCCGCAGTACCTCCTTCAGAGGAACGCGACCTCGGATCGGAAGGGATCGGATCGGCCGAGGCAACGGCGTCCGTCACTTCGGCATTGCCGCAACCAGCAACCACCAAGTCTACCGCCACTCCAGCACCAGCAGCAGCTCCAGCACCAGCCACCGAACCAGCGCCTGTCCCGGCTCCGAAGAAACCAACAGCAGCTCCAGCACCAGCCACCAAAGCTCCCGTGCCAAGTTCGTCTGCCTCGTCCGAGTCATCCCAAGCTCGGCGAGGAACCACTCCAGCGGCTTCCAAGGGCAAATCCACTGTGGTCACATCCTCCCAGCAAGCCAAAGGCAAGTCTACCTCCGTCGAGGCCGGGCAGCGAACCTTGTCGTCAATGCTTCCAAAGAAGTCACCAGCAACGACGGATCCTCCTGCCGAGCCAGCCGATTCGCAGCAGATGGTTCTTCACACTAGCCCAGCTCTTGCCCTGATTGAAAGGAAAGAAGCTCACGCAAAGGGCTTGGTGCCACCCCACATGCCCACTGGCGAACGGTACCCTCCGAGCCTCATCGAGTTCGTCATGAACTGGAATAAGGCGGAGTTTGTCTACAACGACGATCTCCCAGAAAAGTTCGGCCCCGCTGAATTTTCCACTCAGATGAATACCGCCGCCAAGGCCATTAACCTCATTGGGCGAATGATGGAGGTACGTCGTTTCTTCTTTACATGTTGTAGATAATAACCATTAGTCCCCGAGCCTCCGGCGGAGTAACTTGTTACTCGGCCGGATGCTCGTTAGAAGATCAACGTAGCTGCATGTAAACTTCAAATATGCACACACCTAGAGCCGGGTTAAGTTCCACTTGGCCCGGATCTCGCACACTTCAAATATGCACACACCTAGAGCCGGGTTAAGTTCCGCTTGGCCCGGGTCTCGTATACTTCGAATATGCACACACCTAGAGCCGGGTTAAGTTCCACTTGGCCCGGATCTTGTATACTTCGAATATGCACACACCTAGAGCCGGGTTAAGTTCCGCTTGGCCCGGATCTCGTATACTTCAAATATGCAACGAACTAACTTTACACTCCTGTACCTTTGTCAGGTAACTACCAATCGCCGGAGCGCCGAATTTCAGCGCTTGCTTGATACCCACAAGATCTTGCGCACAAAACATGTTGCACTTGGCGTGGAGCATGAAAAGAGGGGTAATTTCCTCTCTTAACAATTCTCCGTTTCATTTGTTTCTGCCGGACTAACCTCCTTATTCGGTTTTTTGCAGCTGGGGTGGAGGCTGAAAACAAAATTATGCGGAAGAACTTGGAGGAGATCCGAGGTATGTCCTCTTTTGGCCAACGTTGTTGTGTTTTCCATTCCTTCTTCTCCTTGGCTCGGCAAACATTCACTCCTCGGCTTTGCCGGGTCAACACACTATTTCAGCATCGCTTGAGGATAGTGTGCCCGTGCCTGATATGATGTTGCATTTTCTCGAACAAGAAGGACAGCATCAAGCCGAGCTAAAGAAGAAGAACGATGAGCTTGCCCTTCTCCGGACCAAGGATGACGAAATAGCCAAACTCAAGGCCGAGATGGAGAAGATGAAGGCCCAACACAAAACCGAGCTCCAAAAAGTTGGCCAGAACTTCACCGAAGAACGTGAGCACTTTACCCTCCAGATCTCCAAGGACCAGGACCTGCTCAAGGAATCCGAGGTCCAGCTTGGGTTGACGCTTGCTGAGCTTGAACAACTTCGCCAGAGACGCGACAGTTGTATCAAGGAGTTGACCCAAATCCATCGTCATATCTCCCGTAAGTTTCTTCCCCTTATCCGACATAGTTTTCCAGGTTAGCTCATATGCCTCTGCTTTAGCGTCTTCCCTTTCCTTATTTTCAGATCACTTTCCGGAGGGTACTCCCATCGCCAGTGCTGCCGTTGCCAAATTCTGCCGAGAGAGGGGTACTCCCGTCGCTCCTGATGGTGAGAGCGTCCCCTTAGACATGGAGGACCTGTTGGTCAGCGTGTCAGCTCGGGTAGAAACCATCAAGAACTATGGGAAAGATCTCCTCGACGTTGCGGTCCGGATCTTCAACACTTTCTGGCCAAGCGAGAGCGCTCTGAAAAGGATCACACTCCTTGCTGAGAAGCTATTGGAAATCGAGACACAGCTTGATCTCTAGAGAGAATCCGCCGGGCGTGCCGCAGCAGATACCCTCCTCCATCATATCCTTACATGGTACGAGAAGATCGACCTGAGCCTCCTCACACGCCGGCGCACCGGATCTAAATGGACCGATGATCCGGAGTGGGTAGCTCGGCGCCAGGCTTGCACCAACAGCCTTGTCGAATATTCTCCCATCCATGACTGGGTTGAGGGGCCGAGCTTTCTGGAATCCGGCGAGGAGGAGCAGATGGAGAACATGGAGGATGGGTCGGGCGATGATGGAGAAGATGCTGCTTCAGATATTGAAGACAGTGATGATGGCGCCGAACTTCCTCCTCCTGCCGCTCCTTAGTTGAAAAAACTTGAAAATTTATCAGATCCCCGGTATGCCGGGTGCAATTGTATGCTGAATACATGATATTTTGCTACTATGCTTGTATGTCAGATTAACTTGGGCATAGTTTCCGAGTTTCATTTTCTTGTTCGTCCGATTCTCTGGCTCGATCCGTGTCTACCTTGATTCGGTTTTACGACTTACGAATCCAAGCCTCAAGAATCGTTTTAACAATACTTAGAAACTGTGAGGCTTGGCTCAAAATAAGTCAACATAATAATTTGAAAGTAAATACGGGGTTAGTCTGAAAAAAACAAACGTTAGCTGGAATAAGTTCGTTTCCTTAATGGTTTTTCATGTGCTACGCAATTCCAAACTTGTTCCCTTGCTTGCCATGAAGCCAATTCTTGTTGGACAGCAGCAAGTCGAAGGGTTGGGTTTTTGGCGCTCACACATTACTAATACGGGTTAAGCAAAAGGAGTCATTCCATCTAGCGCATAAAAAGTAACAACAATTGTTTATTAAGGCAGTCCCCGAGTTACTGCTCGAGGCTCCGCTATTTCATTGATAAGCTCATTACCGACATACATACCGACATATGAGATGACTCGGATACATACACTTCTTAGCTAAGTGTAGAAGGGACGAAGTAGTGCTACATTCCATGGTCGCTTCGATTCCTCTCCGGACCTGTCCGCCTTGTTCTTTTCCTGTGGCTTTGCATCTATAAGATAGTAGGAATCATTGTGCAATGCTTTTCTCACAATAAATGGTCCTTCCCATGGGGGGATAATTTATGCATGCCAGTGGTACGCTGTACCAACCGGAGCACCAGATCGCCTTCCCGGAAGACTCGGGGGCACACTTTCCGGCTATGATAGCGTCGGAGATTTTGCTGATATATGGCGGATCTGGACAGTGCCAGTTCTCTCGCTTCTTCCAGCAGATCAACATCATTTTGCCGGGCTTCTTGCACTTCGGCTTCTGTGTATTGGGTGACCCTAGGCGAATCATGCTCTATGTCGGCTGGTAATACAGCTTCTGCCCCATATACCAGAAAGAACGGCGTGTAGCCTGTTGATCGATTCGGAGTTGTTCTTAAACTCCACAATACCGCTGGTAGTTCTTCTATCCAGCACCCCGCTGATCTTTGCAGCGGCTCAATGAGCCGGGGTTTTATCCCGGATAGCACTAATCCGTTGGATCTTTCCACTTGTCCGTTCGATGCGGGGTGGGCTACCGAGGCTATGTCGAGTCGGATTTTCTTATCTCGGCAGAATCGTGCAAATGCTCCTTCAGCAAAATTTGTGCCGTTATCAGTTATGATACTATGAGGATAACCGTATCTCAAGATAATGTCTTTGAGAAATGTTACGGCCGTAGCCCCATCACATTTTCTTATAGGCTTCACTTGGATCCATTTTGTAAACTTGTCCACCATGACCAGAATGTGTGTCATGTTTCCTCTTGCTGGTTTGAACGGGCCAACCATATCCAAGCACCACACAGCAAATGGCCATGTAATTGGTATGGTTTTGAGTTCCGACATAGGCATATGTGTCTTGGTGGCGTATCTTTGACAACCATTGCATTTTCTCACCAGATCTTCTGCTTGCTCCAAGGCACTTGGCCAGTAGAATCCATGCCGGAATGCCTTTGCCACTAAGGCTCGGGATGAGGCATGATGCCCGCATTCTCCTTGGTGTATATCTCGGAGGATGTTAAGTCCTTCTTCCGGGTCAACACACCTCTGGAGGACATTGGTTACACTCCGTTTGTACAGCTCGGAATTGATGATTGTGTAAGCTTTGCCTCTCCTCTGAGTTTGCCTGGCTAGCACTTCCTCAGTGGGTAACGTTCCATCTTTCAAGAACTAGTATATAGGCAGTGCCCAAGCTGGTATCGCTCGCGCAGGGAACATCTCCTCATTAATTTCCATCCAATCCACCGGCATAACTTCAGCCGGATCACGCTGAACAGTCCTCGGGTCTAGGGAGGTAGTCCCCGGGTTTGCCGAGGTAGTCCCCGGGTTCGGCGTGCTACCTCCCATGTCAATGTCCATGCGTTCAGCTCCGGATTCCGCGTTTTCCGGGACATAGATTGAATCGGTTCCTGGGGGCGGCCTGATAGATGGTTTTCTGAGGTGCTCCAATGCTACGCCCGGTGGAATTGCCTGTCGGGTCGATCCGAGCTTTGACAGCATGTCAGCAGCTTCATTTTCCACGCGAGGTACATGGTGAAATTCGCATCCCTCAAAGTAACCCGAGATCTTCTGCACGTGAAATCTGTATAGTGCCATGTTTGGATCCAGGGCGTCCCACACTTCGGACACTTGCTGTATTACTAGATCCGAATCGCCAAAGCATATTATCCGACGTATGCCAATCTCCTTTGCCACTTTGAGACCATGCACAAGAGCCTCGTACTCAGCGACATTGTTTGATGCCGCGAAATGGATCTGCAATACGTACTTGAGCTGATCCTTCTTTGGCGAGGTAAGCACAACCCCGGCACCTAACCCGGTTTTGGTTTTTGATCCGTCAAAGTGCATCCTCCAGTAGTTCGGATCTGGTGGCGGCGGTTCATATTGTACCTCGGCCCAATCCACGAAAAAGTCCGCCACAGCCTAGGACTTGATCGCTTCTCTCCTATCATACTGGGGTGCGTAAGGTGCTAGCTCAATTGCCCATTTCGCAATTCTGCCATTCGCATCTTTGTTACCCATTATCTCGGATATGGGGGCTTCGCATATCACTTTGATGGGATGCTCCTCAAAGTAATGCTTTAACTTCTTTGCCGCCATATAAACACCGTATGCCACCTTTTGAAAATGCGGGTAGTTCTGTTTTGAGGCAGACAATACCTCGCTCAAGTAATACACTGACCTGTGCACCGACTTACCCTCTTCATCTTGCTCCACTACAATCACTGCACTTACAACTCGGTTGGTTGCGGCTATGTAGAGCAACATTGGCTCCTTTGACAGTGGAGAAGCTAACACTGGTGCAGTGGCCAACATCTTTTTCAAGTGGGCAAAAGCTTCATCGGCTTGCGCCGTCCAAACGAATTTATCTGACTTTTTCATGAGTTGGTAGAGAGGCAGTGCCTTTTCCCCTAACCGACATACAAACCGACTCAACGACGCCAGGCATCCAGTGAACTTCTGGACATCGTTGAGACACTTCGGCAGCTCCATTCGTTCGATGGCTCGGATCTTAGTTGGGTTAACCTCGATACCTCGGCTAGAGACGAGAAATCCGAGTAATTTCCCAGCCAGAACACCGAAGGTACATTTCTCCGGGTTAAGCTTCATCCGGAATCTCCTCAAGTTCGCGAATGTTTGCCTTATGTCGTCAAGGAGCGTTGCGCTTTCCTTGGTCTTAATAACCACATCATCCACTAGACTTGTACATTTTGACCTATTTGATCGTGCAAACATTTTTGCATACATCTTTGGTACGTTGCTCCTGCATTTCGTAAACCGAACGGCATAGTGCGATAGCAATAAGCCCCGTACGGGGTAATAAAGGCAGTTTTTATTTGATCATCCGGGTCCAGAGGTATCTGGTGGAAACCAGAATAAGCGTCAATGAATGACAACAGTTCACATCCCACGGTAGAGTCGATGACCTGATCTATCCTCGGCAGTGGAAATGGATCTTTTGGACACGCCTTGTTCAGGTTCGTGTAATCGATACACATACGCCAAACCACTGCCACGTTTGGATCATCCTTCTTATTTTCTACCAGCACCGGATTAGAGAGCCAATCCGGATACAGCACTTCCATGATAAATCCTGCTGCTAGCAACCGAGCTATCTCGTCACCAATGACCTTTCTCCTATCCTCGGCGAAGCGTCGGAGAAGCTGCTTCACCGGTCTTGCTCCGGGTCTTACGTTCAAAGAGTGCTCGGCAAACTCCCTCGGAACACCTTGCAAGTCCTGTGTGGACCAAGCAAAAATATCCCGATTCTCACGGAGGAAGTTGACGAGCTCGCTTTCCTATTTGTTAGTTAACCCGGCGCCAATTGTTACGGTACGCTCTGGAAACATGTTATCCACTGGAATTTTCTTGGTGTCCTTCGCGGCTTGAAACGAAACACTTCCATGCGGGTTACTTAACGCGGGCATATACTGCTGCGCGGACTAAGCTAACGCCGCCACCTCTTGGATTTTTCTTTTCTCTTGCGCAATCACGAGTGACTCGGCTAGGTTAGACCCGGCTGAGGCGCACTCAATAGAACGTCGGAAATCCCCAGCGATAGTAATTGCTCCATTTGGCCCGGGCAACTTCATTTTCAGATAACTAACGTGGCAACTTGCCATGAATTTGCTCAGTGCTGGTCTCCCGAGTAATGCATGATACGCGCTCTCCAAGTTCACCACCTCAAACTCCAGGTTCTCAGTTCGGCAGTTATCCCTCGTACCGAATAGCATGTCGACCCGGACTTTGCCTATGGGCTCACAGGATATGCCTGGTACGATACCATGGAAAGTTGTTCTTGTAGCCTGGAGCATGTTCTCCGACATGCCCAACTTGCGCATCGTATCTGCATACATGATGTTAATGCTACTACCATTGTCGATTAGTACCTTGGAGAACCTCACATTAATGTTTGGTCCAATGAACGTCGGATCTAACACTAGTGCATACGAGCCCGGACTTGGCATAAGCTTGGGATGATCTTTGACGCTCCAGGTAATTTCCTGGTCCGACCAAGACATGTACCTCGTCACTGTAGGCATAACCGCGTTAACCTCCATATGTCGGCGCTGCAAGCTCTTCCTATCTGTTTCCTCTATTGTGAACACACAATAGCTCTGGTGATGTTCCCTGTACTCATTCCTTCCCTCGTTTCCGGAGTACCTCTGATCGGGTTGTTGCTGGTTTTCCACCTGATGCACTGCATCCCTTCTCTCACTGTTGTCATACCTCGGCGGAGGAGGAGGCAACATTAGTTGTTGCGTGTTTGCTCCGGAAAGCAATTGCTGCCGGGGTAACTCCGGTCGAGGTTGGTCATTCCGGGGTGCCTGAGCATTCCCCGAACCACCTTGTTCTATCTTACGCATCCACTCACATTGCCTCGTTGTGTGACCAGCCGGACTGTTCGGATTTGGCGTGTGAAATTTACACGGCTGGTCCAACATTGACTCATAGGTATACCTCGGACGATCTTTCTTTTCTTGCCATTGCTTTTTCTGCTCCGGAGTCCACATTTTCTTGCTCTCGTTTCGAGGAGTCCATTGCCCTCCCGTTTTCTGGCGTTGGTTGCTCCCTGCTCCGGGCTGATCTTGATTCACAGCCGCAACTTGTTGCGAACTATATCGATGATCCGGTCTATCGTCTCTCCTTTTTCCCCTATAATCGTTCCTCCGGGATGACCCGGCTCCGTCCCTCGGATAGTACTCCTCATTTGACTCGTTCGACGCGATCCTTGGTTGAGTCGGATCACCCAAAGCATAAGAATCCGCAATCCGGATCATCTCTGCCAACGTGACTGGCATTTTCCTTTGCAATTTCATCCACAACTCGCTGCCATATCTGCACCCTTGTGTGAACCATGCTATAGCCTGTGACTCTATGACTCCCTCACACGAGTTTCTCACGGTACACCACCGGGTCAAGAATTCACGATCCGTTTCGTTAGATCTTTGCTTGCACATCGCCAGGGTCTGCGATCTATTTGGTCTTTGATATGTACTTGAGAAGTTGCTGATAAACATTTCTTCAAAATCTATCCAGCAATTGATGCTTCCGGGTGGCAAATTTATCAGCCATACTCTAGCCGGACCTTCCAACATTTGGGGTACGTATCGTACGGCCCATCTCAAGTTGCCAGTTGCAATTTTCACAGCTATTGCATAGTTTATCAGCCAATCCTCCGGCTTTGTACTACCGTCATACGTCTTCGTGCCCCTGGGTAATTGGAAATTGGGTACTGGCGGTTCCTTCATGATCCGGGGTCCAAAGCACGCTGGACCCGGAGGACCTTGACATTCGATCTGTTCCGACCTATACAGGCGATCCAGCTTTAACCTGGCGTCATCCGGCATCAAATCCCTGCTTCCCAATCTCGACCCTATCACATGATAGTCCGGTCTTGCATACCCCGCATTCATCATCTCCGAGTCTCCGTCATTGTATCGGTCTTGCTCTCGTTGTGCTCCTCTCTGTTGCATACCACGGCCGGCACTTTGGTCTTGCCTTGGTATATTCCGCAGCTGCGGTTGACCTACTCCTGCCGAGTTTCGCTGTCTGGCATTGCCGTTGGCAGCATTCTCTTGACCAGCATTGCCTTGGTCGTGGTTACCTCGGCCAGCTTCACCTCGGCTCACACTTCATCGATCGTCGTTTTTTCGCATCTCTTTTTCTTTTCCCGCACGCGTTGGGTCGTACGGAACGATCTGCTTGTTCCGTCTGGCCGAGGTTACTACCTCTTCTCTCCTTGGGCCACCATGAGGCGACGATGCGGCTCCAGCGGATTTCTCCGGGTTACCCATCGCCGAATGGACGATCTTAGAAGCTCCAACTCTCTCCGTGTTACCTCTCAGCAGCTCCTCGTTCTGCCTGTTCGCGATCCGAACCAGCTCGTTAACCCGGTCTTGCTGTCTTTGACGGGCTTCACCCGTCAGACCCTCTAGCTCGGACGCCGCGGCATCTGCTGCTCTGAGGTTCTTTGCCGGGGTACTATACTTCGGCAACCCCACGGACAGATAGTTTTCCGACCCTTCTGGTCCATCATCACCTTCTCTGTTCATCTCACTCATGAGATTTTTCCCTTTTACCCTTACTGCATCAACCTTGTTTGCCTCCGCGTACTCACGCAGCGTCATGTTCAACGACTGCTGAGCCGCTGCTATTTTCTTCGCGCCCTCCAGTATCTTTTGCCGGGTCTCCTCTAGCTCGTCCTGTGCCTGAGCCGGATCTACCACTGCTGCCACCGGGTTTGCCAAGCTATCCATAGCTTCCCTCAGCATGTTCTCAGGCCTCTCTAGCGGAGGACCCCTAGCTTTCCTCGGTGCCTTAGGCGTTACCTCTAGGTCTGGCGCTGGATCCTTGCTCATTCCCGTGCCTGGCGCAGTCATCATCAGCTCTGCATGATCCGGGGAGCGAGCGATACGCGCCCCACGAGCCACAGTGAGGGGTGGTTCTCTCGCATCGACGACGCGATGCGGATGAACGCAAGACACGTCCACAGCAACATAGACCTTGTGCACACCGAG
This sequence comes from Avena sativa, assembly GCA_916181665.1. NCBI lineage: Eukaryota > Viridiplantae > Streptophyta > Magnoliopsida > Poales > Poaceae > Avena > Avena sativa. The sequence goes on along the minus strand of OV702290.1, from coordinate 173,978,812 downwards.
CTTGACGAAGATGCCGTTGCGCGGAAGGGGGCGCGTGCCGAAGCAGCCTGCGTTGTCGCTGAACGAGCCCGGAGACGATGCGTTTGCCGGTGCCGATGAGGTTTCCCGTTCGGATCTTCACCCCTGCTAGCGTCGCTAGCCCCACGGTGGGCGCCAACTGTCGTGGTGGTGTCATGGCAGATGCCATGGATAGGCTAAAGGTGGGGACTAATATGCGCTAGGGGAATCCAGGGAGGGATAGTAGAGTGGTTCTCTACACAGTAGCTTTGTATTGATGTTCAATCTCCAAGATTACAAGTGCTCCTCGAGTTGTTTTGACAAGAGGAGGAAGAAGAAACTCTCTTACTCTTGCCTTCTATCTAGCCCAAGAACCCTAGATCCACTAGTGCTTAACCAACTAGAATTTTGCCCACCCTCTATCAGAAAAAACCCAACCCCCTTACCAGAACCCTAACCCCCCCTTATATAGAGGTGGTTCGGTCCTGGCCTAGGGCATACGTGGAGGCATATTCCTAAGAATATGCCCCTCCCAAAGTAGTAACCCGATAGGGGTGCTTTTCCCCCGCGTCACACTTGCTTTAGCGACGTAGCCTCTGCGGCGTCCGCGTCAGCCGACGTGAGCGTCGTCATCCTTGCCGGCCACGATCCGGTGGTCCTGCCCTTGCTTTATTCGCTCATCCAGTACGCATCGGACCTTCTTTTTTGACCAGAGAGGTTCCTTCCTTCTCCTAGAAGCCAAGCGAGGATCCGGATCACAGTTGATCCGGCCATACCTGTTCCTGCATAAAAGCTAGACAAACATTTCCGACTTACTCCTTAAGTTGGACGAGACAATGTTAGGCGACCCCCTGGTCCGGGTTACTCCGTGATCCGGCCTACCTTTAGGTGACTCGGCCAGCATCTGCTTTGACCTTGCCGACCCTCGGCTAACTCGGCCCTTATACCCCGGAGTGACCCTACCCGGGGTTATCCCCCCAACAGGGGCTACTCCCATAGGGAGCGCTGGTCGCGCACCCTATGATTATTTGTACAAAGTACTGTGTGTTGATAACATCTACACTCGAATCTTATGGCGACACAGCCTCATGATTTTTCCCTACAAAGAGACTGTGTCTCCTAGGTCACCCGAATCGTCTCCGCGATGATAAAATTTCGGATGCTGCGCTTACAGCGTGAAGATAAGACCTGAATAAGGTCTGGCAACGCATTTGCTGCGCACTACCAGAAATATATCCGTGCCTACAGGTACGATGAACATGCCTTGATGGGCGCGTCAAGTGCTCACACCCATATACTGGAATTCGACTCTTGTAAGACCTCCACGACGTGAGTCGAATTACACCAGCACTTTTCCGGATTCGAGTCCGAGGACTCGAGTTCGAGTAGATGGCGTTGTTTTACCCTAAGGTAGTTAACTGATACTGATACATCGGTTAAATCAGGCACGCACATCAACAATCCCTATGACATAAACAGAGCAGTCGAAAAATATACTCAGTCATGCACTCGAAAGGCTTCATAAAGTCTCCAGTCGAATATGCGATTCCACTAGACACTCGATGGCTACTGACATAGGTATACCCTACAGGTACTCGAGCTTGGTATATACGGCCTGAATACATAGAGGCCCACGGTGTCGCCAAGTCCCAAATGAAGAACTTGAGTAACCTACGGACTCTCGATTGCTTGAAGAACAAGAAGAAGCTAGAGATAGAAAGTTCAAAGGGGAAAACCCTAACCTATAACCGACTCGACCTATTACCCAAGACCTGGCCTATCTATATAAAGACTAGGAGGGGGCAGCGAGGAGGACACACTCAACCCTAGTTTCCACAACCCTCGCCAGATTGCATCTACGCACCATTGTAATCCTCGATTCCTTCGATAATTCCACGAGCAGACAAGCAGGAGTAGGGACCTCTATGAGGCCTAAACCTGGGTAAATCTTCAAGTCCCCTGTGTGCTTGTTTGCTTGCCGATAGATGTCTCCAGTCCTCCATCCTTCTCCAAAACCCAAGTCCATAACAATGGGCATTAATGAGATAAACCCTCGTCACCAGCACTTTTCCGGATTCGAGTCCGGGGACTCGAGTTCGAGTAGATTGCGTTGTTTTACCCTAAGGTAGTTAACTGATACTAATACATCGGTTAAATCAGGCACGCACATCAACAATCCCTATGACACAAACAGAGCAGTCGAAAATATACTCATTCATGCACTCGAAAGGCTTCATAAAGTCCCCAGTCAAATCTGCGATTCCACTGGACACTCGGGGGCTACTGCCATGGGTATACCATACAGGTACTCAGGCTTGGTATATACGACCTGAATAAAGTGGAAGCCCACGGTGTCGCCAAGGCCCAAATAGAGAACTCGAGCAACCTACGGACTCTCGATTGCTTGAGAAACAAGAAGAAGCTAAAGATAGTAAGTTCAAAGGGGAAAACCCTAACCTGTAACCGACTCGACCTACTACCTGAGACCTAGCCTATCTATATAAAGGCTAGGAGGGGGCGACGAGGAGGACACACGCAACCCTAGTTTCCACAACCCTCGCTAGATTGCATCTGCGCACCATTGTAATCTTCGATTTCTCTATTAATTCCACGAGCAGACAAGCAGGAGTAGGGACCTCTACTGTGTGCTTGTTTGCTAGCCGATTGATGCTTCCAGCACTCCCTCCTTATCCAAAACCCAAGTCCATAACAATGGGCATTGATGAGTTAAACCCTCGTCACTTGGGGTTCCCCAACAACCTCGATATATTTTGGGCCATCAAGCTCTTTTTCTTACGCCTTTGCCGGGGAGTCCCTCATAACCAATCTCTTTACTTTGTTACTTTTGTTTTTCTTAGTTTACTTTTGCTTTGTTTGCTTGTTTCTTTATCAAAAAACATAAAAAAATAGTTTTACGAGTTTGCTTTCTTTATTGAAAACACATAAAAAATTAGTTTATATCTTAAGTTGCCATTATGTCTAGCCTTGCTCCAATCACTATGTCACGTGAGGAAATGATTTTCACTTTTAAACAAGGAATTGAGGAGAGCTTCAAGGAAGCTTGGTCTAGAATCTCTGATCTACATGAAAAAACTGAGCCTAAAATGACTCAAAGCTTGTTCCTTAGCAGTTTTTTCCTTGGAATTGCTCTTTGCTATAGATATGCTTTAGATGTTGTTGTGGGAGGAGATTTCCTCCAATGCAATGAGGATTATGTTGTTAATGCTATAAAGAAATTGGTCTTTACTTACAACTTGTCTAGCAAAACTGATATTTCTTTCACAAATATATTTGCTAGATTGAACACTCTTGAGACCAGCACTGCTAGTTTGAAAGATTGCTATAATACGCTTAGGGAGCATCATAGTTATGTTCCAGTAAATTCTGAACCATCAAAGTGGCTCCCCACAGTAAAGATTGATATAAATAATGAAACTTTTCAAGCTCGCTATGATATCATGTCTGAATTTTGTCTTATGCCCAAAGATATTTATGAATCTTTGAATCTTTGGGGGATTTATGAAGGAGGAAAAGAAATATCTGTTGTTAATAATGCTACAATATTACCTATTTGAATATCTGAAGGAGTGTTTACAAAGATCCTTGGGAAAATGATTTCTACTGATTATCTTGTTATTGAATGTGAAGGAAAAGGACAAATTACACTTGGAAGGTCCCTATTAGAACTCCTTGGAGCAATAATAGATGTGCGGAAGTGGACCATGCACCTTGCTTCTCCACCAAACAATCATATGTTTCCCAAGGTTAAGAATAAAAGTAAGAGAGGTAAGGGAAAGAAATTTGGTTTTAATGCTTCTTCGAACACTTGATTCTTTTTCTTGCTTCTTATGTCTAACTTAAAGGCGTTAAAAAAAGTACTTATTGGGAGATAATCCAAAAGTTTTAGATGAGTCTTGGAAGTTCAGTAATAACCACTCCTTATCCTTTTTATTTGCTTTTTGTGCCAGGAGTAACCTCTAATGAGAGAGAAGTAATGATTGGGAAAGTTGCTATCCCGAAACAGATTTCTGTGCTTCATCGTAAAAATTCGTGTAAAATCTCTGTACGTCCTTTTGAGGTGTAATTTTTTGTTCTTTTGCCCCAGGTTGTTATCTAACGTTCGTTAGTTGAACACTTTTTGATTTGAGCAACAGAAGGTCTTCGAAAAAATTCGTTTTTACCTTTTGGTCTGTTTTGACAGATTTCTGCCATTTTCTGCATTTGCTTCTTGTTGGTTCCTTTTTGAGTTCTTTTGGGCAAGTGAGCTTTTGGAGGGAAGTGCTACAGTATCTAGTGTTTTAATGGAAGTTTTATTGGTGTTAGAACTGAACCTTAACACTTATTTTCTTGAGTGCACTAATGTTGCTAATAAAGATTATGTGAAGGTTTGTATGAAGGAAAAATTTCAGGTGTGTGGAAGGAATGAGTAATGAGATGAAGAATGGACTAAAGCTCAAGCTTGGGGATGCCACACGTGTCACCCCAAGAAATATCCAAGAAGTACAAGCGTCAAAGCTTGGGGATGCCCAAGGCATCCCCCTCTTCATCAATAAAAATCGCAGGTTTCTTCCAAACGTTTCATTTTTATTGTTTCATGCACAGTTGTGTTGTTCTTGGAGCGTCTTCTTTTTCGTTTTCATTTTAGTTTTTCATTTGCTTTGTTTGCTTAGTTTTCTGAATAAATTGGTTGGACCCCCTCTTTCATACATTGGTTTTCAAATAGTTTGGTTTGGTTTGGAAAAGAGTAGGAAAGTTCATGCTTAAGTGGTAAGGAGAGCTTGTTTTTGACTGTGGCCTATGCTTTGTCATGCCATGCTTGATATTTTTTTGGCTTTATGCTTAGTATTATTTGCTGTAGCATGACTTGTTATAAAAAATTGAGATTGCTTATGCTATTCCAAAGAGTCCACCATACCTACCTATTAGCTTATGCTATTCCAAGTATATTCATGTTTTTGTTTACCTTCCAAATTAAAACTTGTTATGAGAAAACTAGTGATTAAATCTCTCACGAACTTGATGGCACACTTTACTTTTCTTGCCCTTAATAAACTTGAACCATTGTGTCGTCTATGTTGTATATGCTTGCACTTATTTGTTGGGGATTAGCAGAACCATGCTGTTATGGGGAACGCTTTCAACATTGCACGGGTACTTTGTACCTAGTTGATATCATGCTCTCTTGTCTATGGACGTCGTCGGTGTGAAATGAAAGGGGAGCTTGTAAGTCCATGGAGTTATGTATATGTGTTAGAGAAACGCCTGGGCCACTGGTCTAATCCATTCTGACATGGTGGAAACCTGCAGCGTAACCATAATGAGCTGACTATGAAGCATTCTTCTTATAAAAAAAGAGTCCTATATTGAGAAAAAAGAGAAAAAGAAAAAAAAGAGATTATGACCATGGGAAAAAATACGATCCAACGTATGACCCATCGGTGTGGATGGACACGTACCTGATGGCCATGGGAATCGCCGGCCACACTGACCTACTCGCCGCTCGCTACCTCCCCCTGATGATGGAGGGAGCGACCAGGCAATGGATCAACACCCTCCTCGCGGACAACATCGACTCGTGGGAGGAGATGCACGAAGCCTTCGTCAGGCACTTCGAGGGCTATTACACCCGCGCCACCACAGTCGAGGACCTGGAGTGATGCATCCAGGGGCAGCACGAGTCGACCCACCACTGGATCCAGAGGTGGCAGGAACTGTGGATCAACGCCTCCGGCATCCACCCGGACACGGCGATCCACTGCTTCAAGAACGCATGCCGGTATGAGCCTCTGGTTGCTAAGATAAAGAGGGTCTACTGGACGCTCGACAACATCCCCGACCTCCTCAAGATCGCCAAGCGTTACACGGAGGAGGACCCCAACCAAGACTTCGACGACGAGTCGGGGGGAAGACGTCGCACCAGCAGCAACGACAACGGGTGACAGCGCGACATGCGTGATACATTGCAAATGTATCTATAATTTTTGATGTTCCATGCTTGGTTTTATCTACTTCCTTGTGTTTTGTCCACACTTTGGAGTACTTTTCATATGATTTGTTGGACTAACCTATTAACAAGAGGCACAGTTCCAGCTGCCTGTTTTCTGTTGTTTTTGGTTCTAGGAAAGTTAGAAAATGAATATTCTCGAAATTGGACGGGACAAAAGCCAAAGTTACTATTTTACCGGGGGACACCTGGAGCCAGAATACGAGACAGAGAAGGGCCAGAGGGCGGCCACACCACCTGGCTGCGCGGCCAAGCTTGGCCCGCACCAAGGGGTGGTGTGGCCAGCCCAGGCACCCCCTCGGCCTCTCCTTCCGCCTATATATTGCCTCTAATACGAAAACCCTAAGTACCTGATCAAAATTCCACGAAAGAGTCTGTAGAATCCGTCATCTCCATCCCAAGATCAGGAGGGATCTGAAGCTCTTCCTGGCACCCTGCCAGAGAGGGGAATTCACCCTGGAGGCCTTCTTCATCATCATGCAAGCCTCCGGTGTGATGCGTGAGTAGTTCATCTCTGGACTACGGGTCCATGTAGTAGCTAGATGGCTAGTTCTCCTCCTTTGTGCTTTCATGTTTAGATCGTGTGAGCTCCGTTCATGATCAAGATCATCTATTTGTAATTCTGCATGTTGTGTTTGCGGGGATCCGATGGATATTGAGAGGCTATTTCAGATTGATTATTGATTCTGTCATGTCTTTGTTATTTGTGATCTTGCATGCTTTCCGTTGTTAGTATCTATCTTGGCCAAGTAGATGCTAGCAACTCCAAGAGTTAGTATTTATGCTCGATAGTGGGTTCATGCCTCTGGTAATCTGGGGAAGTGACATAAATCGCTAAGGTACTAGATGTGTTGTTGCTACTAGGGAGAAAACAACAATCCTTTGTTCATAGAACAATCGTATTTTTTACTTTACACGCAATTCGTAATGCAATAATCTGTTGCTTGCAACTTAATACTGGAGGGGGTTCGGATGATAACCTGAAGGTGGATTATTAGTCATAGATGCAGTTGGATGGCGGTCTATGTATAATGTTGTAATGCCCAATCAAGTCTCAAAGGAGTCAAGATGATTAGTATATGCTTGTATGCTTCCTCGATGTTTGTCAATTGCCCCGCTATAATTTGTTCACCCGACATGTTATCTATCTTAAGGAGAGCCACCTCCCGTGAACTATGGACCCCGGTCCTTTCTTTTACTTTCAATCTACAAATTGTTTACTGCTTTGCGTTTACTTTCTGCAAACTATTACTTCCTTCCATTATATGTTTAATCCTTTGTTTTCAACAAAACCGGTGAGATTAACAACCTCATCGCAAGTTGGGGACAGAGTTCTGTGGTTGTGTTGTGCAGGTCTCCATGTTGCTGCTGGCACCGGTAGTGCGCCCTACCAACGTTCAGCTAGCAACACCTTTGGGGTGTTTCCTTGCTCCTACTAGATTGATAACCTTGGTTTCGTACTGAGGGAAAACTTGCTGTTGTGCTCATCATACCTTCCTCTTAGGGTTCCCCAACGAGCTCGATATATTTTGGGCCATCAATGCGCTATAGCAACACTTGCCTCACCGGCAAGCACCGCGGTGACGGGCGAGTCGACTTCGTCGCCAACGCCAACTACGGGAAATGTGACCCGAAGAACTTCTACCGTGATGGAGGAAACTACCACAACAGCGGAAATTATCATGCCAACAACGCGGCAAGGCCGAAATTTGACCCTGCTGCCCTGCTCAACCAGCCCTATGTCTACATAGTAGGGAGGGGAAGCCCGCCACGCACACCACCGCAGACTGCCATTGTCTGAAGGAGATCGAGAAGGCGAGTCGGGCAAGGGACGACCCCAACAACAACCTGCCAAGGGACAACAGCAACACCATCGGCTCGCTACACACCTTCACTAGGCTCGGCACCAAACGTGAGAAGAAGGTGCTCATCCACGCAGTCGCCGTTAATGCGGTGACCCAGGTCGACATCCCCCGCTTCCTCAACTAGTCCGAGCAAAGCATCACCTAGAGTCGCCAAGATCACGCGCCCAGGAGCGGGTACCTAGGGCGAGTCGCCCTGGTGGTCAGGCCCAAAGTGGCCGACTACTGGCTGCCCAAGATGCTGATGGACGGCGGAAGCTCCATCAACATCATGTACTTCGACACATTCAAGAGGCTCCACCTCCTGGAGTCGGCGATCAAGTCGACACTCACCACCTTACATGGCATCATCCCCGGTCGGAAGGCGTACCCTATCGAAAAGGTGACACTGTCAGTCACCTTCGGCACACCAGCAAACTTCCACACCAAGCGGATCTTCTTCGAGCTGGTGAACTTCTGCAGCCCCTACCACTGCGTCCTGGGGCACCAAACGTTCGCCAAATTCATGGCGACCCCGCACTATGCCTACAACATGATGAAGCTCCCGGGGCCAAGCGACATCATCACCGTCCACGGCGACCCCGACATGGCCATGGAGTGCGAAGACAAAGACGTCGAGCTCGCCGACACCATCATCTCCGCGGAGACAAACCACGCATACGAGCTCATGAAATACGCGAGCAATGTCGACAAGGACGACTGATGTCTATGCACTTCTATTCTTGTAGATAGTTGTTGGGCCTCCAAGTGCAGAGGTTTGTAGAACAGCAGCAAGTTTCCCTTAAGTGGATCACCCAAGGTTTATCAAACGAAGGGAGGAAGTGGTCAAAGGGGTCCCTCTCAAGCAACCCTGCAATCAAGATACAAGAAGTCTCTTGTGTCCCCAACACACCCAATACACTTGTCAGGTGTATAGCTGCACTAGTTCAGTGAAGAGATAGTGAAATACAAGTGGTATGGATAATTATAAGTGGTAACGGTGCCAGAAAATAGCTTTGATGGCGCGTGGTTGACGTGGGAAGAGACTAAAGGCAATTTGAAATAAAGATGGAAGCAAGCAAACATGTAACTGATCTAGTTGCAAACGGTGTTTCAATGCTTAGAAACAAGGCCTAGGGATCATACTTTCACTAGTGAACACTCATATAAATATCTTCTCTTCATGATACTACCCTGAACTACTCTCCGGTTGGACACTCTAATCCATGGTAGGGCTATAACAGCACTCCTCAAAGTCTGCCTTCCCCATCTAGATAACCCCACACTATCGCCTTGAGCGCTAGATGGTTCCAACAAACACCACAATTTCATAGAGACATCCAACTCCAAATATAACTCATAACAAGTATTTATGTAATCTTAGCCAAAGTGCCACACAGTGTGCACATTATCAACTTCACACACGTGGGGATAAGAAGAGATTTATTAAAGCACTTGAGTAGAAGAATAGATCTACAGATTACAAAGCTCATGATCTCAATAAGATCACGCATAGAGAGAGAGATGAACACATAGCTACCAGTAGAGCCCTTAGCCTCGAGGAAGAACTACTCCCTCATCATTATGGGAATCAGCAACGGCGATGGAGATAGTGATGGAGGTTAATGGAGATGGTTCCGGGGGCACTTCCCCATCTCGGAAGGGTGCCGGAACAGAGACTTTCTATCCCCCAAATCTCCCCTTCGGTGGCGGCGGCGCTGTGGAGGTTTTCGTGGCTTTCTCCTGGATTATTTAGGGTTTCTGCATCGGAGGCTTCTTATAGGCGAAAGGGGAGGCCAAGGGGGTGCCCGAGGCGGCTGCACCCCCCTAGGCACGGGCCAGGCCAGGCCGTGTGGCCAGGGGGTGTGGCCCCCTCGAGGCCCTTCTCCGTCTCTGCTTCGTGTTTCTGTGTTCCCCTCGGTGAAATATTGACTTTGGCTTTTGTCCCGTCCAATTCTGAGAATATTCATTTTCTGGCATTTCTGGAACCAAAAACAGCAGAAAACAGGCAACTGGCACTGTGGCATCTTGTTAATAGGTTAGTCCCAGAAAAATGTGTAAAAATACTCCAAAGTGTGGAAAAAACATAAGAAAGTAGATATAAAACAAGCATGGAACATCAAAAATTATAGATATGTTTGCAACGTATCAACATCCCCAAGCTTAACTCATGCTCGTCCTCGAGTAGGTAAGTGATAAAAAGAAAGAATAATTTTTGAGGTGACATGCACCATCATAATCTTGATAAAATATTTGTAGAATATTGATAGCTGGGATCATAGTAATTTAACATAGCATGAAAGATATAGTTCTAACAATAAGACATAGCAACTATGTTGTAACATGAAAAGGTACAAACAAAAGATTCATGAATAACAACGCTTTGCAAGACATTTGTTTGTTTCACATATAGAAAACATAATGAGAATGGTATTCAGCTTGTCCCTCATGGAGTAGCAAAACATAAATGCATAGGTCACCTTCAAAGTTCATCAGGGTGACTAGATACAAGTAGTTTAAGAACAAGAAATATCAAAGTTATGAATCAATCAACAAGTTTTGGGACAATGCACGTTAAACTAAGAATGGCCACTATGCTCTCTCTATAGGTGCATAAAGATAGAAGATGGATACTCAACATAAAAGTAAAAGAAAGGCCTTCATAGAAGGAAGCAGGGATTCAAGTCTCATAAAGAGCTTCCAAAAATTATGGTACATATTAGCTTTCAGCTCTCATTGCCCCTATCATAAGCATCTTGAAGTGATTAAGGTTAAAGTGAACAAACTATGTAGTATATGCTTGATAAAGTATAAGTTGGCAATCTCATGTCCCTTGAATACGAGGGCCGCTCCTCATGCTATTCAAGTTTAGTTACCAGTAAGTTCTTGTCATAGTAAGTACATGTGTATCATTGAGAACCACCAACGGGGTACCCCTTACACATGATACATGAGCTATCCCATAATCAAAATGACAAGGCAAGCAGACAATGAGCATCTCAGCAATATTCTTATTTACCATGGGAAAATGGTGTTTTTTTCTCTCTTTCCTCTTTCTCATCTCTTTCTTTTTTGTTTTCTTTTTCTCAATATCTATCTCTTTTTTTATAAGAAGAATGCTTCATAGATTGCCCACTATGGTGATGTTGCAAGTTTCCACCATGATTAGGCATGGCTTAGGCTAGTGGCCCAGGCGTTTCTCTAACACACATACATAACTCCATGGACTTACAAGCTCTCCTTTCATTTCACATCGACGACATCCATAAACAAAAGAGCATGATATCAACTGGGTACAATGTACAACTGCGATGTTGAAAGCGTTCCCCATGACAGCATGGTTCTGCTAATCCCAACGTATAAGTGCAAGCATATACAACATAGATGACACAATGGTTCAAGTTTATTAGGGGCAAGAAAAGTAAAGTGTGCCATCAAGTTCATGAGAGCTTTAATCACTAATTTTCACATAACAAGTTTAATTTGGAAGGTAGATAAAAACATGAATATACTTGGAATAGCAAATGCTAATAGGTAGGTATGGTGGACTCTTTGGAATAACTTGGTTTTATTTGGAGTTGGATGCATGAGTGGAACTCATACTTGGTATGGAGGCTATCAAAACACTGGGAGCGACCAACTAAGAGAGCAATAATGGCCATAATCATGCAAAGCGACAAAACATTATAAATTAAAGCATAAAGTGATATTACAAGTCGAAAACTAAATGATCATAGAGGCTATGCTGACTTGGTTTAGTCTTAACATGGTGTCAGCATGCGCCAAGTCAACCCAAATAAAGCATTAAAGGAGAATACCACAATATTATGCTTTTAATATGCTAAAACAACGTATGATTCTTTCAAGGCACATTAAGCAATCTCAATTGTTTGAAACAAGTAATGCTACAGAAATAATCACTAAGCATAAAGTCAAAACAATATCAAGCATGACATGATAAAGTCTAAGCCACAGTCTAAACACGCTCCCTTTTGTACCACTAAAGCATGAAGCTTTCTACTCTCTTCCAACACCAATCGACTTATTTGAAAAAACTCACAAAGATAATAATAAATAAAGATCAGTGAGATTGTCTCACAAATCCAAAAAGAAGAACTAAAAATTTCTAAGCTGAAAGCACAAGAAAACTAAGGCTAAACACAGTGCTAGCAAAAGAGAACACTCACAAAACAATAAGAATGAAAACTAGAGTGTTCTAGGCAATGAATAACGGGGTGTGTCTCTCTCCAAAACAAGTGTGTTGGGATCCAACCAACTTATTTAAGCAAAGCAAACAAAATAAAACTAAAAGAAAAAACAAATACGCTCCAAGAACAACACAACAGTGCATGAAACAATAAAAACGAAGTGTCTAGAAAGACCTGAGATTTTTATTGATGAAGAAGGGGATGCATTAGGAATCCCCAAGCTTTGACGCTTGTACTTCTTAAATATTTCTTGGGGTGACATGGGTGGCATCCACAAGCTTGAGCTTTTGTCCATTCTTCATCTCATTACATCATTCTTTCCCTACACCTGAAAATTTCCTTCATACAAAACTTCACACAATCTTCATTATCAACATTAGTGCATTCAAAAGATAATAAACCTTTGGGGTTTAGTTTTAAAACAAAAAAACTTTCATTCAAAACACAAGCTACTGTAGCAATTCCCTCAAAAATCTCAATTCACCAAAAAGAACCCAAAAAGAAATCAAAAAAGAGGCAAATGCAAATGATGGTAGAAATCTGTCAAAACAGACCAGAAGGTGAAAACCGATTTTTTCGAACGCCTTCTGTTGCTTAAATCGAAATGTGTTAAACTAACGAAATTTAGCTAACAACCTGGGGGATTTATTCAGAAAATTACAGTTTAATCCGACTTACAGAGATTTTTCATGAATTTGTACAGTGAAGCACAAAAATCTATTTCGGGGCAGCACTTCCCCAAATCTTACTTCCCTCTCATTAGAGGTTATTATTGGCACACAAAATTCAAAATAAAAAGGATAAGGAGAGGTTATTACAGAAGTAATAACTTCCAAGACTCAAGAAAACTATTGGGTTATCTCCCAAGAAGTACTTTTCTTTAACGCCTTTAAGTTAGGCATGATAGTTTGAGAAGATGCTCACATAAGAAATATGAATTGAAGTAAAAGAGAGCATCAAGAAGCAAATTCAAAGAACATTTAAGTCTAACCCAATTCCTATGCATAGGAATCTTGTAAAGAAACAAGTCATGAAAGCACAAAGCAATAAGCATAGTAAAGCAAAACAAGTGCAACTTCGAAAATTTCAACATAAAGAGGGGAAATTTAATATTGTTGAGATACATAAAACCATGTTTTCCTCTCTCATAATAACTTTCAGTAGCATCATGAATAAAATTAACAATATAACTATCACATAAAACATTCTTATCATGAGCCACTTGTATAAAATAATTATTACTCTCCCTATAAGCATAGTCATTCTTATTAATTGTAGTGGGAGCAAATTCAACAAAATAGCTATCAATATTATTCTCATCACCATAATCATAAAATATAGGAGGCATATTGTCATAACTAATTTTCTCCTCAATAGTAGGTGGACTGAAAATATCATATTCATCATTGTAATCATCATATATTGGAAGCATAGTATCATCAAAGTAAATTTTCTCCTTCGTGCTTCGGGGACTAAAAATATCATGCTCATCAAAACCATCTTCCCCAAGCTAAGACTTTTCCATAGCATTAGCAATAATGGTGTTCAAAGAATTCATACTAATAACATTGCTATTAGCATGTAAATAAAGTTCTGTAGGTTTTTGAATTTTCTCTTGAAACACTTCATGTTCTACCTTAGGAAAAATACTAAAAAGCTCTCTAATTTTGTTGTTGTTTTCCATTAAGCCTAACTAGTGAAAATAAAAAACTGAAAACAAAAAGATATAATTGCAGAATCTAAAGGAAATAACTTCGAGCACTCACACACCATTGATACATTGCAAATGTATCTATAATTTTTGATGTTCCATGCTTGGTTTTATCCACTTTCTTGTGTTTTGTTCCAACTTTGGAGTACTTTTATTATGATTTCTTGGAGTAACCTATTAACAAGAGCCACAGTGCCTGCTGCCTGTTTTCTGTTGTTTTTGATTCCAGAAAAGTCAGAAAATGAATATTCTCGGAATTGGACGGGACAAAAGCCAAAGTGCCTATTTTTCCGGAAGGGATCAAGTGCCAGAATACGATACGGAGAAGGGCTGGGGGCCGGCCACACCACCTGGCCGCGCGGCCAGGCCTGGCCCGCGCCAGGGGGTGGTCTGGCCGACCCCAGCACCCCCTCGGCCCCTCCTTCCGCCTATAAGTTGCCCTCGGGACAAAAACCCTAAGTACCCGATCAAAAATCTACGAAAGAGTCTGTAGCCGCCGTCATCTCCATCCCTAGATCGGGAGGGATCTGAAGCTCTTCCCGACACCATGTCGGAGAGGGGAATTCACCCTGGAGGCCTTCTTCATCACCATGCCAGCCTCCTGTGTGATGCGTGAGTAGTTCATCCTTGGACTATGGATCCATGTAGTAGCTAGATGGCTAGTTTCTCCTCCTTTGTGCTTTCATGTTTAGATCTTGTGAGCTCCGTTCATGATCAAGATCATCTATTTGTAATTCATACATGTTGTGTTTGCGGGGATCCGATGGATATTGAGATGCTATTTCAGATTGATTATTGATTCTATCATGTCTTTGTTATTTGAGATCTTGCATGCTTTCCGTTTTTAGTAGCTATCTTGGCCAAGTAGATGCTAGCAACTCCAAGAGTTAGTATTTATGCTCGATAGTGGGTTCATGCCTCTGGTAATCTGGGGAAGTGACAGAAATCTCTAAGGTACTAGATGTGTTGTTGCTACTAGGGAGAAAACAACAATCCTTTGTTCATAGAACAATCGTATTGTTTACCTTAAACTCAGTTCGTAAAGCAATAATCTGTTGCTTGCAACTTAATACTGGAGGGGGTTCGGATGATAACCTAAAGGTGGATTATTAGTCATAGATGCAGTTGGATGGCGGTCTATGTATTATGTTGTATTGCCCAATCAAGTCTCAAAGGAGTCAAGATGATTAGTATATGCATGTATTGCTTTCTCGGTGTTTGTCAATTGCCCCGCTGTAATTTGTTCACCCAGCATGTTATCTATCTAAGGAGAGCCACCTCTAGTGAACTATGGATCCCGGTCCTTTACTTTACATACAATCTACAAACTGTTTACTGCTTTGTGTTTACTTTCTGCAAACTTTTACTTCTTTCCATTCGATACGCTTGATCCTTTGTTTTCCGCAAAACACGGTGAGATTGACAACCTCATCGCAAGTTGGGGACAAAGTTCTGTGGTTGTGTTGTGCAGGTCTCCATGTTGCTACTAGCACCGGTAGTGCGCCCTGCCAAAGCTCAGCTAGTAACACCTTTGAGGTGTTTCCTTGATCCTAGTGGTTCGATTAAACCTTGGTTTCATAACTGAGGGAAAATTGCTGCTGTGCTCATCATACCTTCCTCTTGGGGTTCCCAAAGAGCTCTACATCAACACCATGCACCAAGCACTTTTTTGGGCGCCGTGTATTGAGCCATCAACCAGCTACAGTACTAGAAGATAGCTTAGTAGCCAGAGGATGTGAGTACCTTTTACCTTACCTCCTCGGCAACGGTGCCAGAAAATAGCTTGATGTCTACGCACTTCTATTCTTGTAGACAGTTGTTGGGCCTCCAATTTCATAGGTTTATAGAATAGCAGCAAGTTTCCCTTTAGTGGATCACCCAAGGTTTATCGAACTTAGGGAGGAAGTGGTCAAAGGTATCCCTCTCAATCAACCCTGCAATCAAGATACAAGAAGTCTCTTGTGTCCCCAACACACCCAATACACTTGTCAGGGTACCTCAAAGTCCGCCTTCCCCATCTAGATAACCCCACATTGTCGCCTTGAGCGCTAGATGGTTCCAACAAACACCACAATTTCATAGAGACATCCAACTCCAAATATAACTCATAACAAGTATTTATGTAATCTTAGCCAAAGTGCCACATGGTGTGCACACTGTCAACTTCACACACATGGGGATAAGTAGAGATTCATTAAAGCACTTGAGTAGCAGAATAGATCTATAGATTACAAAGCTCATGATCTCAATAAGATCACGCATAGAGAGAGAGAGATGAACACATAGCTACCAGTAGAGCCCTTAGCCTCAAGGAAGAACTACTCCCTCATCATCAGGGGAATCAACAACGGTGATGGACATGGTGATGCGATGGAGATGGTCCGGGGGGCACTTCCCTATCTCGGCAGGGTGCTGGAACACAGACTTTCTGTCCCCCAAATCTCCCCTTCGGTGGCAGCGGCACTGTGGAGGTTTTCGTGGCTTTCTCCTGGATTATTTAGGGTTTCTACATCGGAGGCTTCTTATAGGCGAAAGGGAAGGCCGAGGGGGTGCCCGAGGCGGCTGCACCCCCCCCCCCCCAGGCGCGGGCCAGGCCAGGCCGCGCGGCAAGGGTGTGTGGCCCCCTCGAGGCCCTTCTCCGTCTTTGCTTCATGTTTCGGTGTTCCCCTTGGTGAAATATTGATTTTGGCTTTTGTCCTGTCCAATTCCGAGAATATTCATTTTCTGGCTTTTCTGGAACCAAAAACAGCAGAAAACAGGCAACTGGCACTGTGGCATCTTGTTAATAGGTTAGTCCCAGAAAAATATGTAAAAACACTCCAAAGTATGGACAAAACATAAGAAAGTAGATATAAAACAAGCATGGAACATCAAAAATTATAGATACGTTTGCAACGTATCAACGACCCCACCATCCTGATGAAGCCAACCGCCGGGGGCTCCACTTTCGAGGCAACCACGCACACCCGCACCGTCGAGCTCGTCCCAGGCGACTCCAGCTAGATGGTCACCATAGGAACATGAGTCCCGCATAGGAAAGCACGCTCATCGGACTCCTGCGTGATAATCGCGACATCTTTGCATGGAAACCATTCGACATGCCTGGTGTCCCGAGGGAACTCGCTGAGCACAAACTTAACGCTGACCCCAAAGTGCGACCGGTGAAGCAGTCGTTGCGGCCCTTCAATGAAGAGCGCCGCCGAGCAATCATCGAAGAAGTACAGCGTCTACTCGTCGTAGGCTTCATGCGGCCCACCAACCTCAACAACGCCTGCCCAAAGGAGGAGTTCATCCTACCGCGCATTGCCTAGATCATCGACTCAACCACAGGATCGGAGTCACTGGGCTTCCTCGACGTGTACTCTGGTTACAACCAGATCAAAATGGTGGTCGAGGACGAGGAGAAAACAGCGTTCATCACGCCATTTGGCGCCTTCTGCTATACTGCCATGATGTTTGGCCTCAAGAACGCCGGTGCGACCTACCAAAGGTGCATGCAAGAGTGCCTTGCAAGCCAAACTGGCCGCAACATCCACGTCTACATCGACGACGTGGTGGTAAAATCCACCCGCCAGAGCGAACTGCTCGCCGATCTGGCCGAGACCTTCGCGAATCTGTGGAGGTACAAGATCAAGCTCAATCCAGGAAAGTGCACCTTCGGTGTGCCCACCGGACAGATCCTGGGGTACGTGGTCTCAAAACGAGGCATCAAGGCAAACCCCACCAAGATCGACACCATCGTGTGGCTCGGAAACCCGAGTGCCTACACGACATCCAGAAGCTGGCCAGGCAAGTCGTGGCTCTCAGTCGCTTCATTCCCTGGCTCGGTGAGAAGGCGATGCCTCCCTACCACCTGATGCGCAAGAACGCCATGTTCCAATGGAACGAAGAAGCAGACAACACTCTCAAGGTGCTCAAGGAAGTGATGCTCGCGGCACCGCTGCTCGCCGCCCCAATCAACAAAGAGCCAATGTTCGTCTACGTCGCGGCCTCCACTCAAGTCGTTAGCACCGTGATGGTCGTCAAGCGGGCAGAAGAAGGCAAGGAGCGCCCCGTCTACTACATCAGCGAGGTCCTAACGGATTCAAGGCAGTGTTACCCGCAGTACCAGAAACTGGTGTACGCGATCTTTAGAGCCCAGCAGCGACTCCCCCATTATTTCCAGGAGCACCCCATCGCGGTAGTCTCCTCTGTGCCGCTGCAAGACATCATCTGCAATCGCGGGGCGACTAGGCGAGTCGCTAAGTGGGTCATCGAAATCGGTGTCCACAACATCAAGTATGAGCCATGCAAAGCGATCAAATCGCAGGCCTTGGCCGATTTCCTTGTCGACTGGGAAGAAGCACAACAGCCGGAGAAGCTACCCTATCTCCATTACTAGTCGCTCCACTTCGACGGATCCAAGAATGCGGATGGCTCATACTGACCTCCCCCAAAGGCGACAAGCTCCGCTACGTGCTCCACCTCGACTTCAAGCCCTGCACCAACAACATAGCCAAGTACGAGGCCCTCCTTCACGTCATGCGGGCCACTAAGGAGATGAATGTCAATCGCCTACGGTGCTACGGAGACTCCGACCTAGTCGCCGGCCAAGTCGCTGGGACCTGTGACGCCGTCTCCCCCAACATGATAGCGTACCGCCAAGCAGTGGACCAGCTGGGAGGTCGCTTCACCGGATACTCCATCGAGTGGATCGACAGGGGCAAGAATGAGGACGCCGACGCTCTCTCCCGCATCGGATCGGCCTGCCAAACGCCACCCGCGGGCTTCTTCCTCGACATCATCCACAGGCCTTCGGTCTCCTCGCCCAAGGAGATCGACATCGGGATACCTCTGCAGCCCGAGCCCGCCCTAGTCGCCATGGTCATAGAGCCTAGTGACTGGACCGCACCATACGTCACCTTCCTCGAGCACAAGGTCCTGCCCAACGACGAACAGAAGCACGAATGATCGTGCGCCGCTACAAATCCTTCGTCATCATCAACGGTGAGCTCCATAAACGCATCATGACTGGCGTATTCCAGCGCTGCATACAACCAGAAGAAGGATGCAAGATCCTCCAAGACATCCACGCCAGTGACTGCGGCCATCACGCCGGCGCTAGATCGCTAGTCGCCAAGGACATGCGACATGGCTTCAGCTGGCTCACCGCGCACGTCGACGCCATCGACATCGTCCAACGGTGCGTCGGGTTCTATAAGTACGCCAACCAGACGCACATCCCTGGTTCGTCACTCAAGACCATCCCCATCACCTGGCCATTCGCCGTATGGCGCATGGACATGGTCGGCCCATTCAAGAAGGCCCCATATGGCTTCACCCACCTCCTAGTCGCAGTCGACAAGTTCACCAAGTGGGTCAAAGACAAGCCGATCAAGAAGTGTGATGGCAAGACCGCCACCAAGTTCCTCCGCGAGCTCATATATAGTTACGGCTACCCGCACATCATCATAACGGATAACAGCACCAACTTCACCAAAGGTGCCATGGCGGAGTTCTGTGAAGAGCACGGCATACGGCTCGACCTCGCCTCAGTCGCCCACCCAGAGTCGAATGACCAAGCAGAGCGCGCCAACCAAAGCATCCTCCATGGACTCAAGCCGTGACTTCAGGTTCCCCTTGAGCGAACCCCCGGATGCTAGGTCGAAGAGCTCCGCTCAATATATGGGGCATCTTCACCTCTATCAACCATTCCACGGGGTTCACACCCTTCTTCATGGTGTACGATGTTGAAGCCGTCATGCCAACCGACCTGGAACATGACTCGCATCGGGTCTTCAATTATGTGGAGGCGGAAAATGAGGTCGCCCGCCAAGACGGGGTCAACCAGCTCGACAAAGCACGCGATCTAGCTCGCTCCCGCACCGCAATTTACCAGCAGGGACTCCGCCACTACCACAGCCGCCGAGTCCGGACCCGCACCTTCCAGGAAGGCGACCTGGTCCTACGACTGGTCCAGGACAATAAGGGCATGCACAAGGTTTCTCCCCCTTGGGAGGGGCCATTCGCCATAGGACGAGTCCTCGGGAACGACGCTTACTACCTGGTCGATGTAAGAGGCAATGGCCAGCTAGAAGTTGGGAGGCCATGGAATGTAAACCTCCTCCGAAAGTTCTATACATAGAACTAAAATGTGTACTCATCTGCTATATAATAAAAATTCGGATCGCACAAATTGTGTCTACTCGCTATATTCTTGTGCCAATCGCACTCGTACACTAAGAAATACGCTACCCACGGAAGTCAACCCTTGGTCGAGCGACCGGCATGGCTCAGTAGTGCGGCCCAAGGGTACCGAATACATTCAGGCCGTGCGTCGTCCACGAACATGCCACCCCGGAGCCACCATTGGAGTCGCCTCGCTTGACTGGCCCGCCGGGCCAAGACAACCGATAACGCTTCTCACAACGACCCGTCCTCCCCATCCTCGTGCAAAGCGACTCGAACGGTTAAGTACCATGCACGGGGACTTGTCCATA
Source organism: Avena sativa (assembly GCA_916181665.1). NCBI lineage: Eukaryota > Viridiplantae > Streptophyta > Magnoliopsida > Poales > Poaceae > Avena > Avena sativa. Next base: position 173,958,572 of record OV702290.1, on the reverse strand, counting down.
ATAAAACCCCACGTGGCTCGAGAACACACCAAGTAAGAGAGCTTGCCCCGGACTCGCCACGCGACTGTCTCTCCGAGCCAGGCGGACAGACGCGTTACAAACAACGCACCAGGTCTTCACCTAACTTGGGCATGCGACTAGAACGGCTAAGTACCACGCTCGGGGACTCGCCTAAACCAACCCTTCTCGCGTCCAGGAAAATAGCTAAGTATAGCGCTCCCTTGGGGTCGCCAAGCGACTGGCTCCATGAGCCATGTCAAATCGATTCCAACCAAATTAAAAACTCAATATAATCAAACTAACATACATACGAGGTAAACCCCAATAAAGGGTCGACGGGCTCGAGGACTCGCACAACCAAAAAATCAACATAGAACAGACATCACCATGAACTGCGAGTCGATTGACTCCTTTTACTTCAGCAAAAATATATATTGTTTACATTACAAAAGCGGCTAGTCGCCATAACATAGAAAATCCCCTCAGGGTAGTAACTCATTTTGCAGGCTCCGATGAAGAGGCACCGCCATCACCCTTGACCCGGACGTATGGCTCCTAAGGGTTCGTCGGGTACGTCGTAAACGACTTCGTCAACGACGACCGGAAGGGTTGCTCTGACTTCAGGTAACGGTGCTCCGGCTCGGAGTCTCTCAGTGCCACCACCGTTTCCTGGTATGGGATCAAGTCCCCCATTGCCAATACCCGCTCTGCGAACGGAGCAGCCTTAGCGGTCAACCTCAAAACCTCCGAGATCACCACTGAGCCAGTCGCCGAAGGATAACCACTAGTGAAATCGGTGAGGTCGAAGTCATCGGGAAAGTGAGCGAGCCCAAGGCTCAGCATTGTGGTGGCCCCACGTCTGAAGGCTAATCGCGCCATCCACTCAACGATGGCGGGCGCCTCTTACAGATTTCGTCAAACCTCAGTCAACCCCCCAGGAATAACCTCGGTGGGGGAGATCCCTTGAAGCACAGCCTGGACACGCAGCGCAGAGGTGGTGGCCGTGTTCACCACCGTCATCATGCACTACGAGGCGTCAAAGGTTTGCACCACCGGGTCGCTTTGACCTATCAAGGCTGCAATGTCAGAAATTCAATATCATTAAGGACTAGTGGACTCACCCACTCGGGGACTCGCTGCATACCAAAAAGAAAGACCAGACACTCACCAAGAAGCTTGCGGCAGTTCTCTGTCACATGTTTCTCAAGCGCCCCAAGGTCGTTATGCAACCCAAGGATCACTGAGTCGGAGGCCATCCGCTCCTCCTCCACCGCGGTGACTGCAGCTTTGGCCCTCTCCTCAGAAGAGATCATCGATGCCTTCGCCGCCTCCAGCTCGTTCTGTTGGGGATATACTTTCTGGGTATCCTCACTGTGCCTCACTGACCAGGGTGGCCTACTTCGGGTTAGAGCTTTGCTTCACAGGTGGCCCAGTCAGGGAGAAGAGACGGACTCCAGTCCGGCTACGGGAAGGCCCAGAAGACTTACCGACATAGGCCTATAGTGTTACTTGTATTTCAAGATGTACTCCGTAACCGACTCTTAGTCGTAGCCGGATAGGTCTCTCCTGTAAACCCTAGGCCGGATATCTATATAAGCCGACCTAGGACAAGACTTTTGGGCACCACACAATAGTCTACAATCTCAACTCCCACAGGCAAAACCCTTGTAACCCATATTCTGGCTCTGCCATATTATTGGATTGCTAGCAGGAGTAGGATCCGTCCGAAGCCAGGGGATTCGAACCTGGGTAAACTTGTGTGCTCACCGTCCTGGAATACCGTATGTCTCACACCCCTCTCTTCCGCACGCCTCGAGGACCCCCTCATGGCGTACTTTTCATCAATCCGACAAAAGTTGGCACCCACTGTGGGACAAGTGAGCTTTGGATCTGCGTTCCGAGCAAAATCTGCAAGAATCGGAATTGGCAAGACAATCACCGTCAGTCGCGTCATCTACGCCAACGATGTCCCTCTCATCGTTCTCAACGAGACCTGGATTCCGGCTAGGGAAGTCGTGACTGCCTACACCATCATGTATTTTGGTGAGATCGATGTTCACATCGGTTTCGCTAAACCTACCCCACCCACCCTAGCGGTGATGATAGAGTCAGAAGAAGCTTCTGGGTCCACTTTGTCCGTGGAGGCGAAAGAGTTCTGGATCCCGAAAAACACCAATCCCACCTAGCTCGCACCCAACACAGAGATAGTGGAGAAAGCTGAGCCTAAAGCAGATCTTATGGTGAACATCGGATCTGTAGTGGATCTCCCTAGCAAGGTTGAATCCCAGATCGATCTTCCCGTCAAGGTCAAAATTCAGGAGCAGCAAGATAACAACTCTGGTTTCGGCTCTTCCAACACCGGAATAGACCAACCTTTCTTGAGGTATATGTTGAGGCGCATAATGTTGCAAGGTGCAAGCGTGGATGAGGTTCTCGAGACCATCAGGTGTGTCGAGGAAGCCCAGGAGGAAAGACGCAACTACCTCAGGACGCACGCATCGCACTTTGTCGGATATGTTGGATTCGGATCCGGCTCTGCCGATGCTAGAGACAACAAGGACTCGGTGCTGGAGGCGATCGGAACAAACACCGACTTACCGGCATCTTCGGATGATTCAATGACGTCGATGGATTTCCAAAAGTTTTCCGCGGAGTATGAAGAGGAGTATAACTCCAAAACTATAGAAGAAGGACAAGCCATGGATGAAGGATCTGGGGAAAACTCTCCCAAAGCGCATGATGATATGGATCTCGGAGCTAATCCCGACTTCCATATGTCCGAAAGTACTGATCAGAGCTTGACTCCAGGAAACAGACACAAAGCCGTCTTTTCTACCAGCGCTGCCAAGAAGGCAAAGAATAAGAAGAACAACAAGACCCCGGCAAAAGATCCTCCGGTTGAGGAAGTGGTTGCCGAAGATTATGAGGACGACTCAGATGGAGCTCTAATCCCAGACGAGCCAAAGGAAACTTTGGTTGATGGATACGTGATTACCGCTGGTGCTCGTAAACTCATCGAAGATGCATTAACTACACCAATCCCTACTGCTGTAGAACTTACACTTGCTGAATTGGAAGAAAGGTCCCAAGCCCTAGAAGCACGTCGTCAAGTACTCCTTTATGAAGCGAACAACATCAAGGAAGAGAAGAAGCGCATTGTGTCTGCTCTACGCAGGCTAAACAAATTCTGGAGGTCCACAAGATCCTCTTTCAGGAAGATCCAGGAGCACCTCGGCTCGACAGCAAGGGAGGTCTGGTGTATTCAACACTAGTGGAAAATACTGCTGCAGCTCGAGATATCCTGGCAAACAATCCAAACCCAGATCAAATCCGGTTGGGTGTAAAGCTGCTTACCAAGGGTTTGGAGCAACAAAAGGTCGCGAAGTCCGGGAGCGGAAAACTGGTCTCTCAATACGACCAATGTTGCACGGATCCGGCCTGGGATGACATAAGACCCCAACGGGACCCAGAACAACATCACGTTCCAACCGTCGGGAAGATAACTATTCAAGAACCGGATCTTCGGCACAACGGGATAGAACCACACGTAACTGGAGCAATGTTGCTCCAGCCGCGGAGCGAGACACAGTTGCAGCACTAGTTCTGAGACACCCTCCCCGGCGAGAGTCGAACAATCGTAGGGAAGACGAAAAAGAGCAATGTCGACAGGAGGACCGACAAAGGATGCCACCTCCTAGACATACAAGCCGTCTGGCTTTACCTCATCGCAACGGGGGAAATGACGGATGAAGGAACGACGGACACTGTGCCGAGTCAAGCCGGCAGGGGGCTCGTCGTATTCAAGACCCTCCCCGGAACCGGAATAATGACGCTCCAGATGGAGGCTGGCGATCAGTTAAAAACAATCCACCTGCACCACCCTCCCCACCAAGTAGCCATCACAGCGGCCCTCGAGGAGTCCAAGGAGGGCGTCATGGCGGAGGAGGTGGTGGCAGAAGCAGAAGTCCGGCTCCAAGGCACCGTAGCCACAGTGAACAACCAAGACGGCATTCTGTATCACCAAATGACGCAAGACACCAGATCAACTCTAACATAGAGGCGTGGCGCTACGAGAACAATGATATTTATGTGGGTCCAAAATGCTTTGGACCACGCATTTAGCAAACACATTTCCTGGAAGGATTTGTTATCTCAAGGCACATCCAAGCCTATGATGGTGTGGCCTAGCCAGATACTTGGCTTCAGGATTTTTTCCAGGCTTGCTGCATCGCCAAAGGCAGAAATAGCTTGGTCACGACCCGGTATCTCCCACTTATGCTGAGGAAGACGGCACGATCATGTCTTAATGAACTTACAGAGAACACCATCTAGAAATGGTATGACATGCAAAGTGCATTCTTTCAGAATTTCGAAGGCACATATCGAAGGCCCTATACGGTAGGAGACCTACAACATTGCACCCAGAAAGCCGGAGAAACTTGCCGAGAATACCTTGGACGAGGGATCGACACCAAGAACTCTTGTGAGGGAGTAAACGATCAAACTACGATTGAATCTTTCATTGCAGGACTCCCAATTGGTTTACTACGGCAACGCTTGAAGTGCGACAAGGTCACTGATTTGGGAGAGATGATAGAAATAGCAAGCAAGTATGCAGACACCAACTACGATGTAGAAGGACTATTGAACGTCCTGGCTGTACCACAGTCGGCAAAACTGCCAAAGCAACAGCTCAGAAGCACAAGAATACCTCGGAAGAAAAGCCCAACGCGGAAACAATGGTTTTCACTTCTACTTTTGGGTTTTGAGGACGAGGAGGGCGCGGCGGCGGCGGCCGTGGACACGGTCGTGGGACGTCAAGGGTCCAAGGTAGAGGAGACCAGCAACCTAGGAAAACCTACTCTTGGGCCGACATTGCCAACAATCCGTGTGTGCATCACTTAGATTCCAATGGGGGCTTGTCCCACACAAAAGCCGAGTGTCGTTTCAACGACGACATCAAAAAATACGATTCCACTGGCTACAGGGCTAAGCGGAAGAAGGGAAAGAAGAATCCCAAAAAAGAAAAAGAGACCAAGGAAGATTCCAACATGGAGGAAGCAGAGCCTTCAAATCCCAAGTCGGATGGAGAAGAACTTCCCAAATAAGAAAGACACTTATTTCACTTTCCTTGGGTCTCAACTAGCTAAGGTCAAGAAAGCAGTCTTGAATGAGCTCAACGCAACTGTTCCAGTTGTCCCTCAATTCTTGGACTGGTAAGAATTGACAATCACCTTTGACCGCGCTGATCATCCGCCTAAGTTGCATAGGCGAGGAAAATATGCCTTAGTCATCAATCCACTTATTGACGGCTATGGTTTCTCCAAGACCCTCATGGACGGCGACAGCAGCATCAACATTCTCTACGTCGAAACACTACGTCAGATGAGGATCTCGGAAACTCAGCTAAATCACAGCTCTGTGATCTTTCACGGAGTTGTCCCAGGAAGACAAGCAAATTCCCTAGGAGAGATCACTTTGGATGTTACCTTTGGAACTTCATAGAAATACTAGACGGAAGCACTATCCTTTGAAGTGGTCCCATTCAAGAGTGCATACCACGCTATATTCGGAAGGCCGGCTTACTGGGCTTTCATGGCTCGTCCATGTTATATTTATAATATGATGAAAATTCTAGGTCCCAATGGCGTGATCACCATCATGGGAGACCCGAAGAAAGCGCGAGAGTGTGAGGACTGAAATGCCGCCTTTGCCGAAGCTGTTCTGCACACCCAGGAGTACCAGGAGATCAAGAAGACCATCGACCCATCCGAGATGCCCGCGACAATGAAGGAGGTTACAAAGCCGACTCTGGAGTTCAAGGCATCAGAAGAGACCAAGACGACGCCGTTGAAGAATGATGACCCCTCCAAGGTGACCTAGATAGGTGTAGGTTTAGATAGCACATAGGAAAGCGCGCTCGTCAAGTTCCTCCAAGCAAATCAAGATATCTTCGCATGGCAGCCATCTAACATGACCGGAGTACCTAGAGAACTTGCTGAGCACTCTCTAAATGTACACCCAAATGCTAAACCTGTCAAACAGTCCCTATGATGTTTCGGCGATGAAAAGCTAAAAGCAATAGCTAAGGAACTAGCCCGGCTCGAGTTAGTCGGATGCATAAAGAGGTCATCCACACTAAGTGGTCGACAAATCCTATAATGGTCCCTAAAAAGGACACCACTGATTTAAGGATGTGTGTTGATTATACCGCCTTGAACAATGCTTGTCCCAAAGATCTGTTCACTCTGCCTAGAATTGATCAAGTTATCGATTCTACGGCAGGCTCAGAACTCCTATGTTTTCTCGACGCATATTTCGGTTATCACCAAATTCGGATGAAGGAATCAGACAAAGTCAAAACTTCATTCATAACCCCCTTCGGAACTTCTGTTTCGTTATGATGCCTTTTGGGCTCAAGAACGCGGGAGCTACGTACCAGTGCACTATGCAGCGTTGCCTCCACGATGAAATCGGATGCAATGTACATGCATATGTGGACGACATAGCGGTGATGTCCAAAAAGAAGGAAACTTTAATTTCTGACTTGGAGGAAACATTCACCAATCTACGCAAATACAACATAATGCTTAATTCAAAGAAGTGCTTCTTTGGAATACCAGCCGGAAAATTGTTAGGTTTCATGATATCGCAAAGAGGCATAGAGGTGAAACGTGACAAAATCAAGGCCATACTCAATATTTCCAGGACAACTGGCCTGCAGGACGTTCAAAGACTAACTGGTTGCATTGCTGCAGTTAGTCGGTTTGTAAGCCGGCTCGGCGAAAGAGCCACACCACTCTACAGGCTCCTGAAAAAGCCCAAAAAGTTTGTTTGGACTGATGAAGCTCAAGCTGCACTACAAGACCTGAAAGCAGTACTCTCATCCGCTCCTATCCTTACAGTGACGGAACCTCGTGAACCGATGTTGCTCTATCTCGCTGCGACAAACAGGTGTCGTCATGGTAGTGGAAAGACTAGAGGAAAAACAGGAACACCTGGTGCAACGTCCGACTTACTACCTCAGCAAAGTCCTAACTGAATCAAAACAGCGGTATCCGCACTATCAAAAGCTGGCTTATGGTATGTTCTTCACATCCCGGAACCTACAACATTACTTTCAGGAGCATCCAGTTACCGTGGTGAGCACAGCTCCCATGAGGGACATAATTAACAATAGTGACGCTACTGGACGTGTAACAGAATGGGGAAAAGAGTCTCAGCTTTTGAATTGAGTACAGACCTCGTATAGCAATCAAATCCCAAATCCTTGCTGACTTTGTCGCTCATTGGACAAAGACAACGGAAAATATGACCCTCCTAGAGTCGGAATACTGGACCTTGCATTTTGATGGGTCTAAAGCGCTCGGGGGCTCGAGGGCTGGCGTAGTGCTCAAATCACCCCAAGGAGATAAACTTTTCTATGTGTTGCAGATCGACTTCATGGCAACAAACAACATTGCCGAATATGAAGCACTATTGCATGGAATCCGGATTGCTAAGGATATCGGCATCTGACGATTAATGTGTTATGGAGATTCAGATCTTGTTGCTCAACAAGTGTCGGATATCTGTAATGCAAATAAACACATGGCGGCATATACGGCTATCGTGGATGAACTAGCTAAATCGTTTGAAGGGTTTGAAGTTCAAAACATCCCTCGAATAGAAAACGAGGAAGCAGATGCACTATCTCAGATAGGTTCTGCACAGAAAAAGGTCCCGAATGGCGCTTTTTTGGAGCACCCTAAAGTTCCCTCTATCACAGGAGTTGATGAGGAGTATCCGACCAAATCCGACTGACCTTTAGTAGCAGTTCTGGCTGTAATTCCCAGCTGGACTCAACCCTACCTTGATTTCTTGGTAGAGGGAAAATTACCCGAAGACGAGGTTCTAAGCCGGCAGATCGTCCGACAAGCAAAAAACCTATACTATAATAAGTGGTGAGCTCTATAAGCGGAGTGTGTCTAGGGGTTTTCAGTGTTGTGTATCTCCGGAAGAAGGAGTAGAAATCCTAAGGGAAAATCACGAAGGCGAATGCGGTCATCACGCTGCAACCAAATCTTTAGTGGCAAAACCTTTCAAAGACGGATTTTTCTGGCTTACAGCCAAGGCAGATGCCGAACGGCTGGTCAAGATATGCAAAGGCTGCCAAAAGTATGCCAAACAAGCTCGTGTTCCGGCTGATCAGCTGCGAACAATACCTATAACATGACCCTTCGCGGTTTGGGGGATTGACATGGTAGGACCATTTAAAAGGGCTCCAAGTGGATTTACTCACCTCTTAGTGAGGTGGATAAGTACACAAAATGGATTGAGGCTAAACCCGTCACAAGTTGTGATGGAGCAATAGCCAGAAGATTTGTCAAGGATGTTATAATCCGATACGGTTATCCGCATAGTATTATCACTAACAACGGGAGCAATTTTTCTATGAGAGAACTTGCCAAATTATGTGATGAACAAAATATCCGGCTTGACATTGCGTCAGTCGTACATCCACAAGCTAATGGATAAGTTGAAAGAGAAAATGGTTTAATCCTACAAGGCCTCAAACCAAGGCTCGAAGCACCACTTCGTCGTGCTGCGGGGGCTTGGGCAGATGAGTTACCGTGATGCGGGAATTTTCCGAGTAGTGAATTGTTGGTACTGGAAGCCGGCTTTGTTTCCGAGTTTAAACTAGTTTAGCAATTGAGCTCCGTTGCTCGACAAAGTTTTCGGCAGAAGGTTGGCCGGCTCACGAAAGGGATGAGGCGGAAAGCTAGACAAGCGATAAGTATAGACAAAACAAAAATGCTTATGTAAAAATTTCAGACAAGTCAAAAGTGATAAATAGAAGCATCAAATCTTAGCACTAGCAAAATATTATACTACTTATTACAATCCGATTGTTTCAGAATAACACATTGTTTTTTCTGATGCTCTATGATCCTGGAGGAGATATAGGAGTTGCCAGCTCACTGGAGACATCGCCCTCGCCTTGATATCTTTCCAAGACATGCAAATTGGATACGGTTTGCTTGTCGTCGGAGACGTCGGCTGTTTCTTCGGCAGGCGGAGGAGGCGTTTCCACGCGAGTGAAGAAAGGAGTGTCGTAGCTGGTCAGATCAGCTACATGACATCCATAACCGGCGCAGGAGTCCATGATGGCCTTGATATCTTGCTCCTGTCCGTCTTCATCCATAGTTGAATAATCCCTAGTTACTTGCCAGATCTCCATGCTTCCATGGTGGCTCATAACCATGGTAAGGGCATTTTGTGCTACCGTCCGAGCATAGGACATGTTCCAATCTTGGATGAGCTGGGGAATCTCCTTTGCCTTATCTCGCACCTCAAAGGTTGACATTGTATTCATGTCTGAAACTTTGAGAACTTTGCCAATATCCTCCAATGACTGGCAGAAATTGTGAAGAAAAACATCGACTTCTGCAAGCCGGCTGGTGCGAGACTCGGTGGAGGAAGAATCCAGTAAGTTCAAAGGAGCTGCATATACAAAAGCAAAGTCATAAATATATCCGGATTCTTATGAATCAAAAAGAGCTAAAAGTCAGAGATAGGAAATTTACCGAAGATGGAATCATCAACTTTGGTCTTCTCCGCTCGAAGACTCTGGAGTTCATCTTGGAGAGCTTGAGTGATGTCCTTTGCTCTAAACAACTCATTATTGAGATCCGAGATTTCTAGATCCTGGATCATGATCTTCCGACCACGTTCTTCGGTGGCCATGGAGGAGGATTCGAGAATGCTAGCAATGCTGCACTTGTGATCCGCCTTAAGCTTATTCAGCTCCCGTCGTAAGTCGATGTTCTCCACCTCCAGGGTCTTGAAGTTCTTAGCTCTTCAATCATTTTACATGATTGTTTGACCAGTTCTATAAACAATAGACAATAGTTGAATAGGAAATTCGACTATGAAAGAAAAATAGCAAGATTAAGGACTGAAATGATTACCTTCAGCCTCATCCTTTGATATCTTCAATTGAGAATTTTCAAGACGGAGAGCTTCGATCTCTCTCCGCTTATTGCAAATATTCTTCAATAATTCCTGGTTATAAGCATTAACTTTCTGTAAGTCAGAATAATACCCAGAGTCAGAAGTCTACTAAAGACTCGGCCTAATATTTTACCTAATATTAGCACGAGCCTTGGGGGCTACAATAGTTCGTTCTTTGGCATCCTATGAAAGCATAAATCTGGATTGTCTATCCAACTTCATGCTTGGGGGCTAGAGGATATGATATGAAATAAGGTAAAAAAGTGAGTCAGAATTTTGACTTACATGTTGTTCATGAGTAAGCCTACTTAGGCTCATGTTCACCTCAGTTGTAACCTTCTCGGCGAGGGTCAGCAGGATTACTGGCGGTGGTGGAGCCATGCCGACCTTCAGCTTCTCGTTGCAAAGATGAACTTGATCAAGAAGCTTGGAGTACTTGATGTCCTCGACTTCTTGCGCCTCTTCCTTGACAGTGATGTTCCGTCTCTCCAGGCATTGTTGAGCCAGCCTTTGTATCTCTTTTGCAGTTTTCCGAGTAATGCCAAGTTTGGCGATACCCGGATTGCTGAGAAGGTTATCAACAAATATCTCTACCGAGGGATCATTACCCTGTACTGGTTCACCCTTTTCAAGTGTCGAGTCACCGATGGTGACGTTGGTCTGTGATTCGAGGATCGCTGGCTCAGCATGTTGAGCCAGATCTTTCGCAATAGACGGAGATGGAGTAATCTCCGGCATTGTAGAAGGCTTTGGGGTAGGAGTCGGAGGCACTGTGGCAGGAGAAATTAAATTTAACTTTGACTGGCACAGGGGATTTGACGAGCCTACTTTCCCCTTGCCCTTGGTGAGTTGTTTAGCTCTAAGGAGGTAGTAGAACAAAGATCGTTACACTTCAAAAAGAATGAGAAATAAATTACAAAGACCTTGTGAGGAAAGTTACCTCTTCACGATGGGCACTTCCTTTGTGTCGATAGACACTGTCGGAGTCTTACGCTTACGGGTAAGTGATTCCGGTAGTGCAATCAATTCTCCATCATCTTGAGATAACTCAGGAGGATATCCCTCGATAGGAGCAAGCTCCGACTCGGGGACGTCAGCAAGCTGAAGAAAAGAAATATCTCAGTATTGCAAAAAGACACAACAATGTACATATGAACACATAATTCGAGTAATTGTTGGAGAACTTACTGGTGTCACGGGATCATCAGCCGTATGCATGTCCAAGGACAACTCTGGAATCTTCCTCTCGATCCGCTCCTTGATCAACCATTTGATTTGGGACTCGTAGTCCTTCTCTGGATAAGACTTGGAGCAGATCTGGAGAGAGTCTGTCTTGCTCTTGGTGATGGAGTGCATAAGCCAATTGCCATGATGTTGGAGAGGCTGGATCCAACGTGCTAGCCAGTAGTGGACCAAATTGGATCCTTTCATACCCTTTTTCTTCATCAAGTATTCGATCCGCCTCTTAGCAAGAAGCAGATCGTCCGTGAGGGCCGGAGCATCCGCGTCCCAGGACTCTTGGAGCGTGGCGGCGCCGTCAACAAAAGTCGGCAAAGTAGTGGCTTTGCCGGGATCTGGTTTGTCCTTATGATAAAAGAACATGGACGACCACTTTTTAACAGACTCACTAGCCTTAATCCTAGGATATACTCGCTCGCTCCTAATAGAAAAGCTAAGAGTCCCGGTGATGCATGGAACACCAACAGTAATGGAATTTCTCTGGGTATGAAAGTAATACCAGAAAAGAAGAAGACTCGGACGAATGCCGAGATACCCCTCACGCAAAGATGTATATGCACTCATTTCTAAAAGTGAGTTTGGATTGTAGAGTTGCACTCCATAGTGATCTATAACCTCAGAAAAGAAGTCTGAGGGAGGAAATCTCAAACCTCTGTCGAGGTGGGTGCCGAAGTGCACTCGCTCGTCCGTGTTGGGGTGGGGATGGTTTGTCCAAAGCCGCTCTGCCGGTTGCCGGCGTGAAGGAGGCCTTCCTTCTCGATAACGTGGAGCATGGAATCGTCGAGGGAGCAAGGGATTCAGATCCCACGAAAATTCTCCCTCTCCGTTGATGCGAAGGCCGTCGCCGTTGTCACCGCCATGCTGGAGGATGAAGCTTCAGCCATTTTGCGAGCAGCGGTGACCTAGGATGGGTGGTGCTATGAGTTTTGGGGGAGGCAGAGAAGCTTTTTCACTGGAAGCATCGAGGGGAAGGAGATGGCACTGGCACTGGTAAGGAAAAAGGAAGAGATCTAGACCCCTTATATCCCTCACCTATGCTGAGATTCGTGCAAAGATCAACAGTAACCGTACCACGTGTCATGGAAGGAGATGGGTAACATCCTCGCGAGGATTATGTCGCCTTGATATCCGTGCATGCATTAAAACGATGCCTCGGTTCCACAAAATGCGGACCCACCAACAGTCATGCTGAAAGGAATGTCTGCCAGTGATGTGACTTGACCTTGACTGATGTCAGGTTACGTCAGAGACCAAGTTCCGGCTTAAGTTTGAATTTCAGGCTGGAAACCCGAATAATGTACTCATAAGTCCGACTCACTTTGGGACTCGGATACAATCCTTTCTTTTGAAGTTTCAGGAACCCTTCAAGATTCTACAAGTCGGAGATGAATCAAGCTATACGATGGTGAAATCCGACTCTAGATCTTGGAGGCTTCTGGGGGCTGCTGTTGGGGATATACTTTCTAGGTATACTCATTTTGCCTCACTGACCAGGGTAGCCTACTTCGTCTTAGAGCTTTTCTTCACGGGCGGCCCAATCAGGGAGAAGAGACGGAGTCCAGTCTGGCTACGGGAAGGCCCAGAAGACTTACCGACACAGGCTTGTAGTGTTACTTGTAGTTCAAGATGTACCCTGTAACCGACTCTTAGTCATAGCCAGATAGGTCTCTCGTATAAACCCTAGGCCGGATATCTATATAAGCCAACCTAGGACAAGCCTTTAGGGCACCACACAATAGTCTACAATCTCAACTTGCACAGGTAAAACCCTTGTAAGCCATATTCCAGCTTTGCCGTATTATTGGATTGCTAGCAGGAGTAGGATCCGTCCAAAGCTGGCGGATTCGAACCTGGGTAAACTTGTGTGCTCACCGTCCCGAAATACCGTACGTCTCACACTCCTCTCTTCTGCACGCCTCGAGGACCCCCTCATGGAGTACTTGTCATCAATCCGATGACACCTTCACCAGCGAGTCGATTCACTCCTCTGCCATGACCAATGCCACCTTCGCAGTGTCCAGTTCAGCAGGCAGAACATACCCCTCACGGGCCTTGGCAATTGCAGCAGGGAGTCCACCTAAGAGGCAAAGGCATCACGATTCAGTTTTTCATAAGCAACAATGGCTCGAGCTCGCCAAAGGAAACACCAACTCACCAGCAGTTTCTTGGAGTTGTCGGTTGATCTCCTGCGCTGTCTGCAGGTTGCGCTCGAGGCATTCCTTCGTGGCTTGCCGGTCGGATGATTCCCTTTGCAGGCCCTGACGATAGAATAACAGTAAGAGACTGGATGACTAAAATCCTGTGTCTAGCCGCTGAAATTCAGCGACTAGACCCTCGGGGACTGGACGACTAAATTCCTAAGTGTCTAGCCGCTGAAATTCAGTGACTAGACCCTCGGGGACTGGACGACTAAAAACTCTAAGTGCCTAGCCGCTGAAATTCAGCGACTAGACACTCGGGGACTAGACATACCAGAATAGCAGCACCAAGCATGCTGTGAAGCTCGCTGGCGTTCGTCAAATGGACCACAAAAGACATGCGCCCGCGCCACTGCCCAACATCATCATCGACGATTTCCGGAATTTGCGGCGACTGAGTTTCAGCCGACGTCGATAATGCATTCGCCATAAACCGTGGAAACGATGTGGCCACCCTCACCGGGGCGCTAGTCATCGAGGCCAGCGGCTCCGCTGGCGAGGCTTTCTTGATTGGCTCCGAGTGGACGGATGCCACTTCTCTAGCACGGGAAGCAGAGACATCCTCCTCCATGTTCCCTCCTTCCGCGACATCAGGGATGCCCCCCTTCTTCTTCTTCTTCTTCGCGCCTTCACCTGGTGCATCCTCTTCGATGATCCTCCTCTTCTTGGAGGGGTCGACTTCCTCTCTAGTGTCGACCAGCGGAATTTTGGCCACCGAAGGGCAGCCAATCTTCTTGGCACCAGACCTATGAAAATTGCCACGGTTAGAAAGCTGGCGATACAAGGAATATTGAAGCAGGAAAATAATCTAACTCACTTTGAGATAGGGAGAGTGTGCAAACCGGTGCTGATATGCGCAAGCTCCTCCAGCTCCATACCCAAACAGAGCGAGAGCCCTTTCTCAGACACATTCGAGTCCCATGACACCACGGGCTTCTTCGACGTTGAAGTCACGCTTGCAGGAACCTCCGGTCCGGGCGACATGCCCACTTCATCCGGTGGCAGCGACTTTGACCCCGTGACTTTAGCGGCCCCCGGCTCCGAGGCAGCTGAGGTCGTCGGTACAATCGCGACAAGTGGAAGCACCGACTCCACCATCATAGCCACAGTCTCTGATCCCTTCATTAGATTTGGTTCCTCCGGGATCTTGGTTGAAACGTTAGCCGCCTCATCACTAGACTCCTTGTCCGATTCAACTGCCACCACTGATCTGGGCGGCGACGCCGGCTTCGGTGCTGGCTTCTTTGCAGGCAACTTCATCTTTTGTGCAGGCTTCACCGGCGTGGCCACTCGCCGCAAGCTGTGCTCCAGGAGGATCTCGTCATCACTATCATGCTCTTCAAGGCTAGAGTTTCTGCGATGTGGAGGGACCGAGGAGGTAGGTGGTGGCGCGGGGCTCGGGACTTGGTGATGCAGCGGGAGGGTGGGATGTGTGTTTCTTCCGTGAGCGACTAAGCCATTGGATGGGAAGTGAACGGCTTAGATCAAGCCGGAATGGACGATCTGTGGGAGGTGATTTGTGGTGATTTGATTGGTTTGAGACTATTTTCATTCTTTGAGTGCCAAAAAGCCATTTTCTATTTTTCAAGTGCCAAAATCGGGGTGTTTTGTGAAGCAACACCAAATGTTCAATTCAAAAATGCTAACACCCCATTTTATAAAAATACTAGACCACCTTACATGAACAATTTCTCAATCGGTTATTTTAAAACATTTTCGTCCACCCCTGGTGAAAAAGACAAATGCCAGCCGAATCAGTAGGAAGTGAGTCCGATTTGAACTATAGGTACATGATCTAATGCTCATGATTTTTTGCAAAAATCATTTTTAGGCTCACAATATGATGTTTCTTCATAGATCTAATGCAAGTTTAGCGAGGCTCGTCCCCTATCTTCATGCCCGTCGTTTTGACCATAGTTTGATACACAAAAAATTTAAAACAGGCATAAGAAATTCAAAAATGGTCCGAACAATTTAAAACCTTCGCGTGGTGTCATATTATGTGACATAGTTGCAAGGAAAAATACCAAACTTGGTTAATTTATTGCATCTCGAAAAAACCTTCACAGAAATGACCTATCATGTTCAAGGTTTAATGGCTTTCAAGCCAAACAACCAGTGTTATGGCTAAAATCGCGACATAGTTTGTGATAATATGTCCATATCGTGCACGCATGTGCATCTTGGGATGGCGAACAATATTGCAGGAGGAAGTTTTCCTTTTCGTTGCACGGAAAAGCCATTTTCTATTTTTTGAGTGCCAAAATCGGGGCGTTTTGTGAAGCAACACCAAATGTTCAATTCAAAATGCTACCACCCCATTTTTCAAAAATACTAGACCACCTTACATGAAAAATTTCTCAACCGGGGGTTTTAAAACCTTTTCGTCCACTCCTGGTAAAAAGAGAAATGCCTGCTGAATCGGTAGGAAGTGAGTCCGGTTTAAACTACATGTACATGATATAATGCTCGTGATTTTTTGAAAAAATCATTTTTAGGATCACAATGTGATGTTTCTTCAGAGATCCAATGCAAGTTTAGAGAGGCTCATTGATACATTGCAAATGTATCTATAATTTTTGATGTTCCATGCTTGGTTTTATCCACTTTCTTGTGTTTTGGCCACACTTTGGAGTACTTTTCATATGATTTCTTGGACTAACCTATTACCAAGAGCCATAGTGCCAGCTGCCTGCTTTCTGCTATTTTTGGTTCCAGGAAAGTCACAAAATGAATATTCTCGGAATTGGACGGACAAAAGCCAAAGTGCCTATTTTTTCGGAAGTCATCAAATGCCAGAATACGAGACGGAGAAGGGCTGGGGGCCGGCCACACCACCTGGCCGCGCGACTAGGCCTGGCCCGCGCCAGGGGGTGGTCTGGCCGACCCCAGCACCCCCTCGGCCTCTCCTTCCGCCTATAGGATGCCCTCAGAATGAAAACCCTAAGTACCCGATCAAAAATCTACGAAATAGTATGTAGCCGCCGTCATATCCATTCCTAGATCGGGAGAGATCTGAAGCTCTTCCTGGCACCCTGCCGGAGAGGGGAATTCACCCTGGAGGCCTTCTTCATCACCACGCAAGCCTCTGGTGTGATGCGTCAGTAGTTCATCTTTGGACTACGGATCCATGGAGTAGCTAGATGGCTGGTTCTCCTCCTTTGTGCTTTCATGTCTAGATCTTGTGAGCTCCGTTCATGATCAAGTTCATCTATTTGTAATTCTGCATCTTGTGTTTGCAGGGATTCGATGGATATTGAGATGCTATTTCAGATTGATTATTGATTCTATCATGTCTTTGTTATTTGTGATCTTGCATGCTTTCCGTTGTTAGTAGTTATCTTGGTCAAGTAGATGCTAGCAAATCCAAGAGTTAGTATTTATGCTCGATAGTGGGTTCATGCCTCTGGTAATCTGGGGAAGTGACAGAAATCTCTAAGGTACTAGATGTGTTGTTGCTACTAGGGAGAAAACAACAATCCTTTGTTCATAGAACAATCGTATTGTTTACATTACACGCAATTCGTAAAGCAATAATATGTTGGTTGCAACTTAATACTGGAGGGGGTTCGGATGATAACCTGAAGGTGGATTATTAGTCGTAGATGCAGTTGGATGGCGGTCTATGTATAATGTTGTAATGCCCAATCGAATCTCAAAGGAGTCAAGATGATTAGTATATGCATGTATTGCTTCTCGATGTTTTTCAATTGCCCCGCTATAATTTGTTCACCCAGCATGTTATCTATCTTAAGGAGAGCCACCTCTAGTGAACTATAGATCTCGGTCCTTTCTTTTACATACAATCTATAAACTGTCTACTGCTTTGTGTTTACTTTCTGCAAACTATTATTTCCTTCCATTCGATACGTTTAATCCTTTGTTTTCAACAAAACCAGTAAGATTGACAACCTCATCGCAAGTTGGGGACAGAGTTCTGTGGTTGTGTTGTGCAGGTCTCCACGTTGATGCTGGCACCGGTAGTGCGCCCTGCCATCTTTCAGCTAGCTACACCTTTGGGGTGTTTCCTTGCTCCTACTAGATTGATAACCTTGGTTTCGTACTAAGGGAAAACTTGCTGTTGTGCTCATCATACCTTCCTCTTGGGGTTCCCCAACGAGCTCGATATATTTTGGGCCATCACTCATCCCCTATCTTCATGCCCATCGTTTTGACCATAGTTTGAAACACGAAAATTTTGAAACGGGCATAAGAAATTCAAAAATGGTCTGAACAATTTAAAACCTCCACGTGGTGTCATATTATGTAACATAGTTGCAAGAAAAAATACCAAACTTGGTTAATTGATTGCATCTCAAAAAAAACTTCACATAAATTACCTTTGATGTTCGAGGTTTCATGGCTTTCAAGCCAAACGATAAGTGTTATGGCCAGAATCGTGTAATAGTTTATGACTATGTGCCCATATTGTGCACGCATGTGCCTCTTGGGATGGCGAACAATTTTGGAGGATGAAGTTTTTACTTTTCATCGCACGGAAAGGCCATTTTCTATATTTCGAGTGCCAAAATCGGGGCATTTTGTGAAGCAACACCAAATGTTCAATTCAAAAATGCTACCACCCCATTTTTCAAAAATACTAGACCACCTTATATGAAAAATTTCTCAACCGGGGATTTTAAAACCTTTTTGTCTGCCCCTGGTGAAAAAGAGAAATGTCTGCCAAATCGGTAGAAAGTGGGTCCGGTTTGAACTACAGTACATGATCTAATGCTCATGTTTTTTCGAAAAAATCATTTTTAGGCTCACAATATGATGTTTCTTTAGAGATCCAATACAAGTTTAGGGAGGCTCATCCCCTATCTTCATGCCCGTTATTTTAACCATAGTTTGAAACACAAATTTTTTGAAATAGGCATAAGAAATTCAAAAATGGTCCGAACAATTTCAAACCTTTGTGTGGTGTCATATTATGTGACATAGTTGCAAGAAAAAACACCACACTTGGTTAATTGATTGCATCTCAAAAAAACCTTCACAAAAATGACCTATCATGTTCGAGGTTTTATAGCTTTCAATCAAAACGATTAGTGTTATGGCTAGAATCGCGACATAGTTTGTAATAATGTGCCCATATTGTGCACGCATGTGCATCTTGGGATGGCTATGCAGGAGGAAGTTTTCCTTTTCGTCGCACAAAAAAGGCATTTTCTATTTTTCGAGTGCCAAAATCAGGGTGTTTTGTGAAGCAACACCGAATGTTCAATTCAAAAATACTACCACTCCATTTAAAAAAAATACTAGACCACTTTACATGAACAATGCCCCAACCGAGGATTTTAAAACCTTTTCGTCCACCCTTGGTGAAAAAGACAAATGTCTACCTAATCGATAGGAAGTGGGTCCGGTTTGAATTATAGGTACATGATCTAATGCTCTCTTTTTTGAAAAAATAATTTTTAGGCTCACAATTTGATGTTTCTTCAGAGATCCAATGCAAGTTAGCAAGGCTTATCCCATATCTTCATGCCCACCGTTTTGACCATAGTTTGAAGCAATAAATTTTTGAAACGGGCATAAAGAATTCAAAAACGGTCTGAATAATATAAATCCTTCATGCAACGTCCTATTTTGTGACATAGTTGTGAGAAAAAATACCAAAATTAGTATATTGATTGCATCTCAAAAAAACCTTCCAAGAAATGACCTATTATATTCGAGGTTATATGGCTTTCGAGCCAACCGACGAGTGTTAAGGCTAGAATCGCGACATAGTTTGTGATAATGTGCCTATATTGTATACGTATGTGCATCTTGGGATAACGAACAATATTGCGGGAGGAAGTTTTCCTTTTCGTCATATGGAAAAGCCATTTTCTATTCTTTGAGTGCCAAAATCGGGGCATTTTGTGAAGCAACACCAAATATTCAATTCAATAATATTACCACCCCATTTTTAAAAAATACTAGACCACCTTACATGAAAAATGTCCCAACCAGGGATTTTAAAACCTTTCCGTCCACCCATGGTGAAAAAGACAAATGTTTGCCGAATCAGTAGGAAGTGGGTCCGGTTTGAACTACAGGTACATGATTTGATGCTCATGATTTTTTGCAAAAATCATTTTTAGACTCATAATATGATGTTTCTTCAGAGATCCAATGCAAGTTTAGCGAGGCTCATCCCCTATCTTCATGCCCGCTATTTTGGCCATAGTTTGAAACGAGAAAATTTTGAATCGGACATAAGAAATTAAAAAACGGTCCGAACAATGTAAATCCTTCGCGTGGTGTCATATTATGTGACATAGTTTCAAGGAAAAATATCAAACTTGGCATATTGATTGCATCTCGAAAAAACCTTCACAGAAATGACCTGTCATGTTCGAGGTTTAATGGCTTTCAAGCTGAACGACCAATATTATGGCCAAAATCGTGGCATAGTTTGCGATAATATGCCCATATTGTGCACGTGTGCACATCTTGGGATGGCAAACAATGTTGCAGGATGAAGTTTTCCTTTTCGTCGAATGGAAAAGCTATTTTCTATTTTTTTGAGTGCCAAAAACGGGGTATTTTGTGAAGCAGCACCAAATGGTGAATGCAAAAAATAGTACCACCCTATTTTTCAAAAATACTAGACCACCTTAAATGAATAATTCCCAACCGGGGATTCGAAAACCTTTCCATCCACCCCTAGTGAAAAAGACAAATTCATGCCAAATTGGTAGGAACTGAATCCGATTTGAACCACAGGTACATGATCTAACACTCATGATTTTTTGCAAAAATCATTTTTAGATTCATAATATGTTGATTTATTATAGATCCACTCATAATTTTGCAATATTCCACATATTCTATGAACGGTCACACTCGCCTCTTTGATCGTATTTTAGTATTATATTTGACGATTTTAATAGACATGCTATAGAGATGATGTAAAATGGAAAAATCCAACACAAAAGTTTTGTGCATCATCGAGATAGATCAAATTGATTTTAAGTTTATCTCATTCCAAAGTTGTATGCAAAATTAATGGAGAAATTAGTCAGATAATATTTTTGTTCTTTTGTTATAGAAAAGTCTGAAAACAATTTGGGCTGAAACTACAAAGTCAAGTCATCATCTGGTCCGTTTTCTATTCGTTGTAGCAAGTTAAATAGAAAAATAGGTGGAGGAGAAAATGAAGCCTATTGTCTACTAGGCCCAGGCCTAGCAAAAGAACCCTGGTCAAATAATTAAAGTACTCTAAGGGTGTAGGATGAAGAACGAAGCTAGTGGAGCGTATGTCGGTGGTGTTGTTAGCAAATCCAAAATAATAAGCTCATCGGTCGAGTGTCAAGGTATACACATGGTTCATGAGGCGGAAGGTAATAATATCACCTCCCGGGCCATATTCCTATGAGCAGTAGTACAAATTTACCATATGCGTCAATGTACTAAGGAACCCAAGCATCAAGCGGTGATATGTGGCGGTTTCCTGAAAGATAAAGTGATGCAGACCAACATTGTTGCAAAGTAAATCAAAATCTTGATGGATGCCTAGTTGGTTAAGGATATAAGGACACGTCCACTTGGTGGACTTGATTTCTCAGTTCTTGAGACGGTTGAAACGAGTGATTTGGAACTCCTCGTTGAACTTGATGCCAAATGGCTCGGGGGTTAGCCCATCAATAGGTGGTGTGGCTTATTTCGCAACCACCGCACTTGTAAGGTTCCTTGTGTTCATCTAAAAATAAAATTAAAG
The DNA here is from genome assembly GCA_916181665.1 of Avena sativa. Classification (NCBI taxonomy): domain Eukaryota; kingdom Viridiplantae; phylum Streptophyta; class Magnoliopsida; order Poales; family Poaceae; genus Avena; species Avena sativa. The sequence continues at coordinate 173,937,431 of OV702290.1, read as the reverse complement.
CTAATTAAGAATTTGGTCCAATAGAAACATACAAAAAGTGATCATCTACACTTCTTACAAAAGAAACACCTCTGAAAACAAAACTAACCATCATCATAATCAAGTTAGCTCAAGAATAAAACCTAAGTCTAGACTGATAATGGTGAGAGATTGAGCAAGGTTTTGATGCATATAAACTTGGGATCGGAGGAGAAACATACCTTAGATCAATTGGGTGTGAGAAATTGAAGAAAGAACAAGTAGATTTGAAGATACAATGGAGATAGTTTGGAGTTTGGAGGAAGAAAAAAGAGAGATTGTGAATTTAGGTTTAGGTTTACCTTCTCCCTGGGTTAAAATTGCGGCCGAGTAGGTGGTACGGGCAGGTGGTGCGGTCGGATCCCGCCCGTACCAAGTGTATTACCTTGGGGTCAACGTCCCTCCAGGCAGTGCACTTGGTACGGGCGCACGGTACAGTCGCCCGCGCTCATACTATAGGTCGTTAAAGGCTCAGATCATTTGCTTCAAACTTGATATTTTGCTCTGGGTATGGTACGGTGTCCTCCGGTCGTACGGGTGGTCGTTAAACGGTTTGAACCTCTATGACAAAAATCAAAGAATGCATCCTTTTGTATCGAGATACGGCGCCAGTGGACAGTACGCCCTCATCCGGTCATACTGCTAGTCGTTAAGTGCCCAGTAAGCTTAATTTTAGTTAGAAGTCTCATACGTCTTTGCACATTAAAAAATCAAGAGAATGGAAACAAATAAACTTCATAAAATTGCAGTACTTTTGGCCATGTGCTAGTGAATATCATAGAGTGATGATTATCTTAGTTTCTTCTCCTCTCTTCAAAGGACCTTCTTGAACTCTCTTTGTGAAAGACAAACAAAATAAAAACAAAACTAACATAAGAAAAAAACTTCATTATCATTGTTGACTAAAAATTGTCAGAAGGTACTAGTTCAAGTTGATGAAATTGAGCAATTAAGAACATTTACTACTCTAGAATGGAATTTTAGGAAAATACTAAATTCTCATATTACTAGGCTACATTCCTATCAGCTACAATACTGGAAAAAGAGATGCATAGAGAGATGGGTAAAATAAGATGAGAATACTAAATTCTTTCAAAGAGTAGCAATTGATAGGCATAGAAGAAATGGAACTGTAAACATTATACTAGATGATGGAACAAATGTATAGGACCATGATGGAAAAGCCAATGCATTATTTCAGGCATACAAACAAAGATTGGGAGTATCTGAAGGTCATCAAATGAAGTTTGACCTTTATTCTCTTTCTACTCCATTACAAGGTTTACCTAGCATCTCATATGTATTTACTAAAGAGGAAATTGATAAGGCTGTGAAAGGACTACCAATAGACAAGGCTCCAAGACCAGATGGTTTTAATGGTTGTTTCTTAAAAATTGTTGGGATATAGTGGCCCCTGACTTTTATAAACTCTTCCAAGACTTTGCTGAAGGGAAGGTGATATTAGACATTATAAACAATACTTTAGTCACACACATTCCTAAAAATAACTCTCCCACAAGTGTAAATGATTATAGGCCTATCACTACTAAACTCTTGTCTGGAACTCTTAACTAAGCTACTAGCTAACAGACTACAAGAATGGATTTTGAAGTTAATTCACCCGAACCAATATGGTTTTATTAAAGGGGAAATATACAAGACTATCTAGCCTGGGCATTTGAGTTTCTACACCAATGCGAGACATCCAAAAGAGAAATTATTATTTTGTAATTGGCCTTTGAGAAGGCTTTTGATATGATGGAACATGATACAATCCTTAAAATTCCGGAACATATGGGTTTTGATCTTACTTGGTTAAAATGGATCAAATGCATTCTTGACTCTGGTCATTCTTCTATCCTTCTTAATGGTGTACCTGGAAAATACAAGGTGACCCACTTTCCCCACTATTATTTGTTGCTAGAGGTTAGTTGCTTCAAAAGGTGACCAATAAGGAATATTAGGAAGGTCATCTCAACCTACCAATCCCTCGTGGGGGTTACTTCCAGGTTATTCAATATTTCGATGACACGATTTTGAGCATAACAGATAACAGTGATACCTGGAAATATAAAACGGGAGACAATTACATAGAAAAAATCTTTTATAGATACTACTTCAGAAATATTACGCCACCAGCACCTTTCCTATGGATTTGGAAATCGAAGCTTTGGCCAAAGATAAAAAAATTGCCTGGTTATTATTGGGCGGACCGATTAAATATGTGAAACATTTTAAAAAGAAGAAACTTCAATATTGGCCATAATCATATTTGCCCAATGTGTAATACAGGAGAAGAAGAAACTTTGAAACAAGTTTTTTTAGATGCATCTTCAGCGTCTCCTGCTGGTCAATACTAAATACAAATTGGCCAATAGCAATTGATATATTTGCTCTAGTTAGTGAGGCTAAAGAACCATATCAGGGGCCATTATTCTTTGAGGTATTTGCTTTAGCGACATGGGGGTTCCGGAATGAGAGGAAAGAGCTAATTTGGAGAGAAGACATTAGACCAACTAGAGCTTCTTGGAGAGAAATAGTCAAAGTTGTTTTACTTCTACTAAGGTTCAGGGTACCTCAAAACCTGGTAGATAGCATATATAGTCTTCTAGATCAAATTTAAAATTGTATTTCTATCAGTGTAAGGAAGGTGAACACACCTTCAATTTAAATATCTGTGTTATTAATATAATACGATAGTAGGAGCCTATCCTACTATTTTCAGTTCAAAGAAAAACTTTATTTCAGATGCATTGCCTCCCATGGAGCGCTTCTTGTTAAAGTCCATTAGCTTGGCCAACATGGTGATTATTTAGGCTTTGTGAGTGGAAATCCCACTGCAAGGTTAGCCTTTAAAGTGATTACACCATCATCATTAGGCTTGGCCTTCTTATTTCTAGGGAATTGGACGGTAGTACTATTATCAAGACAAGAGTCCTATTTTCACATTCCCTTCATCTAAATTAATCAAAGATTTTGAATGGTTCTTAGAAATGGCCTACCTAGAATTATAGGTGTTATCTGATCTCCAGGCATGTCTACTATAACTAGATCGATAAGAGCAGAACATCCTTTAATTTTAACAACTATGTTTTCTTTTATCCCAACAGCTTGTTTATAGGTTCAGTCAGCAAGATCGAGTCTCATTTAACTATTTATGAATGGCCCTAAGTTCAGTTTATCAAAAAGACTCTTAAAATTGTTGAAACACTTGCACCAAAATCACAAAGAGCAGCTATTTCATTGATTCCTTTAATTTTATCAGTGTGCTCAAAAATATCATTTAGCTTAGCTGTAAGTTTATTAGCTAGCTTCTTATATTCTATCTCTAGCTCACAAACGTTGGATGCTACTTCTTTTATAAATTGTTGGTATGTAGCATCGTTACCTTGTTCTATACTTGGATTCTTTACGGTGATCATCTTTAGTAGATCTTTCACAGTATAGTCTAGAGATGGCGCATTGCTATAATTTAGCTCTTCAAGCTTCCCATCTTTATTTTCTACCCTCATCATCTTGATGTCTTCTGCCGGGTTTGGCTCAGACTTTCCAGGGAATTTTGCAAGGATGAGAGCTTGACTCTCAGCTACCTTGCGCAGTTTTGCATCCACGGTCTTGGTTCTTTCCTGTAGAGCATGTACATCATTTCTAATTACAATGGCCTGGTTAGATAATTTTCCAATATTATTTGCATGGTTCTCCGTGATTATAATAAGCATATTATTTTGCTCGGTTTGAGCTTGTATAAAAGTTCTAATAGAATTCTCTAAAGGGATATTTCTATGATTTGCTACACTATGATTATCAAAATTATTATTATGCGGAGCACCTACAGGATAATAATATTGTTTTTGAAAATTTGAGCCAAGTTTTGACTCTTCCAAGCAGGATTATATGGATTACGAGTTATAAAATTTATTTTATTAGCATCGATAGTGATGGCATTAATTTGGGTATCTTCCTTACCCTTCACAATATTGAGTAATTTATCTACCTTTGCAGTAAGCTCTTCATTATGTTCCTCAATGATTGAATTCACCCTTTTTGAGGATCTCTCTACATGCCATTGGGCATGGTTTCTTTGCATATCATCAAGTAGTTGTTTTGCAACATTCACTTGCTTTCCCATGATAGTTCCTCATATTACGGTATCTAGCATAGACTTAGATATTGGGTTAAGACCATTATAAAATAAATATAATATAAGAAATTCTTCTATCCCATGACTAGGACAGTATATTACAGCTTCTTTCATTCTCTCCCAAGTAAGCGCTAGCGGCTCGCGATCTTCTTGACTAAAGCTGGTAATGTTGGATCTTAGCTGCATAGTCTTAGCTGGAGCAAAAAAATATAGTCATAAAAAGGATAGTGCACTCCTCCCAAGTTTTAATAGTGCCTTTAGGTAAAGCTAGCAACCAGTCCTTAGCCTTTTCTCTTAAAGAGAAAGGAAATAAACATAATTTAACCGCATTGGGGTCAATATCTTTAATGCACATCATGTTGCAAATTTTAGTAAAAGTATTTAAGTTCAAACCTGAGTCCTCAGCAAATGAGGCTCCCAATTGATTCTGTTGAACCAAACTCAAAAGGTTAGAATTAATTTCATAAGTTTATGCATCAACAGTATGTTAAGTAATAGATGCGCGAATAAAATCATCAGTGGAAGTAGCATACTACCCAAGTTTCTTTTGAGCCATGGCTCTTTTCTTTTTAGTATTTTTAGAATAAGATAAACAAATAAACAAGTAACTATTTTTAGGGGGTTTTAATAGATAACAAAAAGTAAACTAATAATAAAAAATAAACTACAAACAAAAATAAAACTAAAAATAAGGTCTCTAGTGACCTCACCAGGATAATGAATTGCTTCCCCAACAAAAATACCAGAAAAAGGGTTGATACCTTCGATTCAGATTACGTATGCAGTATAATAGCTTTTTGCCTAGTAGACCTAGGTTTAATCGAATATTGGGAAACAATGCTAAATGAAAATTAAATGAGACATGTATGCAAGACTTGTTTGTTTCTTTTACCTTCATTTACCGGATCTTTCTAGTTTACTTATAGCACGTTATTTGTTGCAATGGATGAAGATAGGCTAGGGTTGAAGATTCACCTACAGCTGCACATCATATGAGATAAAGATAGTAATACGCATATTCATGTGTAATGATTTAACAAATATTAAATTTGTGGGCAACATGTCCTAATATACTAGAGCCCCTACGAGTCACATGCATATCAATAGTATTTTGATCCAACCATTGTACCACGACATACCGGGCTACAACAATTATTAAGTGAAAACATAGATCAAAGCCTTAAGAAATGATGTTGTTGTTATTTCTAAATGGATTACTAAACGAATACCGTACACCTCTTTTTATCACTAGGTTTTCTACGAGATCGCTGCTCACCAGGCATCTCACCTCAATCTTTTATCAAGCTTTGGGATCTTGGGTACCTACAAGTTCATAGATCGAGACAAGACACAAAGAAACAGACATATGAATCTCTATTCAATAAATACACAATACTCCCATGAATTAGATGCACATAATCATTGTGAGGTTTCACCCCAACCCGCAGCCCGAGAGGACTACTCACTCGTAACAATAAGATCAAGAATAGAAAACATTGTGCAAAATACTTAGATTAAAATCAAATATTCTTACAATGATCGCTGGATAACAAGGAGATCTCAAGTACAAGCTAATTTCTAAGGCTATGGAGAGGATGGCAGATGGAGAGGATGAACTATGGTGGTGGATCTCCTTTGATGGTGGTGTGATGCAATCTGAGAATGGCGACCCTCTATGAGGCAGCTAGGGCCTCAAAAATGTATAAGTGCCTTCATGAAAGTTGCAGGGTTCGACTTCACAAAGCTGATGCCACCTGGTACATGCAGACCTTACCCGTACCGATGGTCGTGAAACCCTCTGGAGGTCAGGTTTCGACACAGGCTTGCTTGGCCGTGTAGACATCCTCATAATCTTCATTAACAGCTCTTGATTTCGCCTTAAAAGTGTGATTTCCTGCACAACACAATTCAAAAGAAATGATTACACATCTTTGCAATAATTAGTCATTAGTAGCAAGGATAGAGAGATTCTTGGTCATTTGTTTGACTAAAAATGTGATTTAAACGCGAAGAAAAATGGCTATTTTCATGGTCATCAACCTCCTATACTAACGCCAACAATCCTCTCCGATACTCGAGAGTGACCATGAGAAAAGATGACTTTGTGCCCAAAATGACTCACCTCCTAGCTAAGAACAAGCTCACTGGCATATACTATGGAGGCTTGGATCCATTCTGGCAAGACAACGTGGTCACCAATGTAAGTTCTTCACTTGGTCCCTTTTTATTGTTCTCTATTACTCGGTTTCTCCAACCATATATATATGTTCTGATTTCTCACTTTTAGTTTTTACAGAACTTCTTCAACGAAGCTTTCATTACTGAGGATGCCATTGACTCGGACGCTTCCGAGGAGGAGGAAGACGAGGACATAGGGACCGAGTCAGCCGCAGAGTACCCAGCCTACCAGGAGCCCACACGAGCCCCACAAGAGCTAACTGAATCATCCGGTGAATCGGAGGACCGGACAACCTTGGCTAAGCATACAGCCAGCACAAGGTCACCGAGAAAACAGCCCCCATGAAGAGGATCATGGTGGGGTTATATAGCCCCGCCAAGATTAGCAAAGCCATAGCCGCCAAGGAGAATGAGAAGAGGAAGAAAGCCTCTCAGAAGGCTCCTTTTCCTACCCTCCATATTGCACCTTCCTTGCATCAGCCGATGGCCTCAGGCCAGCTCCGTGCCAGCTCTTCTCCAACACCAGCAGTCTCTAAGTCCTCACTTGGTTTTATGAATTTTGAAGGAGAAGAAGAAGTAGATTTCCCTGTCACCGAGTAAGTAACTAGATCACTTCCCGATTCTTCGGAGGCAACTATATCATCTTGTTTACTCGTTGCATCCATTCTTTTGTAGTACTGCTAGTTCTTTCCTAGCTAACCCCCTATTGCCCCTCGTAAGAATATCTCTCCTAGGAGCATGTTGATCCCGAGAATACTCCAAGATCCGTTGCCTCTGAATTCGCTCTGGGTACTACTGGAGGTGGCCCGACTCAGGATCTAGTAATTAACGAGGATGTGATGGAGGTTGACGATTCTACCGTTAGGATGGATGACCCCTCTATTTTGTAGGTTCATCAAAGTTATGACCTAGCTGACTCATCTACTCCCACTCTCTTTCCCTCGTTAATCGACAAGATCAAGGGGGAGGAGCTCAGCCACCACACCAGTTTTCAGTAGCAAATGGCCTCTCTCGAGAAAGCCTACCAGGTAACACAAGTCATCTTTGAATCCCTTCAAGTTTTATACCACTTGTAGCCCTCGAGATCATAACTGATTAATCTACAATCGTTTTTGGTCTTAGGACTTAAATCTGTAGCAAACTGTTGCTTGTGGTGGAGCTAATAGAGCCCCCGAGTAATAAGTCAACTAATAGCTAGTCGTTACTTATCATGCAAGGCTATTTATTACCAAACTTTCGACTGTAGCCCCCGAGTAACGATTGAACAAGCTGTGCACTTACACGTTACTTGTCATGCGAGACTTCCTTTCTAATAGTATCCCCGAGTAATTGTTCAAACTAATTGCCTAGTCGAAATAGTACTTATCAGCGAGGCTATAGAAAAAACCGTGCCTCCTGTCTTGTCTTAAATAGGACGTGGTTGCTGATCTGAAGCACCGGCTGACCTCCACCGAGAAGCACTACGGGAGAGAACTTTTTTACCGTGCGTGCAAAATACACGGCAAAGGATTCCTGGAACACGGTAAAGTCTTTGCCGTATATAAACACACGGCAATATTGGCGATGGCAAAGCCCTTTGCTGTGTGCTTTTTAAAAAAAAAAGACACGGCAAAGCATTTGTCGTGTGTCTTACGAATAGATACGGCAAAGTAAAGTGAGATGATGGTTTCCGTGGAGATGACGGTGTCTATTCTTTGCCATGTGTTGCCCATAAATCCAACATGACAAAGGCTGTCTTTGCCGTGTGTCGCCCATAAATCTTACACGGCAAAGGTTGCCTTTGTCGTGTGTCTCGTACACGGTAAAGAGGCCGCCTTTTCAAAAAAAAATTGAAAAACAATTCAATTGTTTATTTCAAACTTTTTTGAATATTTTTTACTCGTTAATCTTATATGAAATATTTTTAACCTTAAGTATGCTTAATATTAGGTCAAACTACACTCATGATCAAACTTCCCCTTTGGTCACCGAGTATTCTAGCTCTAGCACGTTTAACTTTTTTGTTTCTTTCAAATGAGTTTCCGAGAAAGAAATCATACTGTATGCATAATACTGATAAAATAGCTATTGTGAACCTAAAAATGATTTTTGTAAAAAATCATGAGTATCAGATCATGTATTTGTAGTTCATATTTGATCCTCTTCCTACCGATTCAGCAGAAATTTATCTTTTTCACCAGGAGTAGAAGAAAATATTTTAGATCCTCCCTATTGGAACATTGTCCATGTAAGGTCGTCTAGTATTTTTGAAAAATAGGGTTGTAGCATTTTGAATCAGCCATTTGGTGGTTGCTTCACAAAACCACCCTTTTTGTGCGCTCGGAAAATGGAAAATGGCTTTTTGGTGCGACGAAAAGAAAAACTTCTTTCTACAACATTGTTCGCCATCCCGCGATACACATGCATGCATAATATGGTCACATTATCACAAACTATGTCTTGATTTTAGCCGTAACATTGGTCATTAGACCCGAAAGTTAGGAAACCTCGAATAAGATAGGTCATTTTGTGAAGATTTTTTTGAGACATAATCAATATACCAAGTTATATATTTTTTCTTCCAACCATATCAAATAATATGACACCACGCGAAGGTTTTACATTCTTTCTGCAAATTAAGATATATTATTTGTATATTTCTGAAATAGAATGATTTTTTTTTATGATTTTCTAAGATTAATGTGATAAAAGGAAAAAAACAGGACTTTGTCGTGTATACTGCGGAATACATACGGCAAAGCCATCGTTGCCGTGTGGTACACGAAAAGCACACGACAAAGAAACCACCATCTGCAGCCGTTAGCTCATCCCCGTCAAGTGGACCTGTAGGGCCGCGGGTCCCACCTTGTTGGCGTGTGGTATATCTTTACCGTGTGTCCGGGGTTCTTTGCCATGTCTATTTTCTTTGTCGTGTTCTTTTACTTACTCTTTATTGTGATTGTTTTTTTATCGTGTTCTTCTTCAGAAATTCGCCGTGCTTCTAATCTTTGTTGTGTGCTTTCTGGGAAAGACAGGGCAACGGTCTTCTTTGCCGTGTTCCGAGCCCTTTAGCACACGGCAAAAGGCTGTCTTCGCGGCAAGGATAATTTTTTCCGTAGTCCACCGTTTCCCAGGTCATCAACCTCAAAGCCGCAATTAAGGAGTAGCATACGACGACTATACTGGAGCTCCAGAAGAAAAATGATGAGCAGTACGATGAGTTGGGTAGACTGAAGCTGACATTGGAAACTGAGAGCCTCTGAACCGCAGGGTGCTAATGAAAATTTCAAGTGTTGGCAGAAAAGCGTGTAAACTAACAGCTAGAATGTAGCTAGTTCCTAGTTAGATTAGATTTGGTTGTTGATGAACCGTACATGTATTGTAGAGCACGTCACGTGCACCTGTAGCTTATCTAGCTAACAACCTCTGTATCTATCTGATCCCTTATGGGCTATATAAACATGAGAGGGCCGGTGGCATATTTACCACGGCAAACACATATTTCCACTTGGTATCAGAGCCTAGATCCCATCTCCACCTTCCACAACAATGGCAGGCACTAGCGCCGCCGCCTCAAGCTCCACCACGGTGACCATCTCCTCCATCACCAAACTCATCACCATTCGCCTTACCCGTGACAACTTTCTGCTGTGGAAGACCCAAGCGGCGCCTGCTCTGCGCGCCGCCCATCTGTTTGGCTACGTCGACGGCACCATCGTCGCCCCTTCGCCCACGATCACCGAGGGCACCGGCGATAGTACTAAGGAGGCGGCCAACCCGGACTACCTCCGGTGGTACCAGCAAGATCAGCTGGTGATGATCGCCGTCCTCGGCTCCATGTCCGAGGACATCGTGGGGCAACTGACGACGATCACCACGTCGGCCGGCATGTGGGGTGTTCTCCGCGCCATGTTTGGCTCGCAGAACCGAGCCCGGGTGATGCAACTGCGTTACCAGCTCTCCAACCTGAAGAAGAAGGACATGACAGCCTCCGAGTACTTCAACCGGTTGAAAGGCTACGCTGATGCCATGGCGTCAGCTGGGAAACCTCTCAGTGACGAGGAGATCCTCGGCTACATGCTAGCCGGGCTTGGCAAGGAGTTTGAGCCCCTCGTCGCCTCCATCACTGCCCGCGATGATTCGGTGACGCTCAACAATTTTTATGCTTATTTTCTTAGTGCCGAACTCCGTCTTGAGCAGCAGGCGTCAACTGGCGAGATCCATCCATCCGCGAATGCTGCGGACACGCGCAACCGCAACGGTGGCCAAGGCGGTGGTCACCGTGGCGGTGATGGACGTCCCAATGGAGGAGGAGGACAAGGCGACCGTGGCGGTCGCAATAGAGGTCGAGGTCGTGGCAACGGCTACGGCGGTGGCAGCCGCAATGGAGGCAGCGGCGGAGGCCCCCGTCCCACGTGCCAGGTCTGTGGCAAGTATGGCCACGACGCCCTGCACTGCCGCAATCGCTTCAACCATGCTTACCAGCCTGAAGAACCTCATCCGCGCAACGCCAACGCCATCCACACCAACAACTCCCATGACGGTGGTCCTTGGTTCTTCGACCCTGGCGCGTCGGATCATCTGATGGCTGACCTGGACCGCCTCAGTTTCCAGGAGCGCTACCGTGGGAAGGAGTCCGTGCAGGTCTGCATATTACCCATACTGGTCATTCTCAAATTACTGGTTCAGTTTGTCCTCTCCTTCTCAAAAACATCCTTCGCGTTCCTCAGCTAGACAAAAACCTTTTATCTGTACACAAATTACTTCGTGACAATAATGCCTACGCTAAATTTTATCCCTCTCATTTTTGTGTCAAGGATCAGGCCACGAAGCCCCTCTTCTTCAGGGTAGATGCCAAGATGGCCTCTATCCAGTGCCAAGCAACCTCCTCAAGTCATCATCTTCGCGTCGCCTCTGTCTTGCTAGCACAACGCTCTCCGCTGAACTCTGGCATCGGAGGCTCGGGCACCCTTCGTCTCGTGTCGTTGAGTTCGTCATTAGGTCCAATAAATTTGCTTGTGCACTTCCGTCAGTAGAGTCAGTTTGTGATTCTTGCCAACGTGCCAAGGTGCACAAGTTGCCATATTCTAGATCATCTCATTGTACCCAATCCCCTCTCGAACTTGTGCACTCCGATGTGTGGGGGCCTGCTCTATCTTCCACGGGAGGTTTTAGGTACTATGTTAGTTTTGTCGATGATTTTAGTCATTATACCTGGATTTATCTACTTAAACGCAAGTCCGATGTTGAGAAATCTTTTTATCATTTTCAAACTCATATTGAGCGTTTGTTGCAAACTAAAATTCGTACCGTGCAAACTGACGGCGGTGGGGAGTATCGTCGTCTCTCTCGATATTTTGATCGCACCGGTATCCAACATCGCTTAACTTGCCCACATACCTCACAGCAAAACGGCATTGCCGAAAGAAAACATCGGCACATCGTTGAGACGGGCATTGAACTGCCCGCTCACTCATCGCTCCAGGTCCGGTTTTGGGACGAAGCCTTCCTAACTGCCGTCTACCTCATCAATCGTATGTCTATGCAAAACCTCCAGAACTCCACACCCATCACGTGTCTCCGTGGAGAGAAGCCTGACTACACTTTCCTCCGCGCGTTTGGTTGTGCGTGCTGGCCTAACTTGCGGCCGTACAACAACCGGAAACTTGAGTTTCGATCTCGCATATGCGTTTTCCTTGGGTATAGTCAACAACATAAGAATGTAGTGTTCGACGAAAACCTTTTTCCCTATTCAAACAGCACCACCGCTCCTCTCCCATCTGTCCCTATCTATAGTCATATTCCCTCAATATTTCCTAGGACCGAACCAGTACTCCAGGATGACCGTATGCGTAACTATGACCTCACCCTGTTGACTAATACTCTTGCCACAAGCAGCTCCTTTGATGCAGGTCTCTCACGCGATGACACAGCTACAGGCTCCCCTCGCACACCTACCAGCACGACACGATCGGATCCTGCCGCGGCAGCACAGTCTTCTGCCGCGGGCTCTCGCGAGCCTGTCGCGCGGCACCCTGCCGCGCACGATTTCTCCACAACAGCAGAGTCTTCTGCCGCTCCTTCATCGCCGCTTGCCGTCCCGCCGCAGCCACCTACGGCTCCGTCACCACCACCTGCGTCTCCAGCGCCCTCGACGCGTCATCATATGTAGACACGCACCCGGGATGCCACTGTCAAGCCCTTGCAGCCCACGGATGGAACTATCCGCTATGATCCCCGTCGCCGCGGTTTTGCGGCGCAATCAGTGGCCATGGCGGAACCTACCTCGTATCGCCAGGCTCTCTCCGATGCTCGTTGGCGGCAGGCCATGGAGGATGAGCATGCTGCACTGCTCCGCAATGGCACCTGGACCCTGGTGCCTCCTCCATCTGGCCGCAATGTGATTGGTTCTCGGTGGATTTTCAAGGTCAAGCACAAAGCTGACGGCTCCATTGACAAGTTCAAAGCTCGCCTGGCGGCTCAAGGGTTTACTCAGCGGTATGGTCTCGATTATCTCGACACCTACAGTCCCGTCGCCAAGCATGCTACCGTTCGCCTGGTTCTCGCTATTGCCTTGTCTCGCGACTGGTCTATTCGGCAGCTTGACATTAGTAATGCCTTCCTGCATGGTGTCTTGGAGAAAACTGCATATATGCGTCAGCCCCCAGGCTTTGAGGACTCTGCTCATCCCGATTATGTGTGCAAGCTGCACAAATCTATTTATGGCCTTAAGCAATCGCCACGTGTCTGGTATTCCCGCCTCAGTGACATGCTCCATCAGCTCGGCTTTGTCGCTGCCAAGACTGACACCTCCCTCTTCGTGTTCGATCACGCCGGCATCACCATGTATATGCTTGTGTATGTTGACGATATTGTCGTCGTCAGTTCTTGCCCAAAAGCCTCAGCCTTGCTTGTTCAGCGTCTCGGTGATTCCTTCCCAGTTAAAGACTTGGGGCCTCTCCATTATTTTCTTGGTGTTGAAGCCGTGCGTGACTCAGGGGGAATGACATTGTCCCAAGGAAAATATGCGATGGATCTTCTTCGTCGCACTCGTATGGATAACTCCAAGGTGGTTTCTACACCTATGTCAGTCCAAGACAAGCTTGCTGCTGATCAAGGAGTACCTCTTGTTGGCGATGTTGTGTTTGATTACCGAAGTGCAGTTGGTGGTCTCCAATACCTGACACTCACCAGACCCGATATTTGTTTCTCGGTCAATAAAGTATGCCAATACCTTGCTAAGCCAACTACTGTACATTGGGAGGGCAGTTACTCATCTGGTCGGGTCACGGTGACTAAAAAACTTATCTGTGCACCACCATCGTGCGGTTTAAACTTTATTTTGGCTATGTTAAGGACATCAGCCTGTGGCGTCCATTAAACTTATTCTGTACCTGAGTACTTAGTCGTACTACCCTTTTGTTTCTTTATCGAGATAACTTTCTGGTTTTTCTTTTTATTACTAGATTTTGACTCTTTCTCGGCTAAGATCTTGATTCGTGCGATGACTCAGACTTGTTTATGGCTAACGCAGTTGCCCCTTAAATATTCTCTCGGTTTTGCTAATTCTCAGACGTCTAAGAATTAGTTAAGTCTCAGTCACCTATTTAACTGTTGGATCTGCTTTAGGATTTGTGCAAACGGGAGTTTCTGGGCTGTTTGCGAGCTGGCAGATCCCGTCGCTGTGTATTTTTTTGTGTAGGCTGTTTCCCGTCGCGCTGTGCGTTGTGCTTTTGCGGGCTATTTTGTCTGGGCTGTTCCGCGGGCTTGATGGTGAGCTTTTTTTATTGGGCTGAATATTTTTTTCCACGATCTGGCATTCATCAAAGACGCTCTGTGCGACGGGAGTAACGTGCTTCGATTGGCTGTTCTGTTGTGGGCTGACGTACTTTTTTTGCCTCTATTTTTATCTGTTTTTTCTGAACCGGTTTTTATGTGTTGTTTCTGAACCGGTTTTGTGTCTGTACTTGTTTGATGTGGTCGTTTTATTATGGGTGACGATTATTATTTTTGTTTTCTTTTTTCTTTTTTTCACCGGCAACATAAATATGCGAAGCTAGACTGCTAGGGGATATTTATTTGGTTTTCTTGATGCTTTTAAATAGAGCTACGGTTAGATTGGCTTCACGATCCGCGCTGTAGTTCATCTTATTTTAATCTAGTTGTAAGTTCAATCATCAATTTCTAGGTTTGTTGTATCCTATTTTTTTAATGTTTTCTCCATGATATTTTATAGTTGTCATTGTTTATTGCTAGGGGTCATCAGACTGAAAAATTTTGTAGTCTTTTTTTTGTTTTGTATGCAAAGTTTTGCTAATTCTCAGGCGTCTGAACCCGTCAAACGCCATTTTTTGCAACTTGCTTACCCGTTGAAGGCCAGTTGCAATTTTCTTGCAACTTGTTGCAGCTTGATTGCACTTGGGCGCCATCGAGGGGCCAGTTATAACTTGCTTGTAGCTGAACCCCCGTCGAGGGGCCAGTTACAACTTGCTTGTAGCTGAGCCCCCGTCAAGGGCCAGTTACAACTTGCTTATAGCTGAGCCCCTGTCGAGAGCCAGTTGCAACTTGATTATAACTGAACCTCGTCGAAGGCTACTTTTTATACCTTGCTTACCTGTCGAACGTCAGTTGCAAGTTTCTTGTAACTGAGACCCGTCGAGTGTCAGTTACAACTTGATTGCAACTGGGACACCATCGAGGGGCCAGTTGTAACTTGCTTGTAACTGAGCCCCGTCGAGTGCCAGCTGCAACTTGATTATAACTGGGTCCCGCCGAGGGGCCAATTGCATCTTGCTTGTAGCCGAGCCCCTGTTGAGACCCAGTAGCAACTTGATTGTAACTTAACCCTGTCGAAGGCCATTTTTTGCAACTTGCTTACCTGTCGAATGCCAGTTGCAACTTACTTATAACTGAGCCTCCATCGAGGGGCCAGTTGCAACTTGATTGCAACTAGGGGCCCATCGAAGGACCAGTTGCAATTTACTTGTAACTGAACCGCATCAAAGGGTATTTTTTGCAACTTTCTTACTTGTCGAGGGCCAGTTGCAACCCCGACGGGGGCAGTTGCAACCCCGACGGGGGCAGTTGCAACTTGATTGCAACTGGGGGCCCTCAACAGAGCTCCAGTTCCAACTTTCTTGTAACTGATCCATGTTGAGTGCCAGTTGCAACTTGATTGCAACTAGGGCTCCGTCAAGGGACCAGTTGCATCTTGCTTCTAGCTGAGCCCCCGTCGAGGGCCAGTTGGAACTTGATTATAATTAAACCCCATCGAAGGACCTTTTTTGCAACTTGCTTACCCGTCGAACGCTAGCTGCAACTTGCTTGTAACTGCACCCCTGTCGAGGGGCCAGTTGCAATGTAACTAAGCCCCGTCAAAGGCCATGTTTTTCTAATTTGCTTACTTGTAGAAGGCTAGTTGCATCTTGCTTAAAACTGAGGCCCCGTCAAGGGGTCAGTTACAACTTGATTGCAATTGGGCCCCTTCGAGGGGCCAACTGCAACTGGGCCCCAATCGAGGGTCAGGTGCAACTTGCTTGTAATTGAGCCCCGATCGAGGGCCAGTTGCAACTTGATTGGAACTGGGGCTCTGTCGAGGGGCCAGTTGCAACTTGCTTGTAATTGAGCCCGCATCGAAGGCCATATTTTCCAACCTTCTTACCTGAAGAAGGCCAGTTGCAACTTGCTTGCAACTGCGCCTCTGTCGAAGGGCCAATTGCAACTTACTTGTAACTAAACCCTGTCAAAGGCCATTTTTTGGAACTTTCTGACCTATCGAGGGCTAATTGCAACTTGATTGCAATTGGGCCCCGCCGAGGGGGGGCAGTTGCAACTTGATTGCAATTGAGCCCCGTCGAATGGGGCCAGTTGCAACTTGTTGATTGCAACTGGGCCCCCGTCGAATGGGGACAGTTGCAACTTGATTGCAACTGGACCCTCGTCGAAGGGTATTTTTTGCAACTTGCTTACATGTCAATGGCTAGTTGCAACTTGCTTGTAATTGAGCCCCCGTCGAGGGGCCAGTTGCAACTTACTTGTAACTAAACCCCATCGAAGACCATTTTTTGCAACTTGCGTACTTGTCGAGGGCTAGTTGCAACTTGCTTGCAACTGGGCACCCGTCGGGGGGGGGGGGGGGGCTAGTTGCAACTTGTTGATTGCATGGGCTCATGTCGAATGGGGCCAGTTGCAACTTGATTGAAACTGACCCCCTGTCGAGGGGACAGTTGCAACTTGATTGCAACTAGGTCGTTGAGGGGCTAGTTGCAACTTGTTTGCAACCGAGGACCCATCGAATGGGGACAGTTGCAACTTGATTGCAATTAGTGGCCCCGTCGAGGGGCTAGTTGCAACTTGTTTGCAACTGGGCCCCTATCGAAGGGTATTTTTTGCAACTTGCTTACCTGTCGATGGCGAGTTGCAATCTGCTTGTAGTTGAGCCTCCCGTCGAGGGGCCAGTTGCAACTTACTTGTAACTAAACCCCGTCGAAAGCTATTTTTTGCAACTTGCGTATTTGTCGAGGGCCAGTTGTAACTTGCTTGCAACTGGGGACACGTCGGTGGGCACTGGGTCCCGTCGAGGGGCCAGTCGCAACTTGATTGCAACTGGGTCCTGTCGAGAGACCAGTTGTAACTTACTTGTAACTAAACCCCGTCGAAGAGTATTTTTTGCAACTTGCTTACCTGTCAAATGCAAGTTGCAACTTGCTTGTAACTGAGTCCCTATCGAGGGGACAATTGCAACTTGATTGCAACTGGGCTCTCGTCGAGGGGCTAGTTGCAACTTGCTTGAAACTGAGGTCCTATCGAGGGGTAGTTGCAACTGAGCCCTCGTCGAATGGGGCCAGGTTGCAACTGGGCCCATCAAGGGGTCAATTGCAACTTGATTACAACTGGCCCCCGTCAAGGGGCCAATTACAACTTGCTTGTAACTAAACCCCCGTTGAGGGCATGTTGCAACTGGGGCGTCGAAGAACCAGTTGTAACTTGTAACTAAGCACTCGTCGAAGGCCATATTTTTCTAACTTGATTGCGTCATGATTCGTGCTAGCATGGGAGTTCCAAGTGGGTTGCAAATGAGGTTTCTAGTCGCAGTTGGTTTGCTACTAGACAAAATTGTTAATCACCTTAGGATTTGCATCGTCATCCGTGCTAGTATAGAGTTGCAGCTGGATTGCAACTAAGACCTTTTAAGTATATAAGCATATTGAATTTTTTTCAAGTTAAAAGTAGATGGCAAAATGCAATTTGCAAGTGGTGTGTAACTAAACTTCTCCGGTGGCACAACGTTTCTAAGAACCAATTTTCTCGCATAGCATGTAAGCTGGTCTATATCAATATCCTAAGCTTAATTATTTTGAGCTTTGTCTATTTATCCATCCAGATTTTAGGGTCCATGCCGGGAGCGAGCGTAAGAGAAAAAGAATGAAGGCCCATCCTGGCAACCTTTATCTCATGTAACACAATTGAAGATAACAGTTCGAACGCAGAATAGGCCAGAACAAAAGTAAAAGGCCAACATAGAAGTAAACCGTGCAGAACTGAGTAGTATTATCGACGATGAAAGATCGCTCCTCCGCTCATGTGAATTAGACGCACCCATATTCTCTAAGGCCTTGTGTGGCCGACTTAGCAATATTAGAAAGCAAAACTATGACCGCTACTTGGTCTTCGCTGAACCAAATCGTACATAGGAAGAATCCGATGTTGCCGATTATGGCGGATGTTCGGCTAAGACGACTAACGCTTTTGTAGCGGTCTAGCCGCCATCAAACTTTCATTATGATTACTAATAAGATAAAACTCACACACTCATATTTGATCTGAAACAGTAGCCCCGAGTATGTCTTCATGTTACCGGTTTTATTTATTAATCATAGTTTCGAGAGTACTACAAAAGATACTAGGTGTATAAATGACGAAGTAACTTGATGTTCAATGGGAGTGGTTTCTCATCTGGCTCCACTCGCTTCCGCTTCCTTCCTTTGGTTTAGGGTTTAGGGTTTAGGGTTTAGGGTTTAGGGACCCTTCCTTCCTTTGTTGTTGGAGGGGACAACTTGTGCATGATGCCCTTCTTCTCGATGAGTTGCAGCACGAGGTCCCCTTCTTTGAAAGAGCGACCTTTTACTCGACGGCTATGATAGCATCGTAAATTCTGCTGATAGCAGGCCAATCTTGAATCAGCCAAGTCCCGCTCTTCCTCCAGGAGATCTAGTGTGTTCTGCCCGCTAAGGTCGTTGTCCTCCTCCTCCAACGTATGTTGTAATCCATGGTGAGTTTTTTATGATGTCATTCGGCGTGACATCTTCTGCACCGTAGACCAGGAAGAAAGGTGTGTAACCCGTCAACCTGTTGGGTGTCGTCCTTATGCTCCAGAGAACTGCTGGCAGCTCATCTAGCCATGCGCCGGCTGCGCTCTCAAGCGAATCGAAGAGTCGTGGCTTGATCCCTTTGAGGATCATATGATTAGACCTTTCGGCATGTCTGTTGAATTCTGGATGCGCCATAGAGGCTAAGTCGAGCCGAATATTATTTTGGCCACGGTATTTGGCGAAAGGCTCTTGAAATTGGTCCCATTATTAGTGATAATGTTGTGCGGGTATTCAAAGCGAAAGATAATTTCCTTTAAGAATTTTACCATCGGAGGTGTATCCAGCTTCTTGATCGGTTTAGCCTCCACCCGCTTTGTATACTTGTCAACCGCCACCAGCAGGTGTGTGACACCATTGCGGTCCCTCTTACTGGGCCTAACCATGTCGATACCCCATACTGCAAAAGGGCAGGTGATGGGTATGGTCTTCAACGCTGCACCCGGTACGTGGGGTTGGTTGGAAAACTTCTGGCAACCGGGGCAATCGATTATCTTGAGAGCGTCTACGTGATCCGTAGGCCATAAAAAATCATGTCGGAGAGCCTTGGCGACTATTTTCCTAGACGAAGTCTGTTGACCACTCTCGTCGGTGTGAATCTCGAGTAGGATATCTCAACCCTCCTCCGGTGAAACACAACATTGAAACACACATGTTGTAGAACGCTTGTAAAGCAGGCCATTGATGATGGTGTAATCCTTAGCATGGCACACGATCTTTCGGCCAACGACCTCATCAGAAGGTAACTCCTGGTTCTCCAAGAAAGCCAGATAAGGATGTGTCTAGTCCGGGTTCTCTGCAAACATAGCGACTAACACTGACTCTTTTGTTGCCTAGTTATCTGGTGCGGCCTCTTACTTTGCCATAATGGAGGACTTGTACAGGTGTTCGAGGAACACACCTGGACCGATTAACGCCCTTGTCAATCCGATTCTCGAAAGAGAGTCGGCCTCATCATTGTATCTTCAATTAATGTGCTTGAACTTGAAACCTACAAAATGAGCACCCATTATGTCCACGGTTCGTCGATATGCAGCCATGCTAGGGTCATCTAGGTCCCATGTGCCATTTCACTACTGTACCACTAGGTCAAAGTCATTGTAGCACTCGATCCGACTGATGCCCATCTCCTTGTCCATCCATAGTCCATGGAGCAATGCTTCGTATTCAACCACGTTATTTGTGGCCTTGAAGTGGATCAGCAGCATGTAGTACAACTTATTCCATTTCGGTGACACTAGGACCATGCCAGCCCTCGAGCCATCAACCATCTTTGAGGCGTTGAATTACATCTTTCAGTATAATATGTCTGGTTGTCAATTCATCTTTTATGACTTGGTCCAATTGTCAACGAAGTCAGCTAATGACTGAGAATTAATCGCCCTTTATGGCTCGTAGTTCATTGTGTGGACCACCAATTTGATGGTCCACTTTGCGACCCTTCTAGTTGCCTCTCAATTTTTAATGATGTCATCGATGGGACCGGAGCTCACAATGGTAACTTCGGGCGTCTGGAAGTAGTGGCGCAACTTTCGGGCCGCTATGTACAAACCATAAACCAGCTTTTGGTAATGAGAATATCTCTCCTTCGACTTTGTGAGCACTTCACTCACGTAGTAAAAAGGCCTTTGCATGTTCTACGCTTTTCCTTCCTCGTTGTGCTCGACTACCGTGATGACGCTTACGACACGGTTAGTCACCGCAACATAGGCTCTCGTGGTAGCGGTGTTGCTAGGATTGGGGCGGTTGATATCAGCTTCTTGAGAGCGTCAAATGCCTTGCCGGCTGACTCATTCCAGACAAACTTGTCTATCTTATTGAGCAACTTATTCAGTGGCAACACCTTTTCTCCAAGATGAGAAACGAATCGGCTAACCGCAACAATACATCTGGTGAGGTGCTGGACGTCGCACACACAACCAGGTTGTTTCATGTTGATGATAGCATTGATTTTCTCGAGATTGACCTTGATGCCTCTCTCTGAGACAATGAAGCCGAGTAGCTTCCCAGCGGGCACGCCGAATATGCACTTAGCCGGGTTGAGCTTCATCCTGTATCATCGCAGTTAGGCGAATGTCTCGGGTAAGTCGACGATGAGATCACCTGCCTTCTGCGATTTTATGATGATATCGTCAACATACACGTCTACGTTTTGTCTGATCTGACTATGTAGGCAGTTTTGCATACACCTTTGGTACCTAGCACCAGTTTTGTTTAATCCAAACGGCATGGTGACGTAATAGAATGCTCCATACTGCGTGATAAACAAGGTCTTTTCCTAGTCCTTCACCGCCATCCTAATCTGATGGTAGCCCGAGTAAGCATCCAAAAAACAGAGTAACTCGCAACCGACCGTGGAATCGATCACTTAGTCGATGCGAGGTAGTGTGAAGGGATCCTTGGGGCAGGCCTTATTCAGGCCTGTGAAATCTATACACATGCACCAAGTCCCGTTCTTTTTTACCAACGGGAGTGGGTTCGCCAGCCATCCGGGGTCGAAAACTTCGGTGATGAACCTGACGGCTAATAGTCGGGTGATTTTTTCACCGATTGCGCGATGTCACTCATCCGCGAACCGTCGGAGTGGATGCTTAACTGGTCGTGCCCCTTCCTTGACGTTGAGCTTGAGCTCAGTGAGTTCCCTAGGGACACCTGGAATGTCGGGTGGCTGTCATGCAAAGATGTCCCTATTCTCACGGAGAACCTCGATGAGAGCGCTTTCCTATTTGTTGTCGAGGTGGCTACCGATACTCGTCGTCTTGTCTGGCTTCCCCTCCTCCAAAGCGATGCGCTTGATGTCTTGGGCTGACTCAAAGGTCGTGCCGGCTACTTTAGTAGGCCTCTTCGTGAGAGTAACATCCTTTGGGTCGATTTTCTGTCGAATCTCGGCGAGCTCAGTTTTGTTAATCGCTAGCTCCACGAATACCAACTGACCTTTTTCACACTCGGCAACCTTCACTAGGTCGTCGTTTATTGTTATCACTCCTTTGGACCCTGTCATCTTTAAGTTGAGATATATGTAGCAAGACCGTGCCATGAATTTGGCAAATGCATGTGGACCGAATATGCAGTGGTACAAGTTTTTGAAATATACCACTTCAAAGTGGAGGATCTCCTTGCGGAAGTTTTTCTTACTACCAAAGTCAACGATGATGCTGATTCTTCCCAAAGGCTTTGCCGACTTTCCCAGCACTATGCCGTGGAACATCGTTTTTGATGGTTGTATCCATGATTCGGGGATGTTTAGCCTCTTGAAGGTCTCTAGGTACATGATGTTGATGTTGCTGCCATCATCCATAAGTACCTTGGATAGCCGGAAATCGTTGACTTGTGGGGCAACAATTAACGGTAGTCGGTCGGGATCGTCCACTAGCACGGGGTGATATTTGATGGTCCACTTGATGTATCATTCTGACCATTCCAAGAACTTTGGTACTCTGGGTATCGTGGCATTGACGGCGTGGTCAATGTTCCTTTCCTCCTTTTTATCCACTATAGTGAATATGTGGAGGGCACCTAGATCTTTTGCTATTCTATCAACCTCCGACTTTGAGACTAGGGTGATGTCGAATCACTAGGGCAACCCAAAATCAGCACTCCTTTAGCAAATGTAGAGAAATGTGCTTTGGCATACTGTGTAACCGGCATGGTTGGTTTTCCATTTCTCTTGTGGAATATGCTCGAGCCGTCATTAGATCCTAGCTAGCAGTGTCCAAGTCATAAGCCTAAGGCGGTGGTGGTGCCCCTGTGTAACCTCTCTGGCTACGGCACCACCAGCCCCGGAGCTCACTATGAGTCCGATATCGACTTCCATGTCGGAGCAGCAATTGCCCTCATGGGTTTGCGTGAAGACACAGTAAGCATAGGCATCCTCTTTGAGTGTCTCATCATTCTGGCTGACTTTCTTGGCCGTCGGCCTATCTTTCCATATTGCATGATCTTTTACCAAGTGAGTGGATTTCTTAGTCAGTGTGCTATGGAATTTGAATGACTGATTTTCCGTGATTTCCGCGGTATCTCGCTCTTATGACACTTCTTATTGTAGCCCTATTTGTCGTCATTCCGGACGGTGTTAGCAACTAACTCAGAATTTCCACTACCCCCTTTTATCTTGTTATTCCTGGGCGGGTTATACTTTTTGGGCCAGTTGTCCTTTTTGGGATTTTGTCCTTGTCGAACTTTCCCTCGTAGCCAAATTCTGCTTTTGTTCTGCTCGAAGTGGTGTACTTGGTGACTATGTCAACCAAGTAGCCGACTTTCTTCGGTTTGCTTCTAGCAAGCTTCTCAACGAGGGGATGTAACCGACAAGTTCTTCCGAACACATGGCATGCAGCCTCCTCACTGACATCAGCCACGCTGTTGTATAACTAGTCCCACCTTGTTAGGTAGTTAAGAGTTAACTCACCCTTCTTTTGGTGGAAAGCCTCGATGTCTTCGATCGAGGTAGGGCGCTTGTATGTCCCCTCGAAGTTCTTTATGAAAACACACTTCATCTCCTTCTAGGAGTGGATGTTGCCTCGTGGCAGGCCTTGGATCCATGTGTGCGCTCCATCTTTCATCATTAGTGGAAGATACCGGCACATGATCATCTCGTTGTTGTTCTAGATGGACATAGAAATTGTGTAGTCCTCCAGCCAGTTAGCCGGATTGTATTTGCCATCGTATTTTGGCACGTCCTACAGATTCTTGAATTTCTCTAGGAACCTTTCACACATCACCTCAGCCGCAAAGCACTTTTGCCAACTCTGGAGTTGCGACGATCGTCAGGAACTTCCCTCAGATAATGGCTCCGTGAGCCTGTTCTATGCCCATTGCGGTTGGCGGTCAGTATGGTTTACAAGTCGGGAGCCGTCCTGGACCGTGTTGGTTGTTCCTTTTATTTTTCCTGGCTGCACCGGGCATTGCTCGACACCTCTTGGTCGGTGCGTCGATTAGTTGCCAGCCCTGATGGTGGCTGAGGATGGCTCTTGGACGCTTGTCCTGGACTGCTAACTGGTCCCTAGTTGACGAGGGGTAACTGCTGAGTGAATATTTGCATCATGTTTTACATTATTATTTTGCATTGTAGATGTAGGATCTTGGTATTTTACGGTGCTCGTGCGCATATTTTATGTCTGTTTTCACCAGGATTAGGACAGATGATGGATCCAATGGATACAATTATTGAAGCAGTTGTACTATGGAGAAAAGGAGTCAAAAACAACGTAAATCACTTATTTGGGAAATATTAATAATACAAGAATAAAAGCAGAAGTGAACAAAGGAGGCAGAGAGCCCAACAACCAACTATATGGCGGGAGCAACTCTTCTGCCCATATAGCTCCGGCCGTATAGTTGGCGCCGCCTCCGCCTCGTCAAATAGTTTTACCCCGTGCAATTGGTTTGGGGAGATGACATATAGAACACCCAAAAATCGCAAAAACCTCACCTCCGGAAGGCATCTGGAGGGGGAACTCATCCATAAGGGATCCATCTTTGCCCTGCGTAGATCCGAGAGGCTAAGGCATCGATCTTCATTATCCACCGCTGCATCACCACCATCTCTATCCATCTCATCTACATCTTGTCTAGATCTTGTTGTAATTCCTATACTCGTTGTGCATTTATACAAGTACTATTCATCTATGATTGTTTCCATTATCATTACCATGATGTTGATTGCCTCCATGTCTGAGTAGATCATTAGTTCTTGGGGAGATGGAGAAACTCTAGTATGAGATTGAAATAAGATAAAGTCTATTATGATATTCATCAATGTGACCATGTGTTAGATTCTCTACATCCTGATGTTGAGAGAAGTCGACCTCTCAATATTTGCCTCTTGCGGGGACTTGATGGAGGGAACTACTTGTTGGTAGATGGAGGCGTGCTAGCACTTACAGTGACTATAAAGCTGTTTGCACTCTTTACATATCAACTTGGGAAATCGAGTAAACTCACGGAACACTATCCATGCCATGGGATACGTCCTACGGTATTACGTCCCTTAATAACGCGGTAATTCGATTGATGTCGATTGCTGACTGATGTGGTTATGAGGATGATGTGAGCAGCGGTTGTTGCTTATTCATCCACATATGGAGTTCCTCCCACATATACATAGTTGAGAATATTCATGATGATAATCTTTATCTTAGATCTTTACAATACTAGTGGTGTATCCGCTCCCTACTACAGTTCCAATCTATCTTACATACGTGGTACTTACTTTCTGTATTAAGTTATTTTTCTTTACTTTATTATTGCTCTTATACCCAAAACCCCAAAACACCTTTTTCCACAATACTCGCATTTTATCTTGTCACTTAGAACTTTATCTAGCATTTCTATCACAATAACTATTTCAAAAATTATTAGACTTCAGATTCCTGCTCCCTGTGGGATCGATATCTTTATTTCGAATCTAGCTACAAACGATCTGTGCACTTGCAGTCATCTAGCTACAAACGACCTATGATATTTATAAAAGATATAACTCTAATGAGAAGACAAGGGGGTTTGAAATAAATCCTCTACTACTTAGTATTCTACATAAGAAGCGGTTTACTGGAGATAAAGAAGATCCTGATCCATATGAGCATATTGCATGTTTTAAAGATATATGTGGCACTTTTCTATTGGCAGGATATACCGCTGATGAGGTAAGGGTTAAAAATTTTAGTCAAGTTTTGACAAGTACAACTCTCTCATGGTATAGATCTTTACCCCCTGAAGCCACTACTACTTGGGATAATTTAGCCTGTGAATTTATATCAAAATATTATCCATTATCAAAATCTTTTGGAATCAGGCGTCTTATAATGACTTGGAAGAATCGTTCTAATGAAGGACTAGTAAGAGCTTATATTAGATTTAAAGATTTACTATGGTTATGTCCTCATCATGATTTGCCTTAATGGTATTTACTACATATCTTTTATGGCGATTTAATTGAACCTAATAAAATTGAACTAGACTCTTTGTGGAAGGAGCCTTTATGAATCTTCCTATACCTAAAGCTTGGGCTTTACTTAATAGAATTCGTGATCATAGAGTTTCATGGAATTTTGGTCTAGGAAGTGAAGGAGGCATAGAAATAGAGCATGATTGTATTCATGACTATAATAAAAAAGGCCATGTTAAAGAATTATCTGAAGAACTTTATCTGGATTTAGATCTTGTGTTGCAAGTTGTTAAAGCTTTTACAGAATATATTAAAGCTCCAAAGGAGGGTCCATTCAAGTATGATCCACCACCCGAACCACAAAAGAAAAGAGAAGATAAAGCAACACTTGCCTCCGTAGAACCAATATATGAAGTACCTTTCCCTAACACTGCGCAAAAGCATATTTTTGAATATGAACACGTCAAGGCAGTACAGGAAAAGAAGGAAGAGGAAAGCATGCTAGAGGTTGTGGAACATCTGAAGGAAACCAAATATGAAGAGGTAGCCAAGGAAGCAATTATGGCTATGTACTCACACTGTAACATAGTTGAACTTGATGTAGAGACTTCCATATTGGTTGAAGATAAAACAAAGGTAAAAGATGTGGGTAAGCCTATGCTTCCCTGCATATTTAAAGAAACCTCTCATTACGGTTTATGTGATCTTGGCACCGAAGTTAATGTTATATCTTATGATTTCTACCTAGAAATAAAAGAATAAATAGAACCGGATACAATTAAAAATACTAATATAACAATAATGTTAGCCAATAAAAACCTTAGAATTCCAATGGGAGTAGTTGACAATGCAACTGTCACAATTGGCAACAAAAAATTTCCTATCGATTTTGTAGTTGTTGATATGCCAGATGACACTTTTTTCCCTATTATATTTGGAAGAACCTTTTTGGGTGATATAGGTGCCTAGGTTAATTTCAAGAAGGAGATTGTGTTTCTTAAGCTTGGGGGAACGGAAAATAAATTCCATTTTTCCAAATTTAAAGACAGACCTCCACAAACACAAGAAGAAGAGGAAGAGAGAACTATTGAGGAAATGGCGGTTCTTTTCTTTGGTAATCAAGAAGAAGAAACAAATGAAGATCCAAATTATGAAGAAATAGTTATGGAGGACAAGTCCCTAAAAGAACTAGAAGATGAATTCGATTCACTTCCTATTTTGGGACCTCCAACTGATGAGGCTTTTGAAGAGCCAGAAAAGAGAGGGGACGAGAAATTACCACCCCCAGAGTTGAAGACTCTACCAGATAATCTCAAATACAGGTTTTTAGATAATACCAATAAATTCCCTGTTACTATTAGTGCTAAACTTTCAGGAGAAGAAGAACTCATGAGGATACTTAAGGAGCATCGCCAAGCCTTTGGGTACTCAATGGATGACTTGAAGGGCATTAGTCCCATGATAGCCGTCCATCGAATATTCATGGAAGAAGGTGCAAAACCAGTTGCGGAATTTAATAGAAGATTAAAGCCTGAAATGAAAGAAGTGGTAAGAAAAGAAATTGCACGCCTACTTGACGCGGGTATAATTTATCCTATTAAAGAGAGTGAATGGGTAAGTCATGTTCAATTTGTCCCTAAGAAGGGCGGTTTTACTGTTCTTCCTAATGAAAACAATGAGCTAATACCTACTAGAACTATTGTTGGGCACAGGATGTACATAGACTTTAGGAAATTAAATAAAGAAATTAGGAAAGATCACTATCCATTACCGTTCATAGATCAAACTTTAGAAAGGTTAGCAAACCATACTCATTTTTGTTACCTGGACGGATACTTTGGTTTTTCTCAAATAGTTGTTCATCCGAATGACCAACTTAAAACAACTTTCATAAGTCCTTACCGTTTACATGCTTACCGACGTATGCCTTTTGGTCTATGTAATGCTCTAGCTACTTTTCAACGATGTATGACTGCTATTTTTGCTAATTTTATAGAACTTATAATGGAAGTATTTATGGATGACATTTCTATCTATGGAACTTCATTTACTAGTTTCTTGGATAATCTCAAGAGAGTTTTGCAGCTTTGTGAAGAAACTAATCATGTTCTGAACTGGGAGAAGTGCCACTTTATGGTCAAAGAAGGTATAGTCCTCGGACATAAGGTATCAGGTAAGGGAATTGAAGTTGATAGAGCTAAGGTTGAAGCAATAGAGAGAATGCCTCAACCTAGGGATATTAAAGGTATAAGGAGTTTTCTTGGTCATGTGGGTTTTTATAGAAGGTTCATTAGAAATTTCTCTGGGATATCTAAACCTTTGACTAACCACTTGCAAAAGGGAATGAGAATTAATTTTGATGATAAGTGTCTTAAAGCCTTTGATAAACTTAAAAATGCTTTAACTCGAGCTCCCATCATTAAACCACCTATCTGGGATACAACCTTTGACTTAATATGTGAAGCTAGCGATGATGTTGTAGGAGTAACTCTTGGACAACATATTGGTCGTAGATTTAATATTATGCTAGTAGAACTATCAATGGTGCTCAAAAGAATTACCCAAAGGAAGAAAAGGAACTATTTGCTATATTTTTCTATTGTGATAAATTTTGTTCCTATATAGTTGATACAAAGGTAAGAGTTCACACAGATCGTGATGGCTTAAAAGAACTCCTTGAAAGGAAAGACCATAAGCCAAGACTGATCCGTTGGATTATTTCACTTCAAGAATTTGAGTTGCAGATTATGCAGAGGCAAGAAATAAAGATGTTAAACGCAGTGTCCTAATATGTTGTAAACATATCTATAATTTTCTATGTTCCATGCTTGTTTTATATCTACTTTCTTATGTTTTGTCCACACTTTGGAGTATTTTTACACATTTTCTGGAACTAACCTATTAACAAGATGCCACAGTGCCAGTTGCCTGTTTTCTGCTGTTTTTGGTTTCAGAAAAGCTAGTAAGGAAATATTCTCGGAGTTGGACTGGACAAAAGCCAATGTCAATATTTTACCTGAAGCAACACGGAGTCTAGAGGGGAGACGAAGTGGCGCACCAGGGTGGCCACACCTGGTGGCAATGTGGCCTGGGGGCACGCCACCAGGGGTGTGGGCCCCCTGGTGCTCCACAGACCTTGCCCCTTCGCCTATAAAAGCCTCCCAGGACGAAAACCCTAAGTACCCGATCAAAATTCCACGAAAGAGTCTGTAGCCGCCGTCATCTCCATCCCTAGATCGGGAGGGATCCGAAGCTCTTCCCGGTACCCTGCCGGAGGGGAGAGATCATCCTGGAGGCCTTCTTCATCACCATGCCTGCCTCCGGTGTGATGCGTGAGTAGTTCATCCTTGGAATATGGGTCCATGTAGTAGCTAGATGGTTGGTTCTCCTCCTTTGTGCTACCATGTTTAGATCTTGTGAGCTCCGTTCATGATCAAGATCATCTATTTGTAATCTTACATGTTGTGTTTGTGGGGGATCCGATGGATATTGAGATGCTATTTCAGATTGATTATTGATTCTATCATGTCTATGTTATTTGTGATCTTGCATGCTTTCCATTGTTAGTAGCTATCTTGGCCAAGTAGATGCTAGCAACTCCAAGAGGGAGTATTTATGCTCGATAGTGGGCTCATGCCTCTAGTAATCTGGGGAAGTGACAGAAATCTCTAAGGTACTAGATGTGCTGTTGCTACTTGGGAGAAAACAACAATCCTTTGTTCATAGAACAATCGTATTGTTTACATTACACGCAATTCGTAAAGCAATAATCTGTTGCTTGCAACTTAATACTAGAGGGGGTTCGGATGATAACCTGAAGGTGAATTATTAGTCATAGATGCAGTTGGATGGCGGTCTATGTATAATGTTGTAATGCCCAATCAAGTTCCAAAGGAATCAAGATGATTGGTATATGCTTGTATGCTTTCTCGATGTTTGTCAATTGCCCCGCTGTAATTTGTTCACCCAGCATGTTATCTATCTTAAGGAGAGCCACCTTTAGTGAACTATGGATCACGGTCCTTTCTTTTACATACAATCTATAAACTGTTTACTGCTTTGTGTTTACTTTCTGCAAACTATTACTTCCTTCCATTCGATACGTTTAATCTTTTGTTTTCAGCAAAATCGGTGAGATTGACAACCTCATCGGAAGTTGGGGACAGAGTTCTGTGGTTGTGTTGTGTAGGTCTCCATGTTGCTACTAGCACCGGTAGTGCACCCTGCCAAGGCTCAGCTAGCAACACCTTTGGGGTGTTTTCTTGCTCCTACTGGTTCGATAACCTTGGTTTTATAACTGAGGGAAACTTACTTCTATGCTCATCATACCTTCCTCTTGGGGTTCCCCAACAAGCTCATCAATCACGAGCCATCAAAGTATTTTTCTGGCGCTGTTGCTGGGGAGTTAAGGACATCTTCACAAGGGGAGTCCCTCATAACCAATCTCTTTACTTTGTTATTTTTGTTTTGCTTAGTTTCTTTTTGCTTTGTTTGCTTGTTTCTTTATCAAAAACACAAAAAAATTAGTTTTACCAATTTGCTTTCTTATTTAAAAACACAAAAAAAATTAAGTCTCCTTTAGTTGTTGCCTCTTCCTTAGTTCACCATGTTGATCCCTAAATTCACCCTGAAAGATCTTTCAATTGGTAGTGGTTATATAATTGGGAAAGATAATATTGAAGAATTCTTTAATTATGTTAGTAAGCATGAAGATACTGAGGATAGATCCCTTACAGAATTTGCTCCAAACTATGAGATTACTGCAGCTTCTTTAATTCACATGTTAGAAGCTAGGTTTGTTAACCTCAACCCCTTAATGCAAGTAATGTTTCTTAAGCTTAAAGAAATTGAGGACCCTGAAAAGAGGGATTTTATTCTAAAAACTTTGTTTAAGGAATTCTATGATGTTGCCAAAGAAGCTAGAAAAGTCTTTGAATATTTCAATATGCTAGGCTCATGTGTAGATGTTGTTGGTACACGAGAAAAATGAACAAAACTAAACCTAATGGGGAGAAAACTAAGATACCAGTACCCTTTAAACTGGTAGCAATACATGAACACTAGTAGAGAAAGGCTTATGGATAGATTTATTATTAGTGAAGCATTTTTTTTAATATGCTCCACTAATAATTATCAGTGGCGCATTTAAAAATATGCTCCACTGATATTTTGTTTAACCAATGGCGCACATCTAAAAAAATACGCCACTAATAATGTGGGCCCGGTACCCCGGAGGGCTGTGGACCAAATATCAATGGCGCATATGTACATATGCGCCATTAATATATGCTTAATAATGGCGCATATAAAATATGCGCCATTGATATTCTCCTCACTAACGGCGCATCTTCTTAAATATGCGCCATTGATAATATGTTGGCCTCACCTGAACCCTACCACTCAGAAAGATGACAGGATTATCAATGGCACATATTAAAAATGCGCCAATTTCTCTAGCTATGCGCCACTGAATTGTTGTTGCGACTTTTAGATCGATTGATCGATCAAGCTAGCTCCTAGATAATTAAGCTAGCTATATATATACGACGACAAGGATTCTTGGTTGAATTACAAACGCACATGTGCGTGCTACTTGGATTAGTGCATAGCTACCCTATCCATGAAACATCGATTTAATTATCCATGTAAATGAAGACTGAAGTGCAGTGCAACTTCAGAGTTGGATGTACTCACCGATGAATTTTAAAATTAATTAGAAAAAGAAAAAGGAAATCACAGTTACAGGGAGAACTGGGCCAGGCCCCATAGCTAAAGTTGGTCAACGTGCTGCCTAAAAAGCCCAGCCCGTAAGAAAGATCACGATCGACATCTGGAGTTGATCCTGTACCGAACCAAACTTCCCCCCGTGCAGAGAACCCTAGCCGCATTTCCCCCACCTGACGACCAGAGCCATGGCGGCGCGTCGGGCTTGCTCGTCGGCGCGCGCGTGCATCGGTATCCCGGTGTGCGGCGCTCCGTCGAGCTCGCCTGACGGCCTCACGCTCGTGGCCGAGCGCAGCTGCTGCACGCCGGCGAGCGGACACCGTCCACGACGACGCGAAGGCAGCGAGGCGCAGCTTGGGCGAGGCCAGTTGCCGCGAGATCCGTCTGCGATCTGTTTCCCCTCGTCCTCTTGCGCCACAGAAGGCCGGCGCAGCGCCTCTGCTCCGTCGTCATGGTATCCTCCGACGTCCTCGCCGCGGGTGAGAAACCCCTCTCCCTCTCCCTCTCTCAGTCTGTCCCCATAGAATGAACACACCATGATGTTCTCTGTTTAGTTGCGCTGCATAAGAGATTGGGATACCATGTGTTCATCTGATTTATGCCATTACTTTTGCGCGTCGTTGATTGATTAGCGCTATTCAAGGTTAAGTTAGTTGGTCTCTGTACAAGGAGGTTCGGATGCAGCAGGGGTAATTTCTGTTTGAGGTTTTGGATGCACATGGGTATGAGTAGTAGCTTAATCAATTTTGTTAGTACAATACTGAATACTAGTTCGACTAGGGTCGTGATGGTAGTAATTAGAAGTATTGCATGTAACCACAGTCCACCTAGGACTGAACCAAAACTTGTACAATCTACCCATGTTTTCAGAGAGAGAGGAACCAATCATTGCCAAGTTGAAACCTAAACAGGGAGTTGCTTTGTCAAGTTGAAACCTAATGAAGGAGTTCTTTTGTCAACTCCATACTTGGTTGCGGTATATCTTAGGACATTTGCTGGATGTAACCGCAAAATTAGCATTGTACGAATGAGCGGATCATGTCTGGTCTAAATTAAGATGTTCATGTCAAACAATTTCATTGGTGACTAGCTTATTTTTGTGCTTCTGTTGCAACAACATACTGACACGTGATTCTCGGCAGGGCTGATATACATATTGTTGATGAAGAATGTACCCTGAGTCAGTATATATGCGCCACTGAATGTACCCTGAATGCTGACACATATTTATTTTTGTTTTCTGTAGCTATGACATTTACTGTTTTTGTTTTCTGACATCATATCCTCCTTTGCCTCCGTACTATGACAATTACTGTTTTTGTTTTCTGTAGCATTCCTAGGTGAAGAGAGGAAGAAGATGAAGACCTTGATCGCGCCCCCGGTCTTGCTCACCGGCATTGCGGTTGCACTCTACTTGATCATATAGTTTAGGGCTGGTGACCACTTTATTTGTGTAATGTGAGATGATATCAACTTGTATCCTCCAACACTTGTGTAAATAATTTAGCCACATGTCACTATATCGGGTTCTAACTGATTTGATGACTATAATTGTGTTTGTAATATCTTTGTTTCGATAAACTATGTAGAATGCATTATTTGTACTACTTTCTACAGCTATTTTTCTATAATACACTATATACCTGTATAATATACAGTATAATACCAGTAACAATATCAAGAAAGAGCTGTATTGAGTTAATCTTGTTGTAAATATCAGTGGCACATATGTTATTAGTGGCGTATTATGTAGAAATGCTCCACTAGTAACACATATTGAAGATGCGCTACTGGTTTGTCTCATTATCAATGGCGCATATTTGATATGCGGCATTGATACTTAATTATTAGTGGCGCAACAGTAGTGGCGCATTCCATATGCGCCACTGATAGCAAAAAATATGCTCCACTGATAAGCAATTCTCCACTAGTGGAAGCCATAGAAAAGAATCTTGATTGGATTGTCCCTGAAAACCCTTTTGATGAAAATAGTGAACCTAAGAGCATAGAGAGAGGATCCTCTAGAACTTATTTGGATGATATACCTTGCCTTGTTGAAGATATTTCTGGTATTAATCTTAATGCTTCTTCATTTGAGAACACTTGATTCTTTTTCTTGCTTCTTATGCCTAACTTAAAGGCGTTAAAGAAAAGTACTTATTGGGAGATAACTCAGAAGTTTTAGATGAGTCTTGGAAGTTATTACTTCAGTAATAACCACTCTTAGTCCTTTTTATTTGCTTTTTGTGCCAAGAGTAACCTCTAATGAGAGATAAGTAATGATTGGGAAATTTGTTGTCCCGAAACAGATTTCTGTGCTTCACCGTAAAAATTCGTGTAAAATCTCTGAATGTCCTTTTGAGGCATGAATTTTTGTGATTCTGCCCCAGGTTGTTATCTAACTTTCGTTAGTTCAACACTTTTTGATTTGAGCAACAGAAGGTCTTCGAAACAATTCGTCTTTACATGTTGGTCTGTTTTGACAAATTTCTGCTATTTTCTACATTTGCTTCCTGTTGATTCCTTTTTGAGTTCTTTTGGGGAATTGAGCTTTTTGAGGGAAGTGCTACAGTAGCTAGTGTTATAATGGAAGTTTATTTGGTGTTATAACTGAACATTAAGACTTATTATCTTGAGTGCACTAATGTTGCTAATAAATATTGTGTGAAGTTTTGTATGAAGGAAAAAATTTAGGTGTATGGAAGAAATGAGTAATGAGATGAAAGATGGACTAAAGCTTAAGCTTGAGGATGCCATGCTTGTCACCCCAAGAAATATCCAAGAAGTACAAGCGTCAAAGCTTGGGGATGCCCAAGGCATCCCCTCTTCATCAATAAAAATCCCAGGTTTCTTCTAAACGCTTCATTTTTATTGTTTCATGCACAGTTGTGTTGTTCTTGGAGCGTCTTCTTTTTCGTTTTAGTTTTGGTTTTTCATTTGCTTAGTTTGGTTAATTTGCTGAATAAATTGGTTGGACCCCCTCTTTCATACATTGGTTTTCAAATAGTTTGGTTTGGTTTGGAAAAGAGTAGGAAAGTTCATGCTTATGTGGTAAAGAGAGCTTGTTTTTGACTGTGGCCTATGCTTTGTCATGACATGCTTAATATTGTTCTGGCTTTATGCTTAGTATTCTTTGCTGTAGCATGACTCGTTATAAACAATTGAGATTGCTTAATGTGCCTTGGATGAATCATGCGTTGTTTTAGCATATTAAAGCATAATATTGTGGTATTCTCCTTTGATGCTTTATTTGGGTTGACTTGGCGCATGCTCACACCATGTTATGACTATCTCAAGTCACCATAGTCTTTATGATCCTTTAGTTTTCAACTTGTAGTATCACTTTATGCTTTGATCAATGATGTTTTGTCGCTCTGCATGATTATGACCATTATTGCTCTCTTAGTTTATCGCTCCCAGTCTTTTGCTAGCCTCCACAACCAAGTATGAGTTCCACTCATGCATCCAACTCCCTAAACCAAGTTATTCCAAAGAGTCCACCATGCCTACCTACTAGCTTATGCTATTCCAAGTATATTCATGCTTTTGTTTACCTTCCGAATTAAACTTGTTATGAGAAAACTAGTGATTAAAGCTCTCACGAACTTGATGGCACACTTTAATTTTCTTGCCCTTAATAAACTTGAACCATTGTGTCATTTATGTTGTATATGCTTGCACTTATTTGTTGGTAATTAGCAGAACCATGCTGTCATGGGGAACGCTTTCAACATTGCACTTGGTACTTTGTACCTAGTTGATATCATGCTCTTTTGTCTATAGATGTCGTCGGTGTGAAATGAAAGGGGAGCTTGTAAGTCCATGGAGTTATGTATATGTGTTAGAGAAACGCCTGGGCCGCTGGTCTAATCCATGCTGACATGGTGGAAACCTACAGCTTAACCATAATGAGTTGTCTATGAAGCATTCTTCTTATAAAAAAAGAGTCCTATATTGAGAAAAAAAGAGAAAAAGAAAAAAATGAGATTATGAAAAGAGGAAAGAGAGAAAAAGCACCATATTCCCATGGTAAATAAGAAGATTGCTGAGATGCTCGTTGTCTACTTGCCTTGTCATTTTGATATGGGGATTCTTACGTATCATCGGGCAAGGGGTACCCGTTGGCGGTTCTCTATGATACACATGTACTTACGATGACAAGAACTTACCGGTAACTAAACTTGAGTAGCATGAGGAGCGGCCCTCGTATGCAAGGGACATGAGATTTCTAACTTATACTTCGTCAAGCATGTACACCATAGTTTGTTCACTTTAACCTTAATCACTTCAAGATGCTTATGATAGGGGTAATGAGAGTTGAAAGCTATTAAGTACCATAATTTTTGGAAGCTCTTTATGAGACTTGAATCCCTGCGTCCTTCTATGAAGGCCTCTCTTCCACCATTATATTGAGTCTTCACCTTCTACCTTTATGCACCTACTTTGAGAGCATAGTGGCCATTCTTAGTTCTATGTGCATTGTCCCAAGACTAGTTGATTGATGCATAACTTAATATTTCTTGTTTTAAACTATTTGTATCTAGTCACTCTTATGAACTTTGAAGGTGTCCTATGCATTTATATTTGCTACTCTATGAGGGACAAGCTGGATACTATTATGCTATGTTTTCTTTATGTGAAACAAACAAACATCTTGCAAAGCATTGTTATTCATGAATCTTTTGTTTGTGCCTTTTCATGTTGCATCATAGTTTCTTTGTCTCATTGCTAGAACTTTGTCTTTCATGTTATGATTGAAGTACTATGATCCCAGCTTCGAATGTTTTACAAATACTTTGATCAAGTCTTTGATGGTGCATGTCACCTCAAAACTTATTCTTTCTTTTTATCACTTACCTACTCGAGGACGAGCAGGAGTTAAGCTTGGGGATGTTGATACATTGTAAATGTATCTATGATTTTTGATGTTCCATGCTTGGTTTTATCTACTTTCTTGTGTTTTGTCCACACTTTGGAGTACTTTTCATATGATTTCTTGGACTAACCTATTAACAAGAGCCACAATGTCAGCTGCATGTTTTCTCGGAATTGGACGGGACAAAAGCCAAAGTGCCTATTTTTATGGAAGACATTTGAAGCCAGAATACGAGACAGAGAAGATATGGGGGCCAGCCACACCACCTGGCTGCGCGGCCAGGCATGGCCCGCGCCAGGGGGTGGTCTAGCCGACCCGAGCACCCCCTTGGCCTCTCCTTCCGCCTATATATTGCCCTCAGGACCAAAACCCTAAGTACCCGATCAAAAATCCATGAAAGAGTTTGTAGCCGCTGACATCTCCATCCCTAGATCGGGAGGGATCTGAAGCTCTTCCTGGCACCCTGCCAGAGAGGGTAATTCACCCTGGAGGCCTTCTTCATCATCATGCAAGCCTCCAGTGTGATGCGTGAGTAGTTCATCTCTGGACTACGGGTCCATGTAGTAGTTAGATGGCTGGTTCTCCTCCTTTGTGCTTTCATGTCTAGATCTTATGAGCTCCGTTCATGATCAAGATCATCTATTTGTAATTCTGCATGTTGTGTTTGTGGGGATCCGATGGATATTGAGATGCTATTTCAGATTGATTATTGATTCTATCATGTCTTTGTTATTTGTGATCTTGCATGCTTTCCGTTGTTAGTAGCTATCTTGGACAAGTAGATGCTAGCAACTTCAAGAGTTAGTATTTATGCTCGATAGTGGGTTCATGCTTCTGGTAATCTGGGGAAGTGACAGAAATCTCTAAGGTACTAGATATGATGTTGCTACTAGGGAGAAAACAACAATCCTTTGTTCATAGAACAATCGTATTGTTTACATTACACGCAATTTTTAAAGCAATAATCTATTGTTTGCAACTTAATACTAGAGGGGGTTCGGATGATAATCTGAAGGTGGATTATTAGTCATAGATGCAGTTGGATGGTGGTCTATGTATAATGTTGTAATGCCCAATCAAGTTCCAAAGGAGTCAAGATGATTGGTATATGCTTGTATGCTTTCTCGATGTTTGTCAATCGCCCCACTGTAATTTGTTCACCCAACATATTATCTATCTTAAGGAGAGCCACCTCTAGTGAACTATGGATCCCGATCCTTTCTGTTACATACAATCTATAAACTGTTTACTGCTTTGTGTTTACTTTCTACAAACTATTACTTCCTTCTATTCGATACGTATAATCCTTTGTTTTCAGCAAAACCAGTGAGATTGACAACCTCATCGGAAGTTGGGGTCAGAGTTCTGTGGTTGTGTTGTGCAGGTCTCCACGTTGCTACTAGCACCGATAGTGCGCCCTGCCAAGGCTCAGCTAGCAACACCTTTTGGGTGTTTTCTTGCTCCTACTGGTTCGATAACCTTGGTTCCATAACTGAGGGAAACTTACTTCTGTGCTCATCATACCTTCCTCTTGGGGTTTCCCAACGAGCTCATCAATCACGAGCCATCAGCCGCTGAGGTCTTATCGAATACTAAATCCTAGTTTCTATTTTATCGGGTACCCAACTCGTTCGTTGGGATTTTTCATCGTATCATTGATACGGATATTTTACTGGTAGAAGGCATTCTTGTGCGATTACTTGGCCACACCGGACGAATCCTAGGGTCTTACCTTCATGCTTTTGAACATGGCATTCGGATTTTCATCGCGTTCAGTGCGATCCGAGATTTTTTATCTTTTTGGCGGCTGAAGAACTTTTTGTTTTTTTGTAACTGCTCCCGATAGGAGTATCTGTTGAAGAATTTTTCACTTGTCTTTCTTTAGCAGGTGCGCACTAGCGCTCTTGATAGGAGTAGCCCCTGAGGCTATGTTTGGATATAGGTATTAGAACATAGGCTCGAAATCTTGAATTGATGTTGCCAGTACTTCTTTAGATTTTGTCGAGTGCACGACTAGTGCTCCCGATAGGAGTATCCCCAAGGCTACAGTCATAATATTGTATACACTACAAGAAAAGTTTCCTTCCGCAACAAATTGGCCCGACGGTCGTCGTAGAAGGCACGTCTTCCGCGACGAAATTCTCGTCTCGACCGTGGCTGATGGAAAAAAAATGCCGGTTTCACGGCCCTCTACTATGACGGATCTGCTAAAAACATGGAGGAAGCTCGGCCAACATGTGGCAGAAGCAAGATTTTCATTTCCTCGCGTTGACTCGCCGAAGTCTTTTGAGGTGTGTGGGTCCTGGACGTCAATGTCTCTAGCGGACCATACTTTTCGGTCACGCCTCCCTGATTTGAACTTGATAACATTGCTCGAGGCGTTTGCCGTTTAATCAGGTTGCTAGGTCCCACATGTCGACCTCTCATTAGAAGGATCGTGTGTATGATGGAATTTTTTTCCTTCACTCGTGCTACCTTGTTTCGAAGATGATAGCCCTGCTCGATGCATTTACCGTCTAATCAACCTCCTAGGACCCACATGTCATCCTCTCATTATAAGAAACGTGTGTATGATGGAATTTTTTCCTTCGCTGGTGCTACCCCGTTCCGAGTTGATAGCGCTGCTCGACGCATCTACCATTTAACCAACCTCCTGAGCCCCACATGTCATCCTGTCATTAGAAGAAATGTGTGTATGATGGATTTTTTCCTTGGCTCGCACTACCCTATTCCGAACCTGATAGCGTTGTTCAATGCATCTATCATTTAATCACGATGTTGGGCCGCACATGTCATCCTCTCATTAGAAGAAACGTGTGTATGATGGATTTTTTACCCTCTGTCGCGCTTTCGTGTTCCGAACTTGATAGCGTTGCTCGCTACATCAACCGTTTATTCGGGATGGTGGGTCCCTTATGTTAGCCCCACATTAGAAGAATCGTGGGTATGATGGAATTTTTTTCTTCTCTAGCGCTACCATGTTTCGAACTAGATAGCATTGCTCGACGAATCTGTCGTTTTCTCACACTACTAGGTCCCCCATTACAGCCTCTCATTACAAGAAACATGTGCATGCTGAATTTTTTCTCGCTCGCGCCTCCTTGTTTCAAACTAGGAACGTTGCTCGATGTAGCATCTGTATAAGGTCGCGCTGTTGGATCCCACATATCAGCCTCTCTGTAAATGAAACATTGATTGCTCGATGCAACATCTGTATAAGGTCTCTGTTGGATCCAACATGTCAGCGTCTCTGCAAATGCAAAGTGTGTATGATGGAATCCGCTATTTTGACCTTGGCAACGTTGTTGGGTCCCAGATGTCAGCCTTCTCTGTGTAAGAAACGTGTGTATCCTGGAAAAAATGTAAAAAAACGACAGAGATTATACTATATATTATATATTTATATTGAAAAAACTAGGAATCTAACTCAAGACTTCAACAAATGGGAACCGCGTGTGCTTCCACTATGCCAGAACCATCTATGCCACGACTGGAAAAGATTACATTTAGAAATGTTGAAATCACTTAAAATGAAAAGGCAGTGACCCTGACGACTTGTCATCAAAAAATTCTAAATGCTCTGTACAAATACAACATGGGTAGGAGAAGCTTGTCCTATACTTTATCAGAATGGCACGGAAATACTAAATTAAGACGATTTTGGGCAATAAAAAAAACTTGGGTCCAATTTGTGAACCAATGGGCTTCTTATCGTGGGCTCCTTATTGAAACTTCTTCAGTGTGGTTCAAGCTTAAAAAACCAAGTAATAATATGTTGAGGGTTGGCGGCCCACGGCCAACCTGAACATGGAAGGATAAATTAATGAGGTTTTGGCCCACAGTTGGGTAGAATGTAGTACTATTTTCTAATAACCTCCTCACTAGAAATTCAATGTACTCAATATGTCGGGGGTCGGCAGTCCACCTGACCCGGCAGGCTAAATTTGCAAGGTTTTGGGCCAGTGTTGGGTCGAATGTGCAATCCTTTTGCTAGGTTCTTAGTAAAAATTCAATGTAGTTCGTACCCCATCCTCAAAAAAATGCAGTTGGCACCCTAAAAAATATATACTCCGCTCACCACGAAAGGCTAATTAAGGGTTTTTCTTTTGAAACAAGAATATGGGAAGTTTTTTGCCGAAGTGGGGTTGAATTATTCGTTTTCATAGGCTAAGTAGTAAAAATATATTGTACTGAAGGTCGATGGTCCACCTGACCTGGTTGTACCTACGCCGAATCCAAAAGAATGAAGTTGAAAATGGATAAAAGTGACCGATATTGCACCTTATTATACATAGCGAACATAGCGAGGAACTTGGGCAGCGCAAGATTCGAATATGGAAAGTACTGGAGGGAGTTTGACTGATTGACCTAAAATCATGTCATATCAAGTCTTACAGCGTGCAATCATCTTTTTAGCAAAGGATATATTTCGAGATGGTTTGGGTGGCTTTGAATTGGCCTAAGTGCCCAATCGATTTGATATACTCAAAACCTTGTAATCATGCCATATAAACTGTTGGCGATAGACACATGGTGGCCTTGACTTGCCCAGTCGCAGACAGCTCGGGTAAGCACCACCTTAAACTGATCACTCGAAGTTGTATGCTTCCGTATGATGAAATTAGTACATGCCGCAATTAGCGCCAACATGTGGCATTGTCATCATACAAAAAGGCTAAGAATTCGCACATTTAGTTCACAGTTTCGAACACATTAATACAACCAGTTTGTACACTAGCATAGACAGTACAATGTCAGCACATCAGAGCTTGACTTGTTCATATCATATCAGAGCTTGAGTTGTTCATTTCACATAGAAAAGAATGAGCAAGGATACATATTTTATTGAACAAGTAATTTCACGGTAGCACCAAAAGTATGCCATGTATCAGAGACAATATGGGGTTTGCGTAAACAATTTTCCTTTTTTGGAAGGGTGTGCGTTAACTCTTTTTTTAGAATATCGGCATAAACATTTGCGACTATCATCCTAGGGTGTCTCGGCATGCTTTGGTGTACCGAGCCAAGATCAATTACGGCCCAGTTAAGTCTTGTTTCGTGGCCCTATAAGAAGCAGTGACCTACTTTTCCCTGTTCTCTAAGAGGAAAGAAGGAATATTCCTCTCAAAACACAGAGCTGCAGGAGGTGCGATGGTTTAAAAAAATGCACGAGTCACGTATATACAAGCTAGTAACAGTACTGAAAACTATAGTATAGAAATCACGCTACGAAATAAGCACGGATACATGGATTATACCGTGGAAGGCAATACTAAATACAAAATCATGGTAGGGCTCATATAAGATGATTCAAGCTGGCCACTAAAACCAGTGCACTAACAGTCAACTGTTGAACCACGATGCAAAAAAAGATGACACAACGATACACTAGAAAGATCCACAACTCAGTCCAGGGATGGCACAACGAGCATACCAAACCTAAACTAGTCCTAAACCAAATTGCCGCATGTCGCACACAGTTCCAACCATCTTTGGGAAGGCTGATAACTGCCACAGGGTCACCTTCAGTTAGTTGCAGGTTGTAGCGTTTAATCTGAGGGAATTGTATTTCGCGAAATCTCATGTATGTTGTGTACACACAGTTTTTCCTCATGAATGGGAACA
Organism: Avena sativa; assembly: GCA_916181665.1. Taxonomy (NCBI): domain Eukaryota; kingdom Viridiplantae; phylum Streptophyta; class Magnoliopsida; order Poales; family Poaceae; genus Avena; species Avena sativa. The sequence goes on along the minus strand of OV702290.1, from coordinate 173,895,639 downwards.
ATGTGCCATCAGCAGCCTTGCATCCGCGTTTCTTCATCATCTTGTTAATGATTGGATAATTGAGACCGAGAAATAGAGAGTTGTCCCCCAGGCTGTTAACCTGCCTCCAAACGATGACCCCTGGAGGTCCAGCAGAGCTAGGATCCTCTTAAAAAATGTAGACACGAGAGGCGGGATATAGGCGTAGGTTAGTCCTATTTTGAGCATGAGGAATGATTTCACCATCTTCGCCATGGGCAACCCCCATGCCATACATTGTAATTATGATCATCAAGCATTCACCATCAGCCGATCGAGCGAGGAACCACATGCCTGGCCGATCATTTAGAATAGATACTCGGATTACAAACGGAAGCTCCTTGTTTCCTGCAACATCCGAATTCGCGACAAAAAGTGCACTACTGGCATACATATTCTAACATCAACATTCTTCATTGTTCATGCTAATAGTGTGAATAGGCAAATCCTGACAATAATATTACTCAATAAATTAACAACATTAGGAATTGCATTTTTTACTCTGCTATTCCGAATATTTGGATTTCTTGCTTATCTTAGTTTCCTAGTTGTTGTAAGTTCCAAAAAAGTAAGTACCACTTTTTTTGATATAGAGGCATGTCCACTTGAATCCTATAGGATTAGATGCCTACAGTATTTTGGATCAAGTGGTGTTTGATTACACAGGAAAACCAAAGGAATTGTACAAAGAGGTTGGAGTGGATGGAAATTTCCCTCCAAAATAGAGTGCAAAGGAATCCTTTGAAGGAATTCCTAAGAATTATACTCTTTCGAATCAAACAACATTTTATAGAAAAAATCCTAAGGATCCAAATCCTACAAAAACCCTACATAATTCCTCTGAATCCCAAGGAAAAATCCAAAAAGGAAAGATTGGTGTCCTACAAAAATCCTATGTGATTCCTACAATCCAAGGAGGGCCTGAAAGTACAAACAGATAAAGAAACCTGGCTTCACTGTGTTGCGCTCACAATTGAGATGCTAGTTAATAATACCTTTCATATTTTGACAATGAACGAACTTAGTAGTGCAGGGACGCCATCATACACTAAATTTTTGGAAGTCATATTACTGGTACTAATTCATTACTGGTAATGGTTCATTCATTTTTTAGGATATAAAGTGTGTGCTCATTCAGTCATACGAAAGGTAAAACATAAACAAGGTAGTTAAAGAACAACTTCACTGAATCACTCACAATGTATCATCATGGAACTAGAATTACCTTCCGATGTGGGATCCTAGCAGTAGGTGCAGCCTTGACTTGTGACCGCAAAAATGAGGCCACTGTATTTAATGGCATCATAGTACTGTCGTCTTCCAAGACCTAAATGCTCTAGACATCTCCAAACTTGGCTACCGCCTTCCAGGTAGGCGATTTCACCGTCGAACAACACGAGGAGCTTTTAGTCTGTGTAACCCCCAGCTTCTGTGGGCACTTTGCAGATTACGATCTTCAACAGCTCAATAGATCCATCCCACGACTTATTGAACTTTTCTCCATACCTGCGGATTCGCCAAAAAAAACTTTTGAAATGTGAATGAGTTTAGAAATGACTACATGTAACTGGGGGAACCCTGGCTGGCTAGTAGCATTACATGTTATATACTGGATGTGAGGCGGTCGCATTGTCACAAGTATCCGTTGATGGAAGGTCGATTACTCGATAGGTGTAGATGTTTGCTAGGCAGCAGGCCCCGTGCTAGTCCACCGCGGCGAGCCAGTCACCGTTCATGCCAACCCAGAATTTTTCGTGCATGAAGGGCAGGATGGCGGTGCACCGAGGATGGTCGAGGGGCACCACGTCATACACCGTGTCATGCAGACAATGTACCCTCGTATCGTCATAGTGCTCATCGAACTAATAAGCAGGTTGAGGCATCAGTAGGTAGGGTTCATTGCAATGGCGAATAGTCCATTTCGTACCTTCGTTGTTGGCGATACGATCGTACAGCAGCTTGCAGCATGCGGCTAGCCTGACGGTGCTAGAAATTTCCAGACGTTGAACGATGAGGTCGACATCATTCGCGTTGAGTTGATCCCACTTGCATCGCCCACTGAGCTTCGAATCGGCCATCACAACCGAATCGATTTAGGCGGATGCCAAGTGTGGCTGGGGTTTTCTATAGGAGGAGGGGGCATTAGAAGAGAGAGCGTGGGGGAGAATGTGGGCGGAGTGGGGACTAGGGAAGAAGATGGGGAGGCAAAGAAAAAACGAGGGAGGAAATTTTACTTAATTGCTCTGTCTAGTCAACAACAGCATCGAGGACACCGCCACCTAGACTTCACTGTATGTTAGACTAGCACGCCACACAGCTAGTAATTTGACAATACTCCTACTTACTATGTATCAGAGGTGCAGTATTGTCTAGTCACATCAGTTTGACTAGAGGATTTTCTTTTTACAGCTTTCATTTCAACATAGTGTACTAGTATTTTCAACGAAAAATAGGAGGACGAACTACTAGTAGTAGTAGTAGCCGCGACATGGACACATGTACTTTCATATTGTTCCCTATATGCAGAACTCGTAGCACAGAACCGAAAATATATACACCAGATATAATGCATAGTACGGGTGTACCTGTCGTATTTTTGGCATGTTGCATGTGTTCATATATGTTCTAGTATATGATACATGGAATTACACATGTACATCATGCAACCACGTAGCAAAATGAGGGACGTGCACAGACACCAGACTTCGCTCAAGTTAGGCAACGTGCATGACTTTGTGTGGCTCTGATTCACTGACATGTGGGCCCTGTTAAGGTCGGCTTCACCTGCCAGTGAGAATCTGCATGCACCATGCGCTTGGAGCCACTAGGTATGTCCACGACGGAAATTACAATTTGCAACTAGTTGCACCAGCAACAAGCTGTTGCATGTGGCACTTCAAAGTTTTCATAAAATGTGAAATAAATCATGAACATAGATCATATTTATATAGTTCATCTATAAATTTCCATCCTAAAAATATTACTAGTACATGGCCTGGCCACCAAAAAATAAACAAATGAACACAAGATATTGTTCGCTTAGGTTTTTCCTTTTTTATTGACACATGTCACATAAGATCTTATTGTGGGACCGAATATTGTAGATGCACAAGATACAACATAGCCAATGTTCTGTATTTATTTCACATTTTTTGAGAACTCGAAAGTGCAACAAATAATAAAGGGGTGCGGGCGCAACGAGTTGCAGAATATTCAACCCACACTGACTAAAACTATGGATTGCATACAGAAGGAGTTTGATCAAATCACAGGTCTTGCACTATATTGCGGCGAAATGAGTGTTAGAGTACAGAAAGTTAACGGCTGAGGCCATACGATACAAATAAGGCAAAGGAAATAATTCAAGATACGCAAATCCCTATTCCATATGATATCCCTTGAACCGTTAATTATGCCGGTTCCAATCCTTCGTGTTGAGCAAGCTTGGGACGAACCACAACGGAGTCTGCCGCCAATTCCAGCCAATGTTTTTTTGAGGGAAATTCCAGCCAATGTTGGTTGAGAAACCAACAACGGCGTCTTGAGCATTCATACTGATGCGACATATTTCAGGACAAATATTAAATCCACCGAGACTAACTGCATGCGGCGAGGTGTATACACAGTTGCTCCTCGTTAGATCTCTAGGGCCAAGTCCTGTCGCGCCAACTAGAATGGTAATTGGATAATTCAATCCAAGGAAGATAGAAAATGCTCCAAGGTCTAAAACCCCCTGCCATTGCCTCAGTGGAAGTAACCTACTAGTGTCAATAGAGAACACATGGCAGCAAAACCCAGTAGAATAGGTGTGAATATTGCGGTCGTGATGATAAGCACCATTTTTAGCCACATGATAACTAGTGTCATACCGCTTAGCATGCACTAACGCACATAGTATTGATCAGAATAAGGCTACCACCATCAGGAGATCTTGCTAACCACCACAGATCAGGACTATACTCACGATTACCGTCTAATTCAGGTGGCCCCAGAAGACGCACATGACCTTGCAAGGAAAGCACATTCAGAGGTCAGCTAAGCAAAATTTGAATGATGAAGCTTGAAAATTTAAGGATGGAAATTTTACCCCATGCCCAAGGATCCCATGCATAAACATTGCCAATCTGAGTTACAGCATAGACAACTCCATTGTGGATAATTACATCGCGGTAGCTGAACATGTTGAACTGGTTCTCAAGAACCATCCACATACCATGAGAACCATGAAGGAAGGCAATTACCGTGTCGAAGATGGTCAGAATAGAGAAATCCTTATAGTTCCCAACAGCTGTGGGAACTCGGCAAATGACTATCTTTAGTAGATTAGTAGGCTGACTAGCCACGATAAACTTAAGTACCTCGGGTGTGGCCTCAAAATCGAAGATCGCTGGTAGAGGAATCCGGCAACGAGTGAACACATTCACAAGCTCCTAGTTTCAGGCGAGGCCAACAGTGGCGATCCAATCTCCATGGGCGCCTGCCCACTTCTTACCCTCACAATCTGGCATCACGGCATCAGAGGAGGACCTGTCCAGCGGCGTTAGCTTGCACAAGGTCCACCTGAACTTCTTTTGTGGCTTCTGCTTGACCCTGCTGCAATAGTAGCTGCCCCTGTAGAACTACTTCATGCGATTGTCGTGGTAGAAGACATTGTACTCACGCGATACCTCAGTTGAGTGAGAGTGAAGAACACAGGGGAGACCAAACGGATGAGATTTCGATAGGGATGCACTATGTGTTTTTGAGTCAAGACAATGTTTGCAGCAGGCGACGAGGCTCGCGGCGATGATGACATTGCAACTAGCAGATATTTCTTCAAGGGGGCCATCAGAAAACACCCTAGAAGTGTCACTGACATCGATCAATTGGGCCATCCAGAGGAAGAGCTCAAGCAGGTGGGGGCGATGGCGTTTGGTTTTGATTGGGGTTTTGGAGGAGAGAGCGAGCGGCAGCTGGCAGGGCGAGACGAAAAACAGTCTATCAAACTGGGCGCCAGAGCTGATCCTAAAGCGGCATGGTGGTGTTGGCGCGTGCCTATATTGGTGTGCGAGTGGTAATGGCCGTCGTCGGGACACTGGAGGTGAAGTGAGGATGGAGATCGAGGCAAAGAGTAATGCGGAATAAAATAAAACCAAGCGTGCCTTCTTTCTCTCTGCTAAATCTACTGTGCCTATCGAACTAGGCTACGTAGATGCTCTGAAAGCGGCATGGCGGCGTTGGCGTGTGCTAAAGGTGGGCGAGTGGGGATCAGCGAGAAGATGGAGAGGAAGAGGACGGAGAGCAAAGGAAAATACTAGTAGAATAAATCAATTGCCGCCTACCGAGCGTGGTTTTTCTCTCTTCTCTGTGTTTCCTCGTGCCTATCGAGTAAATAGGTCAGGCCTTTCTAGGAGTAGTACAGCATAAGCTAGCCTAGCACGGGATGGAGCTGTACTGTCCTTTCAAATAAATGGTCATGGAAGAGAGATGGTTTAGAGTATACTCGGAGCTCCTCTTGCCGAATGTAATAATCCTTGGATCTTCTACATTCATCATCTTGTGCAGTCATATTTGGAACAAGTACTACTGTACTACTACTACTATTACTAATAAACACATAAAGGTTCCACTAGTAATCAGGGAACCAAAACTGGAATACTACTACTTTCAAACTCTTGTGTAGTACAACAACAAAATGCTCACAAAATGGGCTACCAGTACGGCAGTACCATCTGTACATCCACACGCTGCCACCTCAAATAAGCTTGCCTGCCACACCGCCAATTTCCTCTCCCTTGTCGGCCTCTACGCCCCCGTTACCGGACCCAAAATTGAACATCTCTCAGTTCAATAAAGAAAAAAAGTCGACAATCTCTCAAAAAAATCAACCATCTACCAAAAGAAAATCCATTGTCTAATGTTTCTCGTTCATTATGAACGGATAGTCGCAATTGCTCGAGCGCCGTGCGAGAGTAGTAGTCGTCTGAGCTACTGGTTGTAGCTCCGCGAAAGCACGCGCCTGGAAGCGGCAGAAGAATTTATTCTCTGTCAGTGATGGAAGAAGATCGACGATATACAGTACCAAATCAACAAGTCAGTGGCTTTATCCGTCTAACTAGTGAGAGCCGACACGAGTGGTGAATAGCTTGAAGCGCAGCGGAACAGGTGCATTTAAAACATACAGTACGTACACCTCTATTCTGATTTAGGATGGTCACATAGTGCTAAATAACTTAGACTACTCTAGTAACTTGCACATGTACCTTCATCATAGTGGGTAACAACATGTGTGTAGTGTCACGCAAAGGCCTAATTAATTAGGTTGTACTCCCTTCATTTAGAAATATAAGACGTTTTAGCTTTGTGAATTGAATGTATCTAGACGTCTTTTAGTGTATGGGTTTGTAGAGGTTAAGAGTGAACCTATACACTAAAAAGCGTCCAGATACATTCATTTCACAAAGCTAAAGCGCCTTATATTTCTGAACGAAGGGAGTAGAATCATATACTATTAGTCTTGGTATGTGTGATGTTATGGTAACTAGCTAAGTTATTACGTCACTTTCTTTTTTCATTAATTAACTCTGAAAAGACATTTAATTCAAGACAAGTATCTACGCATACTTGTAGTTCTGGTTTGTCAAGGTGCAAAATCCTAGGAAGAATTTGAACCTCTTGTCAAAACTCTATGTGATTTCTAATATGGAGTATATTAATTGACTATCCGATGGGTGCCTCTAAAAGCTTTTTCTTAAAACTTTCGAAGCAACATGTCGTTGTATTGGGAACGACAGTACCTAAGGAGGTTAGATAGAGGTGTGGGGACTAGCAGGGAAGCTATCGACGGCGTCCGCAGGCGAGATTGGATACAAGCAAGCGTAGCTGGACGCAGGAAGTACCCAGGTTCGGAGCCCTCGTGATGATGTAAAGCTCCTACTTCTGCCTGATCTGACTATGAGGGATATACGAACTACAAGTGCTCCTTGAGCTGTGTTCTCTAGCTACTGCCTTAAATGCACTGAGACCAACCGTCTATCTGTCTAGGTGTGTATGCGTGTGTGCATCTGGGAGTGAGCTAGCTAGCAGAGAGCTAGCCCTCTGTGTGTATCGATCGATGGATGGATGCCTCAATGAGTGAATGAGTGAGCCGAGTGAATCCCTCCCTGGCCTTATAAAGGTGGCCCAAGGGACAAAGGTGGGACCCACATTCCTAACTAGTACTATGTAGTATGTCATGCATGAGGCAGTGTACAGTGTATACTAGTGCATACATCATCTGATAAAGTAGCATGGGCTTGATGTCTTCGGTCTTGTCGATCTCTTCATTGGCCGGTCCTTCTTATCTGGTACTTGTCCTTCTGCTTGTCCTTCGTGCTGCCCTTTGCGCTGGTACTTGGCCTCGATCGGTCCAGAGCAGCAGAGCCAGCTAGATAGCATGCTGGGAGCCTCAGCGTACGTAGCTGGCCCGATCGATCCTCCTGATCAAGGGAACAGCGAGCAGACAGGACACCCGACTAGGGGCGGTGGCGAGCATGGTGGCCGGCTGAGGCCCAGCCGGGTGAGGCAACCGGCCCACCCGGGGCGAAGTGACCCAGTCGGGAGCGCAGGGCGGAGGCCCACGCGGGCGAAGCGGGAGGCCCGCCCGGGTCGCGGAGGGAGGCTGCTCCGCGAGGGCCCATCTGGGGGCGAGCCGGCCTAGGAAAAGCCGGAGTGAGGCGGGCCGGCTGGGTCGGCCCAACCGGAAGGAACTGAGATGCAGCGTGGAGCAGGCCGGCTAGGGCGGGGAGGCCCAGCCGGAAGGAGGGCTCAGCCGGGGCGCTGTCGGGCCGGCTTGGAGGCTTCTGTCGGCCCAGAGAGCGTCTGTAGTTGCTGTTTTTCTTTATTTACCTTGTGTTTTGCCTTTTAAAACTATATTGAGGCGTTTCTTTGGGGTACCCGGGGAGAATCCCCCCGACACTAGCCCCCGAGCGCGCGCTGATTTCACCCGGAGGGGGAAATTCACACGAGCTCCACAAAACTTGCCGTTGTCGTTGTAGATGAAGTACTTGAATGGCGTCCGACTAGACACCTCCCGCCCAGGAAGCAACACAACTACCGCGGGGGCACGCGAGCGCACCCGTGGGGTGTAGCCCCCGAGATTCGGAGTAGCTGACGGAGACAGGTGCTGCGAATCTTCTATTTCTTGCCCTTTTCGACACCTCAAACTTGCTATCCGGCTGAACGCCTTCAGCCAGACCGAAAAACTTGATTACACCGGGGGCGCGCGAGCGCACCCGTTGGGTGTAGCCCCCGAGATTCGAAGTAGCTGGCGACGCCAGGTGCTTTGAATCTCAAATGCCCTTGAAATCCGACTCGGTGCAGTCGTGCCAAAATAAACAAACAGAATTGATTGTCAGTATATCAACATATAGTACACATGCTGTCAACCGAATAACGGTTTTATTTTTCAAAAACTAGCTCGTGCTTCTCTGAATACTTAGTCACTTTCCCATGTGCTCTGTTGTTTACGTTGTGTCCTTGCCGGCCAGCCGGGTTGCGGTCTGGAGCCGGAACCGAAGGGGGAGCTGACAGTACATTGCACACGGTACTAGGGGCTGAGCAGCCGGAAAAAACCAACTAGGCACAAGGCCGGAATGTCCGATCTGTCGCACCCTTCGCCGTCTTTCATGTGGGATGCCTCGGGCTTTTGCTCTTGCTAGCCGGACAGCCGGGTTGCGGTCTGTAGCTAAGACGAAGAGTGGGCCTCTGACACCGTCGCACACTACTCAGTCGGTTTACGGGTTTAGCAGGCCGGGCCAATCGGCGAGCCCCCGGGTAGGGGTTGCCGGCGCCGGAAAACTGAAAGCGAGAAGCAAAACAACATCTAGCGAGACCTCGAGGGTTGCTCGAGGTCGAAAAAACACTCACATTGTGGCTGTCGGCGTAGTAGGTTCGAAGGCGCGATTCCGTATTCAGTGCGGCTGCTGAAACGGTCCAACTGGCGTTCCAGTCGGATAGCCTAGCCCCAGTCGGACAGGCAACCAAACGCGACGTAGCCGGATTCGGTCCCTAGCCGGCCAGGCAGCCAAACGCGCCAGGATGCGCCGAACCGGCCTGACCAGTCGGAACGGGGTCTAGCCGGCCCAACCGGCAACCAAACGGGACGAAGTCGTGCGGAGTCGGTCCCACTTAGCTAGAACGGGTCTGAACCGGCCGAATCGGACAGACAGAACGGGTAGTCGAACGGATGTAGCCAGATCTGAAATTTTTCTGTGTTTCTTTTTCCGGCCGAATTAGGATTAGCCGGATTTTTGTAGCCAGATCTTTTTTTTTAACAGGACTAGCATAGCCGAATTTTCTCTCCACCGGCTAGCCTGACCGGACATGGCTCTTTTTTCTTTAGCCGGCCGCAAACAGCCGGATTTCTCTTCTTTTTATCTCATCTTTCTTTTTTCTGGCCGGATCTTCTCTCTCAGCCAGATTTGCCCAGCCGAGCAACAATCAACCGGTCTCATCTCTGCCTCTCTCCTCCTTTCTTTTTTCTTTCCATGTTTTCTTCTGACCGACTAACAGCCAGCCGGTTGACTCTCCTCTTCTCACTTTTTTCTTCTTTTCCCCAACCGGCTATGCACTACCTTCCCCAGCCGGTCCTACTTCCTTGCATTTTTTTATTTTTCTCTCTTTATTCCTTCTAACCGATTGACTTTTCTTTGCTTATCCTAGTCGGTTACGACTTCTTCCTGGGACCTTCCTTCCCCAACCGGACGGGACGTCCGCACGCGAGGAAGCGCTGCGAGCCGGACAGGACGCCCGCACGCGAGGACGTGCTGCGAGCTGGAGCAAGCGGCGGTGATGCGGCGAGCGGCGGCGGCGAACGTGCAGCGGTGGGCGGATGCGGGCGTGCGGCGGTGCGGCTCGCGCCGGGAGAAACTGCAGGGGCGCGCGGCCTGGCAGCGAAGCGGCGGTGGCGCCGCGGCTTGCAGGGGAGCTCTCCGGAGGGGGGAGGGCGGGCCCGTCCTAGCGCAGACGGGAGGGACACGACACGTACGGTTGCGCAGGGGCGGCGGAGCTCGTCGAGGAGGAGCGCGTGAGCGCCGGCTGCCATAGCGGCGAAGCGACCGGGGTGAAGGTGTGCGCGCGCGGGGACGGGCGAGCGATGGCACGGTGTGGCCGCGGACAGGGACGACGTGGACGCGCGAGGAGGCACAGCCGAACGCGGCGGTCGGTGGCCGTGGTCGAGGCCGACACGCGCGGACGCGGGCTCGTCGAGCTTGCTGCAGAGAGGAACCGGACGAGTTGTGCTCGTCGGGAGGTCGACGGAGGCGTGGCGACGGTCGCAGGCAGAGAAGATGCGGCGGACGCAGCCGGGCGCGCAGCCGGTGGCGGCCACGACGGCGACGGGCAGGCGTATGCGCGCGACGGGAGGCAGAGGTAGCTGTGGAGGCCCAGCCGGAGAGGACGCACGCGCTTGCCGCCGCGCGTGCATGCTGCCGCCTTGCCCGCATGCGTGTACATGAGCAACGGGAGATGCTGCTGCTTTGCTCATGCACATGCACGCGCATAGTCTTGCTGCACCGCCCAGGTCACTTACTGCTCTGCCGTTGCTAGCTCGCGCGGACGGAGGTGGACGCGAGAAGACAGGGAGCCACGGGTGCACCCGAGCGCACGCTCACGAACTTGCTTCAGAGAGGAACAGGGGGAGGCGCGGTGGCGGTGCCGCAGGCACAACGACACTCATGAGGACGACGTGGACGGCGGCACGGAGAGGCCGGGGCCGCAGGCACACGCAGACGAAGATGGTGCGGTGACGGCGGCAAGCCCCCGCGAGGCTCGACGAGGCAAGGGCGAAGACGGCGCGGCGGCGACAAACCACCGGGCCTCTCGGCGAGGTGGAGGTGATGACGTCGCGGAGGCGATGGCGAGCCCCCGGGCTCCTCGGCGAGACGACGGCGCGGCAGCGGCAGCGGGCCCCCAAGCCTCTCGGTGAGATGGCGACCGCGGCCGCGGGCGAGCCCCCGAGAAACTTGACGAAGTGGTGTCGGTGATGACGGCGCGGAGGCGGCGACCCGCGGGCAACTTGAAACGGTGTCGATGCCGACGACGACGATGAAGGAAATCGGTCCCGTGCGGAATGGAACTCCGGCCGAAGCTATATTTTGCCCGACGGTGGGCGCCAACTGTCGTTGTATTGGAAACGGCAGTACCTAAGAAGGTTAGATAGAGGTGTGGGGACTAGCAGGAAAGCTATCAATGGCGTCCGCAGGCGAGATTGGATACAAGCAAACGTAGCTGGACGCAGGAAGTACCCAGGTTCGGAGCCCTCATGGTAAGGTAAAGCTCCTACTCCTGCCTGATCTGACTATGAGGGGATATACGAACTACAAGTGCTCCTTGAGCTGTGTTCTCTAGCTACTGCCTTAAATGCACCAAGACCAACCGTCTATCTGTCTAGGTGTGTATGTGTGTGTGCATCTGGGAGTGAGCTAGCTAGCTATCGATCGATGGATGGATGCCTCAATGAGTGAATGAGTGAGCTGAGTGAATCCCTCCCTGGCCTTATAAAGGTGGCCCAAGGGACAAAGGTGGGACCCACGTGCCTAACTAATACTATGTAGTATGTCATGCATGAGGCAGTGTACAGTGTATACTAATGCATACATCATCTGATAAAGTAGCATGGGCTTGATGTCTTCGGTCTTGTCGATCTCTTCATTGGCCGGTCCTTCTTATCTGGTACTTGTCCTTCTGCTTGTCCTTCGTGCTGCCCTTTGCGCTGGTACTTGGCCTCGATCGGTCCAGAGCAGCAGAGCCAGCCGGATAGCATGCTGGGAGCCTCAGCGTACGTAGCTGGCCCGATCGATCCTCCTGATCAAGGGAACAGCGAGCGGACAGGACACCCGACTGGGGGCGGTGGCGAGCGTGGTGGCCGGCTGAGGCCCAGTCGGGTAGGGCCACCGGGGCCGGGTGAGGCAACCGGCCCACCCGGGGCGAAGTGACCCAGTCGGGGGTGGCGAGCGGGAGTCATCCGGGAGCGCGGGGCGGAGGCCCACGCAGGCGAAGCGGGAGGCCCGCCCGGGTCGCGGAGGGAGGCTGCTCCGCGAGGGCCCATCTGGGGGCGAGGCGGCCTAGGCAGAGTCGGAGTGAGGCGGGCCGGCTGGGTCGGCCCGGCCGGAAGGAACTGGGATGCAGCATGGAGCAGGCCAGCTGGGGCGGGGAGGCCCAGCCGGAAGGAGGGCTCAGCTGGGGGCGCTGTCAGGCCGGCTTGGAGGCTTCTGCCGGCACAGAGAGCGTCTGCAGCTGCTGTTTTTCTTTATTTACCTTGTGTTTTGCCTTTTTAAACTATATTGAGACGTTTCTTTGGGGTACCCAGGGAGAATCCCCCCGACATAACCTACAATTTAATTGTAGTTCAAATTTGACCTAATTTTGATGAATCTACATAGAGTCATTCAAGTGGCGGAGTTAGCTAGGAGGTTTGAAAACTCATAAAACATAGAAATCATTAGTACAACATGTTGGTCCACTATATATACTAGTAAGTTGCACATGCCTTGCACGTGAGACTCAGATAGTAGACGTATGACATATCATCACTATATACAATTATAAATTTTAAAGCAAAAAAATATAAATTCCATCAACATCTATAAAGTATGGGTGTATATTTGGTCTTTGTACTTTGTATCATCATGTAGAAGTCAAAGATTATTAGCTACCTTGATCCAACGGTCAACATTCAAAATTATTCGTACACTATATAGTGGTTTGTAATGAAGACTATCAATAGAATCTTCAAGATGGTAGAATGGAAAAGAAGATCCAATGACTAGAAATGTTGGGATTCACGAGTCTTGATCCAACATTCAATATTCAAAGTTGTTTGTACACTTATATAGTGGTAAGATCATGTGGAAGTCAACGATTATTAGCTACTAGTAAGTTGCACATGAGACTCAGATAGTAGACATATGACATGTCATCACTATATAAAATTATAATTTGTAAAGCACAAAAAAAGAATTTGATCAACATCTATAAAGTATGGGTGTATATTTGGTCCTTTTACTTTGTATCATCATGTGTAGAAGTCAAATATTATTAGCTACCTAACACATAATTTTTTTGATAACATGGTCTAGAGAAACAAGGGTGGAGAAGTGTGTTTTGAGGTTTGTGCATAGCATTCATTATGCCGAAGACTATCAATAGAATATTGAAGATGCTAGAATGGAAAAGAAGATCCAGCGACTAGAAATGTTGGGATTCGCGACTCTTGATCCAACGGTCAATATTCAGTAAGTTGTTTGTACACTATATAGTGGTAAAGTTAACGATTATTAGCTACTAGTAAGTCGCATAGGAGACTCAGATAGTAGACGTATGACATATCATCACTAGATAAAATTATAATTGGTAAAGCACAAAAAATTATAAATTTGATCAACATCTATAAATTATAGGTGTATATTTGATCCTTGTACTTTGTATCGTCATGTAGAAGTCAAAGATTATTAGCTACCTAACACATGAAATTTTTGATAACATGGTCTAGAGAAACAAGGGATAAGATTCTAGTACGGTGGAAAAGTGTGTTTTTAGGTTTGTGCATAGCATTCATTATGCCGAAGACTATCAATAGAATCTTCTAGATGCTAGAATGGAAAAGAAGATCCAACAGCTAGAAATGTGGGATTCGTGAGCCTTGATCCAATGGTCAACATTGAAAGTTACCCGTACACTATATAGTGGTTTGTAATGAAGAATATCAATAGAATCTTCAAGATGCTAGAATGGAAAAGAAGATCCAACAACCGGAAATGTTGGGATTCACGAGTCTTGATCCAACGGTCAATATTCAAAGTTGTTTGTACACTATATAGTGGTAAGATCATGTAGAAGTCAACGATTATTAGCTACTAGTAAGTTGCATGTGATACTCAGATAGTAGACATATGCCATATCATCACTATATACAATTGTAATTGGTAAAGCACAAAAATTATAAATTTGATCAACATCTATAAAGTATGGGTGTATATTTGGTCCTTTTACTTTGTATCATCATGTAGAAGTCTAAGATTATTAGCTACCTAATACATAAATTTTTTGATCACATGCATGGTCTAGAGAAACAAGGGAGAAGCTTCTACTATGATGGAGAAGTGTGTTTTGAGGTTTGTGCATAGCATTCATTATGCCGAAGACTATAAATAGAATCTTCTAGATGCTAAAATAGAAAAGAAGATCCAGCGGCTAGAAATGCTGGGATTCGCGAGTCTTGATCCAACGGTCAACATTCAAAGTTATTCGTACACTATATAATAGTAAGATAAGATAAGATAAGATACTAGTAAGTTACACGTGTCCTGCACGTGAGGCTAAGATAATAGACGCCTGGCATATCATCACTATATAAAATTATAACAGGTAAAGTGGAAAAAATATAAATTTGATCAACATCTATAATGTATGGGTGTATATTTGGTTCTTCTACTTTGTATCATCATATGTAGAAGTCAAAGATTATTAGCTACCTAACACTTGAAATTATTGGTAACATGGTCTAGAGAAACGAGGGAGAAGATTCTAGTATGATGGAGAAGTGTGTGTTGAGAGGTTTATGCATAGTGTATTCATTGTGTTCAAGACTATCAATAGAATCTTCTAGATGCTAGAATGAAAAAGAAGATCCAAATGGCTGGAAATGTTCGGATTCACCAGTCTCGATCCAATGGTCAATATTCAAAGTTATTCGTACACTATATAGTGGTAAGATAAGATGTCTAAAAACATGGCTTGTGGCATCAGATCCATACTCTTCAGACTATCTTTACAGAAAGGAACAATCTCGTCGTCACTCGGAAAATTAAGAATGATATTTCTTGATATTTGGAAACTCACATCGATGACATTTTTTACTATAAGAAGATGCACCCGTCTACCTCCGAAAATACAATTAATTCAAGAGCAATCTATCGCATTTACTTGTAGCTCAAGTTTGATCTAATTTCGTTAAATTGTCAAGATGAAAAATCTTAGCAAGAAGTTGAACTTGTTGTAAAAAAATATTGGTGGTGGTTTGTGATATAATAAATCAGCCCCCAATAGTTACCTCCAAAAAACATACAACTTTCAATGCAACCTACAATTTACTTGTATTTCAAAATTGAACTAATTTCAATAAATCAACATAAAATCAATTTCAAGTGGGAAAAGTTAGCTATAGGAATAAGTTTGAAAACTCATAAAACACGGGAATCATAAGTACAACATGAGGGTCCACTATATATGTCTGAAAGCTTGGCTTGTGGCATTCAGGTCCATATTCTTCGGACTTTGTTTACGAAACCGAACAATAATCTCATCATCACTCAGAAAATTGAGAATGTTATTTCCCGATAGTTGGAAACTCACACCAGTGGTACTGATTATTACAAGAAGATGAATGCATCTACTCCAAAGAGACATTTAATTAAAGAAAAATCTATCGCGCTTACTTGTAGCTCAAGTTTGAGCTAATTTTTCATTAAATTGTCAAGATGAAAAATCTTAATTAGAAAGGAGTTAAAAACCTATTGTTAAAACTCTCGGTTGTTTTCTGATATATTAACTGAGCCCCCAATGGGTACACTTCCAAAAGTTTTTGTAATTCTTTAGAAGCAACCTACAATAATTTAGTTGTTGTAGTTCAAGTTTGACCAAATTTCAATAAATATAGGCATGAAGTAATTCAAGTGGGGCAAAGTTAATTAGCTATATAGGGAGTTTGAAAACTCATGAAACATGGAAATCGTAAGTAAAACACGTTGGTCCACTTAATATGTCTAAAAGCTTGGCTTATGGCATTGAGATCCATATTCTTCAGACTTTCTTTACATAAAAGAACCATCTCGTCATCACTCGGAAAACAGAGGATTTTCTTTCCTCATAGTTAGAAACTCACACCGACGACATAGTTTACTAGAAGAAGATGCACCATCTACCTACGAAAATACATTTAATTCAAGAGCAATCTATCACGCTTACTTGTAGCTCAAGTTTGATCTAATTTCGTTAAATCGACAAGAAGTCACTGAAGTGTGCAAAGTTTGCTAGAAAGCTTGAAAAATACTAGTATTAAAAAATTGGGAATTACGTATAAGAAACCATTGGTCTAGTTTGTGTGATAATTGGGGTGGTTGCATTTTCTTTTAACTATGGTAGGTCTCGTAGGAGAGAGATGCTTGAGAGTTAACACGGTCGATGGAAGTATAACTTACATCAAGGACCTCATAAAAAATGAAAATTGCATCCAAGTCCATCCATTTAACACAATGACCCTAAAACTGAATAATGAAGTGTGTGTGTTTTGTTGTTTGTGCATACTAGCATTCATCATGCTAAAGACTATCAATAGAATCTTTCTCGATGCTAAGGGAAAATAGAAGATCTAACGGTTAGCAATGTTTGAAGTTGCCAGTCTTGATCCAGCGGTCAATGTTCGAAGTTAATTTGTACACTATACAATGGTGGTATGATATTGTAAAAGATAAGACAAGATAAAGATAAGATAAGAAGTACCGTGAATGGCTGATCTAATGGTTGCTCTCATAGGAGTGAGGTGCTTGAGAGTTAAGACGGCCAGTGGAAGTACAAGTTACATTAAGGACCTCATAAAAAATGAAAATTTCATCCAAGTCCATGCATGCATTTAGCACAAGGACCCTGAAACTAAGCAATGAAGTGTGTGTTTTGAGGTTTGCGCATACTAGCGTCCATTGTGCTAAAGCCTATCGGTAGAATCTTTCTAGATGCTAATAATGGAAAATAAGATCCAACGGTTAGCAAAGTTTGGATTTGACAGTCTTGATCCAACGGTCAATGTTCAAAGTTTGGATTTGCTAGTCTTGATCCAATGGTCAATGTTCAAAATGGGTTCAAAATTGCCTTCCCTCCCGATGTTTGGCCGGTCTTTTGAATTACCTTCCCTCCCGATGTTTGGGAAGCAAGTGAAAATTTTGAAAACCGGAAAACTTTGAATTTTTTTGCTGCCAAGGACCAAAGTGGTTTCCTTCCTATGTACTCCTCGTCCCTACTCCACACCAACGCGTGGCTACCGAACACGCTAGAGACACAGAGCCACCATACCAAGGCACACGTGTGCAGTGCCATGCTGTGGACGAGGGAAGAGAGATCAATCGGACCGGTGCGCGAGAGGAAAGGGGAGGAGAGATGGAGCATAGGGAAGGAGAGAGAGAACACACGATTTGTTTTGCGTGCATAGGTCTTGAAATTTACTACTAGTAGAGTGTACACTATAAGGCCGTAGGAGTACCTTGTGTCAGAAACCCATCATAACTTTGCTCTGACATGGAACCGCCTTCAACTTCTCTTCGTTGCTGCCCTCTTCCCCTGCCAACGTTTTATTCTCTCAGCATGTACAACGCGTGGACAGAGGTGACCATATGTCTAAGCAAAGAAATATACTACTCCCGCATTGTGTAAAAAATCACACCTTAATAAGAGATAGTAAACGTATGACATATCATCACTATATAAAATTATAATTGGTAAAGCACAAAACATTATAAATTTGATCAAGATCTATAAAGTATGGGTGTATATTTGGTCCTTGTACTTTGTATCATCATGTGTAGAAGTCAAAGATTATTAGCTACCTAACACTTGAAATTTTTGGTAACATGGTCTAGAGAAATGAGGGAGAAGATTCTAGTATGATGGAGAAGTGTGTTTTGAGAGGTTTATGCATAGTGCATTCATTGTGTTCAAGACTATCAATAGAATCTTCTTGATGCTAGAATGTAAAAGAAGATCCAACGGCTAGAAATGCTGGGATTCACGAGTCTTGATCCAACGGTCAACATTCAAAGTTATTCGTACACTATATAGTGGTAAGATAAGATAAGATAAGATCATGTAGAAGTCAACGATTATTAGCTATGAGGGAGAAGATTCTAGTATGATGGAGAAGTGTGTTTTGAGGTTTGCGCATAGCATTCATTATGCTAAAGACTATCAATAGAATCTTCTAGATGCTAGAATGGAAAAGAAAATCCTACGGCTAGAAATGTTGGGATTCACGAGTCTTGATACAACGGTCAATATTCAAAGTTATTTGTACACTATATAGTGGTAAGATAAGATAAGATAAGATATCTCTATCTCTACTACTATAGTGGAGCAGTTTTGAATTGGATCCATAGCACCAATCCTGACCGTTGGGCTATTGGATCCAATGGTTCAGAGAAGCTGGATTCGTGTTGAATAGTACCTAGAGCAAACTCCACCATGCATGTTCTAGAACCATCATGTCACCACCCCCAAAATTTCATAGCACAATAGACTGTATTCTCTCTACTTACTACTATAGTGGAGCAGTTTTGAATTGGATCCATAGCGGTAATCATGACCGTTAGGCTGTTAGATCCAATGGTTCAGAGCAACTGGATTCGTGTTGAATAGTACTCCCTCCACCAAAATATAAGGCGCCTAAGGATTAGTCAAAAGTCAACATTTTTTAAGTTTGACCATGATTATACACAAAAATATAAAAATTTAGAATACTAAATTAATATCAATAGATTAATCATAAAGTATATTTTCTTAATATGTCCATTCAATATTGTAGATGTAGATTTTTTTTCTAAATATTTGGTCAAAGTTAGTAAGGTTTGACTTTTGACCAATCCTTAGGTGTCTTATATTTTGGGATGGAGTGAGGGAGTACAGACCTAGATGCTAAAATGGAAAAGAAGATCCAAGGGTTAGCAATGTTTGGATTTGCCAGTCTTAATCCAACTGTTAATGTTCAAAGTTAATCTCTACACTATATGTAGTGGTATGGTATTGTAACAGATAAGGGACAAGATAAAGATAAGATAGAAGTACTGCGATGGCCGATCTAATGGTAGGTCTCGTAAGAGCGAGGTGCTTGAGAGTTAACACGGTCGGTGGAAGTACAAGTTACATTAAGGCCCTCACAAAAAATGAAAATTGCATCCAACAAGTCCATGCATTTAGCACAAGGACCCTTAAACCGAGTAATGAAGTACTATGTGTTTTCAGGTTTGCGCATACTAGTGTTCATTGTGCTAAAGGCTATCAGTAGAATCTTTCTAGATGCTAAGAATGGAAAAGAAGATCCAATGGTTAGCAATGTTTGGATTTGCCAGTGTTGATCCAATGGTCAATGTTCAAATAAGTTAATCCCTACATTATTTAGTGGTGGTATGCATGGTATTGTAAGAGATGACAAGATAAAGGTAAGATAAGAAGTACTGCGAATGGCCAATATAATGGTAGGTCTCGTAGAAGTGAGGTGATTGAGAGTTAACACGGTCGGTGGAAGTACAAGTTACATCAAGAACCTCGTAAAAATGAAAATTGCATCCAAGTCCATGCATTTTAGCACAAGGACCCTGACACTGAGAAATGAAGTACTTTGTGTTTTTAGGTTTGCGCATACTAGCGTTCATCATGCTAAAGACTATCAATAGATCGAATCTTTCGTGATGCTAAGAATGGAAAAAAGATCCAACAATTAGAAATGTTTGGATTTGCCAGTCTTCATCCAACGGTTAATATGTTCAAAGTTAATCCCTACACTTTGTATTGGTATGGTACTGTAAGAGATACGAGACAAGATAAAAGATAAGATAAGAAGTATTGTGATGGCTGATCTAATGGTAGGTCTCGTAAGAGCAAGGTGCTTGAGAGTTAACACGGTGGGTAGAATTACAATTTACATCAAGGACCTCATAAAAAATGAAAATTACATCCAAGTCCATGCATTTATCACAAGGACCCTGAAACCGAGTAATGAAGTATGGTGTGTTTTGAGGTTTGCACATACTAGTGTTCATCATGCTAAAGTCTATCAATATAATCTTTATAGACGCTAAGAATAGAAAAGAAGATCCAATGGTTAGCAATGTTTGGATTTGCCAGTCTTGAGATCCAACAGTCAATGTTCAAAATAAGTTAATCCCTACACTATGCAATGGTGGTATATATGGTACTGTAAGAGATAAGATAAATATAAGTAGTACTACAAATGGCCGATCTAATGGTAGGTCTCGTAAGAGCGAGGTGCTCGAGTGGTCGGTGTAAGTACAAGTTATATCAAGGACCTCATAAAAAATGAAAATTCCATCCAAGTCCGTGCATTTGGTACAAGGACCCTGATACCGAGTAATAATGAAGTACTATGTGTTTTAGGTTTGCGCATACTAGTGTTCTTCGTGCTAAAGACTATTAGTAGAATCTTTCTCGATGCTAAGAATGGAAAATAATATCCAACGGTTAGCAATGTTTGGATTTGCCAGTCTTGATCCAACGGCCAATGTTCAAAGTTAATCGGTTAGCAAAGTTTGACCTAATTTCATGAAACAGTGAGCAAAGTTTGACCTAATTTCATTAAATAGTTAGGATGCAAAATCTTAGAAAGAAGATGAACCTGTTGTTAAAACTCTCGGTGGTATCTGATATATATTAATTGACCCTTCCCCCCGATGGGTACCTCCAAGAACTTTTTCGTAAAACTTTCAAAGCAACCTACAATTTACTTTTAATAGTCCAAATTTTACCTAATTTCGATAAATCGACATAAAGTCATCCAAGTGGGTGAAGTTGGCTAGGAAATTTGAGAACTGATAAAACATGGGAAATCGTAAGTGTATCATGTTGGTCCTCTATATATGTGTGAAAACTTGGCTTGTGGCATTCAGATCCATAGTCTTTGGACTTTCTTTAGGGGAAAGAACAATCTAGTCATCACTCAAAAAATTAAGAATGTTCTTTCCTAAGATAGTTGGAAACTCACACTGGCGGCATTGTCTACTACAAGAACATGCACCTATATCTACCTCCGAAAAGACTTTTAAATCAAGAGGAATCTATTGCACTTGTAGCTAAAGTTTGGCCTAGTTTTGTTAAACTGGCAAGATGCAAAATCTTAGCAAGAAGTTGAATTTGTCGTCAAAAATCTCGTTGGATGGTTTCTCATATATTAATTGTGACCTCCCGATGGGTACCTTCAAAAGCTTTTTCATAAAACTTTCACAGTAACCTACAATTTACTTGTAGTAGTAGTTCAAATTTGACCTAATTTTGATAAATCAACATAAGGTTATTCAAGTGGGCGAAGTTAGGTAGCGAGTTTTAGAATTTATAAAACACAGGAAATCATAAATACAATATGTTGGTCCACTATATATATATATATGTGTGTGTGTGTGTGAAAACTTGGCTTCTGGCATTTAGATCGATATTCTTCGAACTTCCTTTATGAGAGAGAATAATCTTGACATCACTCAGAAAATTGAGAATGGTATTTCCTGATAGTTAGAAACTCACACTGATGACATTGTTTACTACGAGAAGATGCACCCATCTACCTCCGAAAAGACATTTAATTCAAGAGCAATCTATCGCGCTTACATGTAGCTCAATTCTGACTTAATTTTGTTAAATTATCAAGATGCAAAATCTTAGAAAGAAGTTGAACCTATCATCAAAGCTCATAGTGGTTTCTGATATATTAATTTACCCCTCCCCTGAAGGGTACCTCCAAAAGCTTTTTAATGAAACTTTCAAAACAACCTACAATTTACTTGTAGTTCAAATTCGACCTAATATAATTTTGATAAATCGGGATAAAGTCATTCAAGTTGGTAGAGTTAGATAGGAAGCTTGAAAGCACATAAAACATGGGTATCGTTAGCAAAACATGTCGGTCCACTACATATATATGTCTGAAAACCTAGATTGTGGCATTCAGATCCATATTTTTCGGACTTTCTTGACGAAAAATAACAACCTCGCTTGTCATATCTCAGAAAATTGAGAATTGAATGTTCTTTCCTGATAGTTCGAAACTCACACCGACGATATTGTTTATTGTATATTGATTTTTTTAATGAGTATACTATTTAATACTGTATATAGTTGGTCAAACTTTGTAATGTTTGACTTTGAGTAAACCTAATATGCTGAGTAATACTCCCTCCATTTAGAAATATAAGACGTTTTAGCTTTGTGAATCGAATGTATCTAGATGTCTTGTAGTGTATGGGATCATAGAGGTTCAGAGTGAACCTATACACTAGAAGGCGTCTAGATACATTAATTTCACAAAGCTAAAACATCTTATATTTCTGAACAGAGGGAGTATTAAATGGAGTATAGGATAAGATTAGGAAAACAACATTTTTTTAGAACCCTCACAAGCTTTTTCTTAGCATCACAGTTCTGAATATTACATTGACACTGATGATTAACCAAACTGCAAACAGAGCACACCCAAACACATACGGAGTATTAGTAGTACAACTTAAGGACTTCTAGCGGGACTCCGCGGACTTCTCAGGCGACTTGGCAGCATCCTCCGCGGGCAACTTGGCTGTGTCCTCCGCGGTACCATCGCCAAGCAGGGACTCGTGGATGCTGGGCAGCACGCTGCTATGCATGATGGTAACATCGACCAACAGCTTGCTGAGCTCCTCGTCGCGCATGACACCGAGCATCACGTGCCTCAGGATGATGTGGATCTTCTTGTTGTCCTTTGCGGCTTACCCGGTGAGCTCCAGCACCTCGGTGGTGAGGTACTCGAGAATGGTCGTGAGGTATATGGGAGCCCTGAAGCCTATGTGCTGGGAGTACCGACCCTCCTTGAGGTAGCGCCATATCCGGACGACAGGGAAATACATCCTGGCCTTGACGGACCTCGACACCTGCTTCTTCCTGTGGCTGCCAGGTGCGAGACTGTGACTTGGAGTGGCTAGAGCAGGATTCGGAAGCCGGCGACATGTCTTCTTTTTCTCCACGTCCTTTGTTGCCGCCACTTGGGTCTTCTTCTTCCCATGGGGAGCTTCGGTCTTCAGAGCCATAGCTGCAAAATCTAAGAGGAAGAAAGGTTAATTGTGGAGGGCCGGTGAAGGTGCCCAGGTCCCTTGTATTGAAACTTTAACAACGTCGTCTTTACTGTTTTACAAGTATGAATTTTTAATAGGAGTACTACTAAAAGGCTGTGTGCATGTTTCCATATTTTCTTTCACTTTTTTGAAACATGGTCAGATGTGTCAGCATGAAAATTCATACAAAGAAGTTGTATCTTTCAAAACAATAGTCGGTTTTCAGTATGACTGCATGGGTACAATAATTAGTACAATATGAATTTCTGACAAATTTACAAGCAATTTATCACACACTTGTAGTTCAAAATTTACCTACTTTGGTTTTATTGACAAAACGTCATTTAATTATGCGAAATTAGCTAGAAGGCCTGAAAATTCATGAAACTTGTTAACCATGAAACATACTCTATTTTGTGTGAAATTTAGTGTGTTGTGGCATTCGGAGCCATACTCTTTGCCTTTTCTTTAAAAAATAATTATATGTGGCACTTCTAAAATAATTTAACAAAATTCTATACATAAAAGTTGAAAAGTCCAATTAACAACATTAGTATGCCATGCCAAGATGCACCCTCTCTACCCGAAATGGACATGACCTTTGTCATTATTTAAATTGAAACCCAAGTATGTTAACACATCGCTGGTCATATTGTGAAGAAGTGTTTTTAAACCTTGTCAAAATTCATGTTTATTATTTACGGAAGAGGACACCATACATAAGTGCTTACCATTTTTTATTGTTTTATTTACTTTTCTTTAATTTATCCCAATAATCGGGACGAGTGATGCAGATATGACCTTGACATTGGTAACTTGGCTTAAAATGTGAACAATGTTCATACATGGTTATGACCATATTGTGTAGCAAGTTTTCCGAAAGTTGTCCAGATCCATGTTTGTAGTTTTCGTCCAAACAAGCACAAATATAAGAGGTCACCATTTAAGTTTCAACTATGTATCATTACCACACCCCCTCCCGCAAAAAAACTATGTATCATGACACACATTGAAATAAGTATTTTCCTATAGTACTAACATGCGGTGGAAATTATATATATTTTGCTACAATACAGTGAGTGCACTCTAAGCCAAATTATACGGACATACTTAATTACTAAAAACAAATCCTATAACTTGGAAATTGAAAAGCATTTTCCTAAAAGTTTGGAACTCTCATTGATAACATTATTTACCAAAGCCAAGATGCTTCCTAGAACGATATATAGTACACTGCCCACCTCTTCTCTCGACGCCATTTAATTTTGCACTCGGGCACGCTTC
Source organism: Avena sativa (assembly GCA_916181665.1). Classification (NCBI taxonomy): domain Eukaryota; kingdom Viridiplantae; phylum Streptophyta; class Magnoliopsida; order Poales; family Poaceae; genus Avena; species Avena sativa. The sequence goes on along the minus strand of OV702290.1, from coordinate 173,871,469 downwards.
TTCATTGGGGGGGCAGGAAGAGACCACTTTGTCGTCGTCCTTGGCCTCATCCCTGTCATCATCCTCGGCCTCCTCCCTATCGTCATCTTCGGCCTCCTCCTCAAGGTCGACCTCAGATTCCTCCTCTTCCTTAGTCCCATCTTCTGTCTTATTAGAGTCGCTCGGCGTTGGTGGTGGTGTTCCTTGGAAAAAGCGCTGCCAGTGGCTATCTTCTTCATCAGAGGAGTCAGACAGCGGCGGCAGCCATGGCCGTCAACTGAGTCTGGGCTTCCAGGTGGAGTTTTGGGGCCTTTCCCATTTGTCAGGTCAATCAACGTGTTCTAGAGAGAGTTGTCATACGACATTTTGGAAGGAAATAGAGAGAGATCGAGTTCTAAGCAATAGTGGGTTGGGTGTTTTGGGTGAAAGTAGGGGTGCATACTCTTGAAATTTATAATGTCTATTTATAGTCGTGCTTGTGTTAATACCCTGAAAACTATCCCAAAATATCATAAATAGATTGTTCCAGACTCGTCCCATCAACAAAAAAAGGATTATACCAGACTTGTCGGTTCTTGATTTTTCTCGACCTAGAGAATTCAGGAGGTTCCCCGCTTTATCCAAAAATGAAGAGAATCATGCAGATCGTGCTGAATTACTCGGTCTCTTACTTCCTCCGTTAAAAATTAAGTGTCTATAGTAGTACATACTTATCTAGCTACATTACTACTAGTATACGTATACTCTTCACAAAATTGCATCCCCGAACTTGATTGATGGTGATATCATGTGGGCCTCATCTTTTTCTCCAATGTTGCATCTCAGACTAGAAGTATAATCATTGCGTGAAAGCTTACACGGGAAGGAAGGAGAAATGGAGAAGATAGTGGATGGATGGTGAGAGGGGGGCGAAGGAGAGAGAAAATCTACTACGTAGTAGTATGTGTACTAGTACCGCATGTCACGACTCATCGTAATATATACTAACTTTTAGCCGAAGTTAGATAGGAACCATAATCAACTATAGTATGTGTGAAACCATTGGCTTGTGGCATTCTGAACCATATTATTTGGACTTTCTTCACAAAAAAATCATTGTCCTCACTGGGAAAATTGAAATTATTTTTTTCCTGATTGTTGGAAACTTTCACATGCAACAATGCTTACTACACCAAGATGCACCCATCTGCCAAACTATCGTGGGAACTCTATCAAATTGCAAAGTATGATGTCAATATGGCCTTGATGACCTTGGTCGTTCGGGTTGAAATAAACCTGATAGTGTCCATACACACGGTAGGACAATATTGTGAAGCTATTTTTCCAAAACTTATCTAATCCCATGACTACAGTTTTCATGGCACGTGGTGCACAACACATGATAGGACATCATGAGTAAAACTTTTGTTTTTTGTTTTTCGTTTATTCAATGTGATCAATGTTCAAAACGGGTTCAAAATTTCCTTCCCTCCTGATGTTTGGCCGATCTTTTTGAATAACCTTCCCTCCCGATGTTTGGGAAGCAAGTGAAAATTTCGAAAACCAGAAAATTTTGAATTTTTGTGCCGCCAAGGACCAAAGTGGTTTCCTTCCTATGTACTCCTCGTCCCTACTCCACACCAACACGCGGCTGCCAAACATGCCAGAGACACAGAGCCGCCGTACCAAGGCACACGTGCGCAGCGCCATGCTGTGGACGAGGGGAGAGAGATCAGCTGGACCGGTGCGTGAGGGGAAAGGGGAGGAGAGATGGAGCATAGGGAAGGAGAGAGAAAACACATGATTTGTTTTACGTGCACAGGTCCTGAAATTTACTACTAGTAGAGTGTACACTATAAGGCCACAGGAGTACCTCGTGTCAGAAACCCATCATAACTTTGCTCTAACATGGAACCGTCTTCAACTTATCTTCGCTGTTGTCCTCTTCCCCTGCCAACGTTTTATTCTCTCAGCATGTACAGCACGTGGACAGAGGTGACCATATGTCTAGTCAAAGAAATATACTACTCCCGCATTGTGTAAAAAATCACACCTTAATAAGGCTCAGATAGTAAACGTATGATATATCATCACTATTTAAAACTATAATTGGTAAAGCACAAAAAATTATAAATTTTATCTACATCTATAAAGTATGGGTGTATATTTGGTCCTTGTACTTTGTATCATCATGTGTAGAAGTCAAAGATTATTAGCTACCTAACACTTGAAATTTTTGGTAACATGGTCTAGAGAAACGAGGGAGAAGATTCTAGTATGATGGAGAAGTGTGTTTTGAGAGGTTTATGCATAGTGCATTCATTGTGCTCAAGACTATCAATAGAATCTTCTAGATGCTAGAATAGAAAAGAATATCCAACGGCTAGAAATGCTGGGATTCGTGAGTCTTGATCCAACGGTAAACATTCAAAGTTATCCGTACACTATATAGTGGTAAGATAAGATAAGATAAGATAAGATCATGTAGAAGTCAATGATTATTAGCTACGACGGAGAAGATTCTAGTATGATGGAGAAGTGTGTTTTGAGGTTTGTGCATAGCATTCATTATGCTGAAGACTATCAATAGAATCTTCTAGATGCTAGAATGGAAAAGAAGATCCAATGGCTAGAAATATAGGGATTCACGAGTCTTAATCCAACAGTCAACATTCAAAATTATTCGTACACTATATAGTGGTTTGTAATGAAGACTATCAATAGAATATTTAAAATGCTAGAATGGAAAAGAAGATCCAACGACTAAAAATGTTGGGATTCGCGAGTCCTGATCCAATGATCAATATTCAAAGTTGTTTGTACACTGTATAGTGGCAAGATCATGTAGAAGTCAAAGATTATTAGCTACTAGTAAGTTGCACGTGAGACTCGGATAGTATATGTATGTCATATCACCACTATATACAATTATAATTGGTAAAGTACAAAAAATATAAATTTGATCAACATCTATAAAGTATGCATGTACATTTGGTCCTTGTACTTTTCATCATCATGTAGAAGTCAAAGATTATTAGCTACCTATAACATTAAATTTTTTTGATAACATGTTCTAGAGAAACAAGGGAGAAGCTTCTAGTATGACGGATAACTATGTTTTGAGGTTTGTGCATAGCATTCATTATGCCGAAGACTATCAATAGAATCTTCTAGATGCTAGAATGGAAAAGAAGATCCAGCGGCTATAAATGCAGGGATTTGCGAGTCTTGATCCAATAGTCAACATTCAAAGTTATTCGTACACTATATAGTGGTAAGATAAGATAAGATACTAGTAAGTTGCACGTGCCCTGCACATGAGGCTCACATAATAGACGTCTGGCATATCATCACTATATAAAATTATAACAGGTAAAGTGGAAAAAATATAAATTTGATCAACATCTATAAAGTATGGGTGTATATTTGGTTCTTCTACTTTGTATCATCATGTGTAGAAGTCAAAGATTATCAGCTACCTAACACTTGAAATTTTTGGTAACATGGTCTAGAGAAATGAGGGAGAAGATTCTAGTATGATGGAGAAGTGTGTTTTCATAGGTTTATGTATAGTGCATTCATTGTGTTCAAGACTATCAATAGAATCTTCTTGATGCTAGAATGGAAAAGAATATCCAATGGCTGGAAATATTCGGATTCGCGAGTCTCGATCCAACTGTCAATATTCAAGTTATTCGTATACTATAAAGTGGTAAGATAAGCTGTCTAAAAACATGGCTTGTGGCATTCAGATCCATTACTCTTCAGACTGTCTTTACAGAAAGGACCAATCTCGTTATCACTCAGAAAATTAAGAATGATATTTCCTGATATTTGGAACCTCACATCGACGACATTGTTTACTATAAGAAAATGCACCCGTCTACCTCTGAAAAGACAATTAATTCAAGAGCAATCTATCGCATTTACTTGTAGCTCAAGTTTGATCTAATTTCATTAAATTGTCAAGATGCAAAATCTTAGCAAGAATTTGAACTTGTTGTAAAAACTATCGGTGGTGGTTTGTGATATATTAAATCAGCCCCCAATGGTTACCTCCAAAAAACATAAAACTTTCAATGCAACCTACAATTTACTTGTAGTTGAAAGTTGAACTAATTTCAATAAATCGACATAAAATCAATTTCAAGTGGGCAAAGTTAGCTATAGGAATAAACTTGAAAACTCATAAAACACAGGAATCATAAGTACAACATGAGGGTCCAATATATGTCTAAAAGCTTGGCTTGTGGCGTTCAGCTCCATATTCTTCGGACTTTGTTTACGAAAACAAACAATAATCTCATCATCACTCAGAAAATTGAGAATATTCTTTCTTGATAGTTGGAAACTCACACCGGCGATACTGATTAGTACAAGAAGATGCATCCATCTACTCCAAAGAGACATTTAATTAAATAAAAATCTATCGTGCTTACTTGTATCTCAAGTTTGAGCTAATTTTTCGTTAAATTGTCAAGATGCAAAATCTTAATTAGAAAGGAGTTAAAAACCTACTGTCAAAACTCTCGGTTGTTTTCTGATATATTAACTGAGTCCCCAATGGGTACACCTCCAAAAGTTTTTTGTAATTCTTTACAAGCAACCTACAATAATTTAGTTGTTATACTTCAAGTTTGACCAAATTTCGATAAATATAGGCATGAAGTCATTCAAGTGGGGCAAAGTTAATTAGCTATATAGGGAGTTTGAAAACTCATGAAATATGGGAATCATAAGTAAAACACATTGGTCCACTTAATATGTCTAAAAGCTTGGCTTATGGCATTGAGATCCATATTCTTTAGACTTTCTTTACATAAAAGAACCATCTCGTCATCACTCAGAAAATTGAGGATTTTCTTTCCTCATAGTTAGAAACTCACACCGACGACATTGTTTACTAGAAGAAGATGCACCATCTACCTACAAAGATACATTTAATTCAAGAGCAATCTATCACGCTTACTTGTAGCTCAAGTTTGATCTAATTTTGTTAAATCGAGAAGAAGTCACTGAAGTGTGCAAAGTTAGCTAGGAAGCTTGAAAAATCCTAGTACTAAAAACTTGGGCATTACGTATAAGAAACCATTGGTCCAGTTTGTGTGATAATTGGGGTGGTTGCATTTTCTCTTAACTATGGTAGGTCTCGTAGGAGAGAGGTGCTTCAGAGTTAACACGATCAATGTAAGTACAACTTACATCAAAGACCTCATAAAAAATGAAAATTGCATCCAAGTCCATCCATTTAACACAATGACCCTAAAACTGAATAATGAAGTGTGTGTGTTTTGTGGTTTGCGCATACTAGCATTCATCGTGCTAAAGACTATCAATAGAATCTTTCTCGATGCTAAGTGAAAATACAAGATCTAACGGTTAGCAATGTTTGGATTTGCCAGTCTTGATCCAGCGGTCAATATTTGAAGTTAATTCGTACACTATACAATGGTGGTATGGTATTGTTAGAGATAAGACAAGATAAAGATAAGATAAGAAGTACCACGAATGGCCGATCTAATGGTTGGTCTCGTAGGAGCGAGGTGCTTGAGAGTTAAGACGGTCAGTGGAAGTACAAGTTACATCAAGGACCTCATAAAAAATGAAAATTGCATCCAAGTCCAAGCATGCATTTAGCACAAGGACCCTGAAACTAAGTAATGAAGAGTGTGTTTTGAGGTTTGTGCATATTAGCATCCATTGTGCTAAAGACTATCGATAGAATCTTTCTAGATGTTAATAATGGAAAAGAAGATCCAACGGTTAGCAAAGTTTGGATTTGCCAGTCTTGATCCAATGGTCAATGTTCAAAGTTTGGATTTGCTAGTCTTGATCCAATGGTCAATGTTCAAAATGGGTTCAAAATTGCCTTCCCTCCAATGTTTGGCCGATCTTTTGAACAACCTTCCCTCCCGATGTTTGGGAAGCAAGTGAAAATTTCGGAAACCGAAAAACTTAGAATTTTTGTGCCACCAAGGACCAAAGTGGTTTCCTTCCTATGTACTCCTCGTCCCTACTCCACACCAACGCGCGACTGCCGAACACGCTAGAGACACAGAGCCGCCGTACCAAGGCACACGTGCGCAGCGCCATGCTCTGGACGAGGGGAGAGAAATCAGCCGGACCGGTGTGCGAGGGGAAAGGAGAGGAGAGATGGAGCATAGGGAAGGAGAGAGAAAACACACGATTTGTTTTGCGTGCATAGGTCCTGAAATTTACTACTAGTAGAGTGTACACTGTAAGTCAGTAGGAGTACCTCATGTCAGAAACCCATCATAACTTTGCTCTGACATGGAACCTCCTTCAACTTCTCTTTGTTGCTGCCCTGTACCCCTTCCAACGTTTTACTCTCTCAGCATGTACAACGTGTGGATAGAGGTGACCATATGTCTAAGCAAAGAAATATACTACTCCCGCATTGTGTAAAAAAGCACACATTAATAAGGCTCAGATAGTAAACGTATGACATATCATCACTATATAAAATTATAATTGGTAAAGCACAAAAAATTATAAATTTGATCAACATCTATAAAGTATGGGTGTATATTTGGTCCTTGTACTTTGTATCATCATGTGTAGAAGTCAAAGATTATTAGCTACCTAACACTTGAAATTTTTGGTAACATGGTCTAGAGAAAGGAGGGAGAAGATTCTAGTATGATGGAGAAGTGTGTTTTGAGAGGTTTATGCATAGTGCATTCATTGTGTTCAAGACTATCAATAGAATCTTCTTGATGCTAGAATGTAAAATAAGATCCAATGGGTAGAAATGCTGGGATTCACGAGTCTTGATCCAACGGTCAACATTCGAAGTTATCCGTACACTATATAGTGGTAAGATAAGATAAGATAAGATCATGTAGAAGTCAACGATTATTAGCTACGAGGGAGAAGATTCTAGTATGATGGAGAAGTGTGTTTTGAGGTTTGTGCATAGCATTCATTATGCTGAAGACTATCAATAGAATCTTCTAGATGCTAGAATGGAAAAGAAGATCTAACGGCTAGAAATGCAGGGATTCGCGAGTTTTGATCAAAGGTCAACATTCAAAGTTATTCGTACACTATATAGTGGTTTGTAATGAAGAACTATCAATAGAATCTTCAAGATGCTGGAATGGAAAAGAAGATCCAATGACTAGAAATGTTGGGATTCACGAGTCTTGATCCAACGGTCAATATTCAAAGTTGTTTGTACACTATATAGTGGCAAGATCATGTAGAAGTCAACGATTATTAGCTACTAGTACATTGCAGGTGAGACTCAGATAGTAGACGTATGACATATCATCACTATATACAATTATAATTGGTAAAGCAAAAAAAATTATAAATTCGATCAACATCTATAAAGTATGGGTGTACATTTGGTCCTTGTACTTTGTATCATCATGTAGAAGTCAAAGATTATTAGGTACCCAACACATGAATTTTTTTTGATAACATGTTCTAGAGAAACAAGGGAGAAACTTCTAGTATGACGGATAAGTGTGTTTTGAGGTTTGTGCATAGCATTCATTATGCCAAAGACTATCAATAGAATCTTCTAGATGCTAGAATAGAAAAGAAGATCAAACGGCTAGAAATACAGGGATTCACGAGGCTTGATCCAACGATCAACATTCAAAGTTATTCGTACACTATATAGTGGTAAGATAAGATAAGATAAGATACTAGTAAGTTGCATGTGCCCTGCACATGAGGCTCAGATAATAGACATCTGGCATATCAACACTATATAAAATTAGAACAGGTAAAGTGGAAAAATATAAATGTGATCATCTATAAAGTATGGGTGTATATTTGGTTCTTCTACTTTGTATCATCATGTGTAGAAGTCAAACATTATTAGCTACCTAACACTTGAAATTTTTGGTAACATGGTCTAGAGAAACGAGGGAGAAGATTCTAGTATGATGGAGAAGTGTGTTTTGAGAGGTTTATGCATAGTGCATTCATTGTGTTCAAGGCTATCAATAGAATCTTCTAGATGCTAGAATGGAAAAGAATATCCAATGGCTGGAAATGGTCGGATTCGCGAGTCTCGATCCAATGGTCAATATTCAAAGTTATTCGTACACTATATAGTGATAAGATAATATGTCTAAAAACATGGCTTATGGCATTCAGATCCATTACTCTTCAGACTGTCTTTACAGAAAGGAACAATCTCATCATCACTCGGAAAATTAAGAATGATATTTCCCTTATATTTGGAAACTCACATCGACGACATTGTTTACTACAAGAAAATGCACCCGTCTACCTCCGAAAAGACAATTAATTCAAGAGAAATCTATCGCATTTACTTGTAGCTCAAGTTTGATCTAATTTTGTTAAATTGTCAAGATGCAAAATCTTGGCTAGAAGTTGAACTTGTTGTAAAAACTATCAGTGGTAATTTGTGATATATTAAATCAGCCCCCAATGGTTACCTCCAAAAAACATAAAACTTTCAATGCAACCTACAATTTACTTGTAGTTCAAAATTGAACTAATTTCAATAAATCGACATAAAATCAATTTCAAGTGGAAAAAGTTAGCTATAGGAATAAGTTTGAAAACTCATAAAACACGAGAATCATAAGTACAACATGATGGTCCACTATATATGTCTGAAAGCTTGGCTTGTGACATTCAGGTCCATATTCTTCGGGCTTTGTTTACAAAAACGAACAATAATCTCATCATCACTCGGAAAATTGAGAATGTTCTTTACTGATAGTTGGAACTTCACACCGACGGTACTGATTACTACAAGAAGATGCATCCAGCTACTCCAAAGAGACATTTAATTAAAGAAAAATCTATCGCACTTGTAGCTCAATTGAGCTAATTTTTCGTTAAATTGTCAAGATGCAAATCTTAATTAGAAAGGTGTTAAAAACCTATTGACAAAACTCTCGGTTGTTTTCTGATATATTAACTGAGCCCCCAATGGGTACACCTCCAAAAGTTTTTTGTAATTCTTTAGAAGCAACCTACAATAATTTAGTTGTTGTAGTTCAAGTTTGACCAAATTTTGATAAATATAGGCATGGAGTCATTCAAGTGGGGCAAAGTTAATTAGCTATATAGGGAGTTTGTAAACTCATAAAACATGGGAATCGTAAGTAAAACACGTTGGTCCACTTAATATGTCTAAATGATTGGCTTATGGCATTGAGATCCATATTCTTCAGACTTTCTTTATGTAAAAGAACCATATCATCATCACTCGGAAAACTGAGGATTTTCTTTCCTCATAGTTAGAAACTCACACCGACAACATTGTTTACTAGAAGAAGATTGACCCATCTACCTACGAAAATGCATTTAATTTAAGAGAAATCTATCGCGCTTACTTGTAGCTCAAATTTGATCTAATTTCGTTAAATCGACAAGAAGTCACTAAAGTGTGCAAAGTTTGCTAGGAAGCTTGAAAAATCCTAGTACTAAAAACTTGGGCATTACGTATAAGAAACCATTGGTCCAGTTTGTGTGATAGTTGGGGTGGTTGCATTTTCTTTTAACTATGGTAGTTCTCATAGGAGAGAGGTGCTTGAGAGTTAACACGGTTGATGGATGTACAACTTACATCAAGGACCTCATGAAAAGGAAAATTACATCCAAGTCGATCCATTTAGCACAATGACCCTAAAACTGAATAATGAAGTGTGTGTGTTTTGTGGTTTACGCATACTAGCGTTCATCGTGCTAAAGACTATCAATAGAATCGTTCTCGATGCTAAGTGAAAATAGAAGATCTAACGGTTAGCAATGTTTGGATTTGCCAGTCTTGATCCAACGGTCAATGTTAGAAGTTAATTCGTACACTATACAATGGTGGTATGGTATTGTAAGAGATAAGACAAGATAAAGATAAGATAATAAGTACCGCGAATGGCCGATCTAATGGTTGGTCTCGTAGGAGCGAGGTGCTTGAGAGTTAAGATGGTTAGTGGAAGTACAAGTTACATCAAGGATCTCATAAAAATGAGAATTGCATCCAAGTCCATGCATGCATTTAGCACAAGGATCCCGAAAGTGAGCAATGAAGTGTGTGTTTTGAGGTTTGCGCATACTAGCGTCCATTGTGCTAAAGACTATCGGTAGAATCTTTCTAGATGCTAATAATGGGAAAGAAGATCCAACGGTTAGCAAAGTTTGGATTTGCCAGACTTGATCCAATGGTCAATGCTCAAAATGGGTTCAAAATTGCTTCCCTCCTGATGTTTGGCCGATCTTTTGAATAACCTTCCCTCCCGATGTTTGGGAAGCAAGTGGAAATTTCGAAAACCAGAAAACTTTGAATTTTTGTGCTGCGAAGGACCAAAGTGGTTTCCTTCCTATGTACTCCTCGTCCCTACTCCACACCAACGCGCGGCTGCCAAATACGCCAGAGAGCCAGAGCTGCCGTACCAAGGCACATGTGCGCAGCACCATGATGTGGACGAGGGGAGAGAGATCAGTCGGACTGGTGCGCGAGGGGAAAGGGGAGGAGAGATGGAGCATACGGAAGGAGAGAGAAAACACATGATTTGTTTTGTGTGCATAGGTCCTGAAATTTACTACTAGTAGAGTGTACATTGTAAGGCCGCAGGAGTACCTCGTGTCAGAAACGCATCATAACTTTGCTCTGACATGGAACCGCCTTCAACTTCTCTTTCTTTCTTGCCCTCTTCCCCTGCCAACGTTTTATTCTCTCAGCATGTACAACACATGACAGAGGTGACCATATGTCTAAGCAAAGAAATATACTACTCCCGCATTTTATAAAAAAGCACACCTTAATAAGGCTCAGATAGTAAATGTATGATATATCATTACTATATAAAATTATAATTGGTAAAGCACAAAAAATTATAAATTTGATCAACATGTATAAAGTATGGGTGTATATTTGGTCCTTGTACTTTGTATCATCATGTGTATAAGTCAAAGATTATTAGCTACCTAACACTTGAAAGTTTTGGTAACATGGTCTAGAGAAACGAGGGAGAAGATTCTAGTATGATGGAGAAGTGTGTTTTTAGAGGTTTATGCATAGTGCATTCATTGTGTTCAAGACCATCAATAGAATCTTCTAGATGCTAGAATGGAAAAGAAGATCCAACGGCTAGAAATGCTGGGATTCGCTAGTCTTGATCCAACGGTCAACATTCAAAGTCATCCGTACACTATATAGTGGTAAGATAAGATAAGATAAGATAATATCATGTAGAAGTCAATGATTATTAGCTACGAGGGAGAAGATTCTAGTATGATGGAGAAGTGTGTTTTCAGGTTTGTGTATAGCATTCATTATGCTGAAGACTATCAATAGAATCTTCTAGATGATAGAATGGAAAAGAAGATCCAACGGCTGGAAATGTTGGGATTCACGAGTCTTGATCCAATAGGCAATATTCAATGTTATTCGTACACTATATAGTGGTAAGATAAGATATATGTATCTCTACTACTATAGTGGAGCAGTTTTGAATTGGATCCATAGCACCAATCCTGACCGTTGGGCTGTTGGATCCAATGGTTTAGAGAAGCTGGAATCGTGTTGAATAGTACCTAGAGAAAACTCCACCATGCATGTTCTAGAACCATCATGTCACCACCCCCAAAATTTCATAGTATAGTAGACTGTATTCTCTCTACTTACTACTATAGTGGAGCAGTTTTGAATTGGATCCATAGCACTAATCATGACCGTTGGATGTTAGATCCAATGGTTCGGAGCAACTGGATTCGTGTTGAATAGTACTCCCTCCGCCAAAATATAAGGCGCCTAAGGATTAGTCAAAAGTCAACATTTTTTTAGTTTGACCATGATTATACACAAAAATATAAAAATTTAGAATACTAAATTAATATCAATAGATTCATCATAAAGTATATTTTCTTAATATGTCCATTCAATATTGTAGATGTAGATATTGTTTTCTAAATATTTGGTCAAAGTTAGTAAGGTTTGACTTTTGACCAATCCTTAGGCGCCTTATATTTTGGGACGGAGCGAGGGAGTACAGACCTAGAGAAAACTCCACCATGTTCTAGAACCATCATGTCACCACCCCCAAAATGCATAAATTAAGTCTAATAATAACTATCTACACATATTGAGAATACAACCTACTGTGCTTTGAAATTTTGGGGTTGGTGACATGCTGGTTCTAGAACATGGTGGAGTTTTCTCTAGGTACTATTCAACACGAATCCAGCTGCTCTGAACCACTAGACCTAACAGCCCAATGGTCAAGATTGGTGTTATGTATGGATCCAATTCAAAACTGCTCCATTATAGTAGTAGAAATAGATAAAAAAAAAGCACACCTTAATAAGGCCTACTATGTGGCATCCGCTAAGGTTCACATTATACATAGTAGAAACTATAAAGTATCTTTAAGCCTAAGGTGCACCTCAAGCTTGTGTGTTGACCATAGAGAATAGAAAAATCATTTCCCCTCTCTCCTTATTTCATGTGATCGTTTTCAAAAGGGGTTCAAAATTTTCAAGAGACAAAATCTTAGTAGCTAGAAGTCAAACAGTCTCAACTAATATATTAATTGACCGCTCAATGGGTACCCACAAAAGATTTTTACATAAAACTTTCAAATCAAGCTACAATTTATTGCTTGTAGTACAAATTTGACCTTTTATTTCGATACATCGGCATAAAGTCATTCAACAAGTGGACGGGGTCAGCTAGGCACCTTGAAAACTCATAAAACATGGGAATCGTAAGTAAAATACATTGGTCCACCTAGCTAATATGTCTAGAAGCTTGGCTTATGGCATTGAGATCCATATTCTTTGGACTTTCTTTACGGAAAAGAATCATCTCGCCATCACTCAGAAAACTGAGAATTTTCTTTCCTAATTGTTGGAAACTCACACCGAGACATTGTTTACTACAAGAAGATGCACACATCTATCTCCGAAAAGACAATTAATTCAAGAGAAATCTATCACACTTACTTGTAGCTAAAGTTTGACTTAATTTTGTTAAATTGACAAGAAGTCACCGAAGTGCGTGAAGTTAGCTAGGAATCATAGTACTAAAAACTTGGGTATTACGTATAAGAAACCGTGGTCCAGTTTTTGTGATATAATTGGGGCAGTTGCATTTTATTTTAACCTTGGTAGGTCTCGTAGGAGTGAGGTGTGATGGCTCAATGCACGGCGCCCAGAAAAATGCTTGATGGCGGTGTTGATGTAGAGCTCGTTGGGAACCCCAAGAGGAAGGTATGATGAGCACAACAGCAAGTTTCCCTCAGTTATGAAACCAAGGTTTAATCGAACCAGTAGGAGCAAGGAAACACCCCAAAGGTGTTACTAGCTGAGCTTTGGCAGGGCGCACTACTAGTGCTAGTAGCAACGTGGAGACCTGCACAACACAACCACAGAACTTTGTCCCCAACTTGCGATGAGGTTGTCAATCTCACCGTGTTTTGCGGAAAACAAAGGATTAAACGTATCGAATGGAAAGAAGTAATAGTTTGCAGAAAGTAAACACAAAGAAGTAAATAGTTTGTAGATTGTATGTAAAGAAAGGACCGGGATCCATAGTTCACTAGAGGTGGCTCTCCTTAGATAGATAACATGCTGGGTGAACAAATTACATGTAACTACCTTGGTGAATTACGCTCCTAGTTACAAGCCTGGATGAGCAGAAATGGTTGAAATAGTACGGTGGGGCCCAAATGCCACTCACAGGTAGACCTTTCGGCCGTCCCAACCATTTCCAAACATCGGGACAAGAACGGGCGGCGTAATCGGCAGGCGAAGGGATCAACTACATACACAAATGAGTATGTATGCAAGCCACCATACAATGGTTCTCAGAGTCATTCCATCTAAAAAGAAAGGAAATATTGCAACGCCATACGGCAAGATCCAAATATCCTAGATAGATATAATAGTTTAGGATATCTCCTCATACATCAAACATCAGAGTATCAGGCGGAAGCGGAAGACAAAATCCGAGTACGGATAAGAAGCAAATCGTCATCAGATGCCCCATAAATAAACACATCCCATCCACAGATCTCACGGATCCCCGTTCCCGGAATCTCTACACCGAATGATCGTTGCCCACATCGTCCGTCTCCTCCACCCAGTATCCATCTTGCGAGTTTACCTGTTCATCTGAATCAAACAATTTATCGTGTGAGACCCTAGGGGTACTCAGCAAGTCTTTATGCCTCTAAAGGGGACACAACCTGGGGTGACGCAATTGCAGCAAAAGATAAACCCTAACAATTCTATAGATACTCGCTAACCATCCGCCTAACCAGAGATAGACGGATGTCCGTGAATTAATAACAACAGTTATAACGGTAATATCCACAGATCCATCCTCCTCCTCGCTTACCAACGAGGAAGCGGACGAACAACCCCCCATCCGTTGGCAGTTTTATTATCCATTCCATGAGTGTTGCACTATTTACTAGTCAGGTACTTAGTCAAATTAAAAGCGGTACTTTAGTTATGCTTGTCTATGATCGAGAAACTATGCTCCAAGTCGTCCATAACCGCGGAAACGGCTTTCAGAAAGTTTTACCCTGCAGGGGTGCACAAATAGCAACACACACTCGATCAACCTCGGAAAAACCAAATCAAAACCCAACGAGGCAGTCACGACAAAGCGATCACAGGATTCAGAAATATTTCAGGGGGCCACCCCATTAAGCTACCCGCGACGAAGTTGGCCGACTTCGAGACGGACTCAAGGTTTGCGTCAATGGCTGTAAACGACTGGGAACCCGAAAATGTGACTGGGCTTGTCGATACCGCGAAAACACTCCGCTCACCTAAACAGTACAGGTGCAGTACCTCGCACAATTTTAAATAAAGCAGTAAAGCATGGCATAAGTACAGGATAGTAAATAAAACCTCAAACTAGTTTGTGGCCCCAAGAAATAAGAATGAATCAAGCTCTGGCTCAGGGGGGTTCATAAGCCTCCCGGATGTGGATAGCGCGAATATTCAAGGAACAGGAATCAAGTACTCGGGGTCCTACGGGACACAAGTGAGCCTGAAAAACCAAATAGCGAATATGGCTCACCGATGCCACTTTCATTAGTTATCCCATTACTAAGCAGGTTAAGTTGTTTAGGTACCTCGTTATCCATCAGACTCTCACAAACCCTACACATGCTGTTCTACGACTCGCATGGCTCAAACAACTCCTGTAGTAATGGCTCATGGGATGGAGGAACAAGCTTCGGTGGGGTTTAAAAGTAAAGGCTATGCAATACTTGGGATTCAGTTTAATGCAAGCGCGACTCAACGATGCAAGAATAAGATAGAGGAAATAGGTACTATATGTATGCAAGCATGTGGTAGTGCTTGCCTGGCAGCTCAGTTGAAGCAAGGGATGGATCTGGGTAGTGCTCCTGGTTCTCTTGATATATCCCCTGCTCAGCGTCTATTCGAAGAAGAACCAAACAAACAAGGGCCAACATAAATAAAGTGCACAAGCATATGAATTAAATGCATCAAGCAAACAATCATGCCATGATGAATGATGCACAATTTGCATGGCAATAATGTAGCATGGCATGGGTGAGGTGTGGAATACAAGAATAAATCATTTTATTGAGTTTTGGCCACATTTTATACTCATTTAAGTTGCTGTACACATTATATTTATATGATGCATGCTGCAAAACAGAACAAGGAATGCATAAACAGAAAGGTCTCGTCGAGCTAATCATTTTAGACATATTATTTGTCAAATTTCGAGTTATAAAACAAAAGTTATTAATTTATTAAGGAAAAAGGGCATTTTATTGTAATTTAAATCAACTTGAAATTTTAAGTGTCCAAAATATATTTAGAATGGCATATTTGAATTCCTCACATTTTTCTGATTTGAAAACATATATTATTTGTATTATATGGAATTGTATTTGAAAAGTTATTAGAAAACAGATTTAAATTTGAATTTGAATTAATTTTGAAAAGATTTGAATTAAAACAGAAATAGACAGAAACTTTTCTCACTTAGGCAGATACCAGACCCAGCCGCTGACGGGTGGGCCAGCTGCTGACTGGGACACCACAGCGCGTAGAAAACATTCTGTCACCGCGAGGTCGCCTAGCCACAGAGGATGACAGGTGGGGTCCGAGGCTCCGCTGACCCACACGCCAGTGGGCGAGAGGGGGCTTGCCACGCGGCACAGAGAGGGAGCGCGGGTTGAGGAGTCCAAAAGCCTGGGTACCTTTTTGCAAAAAGACTGGGAGGCTGACAGGTGGGACTGGTTGGACCGCGGGTTGCGCGCGCAAAACAGCAGGGGGTTATCTGCAAAACGGGTGCGCGGCACTGTGGATCTTCCTCTGCGCCCGGTGGTCCGATCGGTGCGCGGCGCGAGGCGGGGGGAAATCGAACCCAGGATCTGGGCGTGCGCGCAGAGGCTCAGACCACTGCGGTGGCTGTGGGGATGCTGGTAGGGGAGGGCTGCACGGCTAGATGGCTCTTCTGCGATGCCGCAACGAGCAGGCGCACGCACTCGTCGGTGCACAGAGGGCGTTCGACGGAACGTATGACGCGACCAGGAAACGACGACGGTGGCGAGGGTGTCTGGGAGGTTACGTGGCTCACCGTGAGGTTGTTGGAGGTGGTGGATCAGGCAGGGGAGCGGTCGATCAGCGACGTAGCAGGCGGCCGGTTGGAGCTAGGGTTTCGGCGGCGACGGTGTGCAGCAGGTACCGGGGACCGTCTCCTCCTCGCTGGCGCGGTCCAGGGTGAAGCAGAGGTACTCCAAGGTCTTCTCGATCACCTCCTCGACGTGCACGCCGGCTGGAACGACGAGGGCAGAGGTGGACGGCGGTAGCTGGCGTCGGGATCTGGCGGTGGTGGAGAGAGAGGGGAAGAGGGCAGGCGTCCTGGATGGATCTGGGAGGCAGAGGAGAGCTGGGAGATGGTGGTAGGTAGCAGAGGGGGAGAGGGAGGTGCCGTGCGGGAGTGGGCGGTGGAAAAGGTGGCTCGGCCACCTTTTCTCCTCCTCCTTCACGTGCTCGGGTGGGGCTCGGCCAGGGCAGGGGCAGGTGGTAGAAGGGGCTGCCAGGTGGGGACGGCCGGTTGGTGGAGAGGCTCGGGCTGGGGCCCTCATGGCAGAGAGAGAGCTAGAGAGAGAGAGGGTAGGCTCGGGTGGAAGGGAGGCTCGGGCTAGGGTTTTTGGTAGCCTCAGTTAGGGTTTGGTACTAGGGTTGGGGGTAGCTAGGTGGGCCAGGGTGGCCAGGTGGGGCCAGCTAGGTGAGAGAGGAGAGAGGCCGAGAGAGAGGGTGTTGGTAGCTAGGGTTAGCTTAGAGGGGGGCTCGGGCTAGGTTGAGAGGGAGCTAGAGAGAGAGGGTGTTGGTAGCTAGGGTTAGCTTAGAGGGGGGCTCGGGCTAGGTTGAGAGGGAGCTAGGGTTTAGGAGAGAGGATAAAGAGAGAGGGTGAGATGAGAGAGAGATGAGGTAGGGTGCTTAGGGTGTAGATAATCTACAAGATCAAGCTTGATGGGGAAAAGAGATGGAGAGGGGAGTGTTTATTGGACACATGGATATGACCTCACATGATCATGCATGTGTGAAGGAGATAAGGTGAGGTGAGGGTCTTGATGCACATGGCAAGGAAGCATAGCAAGATAGAAAAGATTGAGAGAAGGAGAGAGAAGATAAGATGATCCACTAAAAAACAAATAAACCAAAGGAGGACCAAAGATGGTGATGGTTGCATGGCCCATGCAAATGCATTAAATGCTATGTTTTAATCTTGTGAAAACAACAATATTAACATGGCATTATTCCTATGCATTCCCAAAAGTGGAATAAAGCCAAGCAAAAGGAATTAAAGGAAAATTCCAGATGGAGTAGATGGAGATGATCACATTTGATTATAATTGGGACTTGCTAGTGTGTATATTCCACTAGATGTTTAATAGTCCCAAAAATATCCCAACATGAGCATAATCCATAATAATCCATATGAAAGCTAGAAAAGGGGTTCCACTCACAAGGCATGCAAAGGTGGCCATGTGGCTCTCATAAACCAATAATGTGAAAACAATATGGTGCATATATGAAAGCATGTGGAGATAGAATTGGACCCATCCCAACCCATATGAGCTAGAGGTAAAACCCAATAAAGTGCAAAGCTCATATTTAGTTGGATGGTGGAAAGCTGGGGTGATGACAAGAAAGGTGGTGGGGTTAATACAAGATATGCCCCCAACTCAACTTGGGCATTAAACAATATATCAAGAACCAAATACAATATCAAGAGGCAAATACAATTTACAATGCATATGAGAGAAGATCCAAAACAAAAATGGTTTTATATGATGCTCAAATGCAAGGTGGCATGATGACATGAGCATGATATAATATGATGCAACAATTATATGTAGGAAGTAGCCATTATATTACTAGACCAAGTAGCATTACAATTGTTAGACAATTGGGATGCTACATTACAGTGGGGCAATTGACAAACATCGAGAAAGCAATACATGCATATACTAATCATCTTGACTCCTTTGAGACTTGATTGGGCATTACAACATTATACATAGACCGCCATCCAACTACATCTATGACTAATAATCCACCTTCAGGTTATCATCCGAACCCCCTCTAGTATTAAGTTGCAAGCAACAGATTATTGCTTTACGAACTACGTGTAAAGTAAACAATACGATTGTTCTATGAACAAAGGATTGTTGTTTTCCCCCTAGTAGCAACAGCACATCTAGTACCTTAGAGATTTCTGTCACTTCCCCAGATTACTAGAGGCATGAACCCACTATCGAGCATAAATACTAACTCTTGGAGTTGCTAGCATCTACTTTGCCAAGATAGATACTAACAACGGAAAGCATGTAAGATCACAAATAACAAAGACATGATAGAATCAATAATCAATCTGAAATAGCATCTCAATATCCATTGGATCCCCACAAACACAACATGCAGAATTACAAATAGATGACCTTGATCATGAACGCAGCTCACAAGATCTAAACATGAAAGAACAAAGGAGGAGAACCAGCCATCTAGCTACTACATGGATCTATAGTCCAAGGATGAACTACTCACGCATCACACCGGAGGCTTGCATGGTGATGAAGAAGGCCTCTAGGGTGAATTCCCCTCTCCGGCAGGGTGCCGGGAAGAGCTTCAGATCCCTCCTGATCTAGGGATGGAGATGACGGCGGCTACAGACTCTTTCGTGGATTTTTGATCGGGTGCTTAGGGTTTTCGTCCCGAGGGCAATATATAGGCGGAAGGAGAGGCCGAGGGGGTGCCGGCAGCGGCCACACCACCCCCTGGCATGGGCCAGGCCTGGCCGTGCGGCCAGGTGGTGTGGTGGCCCCCTGGCCCCTCTCCGTCTCGTATTCTGTCACTTGATGACATCCGAAAAAATAGGCACTTTGGCTTTTGTCCCGTCCAATTCCGAGAATACTCATTTTCTGACTTTCCTGGAACCAAAAACAGCAGAAAACAGGCAGCTCGCACTGTGGCTCTTGTTAATAGGTTAGTCCAAGAAATATATGAAAAGTACTCCAAAGTTGGAACAAAACACATGAAAGTGGATAAAACCAAGCATGAAACATCAAAAATTATAGATACATTTGCAATGTATCAACATCCCCAAGCTTAACTCCTGCTCGTCCTCGAGTAGGTAAGTGATAAAAAGAAAGAATAATTTTTGAGGTGACATGCACCATCAAAGACTTGATCAAAGTATTTGTAAAACATTCAAAGCTGGGATCATAGTACTTCAAACATAACATGAAAGACAAAGTTCTAGTAATAAGACAAAGAAACTATGATGCAACATGAAAAGGCACAAACAAAAGATTCATGAATAACAATGCTTTGCAAGACGTTTGTTTGTTTCACATAAAGAAAACATAGCATAAAAGTATCCAGCTTGTCCCTCAATAGAGTAGCAAATATAAATGCATAGGACACCTTCAAAGTTCATAAGAGTGACTAGATACAATATTTTAAAACAAGCAATAACAAGTTATGCATCAATCAACTAGTCTTGGGACAATGCACATAGAACTAAGAATGGCCACTATGCTCTCAAAGTAGGTGCATAAAGATAGAAGGTGGAGACTCAATATAATGGTGGAAGAAAAGCCTTTGTAAAAAGGAAGTAGGGATTCAAGTCTCATAAAGAGCTTCCAAAAATTATGGTACTTATAGCTTTCAGCTCTCATTGCCCCTATGATAAGCATCTTGAAGTGATTAAGGTTAAAGTGAACAAACTATGGTGTACATGCTTGACGAAGTATAAGTCAGAGATCTCATGTCCCTTGTATACGAGGGTCGCTCCTCATGCTACTCAAGTTTAGTCACCGGTAAGTTCTTGTCATTGTAAGCACATGTGTATCATAGAGAACCGCCAATGGGGTACCCCTTGCCCGATGATACGGAAGAATCCCCATATCAAAATGACAAGGCAAGCAGACAACGAGCATCTTAGCATTCTTCTTATTTACCATGGGAATATGGTGCTTTTTTCTCTCTTTCCTCTTTTCATAATCTCTTTTTTTTCTCTTTTCTCTTTTTTTTCTCAATATAGGACTCTTTTTTTTATAAGAAGAATGCTTCATAGACAGCTCATTATGGTTACGCTGCAGGTTTCCACCATGTCAGCATGGATTAGACCAGCGGCCCAGGCGTTTCTCTAACACATATACATAACTCCAGGGACTTACAAGCTCCCCTTTCATTTCACACCGACGACATCCATATACAAAAGAGCATGATATCAACTAGGTACAAGTACCAAGTGCAATTTTGAAAGCGTTCCCCATGAAAGCATGGTTCTGCTAATTCCCAACAAATAAGTGCAAGCATATACAACATAGACGACACAATGGTTCAAGTTTATTAAGGGCAAGAAAAGTAAAGTGTGCCATCAAGTTCGTGAGAGCTTTAATCACAAGTTTTCTCATAACAAGTTTAATTTGGAAGGTAAACAAAAGCATGAATATACTTGGAATAGCATAAGCTAGTAGGTAGGTATGGTGGACTCTTTGGAATAACTTGGTTTAGGGAGTTGGATGCATGAGTGGAACTCATACTTTGTTGTGGAGGCTAGCAAAAGGCTGGGAGCGACAAACTAAGAGAGCAATAATGGCCATAATCATGCAGAGCGACAAAACATCATTGATCAAAGCGTAAAGTGATACTAAAAGTTGCAAACTAAAGGATCATAAAGGCTATGGTTACTTGAGATAGTCATAACATGGTGTGAGCATGTGCCAAGTCAACCCAAATAAAGCATCAAAGGAGAATACCACTATACTATGCTTTAATATGCTAAAACAACGCATGATTCATCCAAGGCACATTAAGCAATCTCAATTGTTTATAAAAAGTCATTCTACAGCAAAGAATACTAAGCATAAAGCCAAAACAATATCAAGCATGGCAAGACAAAGCATAGGCCATAGTCAAAAACGAGCTCTTTTTACCACATAAGCATGAACTTTCCTACTCTTTTCCAAACCAAACCAAACTATTTGCAAACCAATGTATGAAAGAGGGGGTCCAACCAATTTATTCAGAAAACTAAGCAAACAAAAGCAAACGAAAACCAAAATGAAAACAAAAAATAAGACGCTCCAAGAAAAACACAACTGTGCATGAAACAATAAAAATGAAGCGTTTGGAAGAAACCTTGGATTTTTATTGATGAAGAAGGGGATGCCTTGGGCATCCCCAAGCTTTGACGCTTGTACTTCTTGGATATTTCTTGGGGTGACACGCGTGGCATCCCCAAGCTTGAGCTTTAGTCCATCCTTCATCTCATTACTCATTCCTTCCATACACCTGAAATTTTTCCTTCATACAAAACTTCACACAATCTTTATTAGCAACATTAGTGCACTCAAGATAAAAGGTCTTAAGGTTCAGTTCTAACACCAAATAAACTTCCATTAGAACACTAGCTACTTTAGCACTTCCCTCAAAAATCTCAATTCCCCAAAAGAACTCAAAAAGGAACCAACAAGAAGCAAATGCAGAAAATGGCAGAAATCTGTCAAAACAGACCAACAGGTAAAGACTAATTTTTTCGAAGACCTTCTGTTGCTCAAATCAAAAAGTGTAAAGTGTTGAACTAACAAAAGTTAGATAACAACCTGGGGCAGAAGCACAAAAATTCACGCCTCAAAAAGACGTTCAGAGATTTTACACGAATTTTTATGGTGAAGCACAGAAATCTGTTTCAGGACAGCAACTTTCCCAATCATTACTTCTCTCTCATTAGAGGTTACTCTTGGCACAAAAAACAAATAAAAAGGATAAGGAGAGGTTATTATAGAGGTAATAACTTCCAAGACTCATCTAAAACTTTTGGGTTATCTCCCAATAAGTACTTTTCTTTAACGCCTTTAAGTTAGGCATAAGAAGCAAAGAAAGAATCAAGTGTTCTCAAATGAAGTAGCACTAAGACCAAATTTTGTTTTCATAGGATAAGCAAAAGTAATATTTTCTCTCTTTTTAGGGAAGTGTTCTATACCTTTCTTGAGTGGGAGTTGATATTTAATGGTGCCTTCTTTCATATCAATAATGGCACCAATAGTTCTAAGAAAAGGTCTTCCCAAAGTAATAGGACAGGAAGCATTGCATTCAACATCCAAAACATAGAAATCAACGGGGACATAGGAATTGTTAACCATAATAAGAACATCATTAAGACTCCCCATGAGTTTCTTTTTAGCATTATCATCAAGTGGGACATTCAAATAACAATCTTCAAGAGGAGGCAAATCAAGCATATCATAAATCCTTCTAGGCATAATAGAAACACTACTATCAAGATCACACAAAGCTTTGAAATCAAAGTCATTCACTCTCATATTAATGATGGGTTCCCAACCATCTTCTTCTTTTATAGGAATAGAAGCTTTATGTTTCATCTTTTCTTCTTTAATCTTTATGAGAGCATCAGTAATGTGTTTTGTAAAAGCCATGTTCATAGCACTAGCATTAGGACTTTTAGCAAGATTTTGTAGGAACTTAATAACTTCAGAGATATTACAACCATCAAGATCAAAATCAAATTTATCATCTAAAGTAGTAGAACTATTACTAGCCTCAACACTAGTGGTGGTAATAGTAGAAACTATAATGTTTCTAGCAATTTCATCTTCTCTTTCCCACTTAGCATGTAATTCAGCTAATAGTCTAACATTTTCATCAATTCTTACTTGTATAGCATTGGTAGCTGCAAAGGGATTATCATTAGTTTCAGGTTTAGCAGCCATTTTATTCAAAGTAGATTGAGCTTCAGCCAAAGATGTTATATTTCTTTCAGCATTAGAGAGTTTTTCCTCAATAGTTTTATTGAAAGCAGTTTGCTTACTAATAAAGTCTTTAAGCATAACTTCAAGTTCAGAGGAGCACTCTTATTATTGTTGTAAGAATTTCCATAAGCATTACCATTGTTGGGAGGATAAGGCTTATAATTATTGTTACCAAAATTGTTCCTATAAGAATTATTACCATAAGCATTGTTGCCAAAATTGTTATTTCTTATGAAGTTCACATCAACTTGCACTTCTTGAGCAACTAAAGAAGCCAAAGGGACATTATTTGGATCAATATGGGCTTTCCCATTATCAAGCATAGACATAATAATATCAATCTTATCACTCAAGGAGGAAGTTTCCTCAACAGAATTTACCTTCCTACCTTGTGGAGCTCTCTCAGTATGCCATTCAGAATAATCAACCATCATATTATCCAGGAGTTTTGTTGCAGCACCCAAAGTGAAGGTCATAAAGGTACCTCCAACAGCAGAGTCCAATAGGTTCCTTGAAGAATAGTTCAATCCTGCATAAAAAGTTTGGATGATCATCCAAGCAGTCAGTCCATGAGTGGGACAATTCTTTACCAAAGATTTCATTCTTTCCCAAGCTTGAGCAACATGCTCATTATCAAGTTGTTTAAACTTCATTATTTCACTTCTCATAGATATAATCTTAGCGGGGGGAGTACTTTCCAATGAAAGCATCTTTGCACTTAGTCCAAGAATCAATACTATTCCTAGTTAAGGAACTCAACCATTCTTTAGCTTTTCCTCTCAAAGAGAAAGGAAACAATTTCAGTTTAATAATATCACCATCTATATCCCTATGCTTTTGCATCTCACAAAGTTCAACAAAGTTATTTAGATGGGAAGCAGCATCTTCATTACCAATACTAGAAAATTGTTCTCTCATAACAAGATTGAGCACAACAGGTTTTATCTCAAAGAAAGTATCTTTAGGCACGGGTGGAGCAATAGGTGTGCTCATAAAATCATTGTTGTTGGTGCTAGTGAAGTCACACAACTTAGTGTTTTCAAGAGTAGTCATTTTTTTTGGTTTTTCAAATAAGAAAGCAAACTAGTAAAACTATTTTTTTTGTGTTTTTGAAAAGAAAACAAGCAAACTAAGCAAAAAGAAACTAAGCAAAACAAAAATAACAAAGTAAAGAGATTGGTTATGAGGGACTCCCCTTGTGAAGATGCCCTTGACTCCTCGGAGACGGCGCCAGAAAAATGCTTGATGGCTCAATGCACGGCGCCCAGAAAAATGCTTGATGGCGGTGTTGATGTAGAGCTCGTTGGGAACCCCAAGAGGAAGGTATGATGAGCACCGCAGCAAGTTTCCCTCAGTTATGAAACCAAGGTTTAATCGAACCAGTAGGAGCAAGGAAACACCCCAAAGGTGTTACTAGCTGAGCTTTGGCAGGGTGCACTACCAGTGCTAGTAGCAACGTGGAGACCTGCACAACACAACCACAAAACTTTGTCCCCAACTTGCGATGAGGTTTTCAATCTCATCGTGTTTTGTGGAAAACAAAGGATTAAACGTATCGAATGTAAAGAAGTAATAGTTTGCAGAAAGTAAACACAAAGAAGTAAACAGTTTGTAGATTGTATGTAAAGAAAGGACTAGGATCCATAGTTCACTAGAGGTGGCTCTCCTTAGATAGATAACATGCTGGGTGAACAAATTACAGCGGGGCAATTGACAAACATTGAGAAAGCAATACATGCATATACTAATCATCTTGACTCCTTTGAGACTTGATTGGGCATTACAACATTATACATAGACCGCCATCCAACTACATCTATGACTAATAATCCACCTTCAGTTTATCATCCGAACCCCCT
This sequence comes from Avena sativa, assembly GCA_916181665.1. Taxonomy (NCBI): domain Eukaryota; kingdom Viridiplantae; phylum Streptophyta; class Magnoliopsida; order Poales; family Poaceae; genus Avena; species Avena sativa. The sequence goes on along the minus strand of OV702290.1, from coordinate 173,846,361 downwards.
CTAGTATTAAGTTGCAAGCAACAGATTATTGCTTTACGAACTGCGTGTAAAGTAAACAATACAATTGTTGTAGGAAAAAAGGATTGTTGTTTTCTCCCTAGTAGCAACAGCACATCTAGTACCTTAGAGATTTATGTCACTTCCCCAGATTACTAGAGGCATGAACCCACTATCGAGCATAAATAATAACTCTTGGAGTTGTTAGCATCTACTTGGCCAAGATAGCTACTAACAGCGGAAAGCATGCAAGATCACAAATTAAACAAAGACATGATAGAATCAATAATCAATCTGAAATAGCATCTCAATATCCATCGGATCCCCACAAACACAACATGCAGAATTACAAATAGATGATCTTGATCATGAACGCAGCTCATAAGATCTAAACAAGATCTAAATAAATGCCACAAGCCAAAGTTTTCACACGCACACACACAGGCACGTGCCACACTCGTATATAATGTATGAAATGTGATTTAACAAGCATTAAGTTGTTATTAACCAATAGTCTTGTTAGAGAAAAAGGCATACATTAAGTATATTAATAATAACTATCTAGAACATGGTGGAGTTTGCTCTAGATACTGTTTAACACGAATCCAACTACTCTGAACCATTGGATCTAACAACCCAACGGTCACGATTGGTGCTATGGATCCAATTTGAAACTACCTACCTAACTCCACCCACTTGAATGACTTTATGTCGATTTATCGAAAATAGGTCAGATTTGAACTAGTATAAGTAAATTTTAGGTTACTTTGAAAGTTTTACGAAAAAGCTTTTGGAGGTACCCATCGGGGGTCACAATTAATATATGAGAAACCATCCAATGAGAGTTTTGATGACAAGTTGGATCAAGACTCGCAAATCCAGACATTTTGCTAACTGTTGGATCTTCTTTTCCATTCCTATCATCTAAAAAGATTCTACTAATAGTCTTGATGAGAATGATGAACGCTAGTATGCGCAAACCTCAAAACACACACTTCATTGCTCAGTTTTAGGGTCCTTGTGCTAAATGCATGGACTTGGATGCAATTTTCATTTTTTATGAGGTCCTTGATATGTAACTTGTACTTCCACCGACCGTGTTCACTCTCAAGCACATCGCACCTACTAGACCAACCATTAGATCGGCCATTCATAGTACTTCTTATTATCTTATCTTTATCTTGTCTTATCTCTTACAATACCGTACCATACCACGCACTACATTTAGTGTACGGATTAACTTTGAACATTGACCGTTGGATCAAGACTGGCAAATCCAAATATTGCTAACCGTTGGATCTTATTTTCCATTCTTAGCATCTAGAAAGATTCTACTAATAGTCTTTAGCACAATGACCGCTAGTATACGTAAACCTCTAGATCAAAACACACACTTTATTGCTTAGTTTTAGGGTCATCGTTGTGCTAAATGCATGGACTTGGATGCAATTTCATTTTTTATGAGGTCCTTGATGTAACCATGTTAACTCTGAAAGCACCTCGCTCCTACGAGACCTACCATTAGATCGGCCATTCGCAGTACTTCTTATCTTACCTTTATCTTGTCTCTTATCTCTTACAATACCATGCATACCACCACTATATAGAAAGATTCTAATGATAGTCTTTAGCACGATGAACACTAGTATGCACAAACCTCAAAACACATAGTACTTCATTACTCGGTTTAAGGGTCCTTGTGCTAAATGTATGGACTTGTTGGATGCAATTTTCATTTTTATGAGGTCCTTAATGTAACTTGTACTTCCACCGACCGTGTTAACTCTCAAGCACCTCACTCTTACAAGACCTACCAATAGATCGGCCATTCGCAGTACTTCTTATCTTATCTTTATCTTGTCTCTTATCTCTTATAATACCATACCACTACATATAGTGTAGAGATTAACTTTGAACATTAACAGTTGGATCAAGACTGGCAAATCCAAACATTGCTAACCGTTGGATCTTCTTTTCCATTCTTAGCATCTAGAAAGATTCTACTAATAGTCTTTAGCACGACGAACGCTAGTATGCGGAAACCTCAAAACACAGTACTTCATTGCTCAGTTTCAGGGTCCTTGTGCTAAATGCATGCATGGACTTGGATGCAATTTTCATTCTTTATGAGGTCCTTGATGTAACTTGTACATACTTCCACCGACCATGTTAACTCTGAAGCACCTTGATACATTGCAAATTTATCTATAATTTTTGATGTTCCATGCTTGGTTTTATCCACTTTCTTGTGTTTTGTTCCAACTTTGGAGTACTTTTCATATGATTTCTTGGACTAACCTATTAACAAGAGCCACAGTGCCAGCTGCCTGTTTTCTGCTGTTTTTGGTTCCAGGAAAGTCAAAAAATGAATATTATCAGAATTGGACGGGACAAAAGCCAAAGTGCCTATTTTTCCGGATGTCATCAAGTGCCAGAATACGAGACGGAGAGGGGCCAGGGGGCCACCACACCACCTGGCCGTGTGGCCAGGCCTAGCCCGCGCCAGGGGGTAGTGTGGCCGCTCCCGGCACCCCCTCGACCTCTCCTTTCGCCTATATATCGCCCTCGGGACGAAAACCCTAAGCACCCGATCAAAAATCCATGAAAGAGTCGGTAGCCGCTGTCATCTCCATCCCTAGATCGGGAGGGATCTGAAGCTCTTATTGGCACCCTGCCGGAGAGGGGAATTCACCCTGGAGGCCTTCTTCATCACCATGCAAGCCTCCGGTGTGATGCGTGAGTAGTTCACCCTTGGACTACGGATCCATGTAGTAGCTAGATGGCTGGTTCTCCTCCTTTGTGCTTTCATGTTTAGATCTTGTGAGTTGCATTCATGATCAAGATCATCTATTTGTAATTCTGCATGTTGTGTTTGTGGGGATCCGATGGATATTGAGATGCTATTTCAGATTGATTATTGATTCTATCATGTCTTTGTTTAATTTGTGATCTTGCATGCTTTCCGTTGTTAGTAGCTATCTTGGCCAAGTAGATTCTAGCAACTCCAAGAGTTATTATTTATGCTCGACAGTGGGTTCATGCCTCTGGTAATCTGGGGAAGTGACAAAAATCTCTAAGGTACTAGATGTGTTGTTGCTACTAGGGAGAAAACAACGATCCTTTGTTCATAGAACAATTGTATTGTTTACTTTACACGCAGTTCGTAAAGCAATAATCTGTTGCTTGCAACTTAATACTGGAGGGGGTTCGGATGATAACCTGAAGGTGGATTATTAGTCATAGATGCAGTTGGATGGCGGTCTATGTATTATGTTGTAATGCCCAATCAAGTCTCAAAGGAGTCAAGATGATTAGTATATGCATGTATTGCTTTCTCGGTGTTTGTCAATTGCCCCGCTGTAATTTGTTCACCCAGCATGTTATCTATCTAAGGAGAGCCACCTCTAGTGAACTATGGATCTCGGTCCTTGTCTTTTACATACAATCTACAATCTTTTACTGCTTTGTGTTTACTTTCTGCAAACTTTCACTTCTTTCCATTCGATACGTTTAATCCTTTGTTTTCCGCAAAACACGGTGAGATTGACAACCTCATCGCAAGTTGGGGACAAAGTTCTGTGGTTGTGTTGTGCAGGTCTCCATGTTGCTACTAGCACCGGTAGTGCGCCCTGCCAAAGCTCAGCTAGTAACACCTTTGGGGTGTTTCCTTGCTCCTACTGGTTCTATTAAACCTTGGTTTCATAACTGAGAGAAAACTTACTGCTGTGCTCATCATACCTTCCTCTTGGGGTTCCCAACGAGCTCTACGTTGAAAGTCGAGTGCATCAAGATCTTTTCTAGCGCCGTTGCCGGGGAGTCAAGGACATCTTCACAAGGGGAGTCCTTCATAACCAATCTCTTTACGTTGTTGTTTTTGTTTTGCTTAGTTTCTTTTTGCTTTGTTTGCTTGTTTTGTTCTTCAAAAACACAAAAAAATTAGTTTTACTTGTTTGCTTTCTTATTTGAAAAACACACAAAAATTAAGTCTCCTTTAGTTGTCACCTCTTCCTTAGCTCACCATGTTGATCCCTACATTCACCCTAAAAGACCTTCCAATTGGTAGTGGTTCTATAATTGGGAAAGATAACATTGAAGAATTCTTTAATCATGTTAGTAAGCATGAAGATACTGAGGATAGATCCCTTGTAGAACTTGCTCCAAACTATGAGATTGCTGCAGCTTCTTTAATCCACATGTTAGAAGCTAGGTTTGTTAACCTCAACCCCTTAATGCAAGTAATGTTTCTTAAGCTTAAAGAAATTGAAGACCCTGAAAAGAGGGATTTTATTCTAGAAACTTTGTTTAAGGAGTTCTATGATGTTGCCAAAGAAGCTAGAAAAGTTTTTGAACGTTTCAATATGCTAGGATCATGTGTAGATGTGGTTGGTACATGAGAAAAGATGAACAAAACCGAACCTAACGGGGAGGAACCTAAGATACCAATACCCTTCAAACTAGTAGCAATACATGATGCAATAGAAAAGAATCTTGATTGGATTGTTCCTGCAAACCCTTTTGATGAGAATAGTGAACCTAAGAGCATTGAGAGAGGATCCTCTAGAACTTATTTGGATGATATACCTTGCCTTGTTGAAAATATTTCTGGTATTGGTCTTAATGCTTCTTCATTTGAGAACACTTGATTCTTTCTTTGCTTCTTATGCCTAACTTAAAGGCGTTAAAGAAAAGTACTTGTTGGGAGATAACCCAAGAGTTTTAGTTGAGTCTTGGAAATTATTACCTATGTAATAACCTCTCCTTATCCTTTTTATTTGCTTTTTGTGCCAAGAGTAACCTCTAATGAGAGTGAAGTAATGATTGGGAAAGTTGCTGTCCCGAAACAGATTTCTGTGCTTCACCGTAAAAATTCCTGAGAGAGTTCTGTATGTCGGATTGAGCTGTAATGTTTTGTGCTTCTGCCCCAGATTGTTATATAACTTTCATTAGTTCAACACTTTTTTATTTGAGCAACAGAAGGTCTTCTAAAAAATTCATATTTACCTGCTGGTCTGTTTTGACAGATTTCTGCCATTTTCTGCATTTGCTTCTTGTTAGTTCCTTCTTGAGTTCCTTTGGGGAATTGAGCTTTTTGAGGGAAGTGCTACAGTAGCTAGTGTCCTAATGGAAGTTTATTTGGTGTTAGAACTGAACCTTGAGAGTTATTTATCCTAAGTGCACTAATGTTGCTAATGAGATTGTGTGAAGTTTTGTATGAAGGAAAATTTTCAGGTGTATGGAAGGAATGAGTAATGAGATATAGGATGGACTAAAGCTCAATATTGGGGATGCCACGCGTGTCACCCCAAGAAATATCCAAGAAGTACAAGCGTCAAAGCTTGGGGATGCCTAAGGCATCCCCCTTCTTCATCAATAAAAATTCCAGGTTTCTTCCAAACACTTCATTTTTATTGTTTCATGCACAGTTGTGTTTTTCTTGGAGCGTCTTCTTTTTCGTTTTTGTTTTGGTTGTTAGTTTGCTTGGTTTGCTTAGTTTTCTGAATAAATTGGTTGGACCCCCTCTTTCATACATTGGTTTGCAAATGGTTTCGTTTGAAAAAGAGTAGGAAAGTTCATGCTTATGTGGTAAAAAGAGCTCGTTTTTGACTGTGGCCTATGCTTTGTCATGCCATGCTTGATATTGTTTTGGCTTTATGCTTAGTATTCTTTGTTGTAGCATGACTTGTTATAAACAATTGAGATTGCTTAATGTTCCTTGGATGAATCATGCGTTGTTTTAGCATATTAAAGCATAGTATAGTGGTATTCTCCTTTGATGCTTTATTTGGGTTGACTTGGCGCATGCTCACACCATGTTATGACTGTCACAAGTCACCATAGCCTTTATGATCCTTTATTTTTCAACTTGTAGTATCACTTTATGCTTTGATCAATGATGTTTTGTCGCTCTGCATGATTATGGCCATTATTGCTCTCTTAGTTTGTCGCTCCTAGTCTTTTGCTAGCCTCCACAACAAAGTATGAGTTCCACTCATGCATCCAACTCCCTAAACCAAGTTATTCCAAAGAGTCCACCATACCTACCTACTAGCTTATGCTATTCTAAGTATATTCATGCTTTTGTCTACCTTTCACTTGTTATGAGAAAACTAGTGATTAAAGCTCTCACGAACTTGATGGCACACTTTACTTTATTGCCTCTAATAAACTTGAACCATTGGGTCCTTCTTTGTTGCATATATGCTTGCGCTTTATAAGTTTAAATTAGCAGAACCATGTTTCATTGGGAACGCTTTCAACATTGCACTTGTACCTTGTACCCCGTTGATATCATGTTCTTTTGCTTATGGATCCCGGCGGTGTGAAATAAAAGTGGAACTTCTAAGATCATGGAGTTTGTGTGTGTGTTATAGAAACGCCTGGGCCGCTAGCCTAAGCCATGCCTAATCATGGTGGAAACTTGCAGCATCACCATAATGAGCACTCTATGAAGCATCCTCAATAAAACCTATGCAAATAGCAAATAAAAAGATCGCTGAGATGCTCATTGCCTGCTTGCCTTGTCATTTTGATTATGGGAAAGCTCCCGTATCATGTGCAAGGGGTACCCGTTGGTGGTTCTTAATGATACACATATACTTACAATGACAAGAGCTTACTCATGACTGAAGTTGAGTAGCATGAGGATCGGTCTTCGTAAGTAAGGGGCATGAGATTTCGGTTTATAACTTGTCAAGCATATCCTCTTAGTTGTGTCACTTTAACCTTAATCACCTTAAAGATGCTAATGATAGGGGCAATGAGAGCTGAAAGCTATAAGTACCATAATTTTTGGAAGCTCTTTATGAGACTTGAATCCCTACTTCCTTTTACAAAAGGTCTTTCTTCCACCATTATATTGAGTCTCACCCTTCTATCTTTATGCACCTACTTTGAGAGCATAGTGGCCATTCTTAGTTCTATGTGCATTGTCCCAAGACTAGTTGATTGATGCATAACTTGTTATTGCTTGTTTTAAACTATTGTATCTAGTCACTCTTATGAACTTTGAAGGTGTCCTTTGCATTTATATTTGCTACTCTATTGAGGGACAAGCTGAATACTTTTATGCTATGTTTTCTTTATGTGAAACAAACAAATGTCTTGCAAAGCATTGTTATTCATGAATCTTTTGTTTGTGCCTTTTCATGTTGCATCATAGTCTCTTTGCTTATTGCTAGAACTTTGTCTTTCATGTTATGATTGAAGTACTATGATCCCAGCTTTGATGTTTTGCAAATACTTTGATCAAGTCTTTGATGGTGCATGTCACCTCAAAAATTATTTCTTTTTATCACTTACCTACTCGAGGACGAGCAGGATTTAAGCTTGGGGATGTTGATACATTGCAAATGTATCTATAATTTTTGATGTTCCATGCTTGGTTTTATCCACTTTCTTGTGTTTTGTTCCAACTTTGGAGTACTTTTCATATGATTTCATGGACTAACCTATTAATAAGAGCCACAGTGCCAGCTGCATGTTTTCTGTTGTTTTTGGTTCCAGGAAAGTCAGAAAATGAATATTCTCGGAATTGGACGGGACAAAAGCCAAAGTGCCTATTTTTCTGGAAGGGATCAAGTGCCAGAATACGAGACGGAGAAGGGCCAGGGAGCCACCACACCACCTGGCCGCGCTGCCAGGCCTGGCCCGTGCCAGGGGTGGTGTGGCCGCTCCCGGCACCCCCTCGACCTCTCCTTCTGCCTATAAGTTGCCCTCGGGACGAAAACCCTAAGTACCCGATCAAAAATCCACGAAAGAGTCTGTAGCCACCGTCATCTCCATCCCTAGATCGGGAGGGATCTGAAGCTCTTCACGGCACCCTGCCGGAGAGGGGAATTCACCCTAGAGGCCTTCTTCATCACCATGCAAGCCTCCGGTGTGATGCGTGAGTAGTTCATCCTTGGACTACGGATCCATGTAGTAGCTAGCTGGCTAGTTTCTCCTCCTTTGTGCTTTCATGTTTAGATCTTGTGAGCTCCGTTCATGATCAAGATCATCTATTTGTAATTCATACATGTTGTGTTTGCAGGGATCCGATGGATATTGAGATGCTATTTCAGATTGATTATTGATTCTATCGTGTCTTTGTTATTTGAGATCTTGCATGCTTTCTGTTGTTAGTAGCTATCTTGGCCAAGTAGATGCTAGCAACTCCAAGAGTTAGTATTTATGCTCGATAGTGGGTTCATGCCTCTGGTAATCTGGGGAAGTGATAGAAATCTCTAAGGTACTAAATGTGTTGTTGCTACTAGGGAGAAAACAACGATCCTTTGTTCATAGAACAATTGTATTGTTTACTTTACACACAGTTTGTAAAGCAATAATATGTTGCTTGCAACTTAATACTGGAGGGGGTTCAGATGATAACCTGAAGGTGGATTATTAGTCATAGATGCAGTTGGATGGAGGTCTATGTATTATGTTGTAATGCCCAATCAAGTCTCAAAGGAGTCAAGATGATTAGTATATGTACGTATTGCTTTCTCAGTGTTTGTCAATTGCCCCGCTGTAATTTGTTCACCCAGCATGTTATCTATCTAAGGAGAGCCACCTCTAGTGAACTATGGATCCCGGTCCTTGTCTTTTACATACAATCTACAATCTTTTACTGCTTTGTGTTTACTTTCTGCAAACTTTCACTTCTTTCCATTCGATACGTTTAATCCTTTGTTTTCTGCAAAACACGGTGAGATTGACAACCTCATCGCAAGTTGGGGACAAAGTTCTGTGGTTGTGTTGTGCAGGTCTCCACGTTGCTACTAGCACCGGTAGTGCGCCCTGCCGAAGCTCAGCTAGTAACACTTTTGGGGTGTTTCCTTGCTCCTACTGGTTCGATTAAACCTTGGTTTCATAACTGAGGGAAAACTTACTGATGTGCTCATCATACCTTCCTCTTGGGGTTCCCAACGAGCTCTACGTTGAAAGTCGAGTGCATCAGCTAGTAAATTTCTAAGCTACATATAGTAAGGGCGTGTGCAGTGTCTAGAAGTAGCTACGAAAACTACTTTTGGTCCAGCGTTTAGAAGTGAAGTGGGTCCACACAACCATGCTAAAAAAGAAAAAACAGAAAGTTATCCACTGATAGTGGGCCCTCCCAATTGATTCTCTTAGACATAAGTCTAGCACTAGAATCACCTTGAAAAATCTGTTTGTTAGCACTACCCACTCCACTGTTAAGATATATGTTTAAGACTTGAAACTGTTCTTGCTTTGATGTCTGGGGCCAATGGGCTCACTACCGTGGGGCCCCATTGTTATTAGTGGTCTAGTTATATCCTATAGCAGCCAACGAATGTTAGCTTTGACTCCTCTAGCTCTTCCTTCTCGATGAAGCCTCGACGCTCGGCTTTGAAGGATGGTTACAAGGGAAGTAGGTGCCTATGGTGACTTCGTCAAGCTTAAGCCCCCCACCAGACAGTCTGAAGACACAATCTTTTGGAGGTGCTCATAGGGGTAGGATGTGGGTTCATGCGTTCATACAGGTGAGTGTGTGTATGCATTTGTGAGCATGTGCGTTTTGTAGTGGATTTTCACAAAAATGAGAGAGATGGGCCTTCCATTTGTATTAAGTTTTGCTCGGTTTTCCCAAAGTAATTGTAATGGTCACTGGTGTCTAGGGTCTATGGGCTCACTATCGGGGGCCACATTATTAGTGGTTCAATTACATCCCATAGCAGCCAACGAATATGAGCTCTAACCCCCTAGCACTTCTTTCGCCACGAAGCCTCGGCGCTCGACTTTGAAGGGTGGTTATGAGGGTAGTGAGAGGCGACATTCCCGTCAATATATAGCGAGGTGCCTATGGTGACTTCATCAAGCTCAAGCCCCACGGGATCAGTCTCAAGATCTAGTCTTTCTGAAGTGCTCATAGGTGTAGGGTGTGCATACCTGCATTCATAGGGGTGAGTGTGTGTACGCATTTGTGAGCGTCTCCGTTTTGTAATGGGTTTTTGCAAAAAGAGAGGGGGCCTTTGGTTTATTTATTTATTTATTGAGTTTTGATCTGTTTTCCAAAAGTACTCCATGTAATGCAAGTCAAACTAGGTGAGTGATGTTTGGGGGCCCACGGGCTCTCTAGCACGGGCCCCAGTTATCAGGGGTCGAGTTAAATCCAATACAGAGTAGTAGCCAGTGAATGTGAGGACCGGCTCCCCTACCTCTTCCTTCTCCATGAAGCCTCTACGCTAGGCTTTGAAGGTGCGCCCTTTTTTCGAGCAATGTCGGCGGATTCAGTCATGTCGGTCCGGCGAACGACGGGGGATCTTGATGCGCAAGGCGACCGGGTTAAGGTAAGTACGCCAGAGTTCACGGTCTCAGTTTATTTTCTCGAATTCAGCTTATGGGTTCTCTCGTTTTGGTTTTTTCTCTATTCTGCCTGTCTCGATTGATGATGTTTCCTAGGTTCAGATGCCGGCACGGATGGTAGACATGGAGTGGTACGACATTGTTACCGATGCGGATCTTCGGCTCTAGTGCGACTGTACCCTGGCACCCCGTCGTAGCGTCGCGTTCGAGGGAACGAACTTCGGCTGCAGGTTCTTGGGTTGCAACTACGAATGTGAGCGATGCACGTTCGTCCACTAGGTAGATCTACCGCACTCACTTTCACTACAGCACGTGATGATGTCGCTATGGTTACAGCTCTAGATCCACGATGACCTCGAAGAGGAGGAGCAGGAGCGCCATCAGATGCATGCCGAGGAGATGGCAGCAGAGTTAATGGATGTCTCCAACTCACTGCACTCAGTTGTAAATAGGATAGATGCTCTTAGATTTGGGTAATTAGAGCTGGACATTAGGTTCTTAACTAAGTACGGTCTGCAATCTAGATATTTAGCATGCTCATGATGCTTTTGTTGGCTGGCTGTAGATTCCACTAATAATTAAGTAATCCCCTTTTGTTTACTAGTACTCACCATCTCATAGTACTGCCACGTTAAATTACACTAGGTTAATTAATATGGGAGTAGTTGACAGTCTGCTTACAGCCCTTCTGGAGTTTGTGGTTACTACTAATTGATCTGGTTTATGTGTTACTGCTATCTCTATCTATGTACGAGTATCGCTACATTTTTTTTGCACATTTGTGCACCTCCCCCGTCACGCACCTTCTTTACCCAGCAGCGTCCACATTTCCATCGCATCAATGCAATCTCTGGTGAGTCCACAACCATCCGGATAGTTGTTTAGGTGATTGCTATTTGAAATAGTAGATCTATATTCCACATTAGGAAGATGGGATCACCATGGATGTAGCCATGGAATTAGTTATAAGGTCCACTAAAAATAGGTAAGTATATGCTGCCAAGAAGAGTCTTTTGAGGATGGGAAGCTTGCCCCTAGCTTTATTTCACAGAATGGTCCTCTGCTAAACAATGCAGATGTAATTTTCTGCATATCGTTCATAAACAGATTGTTGTTTGCTAGTGTCCTGCATTGCTGAGTTCTTTAAATTATATTGTTCGTTAAAGGGAAACACGTCCAATCCTTAGCATCAGATTAATGCACGTATCCTTCTTTGCATTGCGAAGTTGATGTGTTCTTTCCTAAAATTTACTGGTTTTGCTGCATTTCATTTAGCATCATGCGCATGTCCCACCCGTGGAGGAGGCATTATCGAGTGACAAGTGTTTTTATGTATCCAGCTGCTTTGCTAGAATTTCAGTAACCTATGCTTTGTCCCTGAAAACATTTTTTTTGATAAAGACCGCTTTATTACTTAAAATGCCCCCTAAAATATACTGATCATTTTTGTTGCCTCATGATTTGCACAAACAAAGTCATTCTGATCTGTTGCCACTTATTACTAAGGCCAAGATTGCTCATGTGCCAGCTAAGAAGGAAAACCCTAAAGTACGGCCCTTTTCATGTCGGTTCTATTTCCCATGTTTGGGAAATATGCCTCTATGGTTATTTGCCATTTGTGGTACCACTATGGAGCTTGCACGATGTGTGCATCTGAATTTGGATTGTGAAACGAGAATTTGGTTTTTTTGAAATGAGAATCTGGTTTAATTTTGGATTTGTTATCTGCAGTTTCCACCTTACTCATATTGCTCATGGCGTAATGGTGCTGGTCACTACAAGGATTTGACAATTTCCCGTCCCCTAGAGAAATACAAAGCTCATAGACACATGATTTTGTGCCTTCAAGAGAAAGTGGAACACCACGACGAACAAATTAGGCCCCTGAAGGAAGAAGTGTCCACATCCACTAAGCGGATAGTTGATTTGACTGCAGGATGGAATACATCAATTTCAGTTGCTCATGATGCTACTGTTGATTATCAAAAGTTCGGGGCTGACAACTTAGTTCCCGAGTTGCCTGATGTGGATGGCGACGAGCTGATTGGCCAGGTGTATGACCGGATCTTGGAACAGGTGGGAATGCGAGCTGACAATCTTTTCAATTCGGCTCTAGAAGAAGATGAGACCCTGACAGAAATTCGAGATTCTCCATGCCCATACAGTCCTGATCCTGCAAAAGATGAGGAAATCTGTAAACCATATTGACCGCTCAATTTTCATTTTAGAAGGGTTTGGGTCTCTTGTGAGGATGACTATTTGTTAAGTCAGGTACTATAACTATTTTTTTTGCTCTGCTGGTGTGTACTGTCCATGAATCTATATATTTGATGTACTATTATGACATATATATTGGACATGGCTTTATGTGACTATATTTGGCAACAATAGTCATCTTATTCGAACTTGCGGTGGTTTTTTATCTTTCAATTTTTTCCTTCTGAGATCTGTTAATGATGATGTTAATGCCAGTTGTGAGTGATTTGTTAGCATGTTTCTGGTAGTAAACCAAAACTTGTAGTTGTAAATTGTGGAATTTCAGGTCGATGTTTGAACTCTAGATCTTGATGTCATAGAAAGGGTAGGCTTCTACCACCTAGAATATTTTACCCAGCAATTGATTTTATCACACGAATAAGTGCACAAACTTGATGCCTGTAGGTGGGAACTGAGCAACGCAAGTGCACAAACTTGTATCAGTCGTGTGGTTGCTACTATTAATACAGCCGTGGTTTCCCCTAAAAAAGCGGGGTTCGCAAAAAAATAGTGGGGCGAAAGTTAGTTTCGAGTTCGAGGTAGCTCAGTCGTGTGCCCCTCGACCCCATCGTCATCTTCTCCGCCTGGCCGCCCTTCCTCGACCGGACCGTCCCCGCCGCTCCACCATTGAACACCACTGCACCGTCGTTCGTTGGTATGTACGTCCCCAACCTCCAGCCATTACGGGCTTTCTAAAGGATAGAATGCATTTATTTTTGGGCATTGCGAGCTAAATAAGCTCGTGGCATTTACAAGAAATGGAATCAGTGTTGGCGGATGCATTTGCTATGTCGACGGATGCTTGTAAAGCAGAGGTGGATGCTGAAGCAGCACCAGCGGATACATGTGAAGCAGATGCGGAGGCCGATGCTTGTACCACATCGAAGTCTTGGGCAGTGTTGAGTGATGCTTGGAAAGCGGTGGAGGCATAGTCGAAATCCTCGTCGGCTGCTGCTGGAACAAATTCGGCTATGTTGGCTACCGCTGCCAAAGCGATGGTTGCGTGGGATGCTAGGAATGCATCAGCTCGTGGTCATGCTTCTTCAGCGTCAACGGCTATGGCTCATCATTCATCGTCGGCGCCTACTCCATTTGCTCAGAACTCGTTGACCCCATTGTAAGTTCTGCGTTGGATTTTGTCTCCCTGACTTCCTCCCTCTTTTGTGTATTCTGCTCTGGGGTTTTTTCTAGAAGCGGTGGATATTAGTTTAAACTAGTAGTACTGGGAACATAAAAATCTATTTAATCACAAACTAGTGATCCGAATGGGATAAAACTTTCACAGGAGTGACTTGGCACAGGCTGCTAATGGGCCGCACAGTGTTGGACCAACATGGGCCTTCTATAGGCCGAAACTAAATCAGGCCTGAAAATTTACGGGTCGCTACTGGCTGCATTTTTGGGCCCATTTAAAACAGTACAGGACAAAGCAGTAACGGGCCATCTTCTTATTGGGCTCCCCTTATGGGCGGGCCTAGTTAGTATTTAGTAGGCCTTGGCTGGGCATGGCTTCTGCCATGGTTTCTATGGCCGTTAACGGTACTAACCAGCCGCTAACGGTGGCTACCACCTGGCAGTTCGCATGATGTCAGTAGTCAGCACGGCTGGCGAACAGATCTACGACGAAACAAGTTTTCGTGGCTGAAGGGTGCGATCCGCCATAGTCAGAAAAAACCATGGTTAATTCATTTGTGACGGGGCTTTTACCATGAAGGTCATCCATCGCGGAAGACTCTTTGGCCATGAAAAACGGGCCTTCAACCATGAAAATCATCCGTTGTAAAAGCCAACTTTTCTTGTAGTGATATTCGATTGTAGTCTCAAATCTTCTCCTGGAGGAATTTGCTTCGACTTCAATTTTAATTTCTTCAGGTCATATCTCTTATAGAGAGCCGCAATTTTTGCAATATTTCTGCTGTGACGTCAGTAAATGACGTATTTTATGCTATTGATTTTCAGAAGATACGTCTTGACGGGATGTTTTGAACGTGGGGCCATGCAGCAGTAATGATGACGCATGATAGTGTATTCAGCGATGTTTTTTGACTGCACGTCCCCTCTCCGCGTGAAAATCGAGGCGTCATGCATTGTCCTCACGTTTTTACCATGGCCATAACTTCTTTAGATTTTTCCTTTACGGAATCCTTGTAACGCGTGGCACCATCGTGCAATCTTCTGTCGGTTCGATTTTGCATCGAATGGTTTAGACCTCACACCTTTGCTCTTTATAAGGGGAAGGAGATTTGTTTTACTGTTTTACCTTACCTACCTCTTCTCCATCTTCTTCCTTGCGCTCTTGCCCCCTTGCGAACTCCAGATCTATGATCGTGTTCCTCTTTCGCCGCCATGGGCAAAAGTGAAGCCAGGACTTCCACTGCTGCCGCGAAGGCCACCAGGAAGAGGGTCGTCGGATGGGCTCCTTCCAAGTGCACGGTGCAGGACCTCCATGAGGCACGGAACCCCAGCCATCTGGTGGAGGGTTCCTTCAACCTCCCTGGAGACGAAGCTGCTCCCATCCCCGAGCCTGGTTGGATGGTAATGTTTCTCTCTTTTCTTCTCTGCGGCCTTTCTCTTCCTGTCCATGAATTCCTTTGTGGTCTTCTGTTTGTCTATGGCGTGCAGCTGTATCAGCTCACGCCTAACTCTATCCTCCATGTCGCTTGTTTGTCACTCTTTGTGAGTGCTTTCTCGAGATTCGCCCCCATTGGGGCTTATGGAAGTATTTCTTCTATGTTCATAGTAACGCCACTAACACCATTGTCCATGACGTTGGTGGCGCCATTTTTTCTGTCCGCTCCGACGTAGATTACTTTGACTTTAAGATCACTGATTTTGTCCAAGGCTAGAAATCCAAGTGGTTTGATATCAAAGATCAACCATTTGAAGGCCAGTCGTTCGGTTTAGCCCCCTTTGATCCTAAGAAATCTTGCCGAAAACTTGACTCCTCGGATCAACGTCCTTCTGCCAAAGAAATGGTTGAAATCCAGCCCTATATTGATCGTATTTTGAAACTGCGGCACGAAGTTGGCAAGAAATTGTCGGGTCTCTAGATCCTGGCATTTTTTTGCGGATCTGCGTCCAACCGCTTCAAGCCCGGATTTCTGGCATGTGGGCGTATACTGGGAAGAAGGACCCGATGAGGGTTTCCTTGGAAGACCTTACCATCAAGGTATATGAAAAGAGGGTTCGAAACTTCACTACTCTTACCAAGAAAAGCCCGGTTCCAGCCAACTATTTTGTGGAGCCCTATGGCAAGAAAAACTGGCTTCCCGAGGTGAATTTCCTTTGCATTCATCTTTCCTTACTTGTATTTGCAGATGAATTTTTACTCTATCAATGACTAGCACTTTTTCCATGTCTTCTGCTTGTGTAGGATTTTGATCACTTGAGATCACTTCCTCCTCTCCCTGGAAGCTGTGAGCCCCCTGTCCATCCT
Source organism: Avena sativa (assembly GCA_916181665.1). Lineage (NCBI taxonomy): Eukaryota > Viridiplantae > Streptophyta > Magnoliopsida > Poales > Poaceae > Avena > Avena sativa. Next base: position 173,830,367 of record OV702290.1, on the reverse strand, counting down.
TCTGCATCCGACGACCTTCCTGTGACTGGGACTGCTGCGGATGAGGAAATGGATTTTTCTGCTTTTGATTCTTCATAGAAGACGCAATCTCTTCCGTTGGCTCGCTCCGGAGATTTTCGCATGGAGTGTGCGGGTGATAAGAGGAAGCGCGCCTATGCTGTAGAAAGGGTCGAAGAATCGGATGACTCAACTGCTTCCAAACCCTTTGATGATGCTCCAGTCTCGGCTGCTCCTACCTAGATGAACTTCTTCCGCTTTGCATAGGATGTATCTTCGTAAGTGTTTGACTGCTTCTTTACTGCTTTATCAGGTAGTTCTGTTGCCGATGCCTTTCCTAATTATTTTGTTTTTTCTCTTGCAATGATGATGATGAAGATCCTCCCGCATTTCCTCTTCGTACATCTGTTGCCTGCTCTACCAAGAAATCTCCTCCATCATCGACGGAGCCGAAATAAAAATTTGTGTCTTCTGTGGAGAAGATTATCCAAAAGGACATTGCCACTTCGTCAAGGCCGCCGTCGCAAAAAAGGAAGAAAACTACTAGTAAAGGTGTGGCGATATCTGAAAATCATGTTGCTGTGGATATGAAAGATGTAAGTTACTCTATACTTCAGAATTTTTCTGCCTGTAGCTTCTTTTATTTTTCCTGATATCCTTTGCTGCAATGTTCTTCAGCCTTTGATGTGCGAGATGGTCGATATGGCCTCTCGCTTTATAAAAATCCGTGATGAAGCCGAAGAACTGAAGGTTATGCCTTGTTCATCTTCGAGAATTCTTTGTGTGTTTCTCTTCTCCATTTTCATGATTTACTTGTGCAGCTGCTGCCAAGGAATTCGGAATTATTCAGGACGAGGCGATGAAGCGTGCCGATGGTTTGGAGGCCAAACTGCGAGTTGCTGAGGAGGCTTTGGAGGATTCTAAGCATAAAGTGAAGACTGATGCCGAAGAACTAGCCAAGCAAGCCACTATTCGAGATTAAAGTCTTTGGCGGCACCTGGCGGCCCTTAATGCCTCTTTGACCCGTAAGTTTTTTGTCTTCCATGGCTTTATTTCATTTCTTTCCATTGGTCATCAATACTTTCCCTCTTCTTTTATTTTCAGAATTGACTGGCCAGGACCTGATGATGACCCACAAGTATAAGGAGTGTATCATAGTACTTTCGATAAATAAGAGTGTCGAACCCAACAAGGAGCAGAAGGTGTTGACAAGTGGTTTGGATCAGGAATTCTCTGTAAATACTTAGCAAACGGATTTTTAGGTTTATTTTGATAATGCAGATAAATAAAGTGCGAGTAAATAAAAGACAATAATAATAATTGCAGCAAGTGGCCCAATCCTTTCTTTAGCAAAGGACAAGCCGGTTGTATTACTTAAGATGACCAAACGTTCTCGAGGACACATGGGAATATTTTCAAGTGCTTTTGCTTCATATAGTTCATTAATCTTCTCTGGTTGGATAAGTGTTGTGTGGGTGAACCTATGCTAATGTACTGATCTTACTAGGACTAATACATACTTGTGATTATACCCCTTGCAAGCATCCGCAATTACAAGAAAGTAATTAAGGTAGAAACCTAACCACAACTTTGAACTCTGAGATCCTACACTCCCTTATGCAAAGGTTTCCTAACAAGGGTTTAGGTTTTTTTGTCACTCCGGCAACCCCACGATTAGTAGCCAAATACACAATGCATTCCCCTAGGACCATAAAGGTGAAGTATCATGTAGTCGATGTTCACATGACACCACTAGAAGAATAGCACCACAACTTAAATATCAAACCATTAAATCTTTCTCAACACAATTCCACTACTAACAACATGACTTCTCCCATGTCCTCAAGAACTAAATGAACTACTCACGAGACATCATATGGATCAAGATAAGAGATGAAATAATGATAAGTAACAATCTAAACATGAACAATAATTCAATGGTTCCACTCAATAGTGTCAACTACAACAAGTAATCAACACCGGGAAAGTTTCCCCTAAGAAGTATGCAAGATTCAACCCAATTGTTATAGTGGTACAGAGTTGGTTGGGGAACCCAAGAGGAAGGTATGATGAGCACAGCAGCAAGTTTTACCTCAGTTATGAAACCAAGGTTATCGAACCAGTAGGAGTAAGGAAACACCTCCAAGGTGTTGTTTCCAACTTGGAATCCTACACAACACAACCACAAAACTTTGCCCCCAACTTACAGTGAGGTTGTCAATCTCACCGGTTTTGCTGAAAACAAAGGATTAAACATATTGTGTGGAAGATAGTAAAAGCTTGCAGAAAGTAAACAGAAAGCAGTAAACAGTTGTAGATTGATGGTAAAAGAAAGGACCGGGGTCCATAGTTCACTAGTGGTGGTTCTCCTTAAGACAGATGACATGTTGGGTGAACAAATTATAGCGGGGCAATTGACAAACATCGAGAAAGCATACATGCATATACTAATCATCTTGACTCCTATGAGATTTGATTGGGCATTACAACATTATACATAGACCGTAATCCAACTGCATCTATGACTAATAATCCACCGTCAGGTTATCAATCCGAACCCCCTCCAGTATTAAGTTGCAAGCAACAGATAATTGCATTACACATTGTGTGTAAAGTAAACAATATGATTGTTCTATGAACAAAGTATTGTTGTTTTCTCCCTAGTAGCAACAGCACATCTAGAACCTTAGAGATTTCTGTCACTTCCTCAGATTACTAGAGGCGTGAACCCACTATTGAGCATAAATACTTCCTCTTGGAGTTGCTAGCATCTACTCGGCCAAGATATCTACTAACAACAGAGAGCATGCAAGATCACAAATAACAAAGACATGATAGAATCAATAATCAATCTGAAATAGCATCTCAATATCCATCGGATCCCCGCAAACACAACATGTATGATTACAAATAGATGATCTTGATCATGAACGGAGCTCACAAGATCTAGACATGGTAGCACAAAGGAGAAGAACCAACCATCTAGCTACTACATGGACCCGTAGTCCAAGGATGAACTACTCACGCATCACACCGGAGGCTTGCATGGTGATGAAGAAGGCCTCCAGGGTGAATTATCCCCTCTGGCAGGGTGTCGGGAAGAGCTTCAGATCCCTCCCGATCTAGGGATGGAGATGACGGCGGCTATAGACTCTTTCATGGAATTTTGATCGGGTACTTAGGTTTTCTGTATCGGAGGCATCTTATAGGAGAAAGGGGAGGCCGAGGGGATGCCCTAGGCGGCCAAACCACCCCCTGGCGTGGGCCTTTAGCCCCTCTCCGTCTCATCTTCTGGCTCCGTGTCCCCCTCGGTGAAATATTGACTTTGGCTTTTGTCCCGTCCAATTCCAATAATATTCATTTTCTGACTTTCCTGGGACCAAAAACAGCAGAAAACAGACAGCTCGCACTGTGGCATATTGTTAATAGGTTAGTCCAAGAAAGTGTATAAAAATACTCCAACGTGTGGACAAAACATAAGAAAGTAGATATAAAACAAGCATGGAACATCGAAGATTCTAGATATGTTTGTAACGTATCAACATCCCCAAGCTTAACTCCTGCTTGTCCTCGAGTAGGTAAGTGATAAAAAGAAAGAATAATTTTTGAGGTGACATGCACCATCATAAACTTGATCAAAGTATTTTTAGAACATTGATAGCTGGGATCATAGTACTTTAACATAGCATGAAAGATATAGTTCTAACAATAAGACATAGCAACTATGTTGTAACATGAAAAGGCACAAACAAAAGATTCATGAATAACAATGCTTTGAAATACGTTTGTTTGTTTCACATATATAAAACATAATGAGAATGGTATTCAGCTTGTCCCTCATAGTGTAGCAAAACATAAATGCATAGGACACCTTCAAAGTTCATAAGGGTGACTAGATACAAATAGTTTAAGAACAAGCAATATCAAAGTTATGCATCAATCAACAAGTCTTGGGACAATGTACATTAAACTAAGAATGGCCACTATGCTCTCAAAATAGGTGCATAAAGATAGAAGGTGGAGACTCAACATAAAAGTAAAAGAAAGGCCTTCATAGAAGGAAGTAGGGATTCAAGTTTCATAAAGAGCTTCCAAAAATTATGGTACTTGTTAGCTTTCAGCTCGCATTGGCCCTATCGTAAGCATCTTGAAGTGATTAAGGTTAAAGTGAACAGACTATGGAGTATATGCTTGACAAAGTATAAGTCGGAAATCTCATGTCCCTTGAATACGAGGGTCGCTCCTCATGCTACTCAAGTTTAGTTACCGGTAACTTCTTGTCATAGTAAGTACATGCGTATCATAGAGAACCGCCAATGGGGTACCCCTTGCCCGATGATACGGAAGAATCCCCATATCAAAATGACAAGGAAAGCAGACAACGAGCATCTCAGCAATCTTCTTATTTACCATGGGAAAATGGTGCTTTTTTCTCTCTTTCCTCTTTTCTCATATCTCTTTTTTTCTTTTTTTTCTTTTTCTCTTTTTTCTCAATCTCTATCTTTTTTTATAAGAAGAATGCTTCATAGATTGCTCATTATGGTTACGCTGCATATTTCCACCATGAGCATGGATTAGACCGGCGGCCCAGGCGTTTCTCTAACACACATACATAACTCCATGGACTTACAAGCTCCCCTTTCATTTCACACCGATGACATCCATAGACAAAAGAGCATGATATCAACTAGGTACAATGTACAAGTGCAATTTTGAAAGCGTTCCCCATGATAGCATGGTTCTGCTAATCCCCAACATATAAGTGCAAGCATATACAACATAGACGACACAATGGTTCAAGTTTATTAGGGCAAGAAAAGTAAAGTGTGCCATCAAGTTCGTGAGAGCTTTAATCACTAGTTTTCTCATAACAAGTTTAATTCGGAAGGTAAACAAAAACATGAATATACTTGGAATAGCAAATGCTAATAGGTAGGTATGGTGGACTCTTTGGAATAACTTGGTTTTATTTGGAGTTGGATGCATGAGTGGAACTCATACTTGGTTATGGAGGCTAGTAAAAGACTGGGAGCGACCAACTAAGAGAGCAATAATGGCCATAATCATGCAAAGCGAAAAAACATTATTAATTAAAGCGTAAAGTGATATTACAAGTTGAAAACTAAAGGATCATAGAGGCTATGGTGACTTGGTATAGTCTTGCATGGTGTGATCATGCGCCAAGTCAACCCAAATAAAGCATCAAAGGATAATACCACAATACTATGCTTTAATATGCTAAAACAACGCATGATTCTTCAAGGCACATTAAGCAATCTCAATTGATTATAACATGCCATGGTACAGCAAAGATCACTAAGCATAAATCCAAAACAATATCAAGCATGACATGACAAAGCATAGGCCAGCGTCAAAAACAAGCTATCTTTACCACTTAAGCATGAATTTTCCGACTCTTTTCCAAACCAAACAAAACTATTTGAAAACTAATGTATGAAAGAGGGGGTCCAACCAATTTATTCAAGCAAACTAAGAAAACCAAGCAAACGAAAACCAAAAACAAAAACAAAGACGCTCCAAGAACAACACAACTATGCACGAAACAATAAAAATGAAGTGTTTGGAAGAAACCTGAGATTTTTATTGATGAAGAAGGGGATGCCTTGGGCATCCCTAAGCTTTGACGCTTGTACTTCTTGGATATTTCTTGGGGTGACACGCGTGGCATCCCCAAGCTTGAGCTTTAGTCCATTCTTCATCTCATTACATCATTCTCTCCATACACCTGAAATTCTTCCTTCATACAAAACTTCACACAACCTTTATTAGCAACATTAGTGCACTCAAGATAATAAGTCTTTGGGTTCAGTTTCAACACCAATAAAACTTCCATTAAAACACAAGCTACTGTAGCACTTCCCTTGAAAAGCTCAATTCCCCAAAGAGAATTGATGACACACAAGTATAGGGGGTGTATCGCAGTATTTTCGATAAGTAAGAGTGTCGAACCCAACGAGGAGCAGAAGGTGCTGGCGAGTGACTAGGAGCAGGAATTCTCTGTAAATACTTAGCAAACAGATTTTTAGGGGGTTTTGATAATGCAGGTAAATAAAGTACGAGTAAATAAAAGACAATAAGAATAAATGCAGCAAGTGGCCCAATCCTTTCTTTAGCAAAGGACAAGCCGGTTGTATTACTTAAGATGACCAAACGTTCTCGAGGACACATGGGAATATCGTCAAGTGCTTTCGCTTCATATAGTTGATTAATCTTCTTTAGTTTGCTAAGTGTTGTGTGGGTGAACCTGTGCTAATGTACCGACCTTCCTAGGACTAATACATACTTGTGATTATACCCCTGGCAAACATCCGCAAGTACAAGAAAGTAATTAAGAAACCTAACCACAGCTTTAAACTCTAAGACCCTGACGTCCCTTGTGCAATGGTTTCCTAACGGGGGTTCAGGTTTCTGTCACTCCAGCAACCCCTACGATTAGTAGCCAAATACACAATGCATTCCCCTAGGCCCATATAGGTGAAGTGTCATGTAGTCGATGTTCACATGACACCACTAGAATAAGTACAACACAACTTAAATATCAAACTATTGAATCTTTCTCAACACAATTCCACTACTAACAACATGACTTCTCCCATGTCCTCAAGAACAAAACGAACTACTCACAAGACATCATATGGATCAAGATCAGAGATGATATAGTGATATGTAACAATCTAAACATAAACAATAATTCAATGGTTCACTCAATAGCATCAACTACAAGGACTAATCAACACTAGGAAAGTTTCCCCTAAGAACTATGCAAGATTCAACCCAATTGTTACAGCGGTATGAGGTGGTGATGATGATGATGATCCCGATGAAGTCCAGCTTGATGGTGGTGTTGATGGCGACGATCTCCCCTCTCCAGGAAGGAATTACCTCGGCAGAATTCTGTCTGTCGGAGAGATCTTTCTCTCTCGGTGTTTTCCACCCTGCAGAGGCAGCGAAATCTTTCTGTGGTTTCTCCCCGAGTCTTAGGGTTTCGGGAGGATAATATATGCCAGAGGGGAGAGGCTGGAGTGGACCAGGGCGGCCACACCGCCTGGTGGCGCGGCCTGGGGTGGCCTGTGCCAGGGGTGGTGTGGGCCCCCTGTGGCCCATCTCCACTTCCCCTTATGGCTTCCTTCGTCTTCTGGAAAAATAGGATTTTCCATGTATTTTCCCGGATTTTCTGATCTCCGCGAATTTTGCCTCCAAACAGCACCTTTTCCATCAGAATCCTAACTGCAGCGGTCCATGCTCCAAAAGTCATCAACCATGCAAAAACAGATGAAATAACATAAGTATCATCTCTTAATATGAAATATATCAATGAATAATAATAAATTATGATATAGAATAGTGATGCAAAATGGACGTATCAACTCCCCCCAAGCTTAGACTTTGCTTGTCCCCAAGCAAAACTGAACTCAATAAACATGACCTCAGGTTTATGGAGTGAAGAGTCGATAAAAGAATACGGACAAGAAGCATCACATTCATCAATACATAAGTCATAATAGAAGACAACTCACTATTATATAACTTTAGCTTGCAATAAGTAAAGGAAACACAATAAAGATACATAAAGTAAATCATAATTGGTAATGGCAAACTTAGCTCTTGGTCGAAGAATAGTTGACAATTTGTTGGAGTTCACAAATAAATGATTTTCAATGATAGCTTTCAAAGTAGTAAACACCAAGATAAGAGCAATGTGCAAAACAAGGAACATAAGAAACATGATTGAATAAATCATCATATGAATGAACGAAACACAACAACTCAAAATACTTGCTGAGGTAGAAGGGAATAGGTTTACTGACTCAACTAAAAAGTAAAAGAAAGGCCCTTTGCAGAGGGAAGCAGGGATTTCAAGTTTCATAAAGAGCTTCCAAAAATTATGGTACTTACTAGCTTTCAGCTCTCATTGCCCCTATCATAGGCATCTTTAGGTGATTAAGGTTAAAGTGACACAACTAAGAGGATATGCTTGACAAGTTATAAGTTGAAATCTCATGCCCCTTACTTACGAGTACCGAACCTCATGCTACTCAACTTCAGTCACAAGTAAGCTCTTGTCATTGTATATACATATGTATCATAGAGCACCGCCAACGGGGTACCCCTTGCACATGATACAGGAGCTATCCCATAATCACAATGACAAGGCAAGCAGACAATGAGCATCTTAGCAATCTTTTTATTTGCTATTTGCATAGGTTCTTATTGAGGATGCTTCATAGAGTGCTCATTATGGTTATGCTGTAAGTTTCCACCATGATTAGGCATGGCTTAGGCTAGTGGCCCAGGCATTTCTCTAACACATATATAAACTCCATGATCTTACAAGTTCCCCTTTTATTTCACACCATCGGGATCCATAAGCAAAAGAATCATGAAATCAACGAGGTACAAAGTACCAGTGCAATGTTGAAAGCGTTCCCCATGATACATGGTTCTGCTAACTTCAACTTATAAAGCGCAAGCATATACGCAACAAAGATGGACACAATGGTTCAGATTTATTAATTATAAGAAAGTAAAAGTGTGCCATCAAGTTCATGAGATCTTTAATCACTAATTTTCTCATAACAAGTTTAATTCGGAAGGTAGATAAAAATAAGAATTTACTTGGAATAGCAATAGTGCTAATAGGTAGGTATGGTGGACACAGATGGCATAGGTTTTGGTTTAAGGAATGGATGCACGAGAAGATTCCCTCTCAGTACAGGTTTTTGGCTAGCAAGGCTAGGGAGCAAGCACAAGAGTTGAAGGAAACAAACAAACATACAAGTGATAAAAACAAACATGCAATCTTACTTGGAAGAACAAAATATATTTACTAGAGAATACTAAACTTATGAGCAAATCAAGAAAGAAAGATGATGAAATTATATTTCTTTTAAGAGTACTTTTATCTTTTTCATTCAATTATCAAAATAGTGTTGCTACTGATCGAGCCAGGTTTGCCAAAACCAACTAAATTAACTCAATGATCCCAAAGTGATACCAATACTAACGACAAGATCAATTATATAACCATGAATTGAAAACTAATATAAGATATGCAAAAGAATAAATGATAGAACTTCTCATTAATATTCCATAACGGCTACTCACACCAAGGGATACATAGATATCTAACGAGAGGGGGGACACTTCCATAATGCAAACCATCCTACATGATAACTTCTCTATTCATGATATGACTCTACTAAAAAGGTAAATAGATAGAAGATAGTGTTGTGATACCGCGACACTCCCCCGATCTTGGAACAAACCAAGGGGATTCCAAAACCTGAGGACGAATTACTCCTTCAGTGGTGGTGGTATTCTCTCGATGAGATCTTTGATTAGTTTCCCCAAGTCCTCAATCTCGAAGGTGAGATTACGAATCAACTGTGAGTTTTTCTCAATGCGGTTCATGATCATGTCAGGTTGAGAATTCCAGCTCTTGTGATTCTTTCCCCACTCTTCCTCCTTGAAGTCTTCTTTTCCTGCATGGCTAGAACGAGGCAAATCCCAATTGGAGGGTAGTTCCTCCTTGGGCATATTTTGGTATTGATGCTCATGGATAAGGGTATGGAAAGGATTCTTGGTGCGTGGAGGAAGTGACCATGGAGCCAAACAGTGATGTGGAGGTTTCCCTCTAGTTGACATCCGTGCAGTCCTTCTGACCCTGGCAGATCTTGCCAACACTCCAATGCTTGCAATGGTAGTGCTAGTGTGCGGGTGTTGGCTTTTCTTTGCCTCCTCTTCATCTTCACTCTTGACCTCCTCCTCCTGCCCGGGGTCTTGGGGATCTTCCTACATAGGCTCCTTTCCTTTATCCTTGGTGGACACCATCGTGCTTCTAACTTTCAAGAATAGTTCCTGGCAGAAATAGGTCGAAACGAAAACACAACGAGAACACGATATACGAACCTCGGGGGATCTAGGGGATTATATATTATGAAGTTTTACAACAAAAGGAAGGTACTGGGAGAAAACGGGTCGGAGACGGAGTCCGAGGTGGCCACACCACCTGCTGGCGCGACCAGGGGGCGCGCTAGGGGGTGGTGTGAGCCACCCTAGATCCGTTTCCGTCTCTATTTCGCTTCATAGCTTTCCTTGTTGGATAAAAACTGCAAAATATAAATGGGTAGAATTTTCGCGGAGCTTTTCTTACCAGAACTGTTACCTATTTGAAAACAGACTCTACAGGTCTCTGAATTTTGTCTTTGATAAATTTTTCCGGAGTTATAACTTGAAAAGCATCAACATCTTCATTATAAGAATCTCCAGAAATATAGTGCTTGAGTCGTTTCCCATTCACCACTTGTGTAGTGTTATCTTCTAAAGAAGAAATTTTTATTGCTCCTGAATGGTACACTTCTTCAATAACAAAAGGTCCTTCCCATTTTTACAGCAGTTTCCCTGCAAAAAATCTGAGATGAGACCTATACAATATAACTTTCTCACCGACATGAAATTCTCTCTTAAGTATTCGCTTGTCATGCCATCTTTTAACTTTTTCCTTAAAGAGTCTAGCATTCTCATATGCTTCACTCCTCCATTCATCCAACAAACTTAAGTCAAATAATCTTTTTTCACCAGCAAGCTTACAATCTCTATTAAGTTCTTTAACTGCCCAATAAGCTTTGTGTTCTAATTCTAAAGGTAGGTGACAAGCTTTCCCATAAACCATTTTATAAGGAGACATCCCCATAGGGTTTTTATAGGCAGTCCTATAAGCCCATAAAGCTTCGTTCAACTTTTTAGCCCATTTTTTTCTAGATCTATTAACAGTCTTTTGCAAGATGGATTTAATTTCTCTATTTGATAACTCTACTTGTCCACTAGTTTGGGGATGATAAGCTGAAGCGATTCTATGATTAACATCATATTTATCAAGGGTCTTTCTAAAACCACCATGAATGAAATGAGAACCTCCATCAGTCATAAGATACCTAGGCACTCCAAACCTAGGAAAGATAACATCCTTAAGCATTTTTAGAGAGGTCTCCCCATCAACACTCTTCGTAGGTATGGCTTCTACCCACTTAGTGACATAATCAACGGCAACAAGAATATGAGTATAACCTTTTGAGGGGAGGGGGAAAGGACCCATAAAGTCAAATCCCCAACAATAAAAGGGTTCAATAACTAGAGAGTAGTTCATAGGCATTTCATTGTGTCTAGAAATATTACGAACACGCTGACACTCATCACAAGATAAAACAAATTTTCTTGCATCTTTAAAAAGGGTAGGCTAGTAGAAACCTGATTGTAGCACCTTTTGCGCAGTTCTATCTCCTGCATGATGTCCTCCATAGGCACTACCATGACATTTTCGCAATATATCCTTTTGCTCATATTCTGGAAACACATCTTCGCATAATACCATCCACTCCTTCTTTATATAAATGTGGGTCATCCCAAAAATAATGCCTCAAATCGTAAAAGAACTTCCTTCTTTGCTGAGCTGTGAAAGTTGGAGGCAAATACTTGGAGACAATAAAGTTAGCATAATCAGCATACCAAGGGCTCCCTCACGAGCTTACCCCTACTGCAGCCAACTGTTCATTTGGGAAACTATCATTAACAGGCATAGGATCAAAAGAGATGTTTTCCAATCGAGATAAATTATCAGCTACAGGATTTTCAGCACCTTTCCTATCTACAATATGTAGGTCAAACTCCTGTAAGAGTAGCACCCATTTAATAAGCCTAGGCTTAGCATCTTTCTTCGTCATAAGGTACTTAATAGCAGCATGATCAGTATGAATGGTAACTTTTGAGTCTACAATATAAGGTCTAAACTTGTCACAAGCAAAGACGACGGCTAGGAATTCTTTTTCAGTAGTAGCATAATTCCTTTGAGCAGCATCAAGAGTCTTACTAGCATAATGGATAACATTTAACTTTTTATCAATTCGTTGCCCAAGGACAGCACCTACAACAAAATCACTAGCATCACACATTATTTCAAAAGGTAAGCTCCAATCAGGTGGTTGAACGATAGGAGCTGTAGTTAAAGCCTTCTTTAGAGTTTCAAAAGCTTCCTTACAATCATCATCAAAGACAAGGGGTACATATTTTTGAAGAAGATTAGTGAGGGGTTTTGATATCTTAGAGAAATCTTTAATAAACCTTCTATAGAAACCAGCATGACCAAGGATACTACAAATACCTTTGATGTCTCTTGGATAGGGCATTTTCTTAATTGCCTCAACTTTAGCTCTATCAACTTCTATGCCTCTTTCAGAAACCTTATGTCCAAGTACAATCCCTTCATTCACCATGAAGTGGCATTTCTCCCAATTAAGGACAAGATTAGTTTCTTCACATCTCTGCAAAACTTTATCGAGGTTGTGCAGACAATTATCAAAATAAGTTCCATAGATGGAGAAATCATCCATGAACACTTCCACAATTTCCTCCAAAAAACCATGAAAGATAGCAGACATGCATATTTGAAAAGTAGCAGGAGCATTACATAAACCAAAAGGCATACGTCTATAAGCATAGGTTCCGTAAGGGCATGTAAAAGTAGTTTTTTCTTGATCTTGTTGTTTAACAGCAATTTGGGAGAAACCTGAATATTCGTCAAGAAAACAAAAATGGTTCTTTTTAGACAACCTTTCTAACATTTGATCAATAAAAGGAAGTGGGTAATGATCTTTCTTAGTAATTTGTTAACTTTCCTGAAATCAATGCACATCCTATAACCTACTACTATTCTTTGGGGAATAAGCTCATCATTATCATTAGGAACAACGGTAATTCCCTTTTTTAGGGACACAATGAACAGGACTAACCCATTCACTATCAGCAATAGGGTAAATAATACCAGCATCAAGGAGTTTCAATACCTTGTTTCTTACCACTTCCTTCATCTTAGGATTTAAACGACGTTGGTGCTCTACCACTGGCTTTGCATCTGGTTCTATATTGATAGCATGCTGGCATATAGTAGGAGAAATCCCCTTTAAATCATCCAGAGTATAGCCCATAGCCCCTCGGTGTTTCTTCAATACCTCCAATAATCTTTCCTCTTACTTCCCTGAAAGTTTAGAGCTAATAATAACATGATATATTTTATTATCATCAATGTAAGCATACTTAAGATCATCAGGTAAAGGTTTTAGATCGAAGACTGGATCCTTTTTAGGTGGCAACGTGGTACCGAAATCTTCCACAGGCAAGTTATGCTTAAGCTTCTTAGGGTGATGACGGAGAATCTCGTCAATCTCATTTCTTTCTTCCATGAATATTTCACTTTCGTGGTCTTCCATAAATTGCTGCAAAGCATTGTTAGGAGCAAGAGAAATAGAAGCAAGTTGTTCAACTCTAAAATCCTCATTATGGGTTTCATTTTCACAAGGTTCTTTAGTAAATTTCGAAAAAATAAACTCATAAGATTCCCCATCAAATTTAGTCAAGATTTTCTCCCTTTTGCAGTCTATAATAGCTCCACAAGTACTCAAGAAAGGTCTACCAAAGATGATGGGATAGGTTTTACTAGCAGCTGAACCAAGTACTAGAAAATCAGTAGGATATTTAACCTTACCACAAAGAACCTCTACGTCCTGTACAATACCAATTGGAGAGATGGTCTCTCTATTAGCAAGGTGAATAACCACATCAATCTCTTCCAGTTCGCAGGGACTGATTTCATGCATAATTTCTTTGTAAAGCTCATAAGGAATAGCACTTGAACTTGCACCAATATCACATGAACCATAATATCAATGATCACCAATTCTAACAGAAAGCACATGGACACTAGCCTTTTTAGTTCTATTAGGATGTGAGACAATATTAGAACCATCCTCACAAAAGACTATGTGTCCATCTTCTACACTTTTAGTGAGAAGGTCTTTCACAATTGCTACAACAGGTTCAATATTTATTTGTTCATCAGGTTTTATAGTTCGTTTTGCACTTTTATTAATTACACTAGTTATCATAGGATGCTCCTTTACCTTATCCGGGAAGGGTATTTTCTCGATATAAAGTTCAGGTAGGATGTGATCAATAGTGCAAAATTCAGTACTCCCAATAGGAACACAGTCAACAATATCTTTATATGATGCATGATACTTGTTCCATCCCTTTTTCGGAATTTCAATATAAGAAGCAAAAGCCTTAAAACAATTTGTAATAACTTGAGAATCAAGACCATAAGCATTACTAATATTTTGAAAGTCATTAGTTCCCATAAAAGATTCAATGCATTCATAATCATAATTTATACCTGACTTTCTTCCTTTGTCATTCTCCCATGCTTCAGCATTGTCTTGAATACGGTCTAGAACATCCCATTTAGCTTCTTCTTCCATGCGTGTATATGATCCAGCACAAGAAGCATCCAATAAATCCTTATCATGAAAAGAAAGCCTTGCATAAAATTTATTGATAATAATATTGTTGGGGAGCTCATGAATGGGACATTTGAGCATTAGTAACTTCAAACTCCCCCAAGCTTGAGTTGTACTCTCTCCATCAAGAGGCCAAAAGTTGTATATTTGATTCCGATCTTTATGAATCTCACTAGGAGGATAAAACTTTGAATAAAAGAGAGGTACTATTTCCTCCCATTCAAGAGCTTGACCATTCTTCAGCAGCTTATACCATTCTTCAGCTCTTCCTTTCAATGATAATGATAATAACTTCTTCTTAACTTGATCTACATTAATACCTGCACACTTGAACAACCCGCATAATTCGTGTATAAAGAGCAAGTGATCACCGGGATGGATAGTTCCATCTCCAACATAATAGTTATCCATAACACGACCAATAATTCTTGTAGGTATTTTAAAAGTATGATTCTCAGCAGGTGGTGGTTCATCTACTACCTTAGCAGTGGTAGTAGCATTACGAAATAAGAAACTCAGTGAATTATCCATATTGAAAATAAAGCGACTAACAGAAGTAAAAATACTCACAGTAGAAGTTTCCTTTACCAGTTCCACTCTCCAATAGAGCTTCACCCCCCGGCAACGGTGCCAGAAAATAGTCTTGATGACCCACAAGTATAGGGGGTGTATCGCAGTATTTTCGATATGTAAGAGTGTCGAACCCAACGAGGAGCAGAAGGTGTTGGCAAGTGACTAGGAGCAGGAATTCTCTGTAAATACTTAGCAAACGGATTTTTAGGGGTTTTTGATAATGCAGGTAAATAAAGTACGAGTAAGTAAAAGACAATAAGAATAAATGCAGCAAGTGGCCCATTCCTTTCTTTAGCAAAGGACAAGCCGGTTGTATTACTTAAGATGACCAAATGTTCTCGAGGACACATGGGAATATCGTCAAGTGCTTTCGCTTCATATACTTGATTAATCTTCTTTAGTTTGCTAAGTGGTTGTGTGGGTGAACCTGTGCTAATGTACCGACCTTCCTAGGACTAATACATACTTGTGATTATACCCCTTGCAAGCATCCGCAATTACAAGAAAGTAATTAAGGTAGAAACCTAACCACAACTTTGAACTCTAAGACCCTGACGTCCCTTGTGCAATGGTTTCCTAATGGGGTTCAAGTTTCTGTCACTCCGACAACCCATACGATTAGTAGCCAAATACCCAATGCATTCCCCTAGGCCCATATAGGTGAAGTGTCATGTAGTCGACGTTCACATGACACCACTAGAAGAAGTACACCACAACTTAAATATCAAACTATTGAATCTTTCTCAACACAATTCCACTACTAACAACATGACTTCTCCCATGTCCTCAAGAACAAAACGAACTACTCACAAGACATCATATGGATCAAGATCAGAGATGATATAATGATATGTAACAATCTGAACATAAACAATAATTCAATGGTTCACTCAATAGCATCAACTATAAGGAGTAATCAACACCGGGAAAGTTTCCCCTAAGAACTATGCAAGATTCAACCCAATTGTTACAGCGGTATGAGGTGGTGATGATGGTGCTGGTGGAGATGATGGTGGTGATGATGATGATGATGATGATCCCTATGAAGTCCAGCTTGATGGTGGTGTTGATGGCGACGATCTCCCCTCTCCGGGAAGGAATTCCCCCGGCAGAATTCTGTTTATCGGAGATATCTTTCTCTCTCGGTGTTTTCCGCCCCGCGGAGGCAGCGGAATCTTTCTATTGTCGCTCTCCGAGTCTTAGGGTTTCGGGAGGATAATATATGCCAGAGGGGAGAGGCTGGAGTGGACTAGGACGGCCACACCGCCTGGTGGCGTAGCCTGGGGTGGCCCACGCCAGGGGGTGGTGTGGGCCCCCTATGGCCCATCTCCACTTCCCCTTCTGGCTTCCTTCGTCTTATGGAAAAATAGGATTTTCTATGTATTTTCCTGGATTTTCTGATCTTCGCGAATTTTGCCTCCAAACAGCACCTTTTCCATCAGAATCCTGACTGCAGTGGTCCATGCTCCAAAAGTCATCAACCATGCAAAAACAGATGAAATAACACAAGTATAATCTCTTAATATGAAATATATCAATAAATAACAGTAAATTATGATATAGAATAGTGATGCAAAATGGACGTATCAAGAACCCAAAAAGGAACCAACAAGAAGCAAATGCAAATAATGGCAGAAATCTGTCAAAACAGACCAGCAGGTAAAAACCAATTTTTTCGAAGACCTTCTATTGCTCAAATCGAAAAGTGTTGAACTAATGAAAGTTATATAACAACCCGAGGCAGAAGCACAAAAATTCACGCCTCAAAAAGACATACAGAGATTTTACACGAATTTTTACAGCGAAGCACAAAAATTTGTTTCAGGACAGCAACTTTCCCAAGCATTACTTCTCTATCATTAGAGGTTACTCTTGGCACAAAAAGCAAATAAAAAGGATAAGGAGCGGTTATTAAAGAGGTAATAACTTCCAAGACTCATCTAAAACTTTTGGGTTATCTCCCAATAAGTATTTTTCTTTAACGCCTTTAAGTTAGGCATAAGAAGCAAGAAAAGCATCAAGTGTTCTCAAATGAAGAAGCATTAAGATTAATACCAGAAATATCTTTAACAAGGCAAAGTATCTCATCCAAATAAGTTCTAGAGGATCCTCTCTCAATGCTTTTGGGTTTACTACTTTCATCAAACGGGTTTTCAGGAACAATCCAATCAAGATTCTTTTTTATGGCTTTATGCATTGCTACAAGTTTGAAAGGTATTGGTATATTAATTTCCTCCCCATTAGGTTCGGTTTTGTTCATCTTTTCTCTTGTACCAATAACATATTTAGCAACATCATAGAATTCTTTAAGCAAGATTTCCAGAATAAAATCTCTCTTTTCAGGGTCCTCAATTTCTTTAAGTTTAAGAAACATTACTTGCATTAAGGGGTTAAGGTTAACAAACCTAGCTTCCAACATGTGAACTAAAGAAGCTGCAGCAATTTCATAGTTTGGAGCAAGTTCTGCAAGGGACCTATCCTCACTATCCTCATGCTTACTAACATGATTAAATAATTCTTCAATATTATCTTTTCCAATTATAGAGCCACTACCTATTGAAAGGTCTTTCCGGGTGAACTTAGGGATCAACATGGTGAGCTAAGAAAGAGGTAGCAACTATAGAAAGACTTAATTTGTTGTGTTTTTAATAAAAAAGCAAACTTAGTACAACTAACTATTGTGTGTTTTTGATAAAGAAACAAGCAAACAAAGCAAAAATAAACTAAGTAAAACAAAAATAACAAAGTAAAGAGATTAGTTATGAGGGACTCCCCTTGTGAAGATGTCCTTGACTCCCCGACAATGGCACCAGAAAAAGTGCTTGATGGCCCAAAATATATCGAGATCGTTAGGGAACCCCAAGAGGAAGGTATGATGAGCACAGCAGCAAGTTTTCCCTCAGTTATGAAACCAAGGTTATCGGACCAGTAGGAGCAAGGAAACACCTCCAAGGTGTTGTTTCCAACTTGGAATCTTGCACAACACAGCCACAAAACTTTGTCCCCAACTTATAGTGAGGTTGTCAATCTCACCGGTTTTGCTGAAAACAAAGGATTAAACGTATTGTGTGGAAGATAGTAAAAGCTTGCAGAAAGTAAACAGAAAGCAGTAAACAATTGTAGATTGATGGTAAAAGAAAGGACCAGGGTCCATAGTTAACTAGTGGTGGTTCTCCTTAAGATAAATGACATGTTGGGTGAACAAATTACAGCGGGGCAATTGACAAACATCGAGAAAGCATACATGCATATACTAATCATCTTGACTCCTATGAGATTTGATTGGGCATTACAACATTATACATAGACCGTAATCCAACTGCGTCTATGACTAATAATCCACCTTCAAGTTATCAATCCAAACCCCTCCAGTATTAAGTTGCAAGCAACAGATAATTGCATTAAACATTGCGTGTAAAGTAAACAATATGATTGTTCTATGAACAAAGTATTGTTGTTTTCTCCCTAGTAGCAATAGCACATCTAGTACCTTAGAGATTTCTGTCACTTCCCTAGATTACTAGAGGCATGAACCCACTATCGAGCATAAATACTCCCTCTTGGAGTTGCTAGCATCTACTCGACCAAGATATCTACTAACAACGGAGAGCATGCAAGATCACAAATAACAAAGACATGATAGAATCAATAGTCAATCTGAAATAGCATCTCAATATCCATTGGATCCCCGTAAACACAACATGTATGATTACAAATAGATGATCTTGATCATGAACGGAGCTCACAAGATCTAGACATGATAGCACAAAGGAGAAGAACCAACCATCTAGCTACTACATGGACCTGTAGTCCAAGGATGAACTACTCACACATCATATCGGAGGCTTGCATGGTGATGAAGAAGGCCTCTAGGGTGAATTATCCCCTCCGGCAGGGTGCCGGGAAGAGCTTCAGATCCCTCCCGATCTAGGGATGGAGATGACGGTGGCTACAGACTCTTTTGTGGAATTTTGACCAGGTACTTAGGGTTTCTTTATTGGAGGCATCTTATAGGCGAAAGGGGAGGCCGAGGGGATGCCCTAGGTGGCCACACCACCCCCTGGCGCGGGCCAGGCCTGGCCGCGCGGCCAGGTGGTGTGGCCGGCCTCTGGACCCTCTCCGTCTCATCTTCTGGCTCCGTGTCCCCCTCGGTGAAATATTGACTTTGGCTTTTGTCCCGTCCAATTTCGAGAATATTCATTTTCTGACTTTCCTGAAGCCAAAAACAGCAGAAAACAGGCAGCTGGCACTATGGCATCTTGTTAATAGGTTAGTCCAATAAAGTGTATAAAAATACTCCAAAGTATGGACAAATCATAAGAAAGTAGACATAAAACAAGCATGGAACATTAAAAGTTATAGATACGTTTGCAACGTATCATGGTGCTGGTGGAGATGATGGTGGAGATGATGATGATGATCCCGATGAAGTCTAGCTTGATGACGGTGTTGATGGCAACGATCTCCCCTCTCCGCGAAGGAATTTCCTCGGCAGATCTCTACCTGCCAGAGAGCTCTTTCTCTCTCTGTAGTTTCTGCCCCGTAAAGGCGGCGGAATCTTTCTGTGGTCCCTCCCCGAACTTTAGGTTTCCGAGGGGAATATATACGCGGAAAGGAGATGCCAGAGGTGGGCCAGGGTGGCCACACCACCTGGTGGCGTGGCCCAGGGGGCGCGCCAACAGGTGGTGTGGGCCCCCTGTGGCCCATCTCCACCTACCCTTCTAGCATTCTTCATCTTCTGGAAAAATAGGATTTTCCATATATTTTCTGGGATTTTCTGATCTTCGCAAATATTGCATCTGGACAGTGCTTTTTCCATCAGAATCCTGACTTCGGTGGTTCATCCTCCATCAATCATGCAAAAATAGATGAAATAACATAAGTATCATCTCTTAATATGAAATATATCAATGAATAACGGTAAATTATAATATAAAATAGTGATGCAAAATGGACGTATCAACTCCCCCAAGCTTAGACCTCGCTTGTCCCCAAGCGAAAACTGAGCTCAATAAACATGACCATAGGTTTATGGAGTGAAGTGTCGATAAAGAGAATATGGACAAGAAGCATCACATTCATCAATACACAAATCATAATAGAAAACAACTCACTATTATATAACTTAACTTGCAATGAGTAAGGGAAACACAATAAAGATACACAAAGTAAATCATAATTGGTAATGGCTAACTTTGTTCTTGGTCAGACAACGGTTAACAAATTGCAGGAGTCAAACATAATGGGGTTTTCAATGATAGCTTTAAAAGTAATATTCACTTAGATAAGAGCAGTGTGCAAAACAAGGAACATAAGAAACATGATTGAATAAATCATCATATGCATGATTGAATCACAACAACTCAAATGCTTGCTTGAGATAGAAAGGAATAGGTTTACTAACTCAACTAAAAAGTAAAAGATAGGCCCTTCATAGAGGGAAGCAGGGATTTCAAGTTTCATAAAGAGCCTCCAAAAATCACGGTACTTACTAGCTTTGAGCTCTCATTGCCCCTATCATGGGCATCTTGAAGTGATTAAATTTAATGTGAGGGAAAATATGAGTTATATGCTTGACAAATTATAAGTTGAAAATCTCATGCCCCTTGAGTACGAGTACCAGACCTCATGCTACTCAACTTTGGTCTCCGGTAAGTTCTTATCATTGTAAGTGTATGTGTATCATAGAGAACCGCCAACGGGGTACCCCTTGCCCCATGACACAAGAGCTATCCCATATCAAAATGACAAGGCAACAGACAGTGAGCATCTCAGCGATCTTTTTATTTGCTATTTGCATAGGTTTTTATTGAGGATGCTTCATAGAATGCCACTATCGTTATGATGTAAGCTTCCACCATGATTAGGCATGGCTTAGGCTAGCCGCCTAGGTGTTTCTCTAACACATATACAAACTCCATGAGCTTACAAGCTCCCCTTTTATTTCACACCGCCGGCATCCATAAACAAAAGAACATGATATCAACTAAATAATAAGTGCAATGTCGAAAGCGGACCCCATGATAACATGATTTTGCTAACTCCCAACTTATAATTTGCAAGCATACAAGCTTCATAAGATAGTCACAATGGTTCAAATTTATTAAGTGCAAGAAAATAAAGTGTGCCATAAAGTTTGTGAGAGCTTTAATCACTAATTTTCACATAACAACTTTAATTTGGAAGATAGATAAAACTCGAGAATTTACTTGAAATAGCAAAAATGCTAATAGGTAGATATGGTGGACATAAATGGCATAGGTTTTAGTTCAAGGATTGGATGCACGAGAAGCATTCCCTCTCAATACATGTTTTTGGGCTAGCAAAGGCTGGGTAGCAAGCATAAGAGTTGAAGGAAACAAACAAACAAACATACAAGTGATAGAAATAATTATGCAATCTTCCTTGGAAACACAAAATATCTTAACTAGAGAATACTAAGATTATGAGCCAATCAAGAAAGAAAGATAATGAAATTATATTTCTAAAAGCACTTTTCTCTTTTCCATTCAATCCTCAAATAGTGTTGCTACTAACCAGAGCTAGGTTTGCCAAAAGCAACTAAATTTACTTAATGATCCCAAAGTGATACCAATACTAACAACAAGATCAATCATATAACAGAAATTGCAAACTAAAATAACATGTGCAAAAAGTAAATGATATAACTTCTCATTAATATTCTATAACGGCAACTCACACCAAGGGATACATAGATAACTAACTAGAGGAGAGATACTTCCACAATGCAAACCATCCTATATGATAACTTCTCTATTCATGATATGACTCTACTAAAAAGGTAAAAAGATGAAAGATAATGATGTGATACCGCGGCACTCCCCCAAGCTTGGAACAAACCAAGGGGATGCCAAAACCTGATGACGAATTACTCCTTCGGAGGTGGTGGTGTTCTCTCGATAAGCTTTTCAATTAATTTCTTCAAATCCTCAATCTCGAAGGTGAGAGCACGAATCAACTCCGAATTATGCTCAATGTGGTTCATGATCATGTCGGACTGTGAATCCCAGCCCTTGTGATTCTTTCCCCACTCTTCCTCCTTAGAGTGTTCTTTTCCTGCATGGTTAGAACGAGGCATATCCCAATTGGAGAGTAATTTTTCCTTAGGCATCTTTTGGAATTGCTGCTCATGTATAAGGGTATGGAAGGGATTCTTGATGCGTGGAGGAAGTGATCGCGAAGCCAAGCAAAGGCGTGGAACCTTCCCTCCAATGGACATCCGTGCAGTCCTTTTGAGCTTGACAGGATTTGCCACCACTCCAATGCTTGCAATGGTGGTGCTGGTGCACAGATGCTGGTCTTCCTTCACTCTCTCTTCAACTTCACCCTTGATCTCCTCCTCCTGCTTGGAGTCTTGGAGATCATCTTCCATAAGCTTCTTGCCCTTATGTTGGTGGAGACCATCATGCTTCTAAACTTGAGAATAGTTCCTGATAGAAATAGATCAAAACACAACGAGAACACGATATACGGATCTCGGGGGATCCGGGGGATTATATATTACAAAGTTTAACAATAAAAGGAAGGTATTGGGAGAAAATAGGTCGGAGACGGGCTCCGGGGTGGCAACACCCCCTAGTGGCGCGACTAGGTGGGCCCGCTCCAAGGGGTGGTGTGATCCCCCGGGCTCCATTTTTGTCCCTTGTTCAACTCATTATCTTCCATGTTAGATAAAAACTGTAAAAATATAAATTGAAAAGTTTCTCGCGGACCTTTTCTTACCAGAACTATTACCTATTCGAGAACGGACTCTGCAGGTTTCTGAATTTGGTCTTTAATAAATTCTTCCGGAGTCACCACTTGAATAATATCAATATCTTCATTGTAAGAATCTTCAAAAATATAATGTTTGAGTCTTTTGACCATTCTTCATCTCATTACATCATTCTCTCCTAACACTTGAAAATTTCTTTCATACAAAACTTCACACAATCTTCATTAGCAACATTAGTGCATGCAAGATAATAAACCTTTGGGTTCAATTTCAACTGAAGTCCATCAAAACATAAGCTACTGTAGCAACTCCTTACAAAAACCCAAAAGAATTCAAAAGGGAAATTGATTTAAGAGGCAAATGCAAAAAAATGGCAGAAATCTGTCAAAACAGACCAACAGGTAAAGATCAATTTTTTCGAAAATCTTCTGTTTCTCAAATCAAAAAGTGCAAAACTAACAAAAGTTACATAATAACCCGGGACATGCACACAAAAAATTACAGATCAGTATGATGTTCTGGGATTTTTCACGATTTTTTATAGTGAAGCACAAAAATCTGTTTCGGGACAGCAACTTCCCCAAGTCTTACTTCTCTCTTATTAGAGGCTAAGCTTGACACAAAAACCAAACAAAAAGGATAAGGAGAGGTTATTACAGAAGCAATAACTTCCAAGACTCAAATAAACAAAAATAAACTGAAAGCAAAAAATATAATGGGTTATCTCCCAAAAAGCTCTTTCTTTATAGACATTAAGATAGGCATGATAATTTCAATGATGCTCACATAAGAATATGAATTGAAGTAAAAGAGAGCATCAAGAAGCAAATATACACATATTTAAGTCTAACCCACTTTCTATGCAAGGGAATTTTGTAAGAAAATAAATTATTGAAACAAGAGGCTACTAGCATAGGAAGGCAAAACAAGTGCAACATAAAGACTTTCAGTATAAAGCAAGGAAACTTAATATTATTGAGATGCATAAAAACAATTTTCCCTCTCTCATAATAACTTTCAGTATCATGAATAAATTTAACGATATAACTATCACATGAACCATAGTAGCAATGATCACTTATTCTGATAGAAAACACGTGGACACTAGCTTTCCTAGTTCTACTAGGATGCGAAACAATATTAGAAGTATCCTTACAAAGGATAATATGTCCATCTTCTACATTTTTAGTGACAAGGTGTTTCACATTTGCTACTGCAGGTTCAACATCTATTTGTTCATCAGGTTCTACAACTTTCTTTGTACTTTTGTTAACCATACTAGCTATCATAGAATGTTCCTTTACCTTAACAGGGAAATGTATTTTCTTGATGTAAGGTTCAGGTAAAATACGATCAGCAGTATAAACTTCAGTATTTCTAGCAGGAACACAATTAACACTATCTTTATATGGCTCATGATACTTGTTCCATTTCTTTTTACGAATTTCAATATAAGAGGCAAAGGCCTTAAAACAATTTGCAATACTTTGAGAATCAAGATCATAAGCAACACTAATATTATGAAAGTCATCAGTTCCCATAAAAGATTTAATGCATTCATAATCATAATTTATACCTGACTTTCTTCCATTATCATTCTCCCATGCTTCAGCATTGTCTTGAATACGATCTAGAAGATCCCATTTAGCTTCTTCTTTCATATGTGTAAATGATCCAGCACAAGAAGCATCCAATAAATCCTTATCATGAAGAGAAAGCCTTGCATAAAAGTTATTGATAATAATATTATTAGGGATCTCATGAATAGGACATTTGAGCATTAGTAACTTCAATCTCCCCCAAGCTTGGGCGGTACTCTCTCCATCATGAGGCCAAAAGTTATATATTTGATTTCGATCTTTATGAAATTCACTATGAGGATAAAATTTGGAATAAAAGAGATGTACAATTTCCTCCCATTCAAGAGATTGGCCATTCTTTAGCAGCTTATACCATTCCTCAGCTCTGCCTTTCAATGATACAGAGAATAACTTTTTCTTAACTTGATCGTTTGTAATACCTGCACACTTGAACAATCTGCATAATTCATGTATAAAAAGCAAATGATCACCGGGATGGACAGTTCCATCTCCAAAATAGTAGTTATCCATAACACGATCAACAATTTTTGTAGGTATTTTAAAAGGATCAATTTTAGCAGGTGGTGGTTCATCTACTACCTTAGAAGTGGTAGTAGAATTCTGAAATAAGAAACTAAGTGAATCATCCATATTGAAATAAAGTAACAAACAGAAATAAACAGTACTCACAATAGAACTTTCCTTTACCAGTTCCACTCTTCAATAGCGCTTCACTCCCCGACAACAACGCTAGAAAATAGTCTTGATGACCCACAAGTATAGGGGGTGTATCGTAGTACTTTTGATAAATAAGAGTGTCGAACCCAACGAGGAGCAGAAGGTGTTGACAAGTGGTTTGGATCAGGAATTCTCTGTAAATACTTAGCAAACAGATTTTTAGGTTTTTTCTGATAATGCAGATAAATAAAGTGCGAGTAAATAAAAGACAATAATAATAATTGCAGCAACTAGCCCAATCCTTTCCTTAGCAAAGTACAAGCCGGTTGTATTACTTAAGATGACCAAATGTTCTCGAGGACACATGGGAATATTGTCAAGTGCTTTCGCTTCATATAGTTGATTAATCTTCTCTAGTTGGATAAGTGTTGTGTGGGTGAACCTATGCTAATGTACTGGCCTTACTAGGACTAATACATACTTGTGATTATACCCCTTGCAAGCATCCGCATCTACAAGAAAATAATTAAGATAAAAACCTAACCACAGCCTTAAACTCTGAGATCCTACACTCCCTTATGCAAAGGTTTCCTAATGGGGGTTTAGGTTTCTATCACTCCGGCAACCCCGTGATTAGTAGCCAAATACACAATGCATTCCCCTAGGCCCATAAAGGTGAAGTATCATATAGTCGACGTTCACATGACACCAATAGAACAATAGCACCACAACTTAAATATCAAACCATTAAATCTTTCTCAACACAATTCCACTACTAACAACATGACTTCTCCCATGTCCTCAAGAACTAAACGAACTACTCACGAGACATCATATGGATCAAGATCAAAGATGAAATAATGATAAGTAACAATCTGAACAATAATTCAATGGTTCCACTCAATAGCATTAACTACAACAAGTAATCAACACCGGGAAAGTTTACCCTAAGAACTATGCAAGATTCAACCCAATTGTTACAGCGGTACGGAGTGGTGGTGATGGTGCTGGTGGAGATGATGATGATGATACCGATGAAGTCTAGCTTGATGACGGTGTTGATGGCGACGATCACCCCTCTCCGGGAAGGAATTTCCCCGGCAGATCTCTACCTGTTGGAGAGCTCTTTCTCTCTCTGTAGTTTCCGCCCCGTAGAGGTGGCAGAATCTTTCTGTGGTCCCTCCTTGAACTTCAGGTTTCTAAGGGGAATATATACGCGAAAGGGCGATGCCGGAGGTGGGCCAGGGTGGCCACACCACCTGGTGGTGTGGCCCAGGGGGGCCGCACCAGGGGGTGGTGTGGGCCCCTTGTGGCCCATCTCCACCTCCCCTTCTAGCATTCTTCATCTTCTAGAAAAATAGGATTTTCTGTATATTTTCTGGGATTTTTTGATCTTCGCAAATATTGCATCTGGACAGCGCTTTTTCCATCAGAATCCTGACTCCGGTGGTTCATCCTCCAAAAGTCATCAATCATGCAAAAATAGATGAAATAACATAAGTATTATCTCTTAATATGAAATATATCAATGAATAACAGTAAATTATGATATAAAATAGTGATGCAAAATGGACATATCACCTTACGCTGCATGAAGACAAGAAGGCTGATCCTTTGTCAGATGTTGTTAGCACCTTGGAGGCCAACATCGTTCGTGGGCGCAACCTTCTTGTCCGCTCCCGCCATGCCTTCAAAAGTCTTCATGCCAAAATATTTCCAACCAAGGAGGTGCCGAACAGCTTGAATGATCTTGTCACCATCTTCGGTGCTGATCCCAGCCCCCTTGTTGGTTATAGCTTGACGTAGTCGAAGAGTGGTGCCAAAACTTCAATGGGACTGGCGATGGCGCACAGCGAGAAGGTCGACTGGGAGAAGGTTAGCTCCTCTGTCCCAGTCACCCCCAATGGCCAAGCAATTGACATGAAGCCTTATGTTAAGAGAGCCAGAAAGTTTTCTCAGCTGCTTTTAGGCCTGGGCTCAGGCTCAGAGAAACGGGTTGCCCCTTCTACGACAAGCGCCCCTTCTTTGGCTGCTCCTACTGCTCCTGTAACTAGTGCTCCTTCAGTTAGTGCTACTCCGTCTTTGAAGGACACGGCTTCATAGGCTGTGTTTTATAGTTTTATTGTATCTCCCTTGTCGTCCCTGTAATGAACCTTTTAACTTATCCAGCTTCCTTTTGCTTCCTTTTTACAAGAAAGCAACGGTTTGAATGTATGAGTTTGCTTTTGTGCGCTGAATGTTTCATATCTTTCGTGTCTTGTCAGATTATGAACGAATCTTCGGCTCCTTCTGGGTCCGTGCAATTGTCAGATGCAATTATGTCCTCATCTGTAGTGGGCGCAGTCAATACTGCCATTGTGCGTATGGTGGATCCACTGTTGTATGCTGAAAAGATTGATCAGGTGAAAAAAACTTGAAGGAAAACTTCAGGTTGTTCATTCGATGGTGGATGTTGCCCAATCTAAGACATGCCAGGCTCTCAACCGCGAAGCTTTTTTCTTGGAGGAAATTTCTAGGGCAAGTGAGAAGCTGTTGTGTAAGTTTTCTTCCTCTTTCTTCAGTTGCTTTTTCTGGCTTGCGGGAAATCAATGTTTTCTCCCTGATTTGTAGGCATTCGATTGTGCGAGAGGGAGGAAACCCAACGTCTGCGCAACCGAATGCAAGCTCTTGTGTCTGCCTCTCAAAGTTCTGAAACAGATTTTTGGATCGATCATCGTCGTACTTATACTGTGGCGTTGCTTCAAGACCGCTTATCAGAGTTGGAGCAGTTTGTCGAGTGCTGCAGTAGATCCCTGAATATTGTTTACAATGCCATGTTTCCTCGGGACCCTGAGCCTCAGACCTTGGCGGATTTGATTGCGGAGTTTCGACAAGGTGAAAGGATTCATCATTACGTGAAGCTTCAAATTGTGGCGGGTGCCAAGCTCGCGCTCTCTTGGGTACATGCCCATCATCCGATGCTAGACCTGGATGTTGTATCTTCGGGTCTACCTCCCCCTTCTGATGGTGACCTTGTTTATATGACGCCTAATTACGCCGCTGCTCGGAGACCCGCCATTAGGATTGTTCGAAGATGTTTAGAGGCGGATGAAGAGTTTTTGTTAATTTTGCTATCTGACTGCCTGTGCAGCCTTGTACTTCATAGAAGAAATATTGTATAGATCTTTCTTATATTTATCAAAAAGGTCGTATGTTTTATACGATATTTTGATTGTATGTTGTATTCTTCTTGTTGAGGACCCGATGAACTAATGTTCGCTTGCCATAGAAATTTGTATCTCGTGAGATACTTTCTTTATTCATTGATAAGCATAGATGGAAATACATTGTGAGGGTGTGATCGCCTGGCCGTTGGACTTTATTGAATATAAAGTGCGTCTAAATGAAGATTTTCTTTAGGAACTTCGGCTTCTATTCTTGGGGCTCTTCATCATGCTCCGTGCTGTGATGCTCTCGTCTTGTCAACGGGTGGGTCGTCCTATGCGGGACCTATATTGGAGGCCGCATAGGTTGCTTGTACGAGACCGTTGTGCGCTTGCTCTTCCGATGTTTGCTTTTTATGGGTGTGCCCTTCGTGTAGTGACTCCTCATCCGCTATTTTTAGTTTTCCAAGTTCTGTCTCCACCCCGAAAGATTCTGATATATTTGTTGAATTCCCGATCGCAGCTGTCTGAGCGACTGAAGCTTCCTTTTACTGTTATGACCCCGTTGGGGGATAACATTTTTAGCACCAGATATGCGTAGTGAGGTATTGCCATGAACCTAGCGAAAGCTAGTCGTCCCAGGATCGCGTGATACTGAGATGGACAGTCCATGACTTCAAACTCTAGCTTCTCGCATCTGAAGTTTTTTTTTGATCCGAAGACTACGTCGAGGTGGACTTTGCCCAATGGAACTTCGGTTTTTCCGGGAACTATCCCGTGGAAGTTTGTGTCTGTAGATATTAGATTTGTCATGGACCAATTCATAGCCCGTAAAGTTTTGGCGTAGATCAGTCTGATGCTACTCCCTACATCCAAGAAAACTTTGCTCATGCCGAACCCGCCGATTTGTGCTTCTACTATTAGCGCTGACTGGCCTGGTCGAGGAAGCCGTAGTGGATGATCAGCTCTGCTGAAGGTAATTTCTTGTTCTGACCAATGCAGATAGTCTGGTGTAGGAGGTGGCTTTGTTACTACCATGTTTACTTGCCTAGTGATCAACTTCTGTTTTCTGTTGGAGGGTGGTCCCTTCTGGATCATTGACATTGCTCCTTTTGACCTGGTGTACTCGTCGTCTTGATGTGTTGTGTTTTGTGGCTATCCTACTGGTGGGTGCCCCTATGGTGGCGGTGGCGCGCCGATAGCCAAAGCGCTAGGCGCGGTAGCGTAACCTCAGTTTGCTGCCTCGATTGCCCTTGTGTTGGATAGCTCTTGCATTTTCAAGAAAGTTCGGCAGTCCTTTAGGATGTGATTTGACCACCTTTTCCCTGTCGAGTCGATGTAGTAGTGCATATTGCAGGGTCCTTCCAACATTTGTCTTGCTGACATAGGTGGGTCTCGATTCGTCGGCTGGTATCATTGCTGCGACTGGCCTCCACCGATGTTGTCCCTGTTACTACAGTATCCGCTGTTGTAATCATCGTTTCGTCGGTTGTCCCCTCCAGAGAAACTGGCCGCAACGTAACTTGGTGTATTGTACCCATCGTTGGTTCGTCGTCATCGATCGTTATTGCGCCTGTCCCTATCTTCTTTGGGTGAACGGGCTATTTTGTTGTGCACAATGTCCTCTCTGTCAGCCCAACGATTGGCTATGTCCATTAGCTGTGAAATTGTCTTTGGCTTGGTTCGTCCTAGTTCTTCAATAAATTCCTGCCGACGAAGTCCATCGTTGAAGGCGTCGATTGCTCTCTCATCGGATATGGCTTCAGCTGAGTTTTTTATGATGTTCCACCATTGGACGAAGGCCTGTATTGATTCTCCTGGCTTTTGCTTGCAGGCCCGCAATTGCTCCAAAGACTCGGGTCGCTTGAATGTGGACTAGAAATTCCTGATGAACTTGTCCTCAAGATCGTTCCAACTACTCATAGAATCTTTGGGTAGTTGTCTTAGTCAGGAGCGTGCCGCGCCGGTTAGGTGTAGCTGCAAAATTTGCAGTGCTGTAGCTTTGGATCCGCCTTGCAGCCTGACGGTTGCCAGATAATCTGTTAGCCAAGCTTTGGGTTCTTGGAGACCATCGTACTTTTGACAATCTTGAGGTAATTTAAAGTCTCTTGGTACCGGAGTCTTGCGAACCCGTCGGGTAAAGCAACTGGCTCCACATAGTTCTTGCTCTTTCTCGCTTTCGCCATCATGATATCTTCGGGTGCTACGCTCTTCTATGGACCGGTCGATCCTTCACTGAGTGATGTCGTTTCTTGCATTGTTTCGCGGCTCTAACTCTGAAAAATGGACCCATTATGGTGATCGAGATCGTCGGGTGTGTCCCACCTGCCGAGGACTGCTGTGACGGCGTGGGGATCTATCAAGCTGTCGCGTGGTTCCTCGCTATGTTTGCACAAGAGATGCTCCTACCATGCCGAGATTCATCAGGGCGGAGCGGTGGAGGGCCGCACGAGGATCGTCAGGTGCGGGCTGAGTTGTGATCATATATGTTTGCGCGGCTTGATGGCTGCCTGAGCCGTTTTTTCCTTGATGTTTCCTGCTTGATCGATCAACATGAACGATAGATCAAGATGTTCTTTACCTGCTTCGGGGATATTCTCTGCTTCAGGGATGAGTCCGCCTCTCTCTGCTTCAAGGATATTCTCTAATCGAGATGTTCCTCTCCTTGGTGGCGCTCCTCCTGTTATGCTCCTTGATCCTCGAGTGGAGCTTAATTGCACCTGTCGTAGGCTAGATTCATCGGCTACTCTTTTTCTTTCGTCGAGTTGTCTCTGCATCCTGAGTAGGTCTATCTTCTTGTGATGAAGCAGGTATTGTTATGCTAATAGATCCTCGTGTGAAGCGTCCGTTGTCATCGGAACTGCTCCCGAAATTGCTTCCCTTGCTTTTTGCCATGCCGCTGCTGGTAGCTGGAGAGTTTGCCTCTTGCCTCCACGTGGTTCTTCTTCTTCTCGATTTACGCAGTTAAGTTTTGGGTCTCCCTCGTTTCCTTGGCTTCCTTCGTAGCCGTGATCTCCTGCATTGTGGCTTGAAAGAATATCATCGGGGTTAAAAATTGGGTTATCGTTGGAGTCTTGCTGGGTCGTGGCGTCCCCAATGATCACGCATACTTGGTGTTGAGTGATACATGGACTGGTGACATCGTCGTCTGAACCAAGGGAGACACTGTCGGGTGAACCAGTGAATTCCATCAGTTTTTGTTCTGGGTGGATTTCTACCATTCTAATTCCAAAGTCGATGCTTTTGCTGTTTTCTTCGGGTTTTGAATTTGCCGGGCTTGCTTCGTGTAGTGGGGTTAGTTGTGGATCTGATCCGAAGGAGAGATTATCGTAAAGACCATCACGGTCCCCCTTATCCATCTCGATTTGCTTGCTTTCTTTGCCTGCTTCGATCTGTGTTGTGGCGTCCATGGAGGACCCGACGGAAGATGATGATACCACCATAGGAGTAGGTTTTTCCACCGACGGTTCTGATGTGATCAGGGTCAAAGGGCACGATTCTTGCGGGTATTCTGCTTGGAAGTGGAAGCTTCCGATGATTAGATTGGATCCGCCGTTGAAATCAGCGGGTACCAATATAGGGGTGGGCGGGTGTGGAACTACTTTTGTCGGGTTGATGCTTGGTGGAGAGCGGTCCGCTGAATCCATGGTTCCAGCGTTCAGGATTCCCACAAACGGCGCCAATTAACGAGGGGTGACCTCGGCAATTTCCATGGTGAAGGACTTAGGGTTTCGTGGAAAAGAGAACGCTGGGGATTTCGTCGGATGTTAGGAAAACAATGGAGTCAAAGTTGCTTGAATATTGGGAAACCGCACTATTACAAGTTGTCTGGGAGTTTTTGGTACCCTCGCTTGGGCTTCTCCCGTCCTATATATAATAGGTCGGGTCTCAAAGCTGTATGCGGATAGGTTTCATACACGCGTAATTACAATACCAACACAATGTCGGTTCATAGTTTCTTTCCTAATACAATCAAAGTCTTTGTCGGTTGCTTCCTTGGGCCTTTATCTGAAATCTTCATGGGCCGTAAGCCTTTTACCCAGTATAGGGTAGCGAATCATAAGCATCCGAGTAATCATACCTATGTCACTAGTCGATAGGGAGATTTCTTCCTCTTGCATGGCGTCTATGTCGAGCAACTCCAACGCTCAATGGATCTTGGCTGATTCAGCGTCCTCACCGATTATCTGTATCCCATGGACCGCAGATTTAGCGGCCATCAGGTTCTTGATAGGTTTTGGATAATGATAGTCCGGTAGAGTAGATCTATAGCCGGATGTGGATGTAGTGGCGGTAGAAGATTTGTTCTAACGCTAGCCATCGAGGCACTGGCTACACCAGTAGCCGGCTCCCTTGACCTTGCTGCCCCACTAGCCCTCGCGGGCATCTCTATAACCGGAGCATCTGCGCCGAGCGTGTTGAACAAGGCCATAGCTTGCAATGTTGTCAGCCTGGCTCGCCAGGTCTTCTGGGTGTATTCAGAGACCACCTAAATCTTAGTCTGCCTACTTTTCAGCAGCTCCTCTTCGTGAGCGAGGCGCCGCCTATTAGCCTCAAGGGCCTCTCTTTGCTGAACAAGTG
This sequence comes from Avena sativa, assembly GCA_916181665.1. Classification (NCBI taxonomy): domain Eukaryota; kingdom Viridiplantae; phylum Streptophyta; class Magnoliopsida; order Poales; family Poaceae; genus Avena; species Avena sativa. Next base: position 173,797,711 of record OV702290.1, on the reverse strand, counting down.
TGGATCGGTATGAGTCGATCTCTACCGCCCTAGTTGCAGCGTTATCCACCGACACCGGAGTTGTGAGTAGATCATTAGGTGGCACGGGTCTAGCTATGAAGATGTCGACCTCGTTGGTCTCATTGCTGGATATGATACCATAGTCATCCTCAGATTCATCACCGATCGCATCGTCGAGCAACAGATAGATTGATTTGGCGTAGCCGACGCTCGTTTCACTTAGGTAACCAGACTCGTCGACAAGGGAACGGTGCCCGCGTTTGAGACGACACTCCCCTCTGGATTTGAGCCGGCATAGACGATGAAGATATCGATGGAGACTACCGGGAGGACGGTGCCATTAGTCACCTGCCGAGCCGCTGATGTCCATGTCATCTTGTCAACGAAGTTGAGACTTCCGAACTGGATGAATCGTCCAACAGCGATAGTCGAGTTGATCTAGGATCTCACCCGATCCGTAAAACCCTAAGCCACGGGCCCCATAGTGGGTGAAAAATGTCGTGGGAATACCACATTAGGTACCATCGTGAGAGGGACCAGAGATGCGGAGCGCATCAACATTAGGCGAATCAGGGACGAGATTGGCACATGCTAGTTACCCAGGTTCAGCCCCTCACTCTTGGAGGTAAAGACACACTTCCTACTTTGTTGTATTGCTTTGTATATTGAGTTACAATGGTTCCAACGACTAAACTCTGTTCTATTGCTAGCGAGATCTGGACTTGTGCGATTTAGTGCGCAAGCCTATGGGGTATCTCATAGAGATATTCTAAGCTAAAAAGAGCCTAATGTTTCTAACTCAAAGTTGGCCTTATATCATGGTCGACTTAGGGTTTACAATCTAATGTACCCACACAGGGGCTAGAGTCCTAATAGATGCCGACTATGATATTCTTGCTTATACTCCAAGCTCATAAGTCTCCGTATCTTTCATGACTCTCCTGCACTGACTAAGGATAAGGCCTTATCCGGCTCAGGCTTTGTTCGCCCGTGTAAGCCCACTAGGGGCGACCATGGGCCTGTCATTACTTCCATTAATCAGCCTAGTGAGGATATCCGACATGTCATATCCACGACAAAACCAGAACATGTATGCCGTTGTTTGTTTTCTTATGAGCGAAAACACGCTTCCAACAACATGAGATGTAAGTCTCATGTAACGGAGAGGTGTGACCACCTCTGCTACCACCGGGGAGGATTTGTCCATGTAGTATAACTACCATCCGCCTCCGACATGAGGGGGGAACGGATAGGGAGAAGGAAGAAGATGCATTCTTAAAGTTCACACCATAGGAGAGTGCATCGTTGAGGCTGAAAGATTCCACATTCACCATACACCATAAAGTGCCCGGGTGCTATATTCACACGCCCCCACACATACACTCAATTCGTCCTAGCCAAGTAGGGATGGACCCAACCATCTTCTCACCAGAAGCCAACACCCTACTCAAATCATCAATGCCTCACATACATATCAATATAAAGAAGACATGAAGTAGGGTTTTACCAGCAAACACAACATCTGGGCATGAACCTATATAAATCTTGTGTGCCAGAGGTTGTTACCCCATCAGATCATGGTCACAAGCCCCCCACCTACATACAAATTTACGACCGAAAAATCGAATCCCCGACACTATAGCCGATAGCTAATGAGTTAGTCTTGTTCATTGTGTTTCTAAGAAAGGAGAAAGTAATGTAGTTGCAAATGATGATAATGAATTATTAGCCCAATGCATTGTTACTGGTTATAGAATGTGCATTGACTTTAGAAAGCTAAAATGGATTGAATGTTCATGGTAGGGTTTGGACCACCACCGATGGAATCAAACAGCTGGGATCGATATGGTAAATGGATTGAATGTAAGTCCAAACTCCTGAGAATCACCAGAATGCCTTCATCAATTAGCTCTTTAGTTTACTAAAGATGCAAGTGTTGTTTCCGTTAGGATAAGGACACACTTACCATGGTCTAAAAACTTGATCTGAAAACTATATTGAAACAAAGTATAACTTCAATATCAATTGCACACTAATTCAACGATCTTTGCTCATCATTAAAGTAAGCATATCACATAAACATACATATATTATATGAACTGGTTCACTCTAAATCTAGAATAAGTATCCTAGAACACTATTACTGCAAGTACTAGTTGGTTGTATCAAACATGTAGCAGATGTATTAGGTTCTCCCAAACCCAAAAAAATGCATCAACATAGCGATGCCAAGTTATTGTTTGTGGGGGCGGGGGAAGGGTCTACAAGGCCAAATCATCCTATTTTCCTTCCACTCTTTCTATAAAATATGGGTTAAAAACAAGATTCTTCTCTAGGTAGCACTAGAGAATTCAAGATCTTCCATATGCATGCGATCTCTCTATAAAGAAAACACGTATTGGAAATTTACAATGCAAAGAGAGGACATAAGTGCGACGCCTACGCTTAAAATTTCATGTAGCTTACCGGGCTAAAAGTAATAATTATACAAATTGCAGAAATTCACTTTTGATCCTAGGAGCATATGCTTCATTTACCCAAAAAACATATTTTGAATTGTAAAAAAAAAGAAACAAAAATTCCATGCTTAGACATTCTATGTACACAGGTGAAGTTTCACGAAAAGCGATATTTTCTATAGCCTGTGTAGAAAAGACAAAGAAAATGTCTCATGTGAGCTTTTTCCAACACCAAATTTTTGTCTTTTTTACAACGGTAAAAACAATAGTCGGTTTCGTGGAACAACTTTGTGGACATATAGCAGTTGGAGGAACAGATGATTTTTTTTTCATAAATTTTTAATACGTACTCCCTCCATTCTAAAATAAGTGACTTGGATTTGTCTAGATTCGAATGTATCTATATACTAAATACATACGAATCTAGACAAATCCATATCACTTATTTTGGGACGGAGAGAGTATATTAAAATGCATTTTTCAACTAAAAGGGAGCTTTATGCTCTACAAATTGTGCATTTTAAACGGAGCCACCGTTCAAAAAACCGACGGGCCCGCACGGGACACATATAGCGGTTCACCGGTTGCCAAAGCTTTGCTTTGGACCCACCCCTACCTCCCCTCTCTATCTCCACACCATTTTCCCCATTTCGATTTCGATTTCAAATCTCTCTCTCACGCGCACCGTTACTGCCGCCCGCTCCCTCCTGACGAAACCCTAACCCTAGCCACCCTCACATCCCATGTCGGACTCCGAAGCATCCCAGTCGCCCGCGGTTGCACCGCCGGCGGAGGCGCCGGCCGACGAGATCTCCCCGTCTCCGGCGGTGAGCATCGGCCAGCCTGTCCTCCGATCTTAGTTGCCGCCGCCTGGTTTCTGATCGTTTGCCTTGTTTTGCAGAGGAGTGAGGAGTTGCTGCCGGTGGGGGAGAAGATCTCGGTGAGGATCCCCTCCCAAGAAGTAGTAATTTTGTTGTTGAATTTTTCTTATTTTAGCATGTAAGGCTACGGCGAATTATAGATTTCCTCAATCACAACCCTTTACGGTTTATTTGTGACAATTGCAAGCATGAAAACCAGGAGAAAAATAATACTCCCTCCGGTCCATATTAGTGTTCTCAACTTTATCTAGATTCGGATGTATCTAATTAAGTATTTAGACTAGATTCATTTGTATCTAGACAAAGTTGAGAACGTTAATATGGACAGGAGGGAGTACTAAATGCAACTAGAAGGCGTGGTAATTAGGTGTTGCTGGTCAGTTTACCAGCTATGAGTAGATCAAGTATTGCAGTCGTAATTATAATTACTGTAACTGCTTGTGCCAGCAAGCATCCTTACACTGAAGCATTTGTGTCTTGCGGTCATGTTTGACAAGTCATCATTGACGTACCGTAGTTAGCTATTCCATTACTTCATAAAATGTTTTCCTGAACTCTCCCAAAGCCCAGCACTTGAGAATTCCTTCCATACTGTCCTCCTCATTGTTGCACAACCCAAATTATATATGCTGGTACAAACTCAACTATGGTTGCATCATCAAAATTACACATCATGCTTCTAGAATATAGAAAATTTAGACTTCAGTGATTGGGATCAGAAGATCATGTGTTCACTGAACTACTGTGTGGTGAATGGTGATAAACTTCTTCTGTCTATGAGCAGCATTGCTGAAATGAACTATTAATCTTTGACCTTCCAATTTTAGGATTTGTGGGCATACAGTTATATGCCTGATATATTGTACACAACACTTTTCCAACTGCATACTGATCACAAAATGGTCCAGTATGAAAATCGTTACCAAGCACTTATATCTACCCTTACTCTTTGGTTCAGTGTTTTCATTTTGGGTTGAATTTTTATCCATAATCCTTGTATCCTAAGAGAATTGAAGAAATCAACAGTGTATTTTTTTTTTGAATAACAGGAATTAAATGAATCGCAGTCAGAGCTTTTGGGCAGACTTCGAGGACTGAAGGAGGTATGCTGAAATATTGCGGAAGCGGTTATCTTTATTCTTCTTTTATGCATCTTCATTTATTTATTTCATGAATGTTGAGCTTCGGTAGAAGTCTCCATTTGTTGCACATTAGTGTAATAATATGAGTTATTTGTAATTTTGTATGCACAAGTTTTATCTTTCCATTTGAAGGGCACTCCTCAATAAAGGTGGGCTCATCATGAATAGAAAATAATTTACATATTTGTGTTCTTTACTTGTAATACCTATATCTTGAAATAGTATGAATATTGTGATGCTTTGTAGCAGAGCCTGCAAATGCATAATGGTGTGTCTACATTTTTGTTAAAATTTTACACAATGTTTCACTGTTTTACTTTGGACTGTAGACTGCAACTGCATTGTTCTTATAATTATCCTGTTGTTGTATTCAGGATTTGCAGAGTTGGAGAAACAATTTGGACACCCAAGTGAAGAAATACAAAACTGTGAGTTTTTGAGCACTTCACTTGATGCTATATGTCAATTGTACATATATTCTTTCTTGTATCGCTGGGATTATTGTGTTGCCACTTTATTTTCAGAAGGCAGTTTGTTTTGTTGTCATTTTGGGTTTTCTAGATGATTCTTCTAGTATTGAATAAAATCTTGAAAATATCTGTTAGTACCATAAAGTATGCTAGCGGATAATGAAGGATGACAATTCCCTTTTTCAGAAAGACGCTACATGTGTTCCTCACAACACAACCTACCTTGAGAAATAAGCTGGCACTCGTGCTGCTGTGCACTCCTTGCTTTCGTATACCAGCTTATTATGATTCTATATGTCTTGCAGGAAATATCTGATATCAAAACTGCACTCAATAGTGAAATAGATCAGCTAAAAACAGTAAGGCCATGTCTAAATATTCTGTAAAAGGTTCATATTTGATTTGTGTACCTTCTGCAAACTGTTTTATCTTCTTTGCCATTTCTAGGATTTCCAAGAACTGAGGACCACCCTTAAGAAGCAACAGGAAGATGTCTCAATTAGCTTGAAGAATTTGGGGGTAATTGCCCTTCTATATTCATAATAGTGTAATTTTTATGGCAAATCATTTCTGTATACCTTTGTATATTTAATTGCATATGATTCTTCTTTCAGCTTGAAGATGCTACAGAAAATGATGGGTGCAAAGGAAGTGGGGAGGATAACATAAGCGAGGGTGCACTACCTGACTTAGGCAACCTGAAAGTAAGTATATTTTTTCTTAGTTTACCTGCTCCAAGATTAACTGGCTTCTCACATGATTTTCGGATGTATAACTTGTTGCAACCCTATGATAGCCAGTTACTTTTGTTCTAATAATGGTTGTTATTGTCACAATTTCTGGGTATATATAGCTAGTTGCAACCATATGATAGTCAAATTGCTTGTGTCTATTAATGGTTTTGTTTGCATTTAATTAAATGGGCAATGTTTCTTAACCTTTGCCTTCCCCTATTTTTTCAGTTGGATGGTAATCCAGAAAAACAGGACGAAAGCAGCGGTGTTGAAGAGGAAAAGAATGTGAGTATTTGTTTATTCCACCTCTAGTGTCTAGAGCAGATTGCAATGATTGATTTGTATCTCTTTTGGAATTCCACAACTCAATCACTGTTCTTATTCCTGAATAATTCGAGAATGTTGAAATTCAAATTCGGAAATCTAGCATGGCATCTTCTCCTAATGTAGCACGATCCTATCTTAAAGATGTATATCTGCATATTACTGGTTGGATTTGTTTTCTAAACGTGTAGGATTTGAATGAACGATTAAATCTCTTCTGCACTGCCCTGTTTAGAGGAGCTTCAGTACAAAGACTTCATTTTTTTCTTGAAGAGGGACATAATAACACCCCATCCAATTATCCATGAGATGTAGATACAACATCTGTAGTTCTTTTCGATCATGCTAATCGTACTACATGTAGAATAAGTAGGTAAATAAGTAACTATGAGTTATGCTTCGATGAAACGAAGGACTCACACCTATTTCTTTTTCTGGATCATTGAGAGTGTGCTACACATGTATGCTAACACTGGTACCTGGAAAATAAGTTGGTGAATAAGTAACTGGTATGATGCAGTTTTACATGCTCTGATGATGGTCTTATTCCCCAATGTGTACCACATATGCTTACTACTATATAATTCCGTAATATTTCACTTGACCTTTTCCATTCCTGATGGCCGCAGGAGACCCCTGAAGATAGCACGGTGGCTGAAGCTACCAAGGAGAGTTCAAGCGATGAATGAATTAGTGCATAAATGGCAACTAGAAATGGTGTCACTCCTTTGGTGCCCCTGCTGTAGAGATTTAAAGAGCCGCGGTAGATTGGCTTCTGTACAAGGAATGACACGTTCTCTCTGTGATAACGTGATCGTGTAGTGGTCTTTCTTGATCGCTGTGCGGCGAGTGGGCTCCAGCACTTAGTTAACTGTTTCTACCTGTTTAACTACATGAACTATCAGTGTCCCTTCGGAAGTTTAACATTTTCGCTCTAGCTGGGCTTATTTTACTAACAGGACATCTCGTGGTCGTGGGAACCTGAGTTGCATGGAAGAAACTTCTAGGCAGAGTCTCTCTTAGCCGTCAGGCTGAATTAATCTTGATGCATTATCAAACGTCTACAAGGGGCACTGTGCGTGTTTTTTGTGTTGGGTAGGTCGTAAGGTAATCATGTAATAATGCATGTCTTTGCAAGCAGCTGGATTTTTTTCGTGAGCCCATTTTGACGGTGAATTTCGGTTGAGTTTGAGGTGATAATTTTTTAGAAGAGGGATGAAGTTGGTTAGAACTGTGAAGTACAGCGTGCAGATAGAAAGGTTCTTCCCAGTGTTTGCAATTTGTGGAGATTGATAGATTGAAACTTGGTGATTCGCTTTAGGATGGTGGGAACAGATCCATGTAGAAATGTTGGACTTCACAACACTATTTCAGGTTTCTCATTTGCTGTCTTTTTCTGCTGTTGATGGACTGAACGCTCAAAAGACAGACAGGCAACCCGCGAAAGAAAATTTTAGTTCAAACTAGAGAAATTTTGATGAAGAAATTTGAACTAGACTAACAATTATTTTGCCTACGAAGCGGGGCGGATTGGGTGCCGCTTCGTAACCCTAGTTTTGGGTATTCTTCGTGGTGGTGTCACGGCAGATGCCATGGATAGGCTAAAGATGGGCCAAAGTGTGCTAGAGGTATCCAGGGAGGGATAATATGGTGATTCCACACACAGATGGTTTGTATTCTCAAGATCTATGGTGTTTACAGATGCTCTTTGAGCTGTTCGTGGGAAGGAAGAAGATGAAGTTATTCCCTGCTCCCACCTCTCTCTAAGGTTCTCCCTTAGTAAAAATGATCCACTCTCTCTAGAGGTCCTGACGCACCTTATAAAGGGGTGGCCAAGTTATATTTAGGACATACGTGGAGAGCATATTCTAGCACATGCTCCTTCCAAAATAGTAAAGCGGTGCTCTCTATTTTCCCTCTGTAAGCCGTCCAGAGCTCATGGCGTAAGCCTCTCTGAACCCCTGGCGTAAGCCTCTGCGGCGCCGTGTCACCTGACTAGCAGCGGCCAGGCGACGTCACCCTTGTCGGCCCGTGCTACTGGTCCTTCTCTCTGTCTTCTATGCTCTCTCTACAATGGAGAGAGAAAAGCGCTGACCATGAAAGTTACCTTCCTTCTCCTGTAAGCCAAGTAGTAACCCGGCTACTGCCTGGTTAACTCGGCCTTGAGGGTACCTGCAAACAAGTAACATTGTGGTTGTGCCGACATACGTTTTATGTCGGCCGAGGTCTTGTTGGGTGAAGACAACCTCGGCTGAGTCGGCCATAACTTGGCTGGCCTTTAGGCAACTCGGTCAGCTCATGCTTTAATCTCGTCGTACCTCGTCTAACATTGCCTTTATACCCTACTCGGGGTCATCTCCCAACATTAGTCCCCGAAGCTGGTGCGGTCTTAGCAACTTCAGCTGTTAAGGCCACATCAGGTTCAACCCACTTGATTATTTGATCTTCTCGCCGAGGTGCCTGTATGTCGGCACACTCCGTATTTAACTCGGTTCCTTACTTTACTGACTTGGCATTTACTTTGATCTTCCTTGGCTCTTTTTGAGGTACTCCTCGTTGGCTAGGTTATATTCTTGCATCCGGGTTATCCCACTTAGATGCTTTGCTTCTCATGTACACTTTCTTGCATCCTACATGGCAGGTAATCGTTACCTTTGCCTCATTTTAAGGGCTTGCGCATTAGTTACTGTGTACGCTATCAGGTGTTACTGCGTGCACATCACGTCGTGGGTGCCTCTTCGATAACCGCAGCGCCACATCGCGTCGCACGATCCACTGCGTTGTGTAACATCCTATGTGGCTTGCTGCTGATTGGCTCCTTCGGCAAATACACGGCCACACCATGTGGCCCGCCATACCCTGTGATCCCACTACCCCCGCTAGGGGCGTGGCTAAATAGGGGAGCGAGGGTCTCCCTTAACCACTTTCTCCCGCTCGCCTCTACTTCTTCTTCTTCTTCCCCACAGCGTCGCCGCTTCCGCTTAGCGATAGTGCCGACGTTGTCGCTCTCTGTTCCTCGCTCGCCTCGCCGCAGCTCTCTTGCTTGTTGCCGCTACGGGACCTCGTCAGTCAAGGCCCTTTTCCCCCGCTTCGGATTATCCTCTAAGGAAGAAGATCTAGAGATGCCTCAAGACATCACCGTGACCGAGGGGCACGAGGAGGGCGGCGCCGCCCATGAGCGTGGTGCTTGGGCCGGTTCTTGGGTGTGCCAAGATGATATTGACTGGATCATCCGGACCCGCCGCGTCCCCGCCAGAGTTACCTGTTGTATCCTCGGCGACGAACTTGTCCCCGCTCCCGAGCCTGGTGAGTTTGTGGTTTTCCTTTCCCACTTCTAGCGTGGCTTTGGCCTTCCTATCAATGATTTCTTCTATGATTTCCTCACCACCTTCGTTCTTCAACCCCACCATCTTCCTGCAAACACCATCGCCTCTCTCTGTCTTTGTTTCCGGAGTTGAGGGATATCTTGGCTTGTGGCCCTCCATTCATATCTGGTTCAAGTTCTTCGGTTTTTGGGCCAATGGTGTTTCGAATAAGGAACTTCGCCCGGCCGGCCAATCTCTAACCCAATGCGGGGCGGCTTCCATCTCGCCTCGGCGCGACTAGGTATTTCCCCAGGTTACCGGCTTGGAGTCCTGTAAAGGGTGGGCCAAGATGTTCTTTTATGTAAAGAACGATACCTCAGAGGACAAGATTCGGCTACCTCCTTTTTCTGTCGGTGTCCCTGATAGGAATCGATGGGGGCGGATCCCCAAGAAGTTCAGCACCTTAGTCGGTCTGGTAGAGAAGCGCATCATTGATCTGAAGGTAGAGGGGATGACCGGCGAGGATCTAATGCTCACTTTCATCTGGAGCCGAATCTTCCCACTGTAGAGATGCACCCACAAACTTTGCCACATGAGCGGTCACCTCGACCCTAACCGAGTTTCATCATTCTAGCTCTCTGACTCCCAGATCTTCCGTCGGGTTAAGTCTATCTTCAAGACGCCCTTGACCGAGGATTGGGAGTAGGGACTAGAGCACTTCAGCCGAGATAGGCCTATTCCCGCGGTATGTCTCTTATGCGACCCTTTTTTTGAGTTATACTTTATGTCGGCCTGTATCCTCTATCTAACTTTTTTGCCTTATTCTTTTCAGAAATTTCTTCAGCAAACAATAGAGGACACCATGACTCCGGCCCTCAAGTGGGGCAAGGACCGCGATACCTCAGATCCGGAGGAGCCAGACTCTGAGGACTTCATGCCTATTCCGGACTCTGGCTCTAGCCGGCCCTCTAGTAAGACTTCTGTCTTAAGGGATTGGCGGGATGATGACGGAGATGATGATGATTGTGAAGTTCTTGAGGTATTTGATCTGATGCCTATTTCTTACGCTTTTTTGGCTGATCCGACTCCACCTAACCCGGCTGGTCAGGTCCACACCGATCCTCCTCTTGCTGTGGGTGAACAAGCCCCTGTGAAGAAGCGACCTGCAACCTTGGTTGCTTCTTCCGAACCACCCAGGGCCGGGAAAAGATACAAGAAGTCCGCCAATAAGGTCGGCACCAAACCCCCCATCAAGACCACTGTCTGGAGAGCTCCAAAGCCCAAGGATCCACCTACTGCATTCGAGTAACTCCTTCTTTCCTTTCTTGTTCTTTGAGTAGCGTATCTCTTTTTACATGTATTTCTTATTTCTCTCTTTCTAGCCTAACTTAATACTCATTTCTGTTTGACTCGGAAGGTCCCCCAAGGACATCTCCTAGAGCGGTCCCAGCATAGCTTCTCCTTTCCAGGAGAATCCACCTTCTCCTCGCCATGACGATGCTCCCGCTGAGCCCCGTCCTAGAAAGTTCTGCCGCTGTGCTGAATGTCAGTCCACCTCGACAGGAGGAGGGTAACATCGACACGGAGGGAGGTGGAGCCCCTGAGGACATGGCTATGCCGGATCAGCGAAGTGCCTCTTCTGCTCTGCAGCAACAAGATGATGATGGTGCCAGCAACATCGGCACCGAGAAAGTTTCTACCGAGGTGCCAGTGACTCCGGCACCGACCCAAGTTCAACCTTCGCCTCACCCTCGGCCGGTTCCAGCTTCAAGTTCTTCTCCACAAGCACCTCCTGCCTCGTCCGAGTCTACCAGACTCGGCGAGAAGACCAAACTCAGCCGAAGCCTCAGACCAAGTCTTCCGCGCCTGCTTCTTCGGCCAGAGCGCAACCTTCAGTTTCGCAGCAGCAGGCCAAGCCAGTCACCAAGGCCAAGAAATCTACCGACGTGACCAAGATCAAGCAAGTTGTTGAGGCCACCAAGGCAGCGCCTAAGGGATCAACCGCTGGGTCCGGGCAGCGCACAATTGCTTCATTGATGCAACAAGGCAGTGTTGTCTCTGGCCTAACTCCGGACAAGCAACTCACGCTGCATTCTAGCCTGACCATTGCCAAGGCTGCACGCCAAGCTACGCACGAGAAAGGGTTGGTCCTGGCTCGGACTCTCAGTGGTGGGAGCCTTGGCTCACTCGCTGAGTTCACCGAGAACTGGAACAATGCTGAATACGTTGATGTCATCTTCGGTAAGCCGGTAAAGTTTGGTCCTACGGAGATTGGTGCGCAGATAACACTGCTAGCAAGGCTATTGCTTATGCCAGCAAAATGATGGAGGTAAATCCTTCAACCATCTCTTTACATATGCACAAGTACTTGTAGATATATCCTCCAGTTCCCGAGCCTCCGGGGGAGTAACACGTTACTCGGCCGGATGCTCTTAATAAACTTGTGCAATTTTCCCGTAACTTGTTCCCAAATCCTAGGTATTTTAACTTGGTGAAATTATTGAGTAGCTTCAAATATCCAATCACGTAGATCCGGGTTAAGTTCCACTTGACTCGGATCTGAATAACTTCAAATATTCACTCACCTAGAGTCGGGTTAAGTTCCACTTGGTCCGGGTCTTGAGTAACTTCAAATATTCACTCACCTAGAGCTGGGTTAAGTTCCACTTGGCCCGGGTCTTGAGTAACTTCAAATATTTACTCACCTAGAGACGGGTTAAGTTCCACTTGGCCCGGGTCTTGAGTAACTTCAAATATTCACTCACCTAGAGTCGGGTTAAGTTCCACTTTACTCGGATCTGAATAACCTCAAATATTCATTCAACTAGAGACGGGTTAAGTTCCACTTGGCCCGAACCTTGAGTAACTTAAAATATTCACTCACCTAGAGCCGGGTTAAGTTCCACTTGGCCCAGGTCTTGAGCAACTTCAAATATTCACTCACCTAGAGCTGGGTTAAGTTCCATTTGGCCCGGGTCTTGATTAACTTCAAATATTCCTTATTACTCGTGAACTAATACTTTCCTTTTCAGATCACCACAAACCGTTGTACCGTCGAGTTTCAACAGCTTCTAGACACATACAAGGAGCTTTGTTCAAAGCATAAGGCCTTGCTGCCCGAGCTGAAGAACAAAGGTAAAATTCTCTCTGTTATATTCTCAATTTTTTTCTCCTATTCATCTTGTCTTGCCGGATTAACCCATGACTCGGATTTTGCAGTCAATATGGAGGCCTAGAACGAGGCGCTGAAGAAGGAGGTGGCCAAGCTAAAAGGTACTTTTCCTTCACGTATTATCCTTTTTCCTTCCTCATTCTGGCTCGGTAGGTAATTATACCTCGTCTCTACTGGGTCAAAAAATATTGTAGTGTCTCTTTAAGATAGCGTGCCCCTGCCTGACATGATGCTCCATTTTCTCAAACAAGCAGGACAACATCAAGCCAGCTGAAGGAGAAGTACCATGAGATTCTCCGGCTTCATGCCGAGAATAAGAAACTCCAACAGCTCCAGAAGACTGAGCTTGAAAAATTAGACCAAGAGTTCTACGATGCAAAGGTCCAGCTCGAAGGCCAGCTTGACAAAAACAAAGGACTCCTTCAAGAGGCCGAGGTCAAACTTGAGTCGGCGAACACCGCCCTTGCTGATCTTTAGAGGAAACATAAGAACTGGCTGGCCGAACTAACTCGGATCCATGGTCTTATAGCTAGTAAGTTTCCTTGTTCCGAGTTTGCTTCTTATTGCCGAGGTTTCAGCTTATTCTTTTTTGCCCTTTTCCTGACTTGCTTTTTGTTTGTCCTTTCAGAGGATTTCCCCAGTCCAAAGCTCGTGCCGATGTTGCCATCCACAAGCTCCGGGCAAAAAGAACTAAAGCTGGCCCTATCTCAAAAGATGTCACAACTGACGAATCCTTGGCTGGTCTTGCGGCTTGCCTCAGGCCCATGAAGGTCTTTCAGGTGGGTCTCCTCGGCGCTGCCATCAACACTTTTCATACCCTGTGGCCGGGTGAGACTGATATGAAGGAAGTGTCCATGCTGATCAAGAGGCTCCGAGATAGCAGCACTCAACTCAGTTTGTGGCGAGAGTCCACTGTGCGTGCTGGAGCTAATACGGCCTTATACTTTGTGATGTCTTGGTATGAAGGCATTGACCTGAATGTACTTGGTCATCTGCGCACTGGATCCAGGTGGATCAATGATCCGGCCAGCATCTCCCAGCGTCAAGCTCGCGCCTATGATCTTATCCAATATGCTCATTGTCATGAATGGAATGAGGGGCCGAGTTTCCTCGAGGCCATTGATGATGAGTACATTGAAGGCGATGCGGGTGATGACCAGGAAGGTTTGGATTACGCCGAGGATGGCGAGGCAAACCCGGATGATGAAGCTGAAACCGAGGCTCCCAACGCCGTGGACAACTTGCCTCCTCCTGCTGCGGATAGTTCAGCCGCTGCGGCTCCTTGAGAAACAAAACTTTAAAATTCGTTAAATCCCCGGCATGCCGGGTGAAGATGTATTAAAAAATGTGCTATTTTGCTACAACTTTTGTTTTTATGCCGGATTAACTTGGGCGAAGTCCCCAAGTTTCATTTTCTTGTTCTTCCAATTCAATGACTTAGCTCGTGTTTACCTTGATTCGACATTCTACTTACGAGTCTAAGGTTCAAAAATTGATCTAACAATACTGACACTTTTAGGATTAGCTCAAAATAATTCAGCATAACAAAAATAAAGTAAATACAGGGGTTAGTCCGAAAAACAAACGTCGGCTCGATTATGTTCCTTTCATTAGTCGTTTTTCATGTGCCTAACAATTCCAAACTTGTTCTCTTGCTTGCCATGAAACCAATTATTGTTGGACAACAACAAGTCGAAGAGTTAGCTTTTGGTGCCAACACATTACTAACTCAGCTAAGGTGTAAGTAATTTAAGACAACCGACGTATAAAAGGTAAATAAAGGTAATTACAGAAAGAGACAATTATTATTAAGGTAGTCCCCGAGTTTCTGCTCGAGGTGTCGAGGTTTCATTGATAAGCTCATTGCCGACATACATGCCGACATATGAGAGTTCGAGATACATACACTTTTAGCTAAGTATAAAATGGACGAAGTAGTGCTACGTCCCATGGCCTCTTTGATTCTTCTCCTGCCCTGTTCACCTTGTTCTTCTCTTGCGGTTGTGCATCAATGAGGTAATACTCATCATTGTGCAGAGCTTTGCTTATAATGAATGGTCCTTCCCATGGGAGGACAGTTTATGCATGCCAGCAGTGCGCTACACCAGCCGAAGTACTAGATCACCTTCTCGGAAGACTCGGGGGTTCACTTTCTGGCTATGATAGCATCAGAGATTTTGCTGATATATGGCAGATCTGGACAATGCCTATTCTCTCGCTTCTTCTAGCATATCAACATCGTTTTGCCGGGCTTCTTGCACTTCGGCTTCTGTGTATTGGGTGACCCTAGGCGAGTCATTCTCTATGTCAGCTGGTAATACAGCTTCGGCCCCATATACCAGAAAGAATGGCGTATAGCATATTGATCGATTCAGAGTTGTTCTTAAGCTCCACAATACCGCTGGGAGTTCCTCAATATAGCACCCCACTGATCTTTGCAGCGTTCAATGAGCTGGGGTTTTATCCCGGACAGTACTAGTCTATTGGATCTTTCCACTTGACAGTACTAATGCGACATCTAGCTGGATTTTCTTATCTTGGCAGAACTAGGCAAATGCTCCTTCGGTGAAATTTGTGCCATTATTTGTTATGATACTGTGCGGATAACCGTATCTCAGGATGATATCTTTGAGAAATGTCACGGTTGTAGCTCCATCACAATTTCTTATTGGCTTTACCTCAATCCACTTTGTAAACTTGTCCACCATGACTAAGATGTGGGTCATGTTTCCCTTGGGCGGCTTAACCGGTCCGACCATATCCAAGCACCATACAACAAATGGCCAAGTGATTGATATAGTTTTGAGTTCAGAAATTGGCAGATGTGTCTTGCTAGCGTACCTATGACAACCATTACATTTTGTGACTAGTTCCTAGGCTTGCTGCAAGGCACTTGACCAGTAAAACCCATGCCAAAAAGCTTTTGCCACTAAGGCTCTAGACGAGGCGTGATGCCCACATTCCCCCTGATGGATATCTCAAATGATGGCCAGCCCTTCTTCCGGGTCACACATCATTGCAAGACACCTGTGACACTTCACTTGTATAGCTCAACATCGATTATAGTATATGCCTTTTCTCTCCTATACACTTGCCTCGAGAGTAGCTCATCACTTGGCAAAGTTCCATCCTTCAAGAACTCAAATATTGGTTACGCTCATGTTGGTACAATACGAGCTGGGAAAAGTACTTCATCAATTTCCATTGGATCGACCGACATAACCTCGCCAGATCAAGCTAAATAGTCCCCGGGTTTACCGAGGCAGTCCCTAGGTCTGTCTAGATAGTCCCGGTGAAAGGGCATGTATGCCCCCATGTGTGGTTTTGGTAATTAATTACAATCTCTATAGACTAATGTGTAAATTGAGTTTCACGTGTAGGTTTGTCCATTGGCATCGCTTGGACCATGTGTTAGTTTCAAGGTTTAAAAGAAGGGTCCAAAAGCTTTGTGCCCATTGGAATTATGAAGAAGAAGAAGAAGATGGAGTTCCTTATGGCTATCTTCAAGACATCATCATCAAGAAATTAAGGACAAGCTCAAGGTGCGCCATCTCTAGAAGATATCATGCTTGAAGCTTGCCATCCTTGGCGTTCATGGAGTGATGAAGACAAGTTCAAAGAAGAGGTTTCCCCATGGAGTATGGGGGAGCTATTCGCAAGTCTTCATCAAGAAAGAGCAAGAAAGTGCATTCAAGAAAGGCGATCCATCTTGAGAAGGACAAGACGGTCTACATCAAACTCAAGTGGGATGCTAAAGGCAAAGGTATGATCTTGATAGGGTTTCTATTTTACCGGTCTCTTGTAGTGTTGGGAGACCGGGTTTAGGATAGATAGCCGTACTATCAAGAGGGGCTCTCGAGTGGGTGACTCGTTTGTATCTTTCGGAGAGAGATCAAACCTTTGCATATATAGCATCATCTTCCTTGGTTATTGTTTGGTTCTTGTCCATGTGAGGATCTAGAGTTTGTGGTTATCTTCATAACAAGCTCTAGTTCATCAAAAACGGATTTCCCTTGCATATCTTATTGCATTTTTGATCTTGTGGGTTTTCTGGCTCCACACCTTGGGAGATATCTCACATATGTATGCATGGTATTCTACACGTCGCTATCTTTCCAACAAAATTGGTTTCATCTCGTTTGGAGTTTAGATGCAAAAGTTATGGCAGTTTTGGTTCTAGAGTTTTGTCTTGACCAGAAGTTCTGGCCGTCCACCGGTAGTACCGCTAGGGCATTTGCCGCCGGTAGTATCAGTGTTAATTCTGTCCCAACTTCTGGTAACCCCAATTTTGGTTCAGTACCTTCTTTGTTTTGGTAAGTTCTATTTGTCGCATTTTTTATCAGAATCTTGGGTGGTAGTACCGACCCAGGTGGTAGTACCAGTGACCACCAGTAGTACCGGCCGTACTCACTTTTCTATCTTTCGTTTTTCTGTTTTGTAACTGTTGTAAGGGCGCCGTCGGTAGTACCGCCCACCCAGTGGTACTACCGGCCATGCACAAAAATGTGCATAACAGCCAGATCGGGGAATCCTTTAAAAGGAGCTCCCCTCCCTCTTCGTGGGGTACTAGCGTTTTCTTGGTTTTGCCCTTCTCTCTCTCCTCCATTGTTGACCTTGAAGAGCTTGTCCTCTCCCCTTCCCCCTCCTATGATTCTTGCATATTTTTGAGGGATTTGAGAGAGGAGATCTAGATCTACAATTCCCACCAAACCAAATCCCTTCTTTGTGAAGGAATCCTTGGGATCTAGATCTTGGAGAGTTTTGTGTTCTCCTCTTGTGTTCTTCCTCTCTTATTCCCCGAATAGCTTTTGTAGCTTTGGTGGAATTTGAGAGAGGACTTGCCTCTTGTATTTGGTGCATAGGTTTGAGTTCTCCTTAGAGATTCAGCGAGTTCAAGCTCTTGGGCCTGTTTCTCTTGGGTTCTTGGAACCCTAGACGGTTGTGTGGAGTTGTGGTGTGTTCTTGGGGCCTCCAGTTGAGTTGTGGAGATTCCCCAAGCTTGTTGGCCTATTGTGGCATTGTGGAGCCTTTATGGCATTTCTTGGGAGACCTCCAATTGAGTTGTGGAGATTGCCCCAAGCCTTGTACGGGTTCGGTGACTACCCTCAAGTGTCCCATAGTGGAACGTGAGTAGGCCTTTGTGGCGAGCTCACGGGAGAATAGGGTGAGCCTTTTGTGGTGTCAGTGAGTTGCGTGAATTCACATCTTGGGGTGAGGCCTTGTGTGGCGTTGGGTGAGCATCGAGCCACCACACCTCGAGGTGAGCCATTTGTGGCATTATGATACCTTCGATCCAGATTACGGATGTAGTATAGCTCTTTTTCCCTAGTAGACCTAGGTTTATAGAATCCTCGGGAAGCAGAAGCATAGTGAAGTTACTTTAACGAACCTTTGGGAGTTTTAGAATTCCTTTTGTGTTTTTACCAGACCAAGAGTTTGTTGTCTTTTGTTGTTGTCGATGATGGAGAGAGAGGGGGCCTAGGGCTTTTGGTTTCACCTATAGCTATGCAAAACATCTAATGGGAATAAAACATAATAGTAAAGTGTGCATCTAATTGTTAGAGCAAGATAAATTATATGTGCGTAGTGCATCCATATTTCCTATTGCCTCCGCAACCGCTTATAGCAATAACCTAATAGTCTCATCCTTAGAAGAAAGAGAACTAATGATATGCATAGTGACGTCACCGTTAATCCCAAGTAAATCCCTCACATACAGTCGTACTACCCCTTCTACCACTTGGGTTCCTAACCTGTAGATTAGTCATTACTCATACTCCCTATACCTGGATCAATCCTAGGGGTCTTGGGTACCTGACAAGTCCTTGGACTGAGGCAAGAGAGGATACAATAATCATCATGTCATACAAACTAATACATGATCCCGTCTATGATAAATAACATGCACAAAAGCTACATGGCTAGGCCGAAGCCCTTAGCCCAAGGAAGGATTACTCACACATAGAGATCAAATCAAATATCATAAACATTGCAATGGGAATCATGATATTGATAGCAAATAGTCTTACAATGTCGCCAATCTCAGATGAGATCTACTATTATAAATGGTGGAATATGGCTATGGTGGTGGAGAATGATTTGGAGATTAGATCTAAGTCTATTCCTCCGACGGCTCTTTGGTTTTGTGGATGGAGATCTGGGGGCGGCTGGTGATCGGAGAGGAGCCTTGTTTCTCGTTGTCTGAAGACTCTTTATATAGAGGTCTGTTCACGAAAGTTGTTCTGTTTGACCTAGCGGTGTCGATGGAAACTATACGACCAGAACTATACAGCCGGAATTTTATTCCCGCCTTATAGTTGGTCATTAAAGCATCTGTCTCCACGTCACGACTCCTGGTTTCTTTGGGTTGTTGGAAATCTCGTATCTTTGACTTTAATGTAGTGATTCCCATCATCAAACGTCATTATATATGCAGGGAAAAATAGCAAGAAAGGATTGCATACCCCTCCGATCATTAGGCATTAGTGGCAGGGTTTAGAGAGACATTTCATAAAAAATGTGAATAATATCCAGTTTAAATGTGGACGTAGATGGCTATATTTCAGAGCCACCAACCTCCCCAAGTTTAAACTTGATCGTCCTCGAGCAAGAAAACCGAAATAAAAAAGGAACTCAACATTTAAACTAAAATAACGAGATGATGATCTTACTCACGATTGGTAGTCTCATGTTTCCTCCACTTCATAAATCTGAAAAAAAATCAGCATAGATAGAGTAATGGCAAGCATATCATATGGGTTTCATCCTTGTAGCGCCGCAAAATTATTGTTAACATGGATGATTCAAATGAGTAACCTTTATTTCATGTCATGTAGTCAACTCATAGGCTTGCCTTTGAACAATAAAGTATAATCATGTAAAATTGAGAGTGTGAGAGTTGTCATGAAAAGCATATCCACTAGAGTATCTCAATTCTCCCACATCAATAAATCAAGACTTTTCAAGCACTACTTTGCCATTCATTGTCCTTCAAGAATTTCAGTTCTTAAGTAATTGAGACCATGCCAAAAAAATAGTTTACCGGGCTGTGATGGACACTCGTGGAATTACTAAGGTTTCCGTTCCTTTTGCACAATGATTACTCATATCAGCCAGAGGAGTGATTCCATCATGAATACAGCTACCCGGGAGTGCCAAGAATCTTACCCACTATAGCATTGCTGCTACATGTGTTTAATCAACTCATAGCTGAAATCTAGGAGTTTCCTCCATGAAGATCCTTCGTAGGCTAGCGGAGTTGTTGGTATCCCATGAAGTTTGACAAGCATAAAGATATATCATTCTTATGATTAACAAGTCAAACTTTGGCATGCTCACAAAAACCGCTAAACATTAATTCAATCAAACAAATCCTTTTAAAGAGAGTTATCAAGTCAATCATTATATTCCCTGGTGTTGAGTGTCTCTAGAAATAAGCCTTCAAGACTAAACACTACAACGCCCAAGCCTTAAATTGTGAGACTTTTTCTTATTACAATTGTTTAGCAAATTTTAGGCAAGACTTGGTTAACTACAAGAGCTGGAACAAAACGTAGCCAACTAAATACCCATGCAAACAAAACTTTACTACATTATAAAGACTCACTCCACCAATATAATATCTCAACATTTACTACTAACTAGCATGGGTTTCTCAAACTTCAGAAGTGGGGAGTCATAAGGCATACCTCTCATGTTTGGTTCCACTTCTCTCTTTCCTTTTAATTTGTTTCTTGGAAACTCGAAGTCAATCTCTCTTCCTGCAAATACATGAGAACCTCGAGGCGGGAAGAAAAGAAAGAGGGAAAAATAAAGATAAAAGGAGAAATATTTTTGTTGTTTTTGAGAGGGGGAATTAAATAATAGAAAATTGGCGGCAAAATTCGGCTAGAAAATCTCGAAAACAAATAGAAATAACTAAAGATAAAGTGTTGTGGAAATGAACACGAGTGCTTATAAGCTCGAATTAAAAACATAACCTCGAAATAAAAGCAAATGAACGCCAAATAAAGATAAATGAGGAAACTTCCCCAAGCTTAGGATTTTGCAAGTCATCAAATCATTGTGGTGGCGGGAAAAAGTCGTTACTCTAGTTTGCAAATTGAGTTGATAAATTACTAGTTGTTCCTCGGAGGTTGAAGAAGGGGCTATGCATCCTCTCCACAGTCCCTCCAAGTTCTTGGAAGTCTTGGTATGTGGCGAACCGGGTTGGTGGCCACTCCTCTTGATAAGGAACTTCTTGCTCCTCTTCTTGGTCCTCATCCTCATCCAGAATCTCCTCCTCGGGTTAGTGTTGCTCAACCTGCAAGTCATATAGCAAACGTCCTTCCTTGATAGAGAAAATGCCATTAGGCATAGGAGTGGGGTAGAGACGCCCAGCTCCAGCAATATGCAAGTAATAAACACCACCTGTCCCAGTGAGCATTCCACAAGCCTTTAAAGTAGAGAAACCAACACGTCCCTCACCTAGCACAGGTTGCAACTCACCTAGGTCGATCCCTAGGGCAATGTCAAGCACGGTGATGACGCCTCCACCTATGATTGGTTACTAGCTTTGGGAGGATTGGTGCTCCAGGTAGCGCCCAAGTTGAGTGTCAAGTCGCAGTTGTTGTAAGCGGCTTTTGTGTGGACTAAGATGTCCTCCTCATTGAGTCTTGTGAACTCATTTCATGCCTGCAAGGTGTTTGCAATAACATAGAACAAATAGCGAATTGCAGGATGTTGAATATTCTTCCCCTTTCTCACTCTAGAAGTGAAGCTCATTCCATTATAATATTGTTCAGGGGAAGGGTCTAAGCCAGTAAAGGATGCGCACAAGTCATTATCATTATTGTTTGGAACATTAAAACATGCACACCATTCATCTAGTGATAAAGCGTAATTGTTGTTCATAAGTCAGAGAGAAATCATGTCCTCTCCATGCCATAGTTTAACGGTGCTTTGCAAAGAACTTACAAATTCAAGAGTTAACCGATGATAAGTAGGCACATCATTGAATACAGAGTTTTGCAGGCCAACCCTATTGCAAAGTAAATTGAAGTCATTAGAAATACCGAGTTGGTTCAATATAATGGGGCAAGCCCACTTGGTGGCCTTCACTTCTCGGTTCTTGATCCTATCGAAGCGATCACATTGGAGCTCATTCCTGAACTGTATCCCCATGCGTTCTTTAGTGATAGCCTAAGAAGCGCTAGCGGCAGCACAAGCACAAGTTTGGCTCCTTGTGTTCATCATCTAAAATAATAAAAAAAGACAAAAATAAAACAGAAAGACAAAAATAAAACCTTTTGATCCAACAATAATAAGTATAACATATTCCTCATCATAGCACACTAAAGAATCCCCTCAAAATAATAATCTAGGCAAGAGAATCATGGCAATTAGTTCATAGTAGGTCTCACCCTAGATTGATAATGACGATAGATCGAAGATGAATTTGCAAAAAGTAATTGGAGGATTGGAGGAGAAACATATCGTAGATCACTTATGTGCGAGGAAATCGAACGAAATTGAGTAGAGATGAAGATTTCTTGAGGTTTTGAGAGAGTTTGGAGGTAGAAGAGAGAAAAAGGATTGAAGTTTTGGGGTTTGAGGTACCTTCCCATGGTGTTTTTGTGGTCGAACGCAACTATACGGGCGGAACTATACGACTAGAACAATGTGTTCCCGATGTATAGTTGGCCTGCTGTCAAAATTTTAGGGTTTCCACCTGGTGGCGCAGCTATACGGCTAGAACTATACGGCCAGAAGAATTTGTTCCCGCCGTGTAGTTGGTCATCAAACCCTCTGTACCTGGAAAAGAAATTGTCTAAAAGCCTCGATATCTATATGACCGGAACTATACGTCCGAAATTTTTATTCACATCGTATAGTTGGTCATTAAACCATCAGTACTTATGAAAGAAAAATTGTTGATGGCAAAAAATATCTATATGACCGGAACTATACGGCTGGAATTTTTAGTCCCGTCATATAGTTGGTCGTTAAACCTTCTGTATACATCAAAAAATTTATGTTTCTTCGAGAATTCTTTCTTATCCTGAAACTTAGTGAAACACCTTGTTTTTGACAAAAAATGATAGTAAATATTGTCGACCAACATCAGCATGTATTAAGAAGGATTTTTAGTACTACCGAACTTCTTCTCCTCAATTGGAGCTTTCTAGCACTCTTTATTAAACATAAACTAAAACTAAAACTTAAAAACTTAACTCAAACCTTTATTTCACATGGGTTGCCTCCCATGAAGCGCTCTTTTATGGTTAATAGCTTAACCTCAATGTTGCTCACTTAGGCCAGATGAGTGGAGAACCCACTCCAAATAGTTGGCCTTCAAAGTGATGGCCTCCTTTTCATCATGCTTGGATTTCTTCTTCTTGGGGAAATGAATAACAAAAGGATCCTGCGAAGGCAATTGAAGCTTCACGTTCCCTTCATGTAGATTAATCAAAGCCTTAATAGTTCTTAAAAATGGACGGACTAATATAATAGGAGCAGTAGCATCTTCAAGCATGTCAGCAATAACAAAATCAATAAGAGCATGACAGCCTTTAATGTATACTAAAGTATTCTCCTTAATTCCTACAGCTTGTTTGTAGGTAGAATCTGCTAGATGCAATTTTAACTTGGTGATTTCAAAAGAGCCAAGATTTAACTTATTAAAAAGGATTTTTGGAATTGTTGAGATGCTTGCACCTAGATCACAAAGTGCAGCTATCTCATTGGTCCCAATCTTAATCTTAATAGTAGGCTCAAATATATCATCAAGCTTCACAGGTAATTTTCAGCAATTAGCTTATATTCTTCCTCAAGCCCACGTACCTTTATTGCTACCTAATTAACGAAGTGTTGGTACATAGATTTCTTATTTCCTTCACTCACTGGAATCTTGACATTGATCCTTTTTACAAGATCTGCAACAGTGTAATTTGGTGAAGGAGCATTACTATAATCAAGTTCTTCAGGCTGATCCCTTTGGATTCTTATCATCTTGAGGTATTCAATAGGATTTGGCTCAACTTTACCTGCAAATTTAGCTAGAATGAGAGTTTGACTCTCGGTTATCTTACCTAGCTGTGCCTCAACAATCCTCGTTCTTTCTTGAAGGGCCTACAAATCATTCCTCAAACTTACAGCTTGGTTAGATAGTTTACCAAGCATAGCATCATGGTTCTCCATTATTTTAACAAGAATATTGTTTTGCTCATTTCGTGAGTCTAAAAATGACTTAAGTGTTTCTTCGAGACTACCATTACTAGTTCCCATATTATTATTAGAGTTACCTGCAGGACTAGAATAATGTTTCTGAAAATTAGGACTATAATTCTTCTTCCAAGCAGGGTTATAATCATTACGAGATATGAAGTCTATTTCTTCAATATTTGATTCAGGGATAGCTCTTACCTGGCTTTCCTTACCTTTTACAGCTAATATGAGCTCATCCAACTTAGCATTGAGTTCTTCATTTTCTTGTGGTGAGACAGAGTTCACCTTCTTCGTGTTTGATCTATCCACATGCCATTGGGCATGGTTGTCTTGCATATTTTCTAGCAACTGCTTTGCTTTGGTAATATGTTTACCCATAAATGTTCCTCCAGCTGCAGTATCAAGCATAGACTTAGACAAAGGGTTAAGAGCATTATAAAAAAATGGAGAATTAACCAGTCTTCCATCCCATGACTAGGACAGTTTCTCATGTATTATTTCATCCTCTCCCATGCAAGCGCTAGTGGCTCATGCTCTTCCTGTCTAAAACCAGTAATATTAGATCTTAGTTGCATAGTCTTTGCAGGTGGGAAAAATTTAGTCATAAATAAAGAAGTACACTCCACCCATGATGTAATAGTATTTCTAGGCAAAGATAGCAACCATTCTTTTGCTCTTCATCTAAGAGACAAAGGAAATAAGTGCAATTTGACCGCATCGGGGTCAACATCTTTTATGCGCATCATATCACATATGTCAGTGAAAGTATTCAGGTGCATACATGCGTCCTCAACAGCAGAGCCTCCAAATTGATTCTATTGAACCAAATTTAAATAGTGGGACTTAATTTCATAATCATCAACAGCAATTGCTGGCTAGGTAATAGGAGTACGCAAATAATCATTGTTGGGGGTAGCAGACTCCCTAAGCTTCTTTTCGGCCATATTTCCTATGTTTTTGGGTTTTCTTAAATAGAGACTTATGATAGTAAAAACAAAAATATAAAGGCTAACTATTTTTTTTGGTTTTTCAAATAAAGACTGAAAGCAAACTAAAAATTAAAAACAAGAATTAAAACTAGCAAGGTTCCTACTAACCTCACTAGGTTAGCTATTGCTTCCTCGGCAACAGCGCTAGAAAAAGGGTTGATACCTTCGATACGGGTTATAGATGTAGTATAGCTCTTTTTCCCTAGTAGACCTTGGTTTATCGAATCCTCGGGAAGCAGAAGCGTAGTGAAGTTACTTTAATAGACCTTTGGGAGTTTTAGAATTTCTTTTGTGTTTTTACCGGACCAAGATTTTACTGTCTTTTGTTGTTGTCGATGATGGAAAGAGAGGGGGCCTAGGGCTTTCGGTTTCACCTATAGTTGTGCAAAACATCTGATGGGAATAAAAGATAATAATAAAGTATGCATGTAATTATTAGAGCAAGATAAATTATATGTGGGCAGTGCATTCATAATTGCTATTGCCTCCGTAATCGCTTAGAGAAATAACCTACTAGTCTCATCCATAGAAGAAAGAGAACTAATGATATGCATAGTGACATCACCGGTAATCCCAAGTAAATCCCTCACATACAACTGTACTACCCCTTCTGTCACCGGGGTTACCAACCTACAGATTAGTCATTACTCATACTCCCTATACCTGGCTCAATCCTCGGGGTCTTGGGTACCTGACAAGTCCTTGGATTGAGGCAAGAGAGGATACAGTAACCATCATGTCATACAAACTAATACATGATCCCATCTATGATAAATAACATGCACAGAAGCTACATGGCTAGGCCGAAGCCCTTAGCCCAAGGAGATTACTAACACACAGAGATGAAATCAAAGATCATAAACATTGCAATGGGAATCATAAGATTGATAGAAAATAGTCTTACAATGTCGCCAATAAAAGATGAGATCTACTATTACAAGTGGTGGAATATGGCTATGGTGGTGGAGAATGGTTTGGTGATTAGATCTAAGTCTATTCCTCCGACGGCTCTTCCGTGTTGTGGATGGAGATCTGGGGGCGGCTGGTGATCGGAGAGGAGCCCTGTTTCTCGTCGCCCGAGGCCTCTTTATATAGGGGTCCCTTCACGAAAGTTGTTCTGTTTGACCTAGCGGTGTCGATGGCAACTATACGACCAGAACTATACGTCCGGAATTTTATTCTCATCGTATAGTTGGTCATTAAAGCATCTATCTCCACTTCACGACTCCTGGTTTCTTTGGGTTGTTGGAAATCTCGTATCTTTGACTTTAATGTAGTGATTCGCATCATCAAACATCATTATCTGCGCAGGGAAAAATAGCAAGAAAGGATTGCATACCCATTTGATCATTAGGCATTAGTGGCAGGGTTTAGAGAGATATTTCATTAAAAATATGAATAATATCCAGTTTAAATATGGACGTAGATGGCTATATTTTAGAGCCATCACATTCGAAGTACATTGCTCCACTGCACCTCTCTAATGAAGACGTAGCTTCTTTGGAAGTGAACTTGAGGAAACAAATCATCGTCTCCATGTCCGCTAGTTATCTCTCAAACGAGCCCTTTATGTATGCAATTTATATTATGATAGCCATCGTGCTTGAAGTATTATATCTTGCTATCACCTTGTTGCTTGTCTTACTTAGCATAGGTTGTTGGTGCACTTAGTGTACCTAGTGAATATAGTTTTTGGCTTGATAAATTAAATGTTAAGTTTTATTCCACATTTATTAGAGCCTAAACCATAATAAGTTTGAAACGCCTATTCACCCCCTCTAGGCGACGTACATTTACCTTTCACCCGGGTTTGCCGAGATAGTCACCGGGTTTGCCGAGGTGTTCCCCCATTCAATGTCCATTAGGGAAGCTCCTAATCCGGGGTTTGCCGGGATATAAATTGGCTCAGATTCTGGTGAAGGGATGATAGATGGCTTTCTTAGATGCTCCAAAGCAACTCATGGTGGGATAGCTTTCCAATATGAGCCTAGCTTGGACAGCACGTCGGTTGCATCATTTTCTAGCCGGGGTACATGATGAAACTCACATCCCTCAAAGTACCCACATATTTTTTGGAGGTTGAATCTATAAAGAGCCATGTTTGCATATAAGGCATCCGAATGACCAGAAACTTGCTGCACCACTAGATCCTAATCACTGAAGCATTGTATTCGACGTATCCCAATCTCTTTTGCCACTTTAGTCCGTGCATGAGCGCCTCATACACGGCCACATTGTTTGATGGCCGAAAATGGATCTAAAGCACATATTGCAATAGATCTTTCTTGGACAAGGTAAGGAATACCCTAGCCCCTAGCCCGTCCTTCAATTTTGATCCATAAAAGTGCATTCTCCAGTAGTTTGAGTCTGGCAAAGGTGGCTCATACTGCATTTCAGCCCAATCCACGAAAAAATCAGCTACCACCTCAGACTTGATCGCGTCTCTTCTATCATATTGTGGAGCGTAAGGGGCTAACTCATTTACCATTTTGCGATCTGGCCACTTGCATCTTTGTTACTTATTATCTCCGATATAGGTGCTTCACATATCACTTTAATGGGGTGTTCCTCGAAATAGTGCTTGAGCTTCTTGGCCGCCATATAGACGCCATATGCCATCTTCTGCTAATGGGGATAGTTCTGCTTTGAAGTGGACAATACCTCGCTTAGGTAATATACTAGCCTCTGCACCGACTTACCTTCCTCGTCATGCTCCACCACTACCACGGCACTTACGAATCGGTCGGTCGCTGCTACGTAGAGCAACATCGGCTCTTTGGATAGTGGTGAGGCTAACACTGGTGCAAAGGCTAACATATTTTTCAATTCATGAAATATGCTATCTGCTTGCGGTGTCCATATGAATTTACCTGGTTTTTTCATTAGCTGATAGAGAGGCAATGCCTTTTCTCCTAGCCGACATACAAACTGACTTAATGATGCCAGATAACCAGTGAACTGCTGAACATCATTAAGGCACTTCGGCAGCTCCATTCGCTCAATAGCTCGGATTTTAGTTTGGTTAGCCTCGATACCTCGGCCAGAGATGAGGAAACCAAGTAACTTTCCAGCCGGGACACCAAAGGTGCATTTTTTCGGGTTAAGCTTCATTCGGAACCTCCTTAGGTTTGCAAATGTTTGTGAGATATCATCTAGGAGTGTTTTACTTTCCTTTATCTTTATTACCACATCATCGACATATACTTGGACATTTTTGCCAGTTTGATCATGTAAACATTTTTTCATACACCTCTGATACGTTTCTCCTGCATTACGTAAGCCAAATGGCATGGTGCGATAGCAATAAGTCCCATACAGGGTAATAAAAGCAGTCTTTATTTGATCATCCGAGTTCAGATGTATCTGGTGGAAACCAGAATACGCATCTACAAATGACAACAACTCACACCCAGCAGTCGAGTCAATGACCTGATCTATCCTCGGCAGTGGGAATGGATCTTTTGGACACGCCTTATTCAGGTTCGTGTAATCGATACACATACGCCACACCTATGCTACATTCGGATCATCCTTCTTCTTTTCCACCAGCATCGGATTAGATAGCCAATCCGGGTAAAGCACTTCCATGATAAACCCGACTGCAAGGAGCCGAGCTATCTCATCACCATTGACCTTTCTCCTATCTTCAGTGAAGTGGCGGAGAGGTTGCTTCACCGGATTTGCTCCGGGTCTTACGTGCAAAGAGTGCTCAGCCAACTCCCTCGGTACACCTTGCAGATCTTGTGTGGACCAAGCAAAGATATCCCGATTCTCACGGAGGAAGTTGACGAGCTCATTTTCCTATTTTTCGCCAAGCCCGACACCAATAGTTACGGTGCGCTCTAGGAACTGATCATCAATTGGCACCTTCTTGGTATCTTTTGTCGGCTAAACCGAGACACTTCCATGCGGGTTACTCAGAGCTAGCATATTCAGCTGTGCGGACTGAGCTAGTGCTGCAACCTCTTGGATCCTTCTTTTCTCTTGAGCTATAACCAATGACTCAGCCAGGTTTGACCCAGATGAGGCACACTCCATGGAGCGCCTGAAGTCCCCCGAAATGGTGATGATCCCATTTGGCCCTGGCATCTTCAACTTTAAGTAACTGATGTGGTCACTTGCCATGAACTTTGATAGAGCTGGTCTGCCGAGTAACACATGATAAGCGATGTCCAAATTCACTACCTCGAACTCCAAGTTCTCAGTTCAGCAGTTATCCCTCGTACCGAACAATACATCAACCCGGACCTTGCCTATAGGCTCACAGGATAAACCTGACACAATGCCATGAAACATTGTCTTTGTTGCTTGTAGCATGTTATCTAATACTCCCAACTTGTGCATGGTGTCCTTATACAATATATTAATGTTGCTACCATTGTCAATCAACATCTTGGAAAACTTCACGTTAATGTGTGGCCCAATGAAAGTTGGGTCAAGCACCGAGGCGTATGATCCAGGACTCGGCATGAGCCTGAGGTGGTCTTTGATACTCCATGTGATTTCTTGATCAGACCACGACATGTACCTCGGCACAGCCAGCATAACTACATTGACTTCCATATGTTGGTGTCTCATGCTCTGCCTATCCGTTTCTTTTGTGGTAAACACACAGTAAGCTTGATGATGTTCCCTACTCATTTCTTCCGTCATTGTCGGGGTTCCTGTGGTTCGGCTGGTTCTGGTCATTCACATGATGCACTGCATCCCTTCTCTCATGGTTCTCATATCTCAGCAGGGGTGGGGGTAACATCTGTTGCTTCCCATTTGCTCCCGTGAGCTGCTGCCGAGGTGCATCATGCCGAGGTGCCTGAGCATTCCCCATGCTACTTTGCTCTATCTTCCTCATCCACTCACATTGCCAAGTCGTGTGATTTGCCGGGTTACTCGGGTTAGGTGTGTGAAACTTGCATGGTTGATCCAGCATAGCCTCATACGTGTACCTCGACCTATCTTTCGTCACTTGCCACTGTTTCTTCTATTCACTGGTCCAAGGCTTCTTGCTATCATTTTTGGGGTCCACTATTGGCCTCCGCTCTTCTATCGCTGGCTATTTCTAGCTCCGGGTTGATCTAGCTCCATTGCTGCAACTTGTTGCGAACCATATCTCCTCTTACCCCGGAAATCATTTCGTCGGGATGAACCGGCTCCGTCCCGAGGGTAATATTCCTCATTTGACTCGCTCGCCATAAGCCGAGGTTGAGTTGGATCGCCCAATGCATATGAGTCGGCGATTCTGATTTTCTCAGCCAACATAGTTCGCATATCCCTTTGTAGCCTTTGCCACAACATACTTGCATATCTGCATCCTTGAGCAAACCAAGCAATAGCATGTGAATCGATCACTCCCCCGCATGAATTGAGCATGTTGCACCAGCGAGTTAAGAATTCCCGTCCAGTCTCATTCGGCCGCGGCTTACACATTTCTAGCTGATGTGGCCTGTTCGGCCTCTTGTACGTGCTTGCGAAGTTGCTGATAAACATCTCTTCGAAATCTATCAGCAGTTGATGCTTCCTGCCGGCAGATTATTAAGCCATATTATCGCTGGTCCTTCCAGCATCTGAGGTACATACCTTACAGCCCATCTCAAATTTCTTGTCACAATGTTCACTGCGGTGGCGTAATCAATTAACCAATCTTCTGGCTTCGTACTACCATCATATGTCTTTGTCCCTCTAGCCAACTAGAACTTCGGCATAGGCGGTTCTCTCATAATCCGAGATCCAAAGCATGCCGGACCCAGAGGACCCTATCCCTCAATCATTTCCGACCTATAAATCTGGTCCAGCTTCAACCTTGCATCATCTGGTTGGAGGTTCCTATTTCCCAGTCTCGACCCTATCACATAGTGATCCGGCCTGGGAAACCCGACATCGGCCATTGCCAAATAACCATCATTGTACCTATCTTGACCCGGACGAACATATTTCTGTTGCACAGCTGGGCTGGCACTTTGCTCTTGCCAAGGTATGTACTGTTGCTGGTGCTACCGAGGTGGATTTTGTCCAGCTCTTGCCGAGTTACGTTGTCCGGCATTGCCATGCCCAACATTTCCATGTCCTGCATGGCCTTGGCCGTGGTTACCTCGTCCACCATCACCTCGGCTGGCACTGTGATGATACTCATCACATTGTACTGATTTTCCTTTCCCTACCCTTGCCGTGTCATATGGGACCATCTGCTTATTTTTTCTTGCCGAGGTCACCACCTCTTCTCTTCTTGGGCCTGTGTGAGGGGATGATGCCTCCCTAGTAGATTTTGCCGGAGCGCCCCCTACCGAATGAACGACACGGGAACCTCCTGCTCCCGTAGGGTTTGCCTTGAGCAATTCCTCATTCGGCTTATTAGCAATTTTACCAGGTGATTAACTCTTTCCCGTTGCCTCTCCCGGGCTTCGCTGGTCAGACCCTCTAACTCGGACGCTATTGCATCTGTAGCCCTGAGGTTCTTTGCCAGAGTGCTATACCTCGGCAGCCCTGCTATCACAAGGGTAGCTGAATACCCCGGCCTAGGTACATATTCCTTGTCTATTTCACTGATGAGGTTTCTACCCCTAATATTCACACCGTCCATACGGGTGGGACTAATCCTGTTTGCCTTTGCATATTCACGCATCGTGATGTTCAACGATTGCTGCAACACTGCTACTCTCTTTGTCCCTACTAACATTTTCAGCCGGGTCTCCTCTAGCTCAGCCTCTACCTGAGCCAGATCTGCTATAGGTGCTATGGGAGTGTCTAAGCTCTGTATTGCCTGTTTCAACACATTCTCTGGCCTCTCTAGTGGAGGACCCCTAGTCCTAGGTACCTTCGGTGTTGCCTCCGGGTCTTCTGTCGGGATTTGCTTACTCCTGCATCAGGTGCAGCCATCATCACCTCAACGCAGCCAGCAGGGCGAGTGATACGCAGACCGCGAGCCGCGCTAAGGGGTGGATCTCCTTCCTCAACGACGTGTTGCGGGTGAACGCGGGACTCGTCGACACCGACGTAGATCTTGTGGGCACCGAAGCTGATGAAGTGGCCGTTGCTGGGTGGAGGGCGGTTGCCGAAGCTGCACGCGTTGTCGCTGACATAGTCCAGCGCTCCAAAGCGCTGAACGAGCCTAGAGACGATGCATTCGCCGTGATGATGAAGTTTTCCGTCCGGATCTTGACTCCAGCTAGCACCGCTGCTGGCCCCACGATGGGCGCCAACTATCGTGATGGTGTCACGATAGATGCCATGGATAGGCTAAAGATGGGGCCAAAGTATGCTAGAGGTATCCATGGAGGGCTAGTGTGGTGATTCCACACACAAATGGTTTGTATTCTCAAGATCTATGGTGTTTATAGATGCTCCTTGAGGTTTTTGTGGGGAGGAGGAAGATGAAGTTCTTCCTTGCTCCCACCTCTCTCTAGAGTTCTCCCTTAGTAAAAATGATCCACACCCCTCTAGAGGTCCTGGCGCACCTTATAAAGGGGTGATCAAGTTACACTTAGGGCATACGTGGAGAGCATATTCTAGAAATATGCTCCTTCCAAAATAGTAAAGCGGTGCTCTCCTTTTTCCCTTCGTAAGCCGCCCAGAGATCATGGTGTAAGCCTCTCTGAACCCCTGGCATAAGCCTCTGCGGCACCGTGTCACCCGACCAACAATGGTCAGGCAACATCACCCTTGTTGGCCCGTGCTGCTGGTCCTTCTCTCTATCTTCTGCGCTCTCTCTATAGTGGAGAAAGAAAAGCGCTGACCATGGAAGATACCTTCCTTCTCCTGTAAGCCAAGTAGTAACCCGGCTACTGCATGGTTAACTTGGCCCTGAGGGTACATGCAAACAAGTAACATTGTGGTTGTGCCGACATACGCTTTATGTCGGCCGAGATCTTGTTGGGTGAAGACAACCTCGGCTGAGTCGGCCGTAACTTGGCTGGCCTTTAGGTAACTCGGTCAGCTCCTGCTTTGACCTCGTCGTACCTCGGCTAACCTTTATACCCCGGCTTGACCCTACCCGGGGTCATCCCCCAACACATTCATGCGTGAATAAATGGCTGTCATGCTGGCACTGTCTGCCTCCCGCCCTCTGTTCCCTTTGGTAAGTGCAATGTTTATTTGTACGCGGCAACATTGTTGCAACACTTTTCCTCGTGATGTGTCAAAACATACGAAAATATGTTGCAACGTTTTAAACACATGAGTGTCGCAAACATTTATGTGTATGCAAAAAATCTCCGTTGCTGGTAGCGGATCTTCCAAAAATATTGTTGCATGTAGAATAGAAACAACACCTCCAAACGCAAAAAAATAAAACACTTGCAACATGATCGCAAAATCTTCATGCTACACTCAAAGTCATCACACGAATTTGCAAGAGCAAATTTCATGAAATCACTAACCTCAGTTTGGAGCATTGAACTTGTCACCCCGAACTCACGGACGATGAATCTAGCGTGCCGGAGGTTGTCAAAGCAAGAAAGGGTAACTGCACATCCATTCCCGCAAATCTTGAGATACTTCAAAGATCGATGTCCTGAACTCGAGCTCCACTACAGGGTCCATGTATACCAGCTCTCATAGGGCCAGCGAAGGAGAACAATTGATAGTGCGGATCGTGAGGACAAGCCGATAGGTTACAGGGTGGGGGGGGGGTGCTCAAGATGACACAGTTGAGGAGATGGGGGATGTGGTTTGGATGGTTGCAGGAGGTAATAAAGAGCCAGACAAATAATTTTTTCTTCGGTGAGGCAAAAGGGGCCGATTTCTTTGGTGTGATTTGTGGTAATCATTTCACTTTCTCAACAGAAAATATGACACAAGAAACACAAAATACAATTCATAGCAACCCCAAAAAAAACAAAAATTGTGTATGTTACATGGTATGTTTATACTGTCACACGTAAAAATATACTGCATGTGCTCATGTTTATATTTTCTTGCATTTTTGCGACAAACAAGGTGGGTGTAGAATAATTATTCTTCACTCTGGTGTCAAGTAGCACATTCCATCATCTTATGAACACTTTGTTCTTAATCGAAAAACGTACATATTTTTCGGTTATTTTTGCTATCATGCATTTCTATTATTATGCTCTTAATATTCTTCTCTATTTTTTACTACTAGATGAGATGACGCTATTTTTTAAAAATAATATGATTTTTTTAATTAAATTCTAGGAATAATACGCGAATGGCGAGAATAACGAATCTAGCGCAGCGTCGGTTTTTCAAATGCCAACAACGCCCGATCGGCTTTTGTACCGCCGACCACGCCAGCACGGCTTTTGAAGCAGCGACCACGCCCGGTCGGCTTTTGATTTGCCGACGACAGTGGAGACAGGCCCCACCTTGCCGAGCTGTCCGCCGACAGCAGAGGAGTGTCCCCGCTCGGCTTTTGAAGCACCGACCAGTGTTGTCGGTTTTTGAAACGTCGAGCACTCCTCTTCTTATCCCTGCGCGCGTGCCGGCCAGCCCCACGGGCGTCCTTCTTCTTCCTCTTCCTCCTGGCTTCTCCTAGTTCCTCTCGTTTCCTTACAAAACTGCACCAATTTTTAGCCTAATTTCATTGAGAGTTTGTGCTAAAGTTGCTGCCAGAACATATTAGGAAACTAGTAGAGTACTGACCTACTCATGGGATAGCCTGGTGGAGTGTTCTGAGGATTTTTTGTGGAGGGATTTGGTGGTGTTCTTGGGGAGCAATGGCTACGGTGGAGGCTGAGGCTGTAGCTTGAGCGAGCTACACAGTGGAGGTGCCGATCCGGTGAGTGGAGGCCACTGCATGGCAGTACTTCGCACGCTTCAAGGGTAAACCCTAATTTCTTGCTAACTACTGTCATTTGTGTATGTTTATCAGTAGCTTTGGATGTGGTATGTTAGCTGCAAGATTATTCGGCTATAGGATTAGAAGTATATTTGTAGACTATAATGTTCCATTGTACGGGCATTTGACAAATTGCGGTATTTTTTTAGGTTGGAAGTTATGTCAAATAATGTAGTGTTTAGGTTCCACTATGATAATGGTGTCGTCAGAACAAACGAGCACGGAGTTGATTTGGGTGAGTTTAATTTTATTGATGAAGTGCTCCAGGATCCTGAAACGGTGTCCGTTACTGAGTTGAAGGATTGGTTATCTACTCGTTTAGGGCTCCCTCCGACCCATACTGTCGGTGTGCATGTATTATGGACTAGGTCAAGGATTAAACCTGATTTTTATTTGAGAGCGATAGAAGTGCAAGATAAATGGGTCAAATGGGTGAAATCCTGTGAGAAAAGGAGAGTTAACCCCACTGTCTTAGTGCTTCCTGTGGCAAAAGAGCCTGTGTATGATCAGGGGCAGAGTAGTCGGACACAACATGCTGGTGGTGGTTATGATCATGACCAGAGCAGTCAAGCCGAAGACGAAGGTGGTGGTGGCCACTATCATGGCCAGAGCAATCAAGGCCAAGATGGCGGTGGTGGTTATGAATCTGGTCAGAGTAGTTATGCACACACCGATGGTGGTGGTTATGAATCAGCTGAAGGTAGTCATGGGACACGAGAAGATATTTTCAGTGGTGAGGCCGACGAAGATGAGATACATGAAGGTTTGTTGCAAGATCAGATGGAGGCCGAAGATTCAGAAGGCGACAGTGATAACTCTCATGATTCCGCCGAGTCTGATCAAGAAGAGATTGTCCAACCAATTCCAGCATCATGGAATGATGACCACACAACAGCAATGAATGTGAATGATGGGCATGATTCCATGTGGCACTATCACGCGAACAACATCTCCCTGGATGCATTATATCCTAGCAAGAGACATCTGCAGGAAGCAATCGCTGAGTGGGCATTATCCACGCAACGGGTCTTCAAAATGACAGTGTCATCCCAAAAATATTTGACATTGGTCTGCAAGGAATCCGGATGTCTGGCCACGGTCCATGCCCACGTTCCTATGTATGAAACCAACTAGAAGGTTACTAATGTTGTATTGCACACATGTCAACTTCCCAACGTCCTGCAAGACCATCGTAACCTCACGTCAACCCTCCTGGCCAGATTGTTATACACTGAGATAGTGGAGACCAAAGCCATGATGGTGAAAGCTATCATCAACAAAGTTGTTGTCAGATTTCGCTACAATATTTCTTACAGAAAGGCTTGGAGGACTAAGCAGAGGGCACTAGAGGCAAGATTTGGTCGTTTTCGAGATGGATATGACTGTGTTGTTCGGATGCTCCAGACACTGTAGGCTAGGAATCTAGGCACATACATCGACATCCAACAATTCACGTTGCCTCAAGAACCCAATTTGAGGGTGCTGCATCGAGTGTTCTTCTCATTTGCTATATGCATAGAAGCTTCCACTCACTGTCGACCAGTCATTTGTGTGGATGGTACATTTCTCACTGGCAAGTACATGGGTTAGATCTTGACTGCCATAGGTCAAGACGGGAACAATCAAGTTGTTCCACTTGCATTTGCTTTCGTGGAGAGCGAGAACACCGAGAGTTGGGTATGGTTTTTCGGGCAGCTGAAGATAGCAATTGTGAGGGTGATACATTGTAAATGTATCTATAATTTTTGATGTTCCATGCTTTGTTTTATCTACTTTCTTGTGTTTTTTCCACACTTTGGAGTACTTTTCATATGATTTTTTGGACTAACCTATTAACAAGAGCCACAGTGCCAGCCGCCTGTTTTCTGCTATTTTTGGTTCCAGGAAAGTGCAAAGATGAATATTCTCGGAATTGGACGGGACAAAATCCAAAGTGTCTATTTTTCCGGAAGTCATCAGATGCCAGAATACAAGACGGAGAAGGGCTGGGGGCCAGCCACGCCACCTGGCCACGCGACCAGGCCTGGCCCACGCCAGGGGGTGGTCTGGCCGACCCCAGCACCCCCTCGGCCTCTCCTTCCGCCTATATATTGCCCTCGAGACGAAAACCCTAAGTACCCAATCAAAAATCCATGAAAGAGTCTGTAGCCGTCGTCATCTCCATCCCTAGATCGGGAGGGATCTGAAGCTCTTCCCGGCACCCTATCGGAGAGGGGAATTCACCCTGGAGGCCTTCTTCATCATCATGCAAGCCTCCGGTGTGATGCGAGATTAGTTCATCTCTAGACTACGGGTCCATGTAGTAGCTAGATGGCTGGTTCTCCTCCTTTATGCTTTCATGTCTAGATCTTGTGAGCTCCGTTCATGATCAAGATCATCTATTTGTAATTCTGCATATTGTGTTTGTGGGGATCCGATGGATATTGAGATGCTATTTCAGATTGATTATTGATTCTGTCATGTCTTTGTTATTTGAGATCTTGCATGCTTTTCGTTGTTAGTAGTTATCTTGGCCAAGTAGATGCTAGCAACTCCAAGAGTTAGTATTTATGCTCGATAGTGGGTTCATGCCTCTAGTAATCTAGGGAAGTGACATAAATCTCTAAGGTACTAGATGTGTTGTTGCTACTAGGGAGAAAACAACAATCCTTTGTTCATAGAACAATCGTATTGTTTACTTTACATGCAATTCGTAAAGCAATAATCTGTTGCTTGCAACTTAATACTGGAGGGGATTCAGATGATAACCTGAAGGTGGATTATTAGTCATAGATGCAGTTGGATGATGGTCTATGTATACTGTTGTAATGCCCAATCAAGTTCCAAAGGAGTCAAGATGATTAGTATATGCATGTATTGCTTTCTCGATGTTTGTCAATTGCCCCGCTGTAATTTGTTCACCCAGCATGTTATCTATCTTAAGGAGAGCCACCTCTAGTGAACTATGGATCCCGGTCCTTTCTTTTACATACAATCTACAAACTGTTTACTGCTTTGTGTTTACTTTCTGCAAACTTTTACTTCCTTCCATTCAATATGTTTAATCCTTTGTTTTCAGCAAAACCGGTGAGATTGACAACCTCATCGCAAGTTGGGGACAAAGTTTTGTGGTTGTGTTGTGCAGGTCTCCATGTTGCTACTAGCACCGGTAGTCTGCCCTGCCAAGGCTCAGCTAGCAACACCTTTGGGGTGTTTCCTTGCTCCTACTGGTTCGATTAAACCTTGGTTTCATAACTGAGGGAAATTTGTTGCTGTGCTCATCATACCTTCCTCTTGGGGTTCCCCAACGAGCTCTACATCAATACCGAGCCATCAAGCAATTTTCTGGCGCCGTTGCCGGGGCGTCAAGGACATCTTTACAAGGGGAGTCCCTCATAACCAATCTCTTTACTTTGTTATTTTTGTTTTGCTTAGTTTATTTTTGCTTTGATTGCTTGTTTCTTTATTCAAAAACACACAAAAAAATTAGTTTTACAAGTTTGCTTTCTTTATTGAAAACACAAAAAAATGACTACTCTTGAAAACACTAAGTTGTGTGACTTCAGTAGCACCAACAACAATGATTTTATGAGCACACCTATTGCTCCACCTGTGCCTGGAGATACTTTCTTTGAGATAAAACCTGCTTTACTCAATCTTGTTATGAGAGAACAATTTTCTGGTATTGGTAATGAAGATGCTGCTACCCATCTAAATAACTTTGTTGAACTTTGTGAGATGCAAAAGCATAGGGATATACATGGTGATATTATTAAGCTGAAATTGTTTCCTTTCTCTTTGAGAGGAAAAGCTAAAGAATGGTTGAATTCCTTAACTAGGAATAGTATTGATTCTTGGACTAAGTGCAAAGATGCTTTCATTGGAAAATACTATCATCCTGCTAAGATTATATCTATGAGAAGTGAAATAATGAAGTTTAAACAATCTGATAATGAACATGTTGCTCAAGCTTGGGAAAGAATGAAATCTTTGGTAAAGAATTGTCCCACTCATGGACTGACTGCTTGGATGATCATCCAAACCTTTTATGCAGGATTGAACTATTCTTCAAGGAACCTATTGGACTCTGCTGCTGGAGGTACCTTTATGACCATTACTTTGGGTGCTGCAACAAAGCTTCTGGATAATATGATGGTTAACTATTCTGAATGGCATACTGAAAGAGCTCCACAAGGTAAGAAGGTAAATTCTATTGAAGAAACCTCCTCCTTGAGTGATAAGATTGATATTATTATGTCTATGCTTGTTAATGGGAAAGCCCATATTGATCCAAATAATGTTCCTTTGGCCTCTTTGGTTGCTCAAGAAGAGCAAGTTGATGTGAACTTCATAAGAAATAAAAAATTTGGCAACAATGCTTATGGTAATAACAATTATAGGCCCTACCCTTCTAATAATACTTATGGTTATAATGGTAAACCTGGATTAATCTATGAAGTTGAAAGAGCCACTAAGAACTTCATGCAAATGCAATATGAGCAAAATCAACTATTTACTAAAACTATGGAGGAACAATCTATCATTTTGAAAAACATTAGCCATCAACTTGAGAGTTTAAATAGGGAAATTCCTAGTTTACAACTGAAACTTTCTAATGCTGAAAGAAATATATCATCTTCGTCTGAAGCTCAACCCTCTTTGATCAATAAAATGGCTGCTAAACCTGAAACTAATGATAACCCCTTTGCAGCTACTAATGCCATACAAGTGAGAATTGATGAAAATGTTAGACTATTAGCTGAATTACATGCTAAGTGGGAAAGAGAAGATGAAATTGCTAGAAACATTAGTGTTTCTACTATCACTACCACTAGTGTTGAGGCTAGTAATAGTTCTACTACTTTAGATGATAAATTTGATTTTGATCTTGATGGTTGCAATATCTCTGAAGTTATTAAGTTCCTACAAAAGCTTTCTAAAAGTCCTAATGCTAGTGCTATGAACATGGCCTTTACAAAACACATTACTGATGCTCTCATAAAGATTAAAGAAGAAAATATGAAACATAAAGCTTCTATTCATATAAAACAAGAAGATGGTTGGGAACCCATCATTAATATGAAAGTGAATGATTTTGATTTCAAAGCTTTATGTGATCTTGATAGTAGTGTTTCTACTATGCCTAGAAGGATTTATGATATGCTTGATTTGCCTCCACTTGAAGATTGTTATTTGAATGTCCCACTTGATGATAATGCTAAAAACAAACTCATGGGGAGTCTTAATGGTGTTCTTATTATGGTTAACAATGGCTATGTACCCGTTGATTTCTATGTTTTGGATGTTGAATACAATGCTTATTGTCCTATTACTTTGGGAAGACCTTTTCTTAGAATTGTTGGTGCCATTATTGATATGAAAGAAGGCACCATTCAATATCAACTCCCACTCAAGAAAGGTATAGAACACTTCCCTAAGAAGAGAGAGAAAATTTCTTTTGCTTCTCCTATGAAAACGAAATTTGGTCTTAATGCTTCTTCATTTGAGAACACTTGATTCTTTTTCTTGCTTCTTATGCCTAACTTAAAGGCGTTAAAGAAAAGTACTTATTGGGAGATAACCCAAAAGTTTTAGATGAGTCTTGGAAGTTATTACTTCGGCAATAACCGCTCCTTATCCTTTTTATTTGCTTTTTGTGCCAAGAGTAACCTCTAATGAGAGAGAAGTAATGATTGGGAAAGTTGCTGTCCCGAAACAGATTTCTGTGCTTCACCGTAAAAATTCGTGTAAAATCTCTGAACGTCTTTTTGAGGCGTGAATTTTTTTATTCTGCCCCAGGTTGTTATCTAACTTTTGTTAGCTCAACACTTTTTGATTTGAGCAACAGAAGGTCTTCGAAAAAATCCGTCTTTACCTGCTGATCTGTTTTGACAGATTTCTGCCATTTTCTGCATTTGCTTCTTGTTGGTTCCTTTTTGAGTTCTTTTGGGGAATTGAGCTTTTTGAGGGAAGTGCTTCAGTAGCTAGTGTTATAATGGAAGTTTATTGGTGTTAGAACTGAACCTTAAGACTTATTTATCTTGAGTGCACTAATGTTGCTAATAAAGATTGTGTGAAGTTTTGTATTATGGAAAAATTTCAGGTGTATGGAAGGAATGAGTAATGAGATGAAGGATGGACTAAAGCTCAAGCTTGGGGATGCCACGCGTGTCACCCCAAGAAATATCCAAGAAGTACAAGCGTCAAAGCTTGGGGATGCCCAAGGCATCCCCTTCTTCATCAATATAAATCCCAGGTTTCTTCCAAACGCTTCATTTTTATTGTTTCATGCACAGTTGTGTTGTTCTTGGAGCGTCTTATTTTTCGTTTTTGTTTTGATTTTCATTTGCTTTTGTTTGCTTAGTTTTCTGAATAAATTGGTTGGACCCCCTCTTTCATATATTGGTTTTCAAATAGTTTGGTTTGGATTGGAAAAGAGTAGGAAAGCTCATGCTTAAGTGGTAAAGAGAGCTTGTTTTTGACTATGGCCTATGCTCTGTCATGCCATGCTTGATATTGTTTTGGCTTTATGCTTAGTATTCTTTGCTGTAGCATGACTTGTTATAAATAATTGAGATTACTTAATGTGCCTTGGATGAATCATGCGTTGTTTTAGCATATTAAAGCAAAGTATAGTGGTATTCTCCTTTGATGCTTTATTTGGGTTGACTTTGCACATGCTCACACCATGTTATGACTATCTCAAGTCACCATAGCCTTTATGATCCTTTAGTTTTCAACTTGTAGTATCACTTTATGCTTTGATCAATGATGTTTTGTCGCTCTGCATGATTATGGCCATTATTGCTCTCTTAGTTTGTGGCTCCCAGTCTTTTGCTAGCCTCCACAACCAAGTATGAGTTCCACTCATGCATCCAACTCCTTAAACCAAGTTATTCCAGAGAGTCCACCATACCTACCTACTAGCATATGCTACTCCAAGTATATTCATGGTTTTGTTTACCTTCCGAATTAAACTTGTTATGAGAAAACTAGTGATTAAAGCTCTCAGGAACACTATGGCGCACTTTACTTTTCTTGCCCTTAATAAACTTGAACCATTGTGTTGTCTATGTTGTATATGCTTGCACTTATTTGTTGGGAATTAGCAGAACCATGCTGTCATGGGGAACGCTTTTAACATTGCACTTGGTACTTGTACCTAGTTGATATCATGCTCTTTTGTATATGGATGTCGTTGGTGTGAAATGAAAGGGGAGATTCTAAGTCCATGGAGTTATGTATATGTGTTAGATAAACGCCTGGGCCGCTGGTCTAATCCATGCTGACATAGTGGAAACCTGCAACGTAACCATAATGAGTTGTCTATGAAGCATTCTTCTTATAAAAAAATAGTCCTATATTGATAAAAAAAGAGAAAAAGAAAAAAAAGAGATTATGAAAATAGGAAAGAGAGAAAAAAGCACCATATTCCCATGGTAAATAAGAAGATTGCTGAGATGCTCGTTGTCTGCTTGGCTTGTCATTTTGATATGGGGATTCTTCCGTATCATCGGGCAAGGGGTACCCCGTTGGCGGTTCTCTATGATACACATGTACTTACGATGACAAGAACTTACCGGTGACTAAACTTGAGTAGCATGAGGAGCGGCACTCGTATACAAGGGACATGAGATTTCTAACTTATACTTCGTCAAACATGTACACCATAGTTTGTTCACTTTAACCTTAATCACTTCAAGATGCTTATGATAGGGGCAATGAGAGCTGAAAGCTATAAGTACCATAATTTTTGGAAGCTCTTTATGAAACTTGAATCTCTGCTTCCTTCTATGAAGGCATTTCTTCCACCATTATATTGAGTCTCCACCTTCTACCTTTATGCACCTACTTCGAGAGCATAGTGTCCATTCTTAGTTGTATGTGCATTGTCCCAAGACTAGTTGATTGACGCATACTTGATATTGCTTGTTTTAAACTATTTGTATCTAGTCACTCTTATGAACTTTGAAGTTGTCCTATGCATTTATATTTGCTACTCTATGAGGGACAGACTGGATGCTATTATGCTATGTTTTCTTTATGTGAAACAAACAAACGTCTTGCAAAACATTGTTATTCATGAATCTTTTGTTTGTGCCTTTTCATGTTGCATCATAGTTTCTTTGTCTTATTGCTAGAACTTTGTCTTTCATGTTATGATTTAAGTACTATGATCCCAGCTTTGAATGTTTTACAAACACTTTGATCAAGTCTTTGATGGTGCATGTCACCTCAAAAATTATTCTTTCTTTTTATCACTTACCTACTCGAGGACGAGCAGGAGTTAAGCTTGGCGATGTTGATACATTGTAAATGTATCTATAATTTTTGATGTTCCATGCTTGGGTTTATCTACTTTCTTGTGTTTTGTCCACACTTTGGAGTACTTTTCATATGATTTCTTGGACTAACCTATTAACAAGAGCCACAGTGCCAACTGCCCGTTTTCTGCTATTTTTGGTTCCACAAAAGTCAGAAAATGAGTATTCTCGGAATTGGACGGGACAAAAGCCAAAGTGTCTATTTTTTCGGAAGTCATCAGATGCCAGAATACGAAACGGAGAAGGGTTGGGGCCGGCCACACCACCTGGCCATGCAGCCAGGCCTGGCCCGTGCCAGGGTGTGGTCTGGCCGACCCCAGCACCCCCTCGGCCTCTCCTTCCGCCTATATATTTCCCTCGGGACGAAAACCCTAAGTACCCGATCAAAAATCCACGAAAGAGTCTGTAGCCGCCGTCATCTCCATCCCTAGATCGGGAGGGATCTGAAGCTCTTCTCGACACCCTGTCGGAGAGGGGAATTCACCCTGGAGGCCTTATTCATCATCATGCAAGCCTCCGGTGTGATGTGTGAGTAGTTCATCTCTGGACTACGGGTCCATGTAGTAGCTAGATGGCTGGTTCTCCTCCTTTGTGCTTTCATGTCTAGATCTTGTGAGCTCCGTTAATGATCAAGATCATCTATTTGTAATTTTGCATGTTGTGTTTGCGCGGATCCGATGGATATTGAGATGCTATTTCAGATTGATTATATTCTATCATGTCTTTGTTATTTGAGATCTTGCATGCTTTCCATTGTTAGTAGCTATCTTGGCCAAGTAGATGCTAGCAACTCCAAGAGTTAGTATTTATTTTTGATAGTGGGTTCATGCCTCTGGTAATCTGGGGAAGTGACAAAAATCTCTAAGGTACTAGATGTGCTGTTGCTACTAGGGAGAAAAAAACAATCCTTTGTTCATAGAACAATCGATTGTTTACTTTACACACAATTCATAATGCAATAATCTATTGCTTGCAACTTAATACTAGAGGGGGTTCGGATGATAACCTGAAGG
Source organism: Avena sativa (assembly GCA_916181665.1). Lineage (NCBI taxonomy): Eukaryota > Viridiplantae > Streptophyta > Magnoliopsida > Poales > Poaceae > Avena > Avena sativa. The sequence goes on along the minus strand of OV702290.1, from coordinate 173,753,924 downwards.
TGGATTATTAGTCATAGATGCAGTTGGATGACGGTCTATGTATAATGTTGTAATGCCCAATCAAGTTCCAAAGGAGTCAAGATGATTAGTATATGCATGTATTGCTTTCTCGATGTTTGTCAATTTCCCCACTATAATTTGTTCACCCAGCATGTTATCTATCTTAAGGAGAGCCACCTCTAGTGAACTATGGATCCCGATCCTTTATTTTACATACAATCTACAAACTGTTTACTGGTTTGTGTTTACTTTCTGCAAACTTTTACTTCCTTCCATTTGATACGTTTAATCCTTTGTTTTCAGCAAAACCGGTGAGATTGACAACCTCATCGCAAGTTGGGGAAAAAGTTCTGTGGTTGTGTTGTGCAGGTCTCCATGGTGCTACTAGCACCGGTAGTGCGCCCTGCCAAGGCTCAGGTAGCAACACCTTTGGGGTGTTTCCTTGCTCCTACTGGTTCGATTAAACCTTGGTTTCATAACTGAGGGAAACTTGCTGCTGTGCTCATTATACCTTCCTCTTAGGGTTCCCCAACGAGCTCTACATCAATACCGAGCCATCAGAGGGATGTATCAAATGTGTGCATCCTTCATGATAGGCATCCGGGTATACTCAACGCGATAAGGAAGCTGACGCAGCCTGCTCCTGATGAATCAACTCCATGGCAGGACATGCAGAGTCGTTGGTGCATGCGGCCTCTAGGGGCCAACTTTTTCTCAAAGTTCAGGAACAAGGCCCTGATGAACCTATTTAAGAAGCTTTGCAAGCAGAACCAGGAGTGTAAGTTTATCAAGTGTCAGACCTATCTAGATGAATTCACTAAAAACATGTTAGGCAGAGGAAAGCAGCTAGAGAAGCAGTTGTTAAGGCTCATGCGTCCGCGGTAGCTGCACAGAAAGTAGCGGGAGCAGCACCACCGAAGGAAGAACCCATTGTTCTTTGCGATTTGCTAGGATTTTACCAATCCGGTACTAGGAGGAGGCCTGGGAGAAGGATTAAAAGATTTCAGGAATGGATAGAGCATGAGCCTATGGAGAGGTGGTCTCTGCTGCATGATAGCTATGAGATTCTACACATTTTTGATGGCTTTTATTGATGGTTTTCTCCCGGATTTGATCGTTTTCTGGCTTTACCAAACTCTAATACTTCGGTAGCGAAGAAAACTTGGGTTTTAATGTGTGTTTCAGGTTCTGAATGTCAACAAAAGGATTTAACTAGGGAAACACAACATTCTGGAGAAAACAAGTGAGTCTCACTTTGGAAGCACGTGAGGGGAGCTCATAGAAGCTTTAACGAGCAACTATATGGCGGGCATATTTTTTCGGACGTATAGTTGCCGCCGCCTCTGTCTTGTCAAAAGGGACAACTTCCGTCAAGGGACAGAGGACAAAAACACAATGCAGCAGCCGCCATACCATCCAGAAGGGAGAAATAAGAGATCCAGAGAAGAAAGAGAAGACGTTCTTCATCTCGCTCCATGATCTTTGACCTCCTAGCCAATACACCCCCATAGCCACTACTTGTACTTGAGAGAGAGAGAGAGGGATCTCCACCTTGCAAGATTAGGGTTTGCAATTGTTTCTTCCCGTCTTGAATTGTGTTGGATATTTTTCTATTCTTATTGTGGATCTCCATAGTAATACAACGACGAATTCCCTTTATTCAATTATATTGATGATCCATTCTTCTCTCATGTGTGAGTAATTCCCTTGGGCGTGGGAGATGTAGGGGATTGGTGAGATGTGATGTGCCTTCATATATTTTCCATTAGTTTGTGATGGATTCTAATTACTATATTATGTGTGCTCTACTATCTGTGGGGTGCCTAATGCTTGTTGTCAAATTAAGGGCCTAGAAAACATGATTCTTTGTTCTACATAGATAAGATCTTGTTCGCTAGTAGACCGGCGACCCCCGGGTGACACGGGAATATCAATGGAAAGCTAGTAGACTCGAGGATAATGAGGAACCACTATGCTTATTGCATTAGTCCGATACAAGGAGCTAAATCGCTAAGCGACCTGAAGGGTCTTAATCGTCTAGTGTCTGGCCATGGTTTTGGTAGCAGGCTAGTAGGATTATTGAAGTTGGGATGAAATCTACCAAGAGGAGTTCCGGCTAATTATGGGTTGCTCGCCTACACATATATTTATAAGATTATAATTGTTACATTTATCACTCGTCCACCTGGCACAGTCACTATCACCATGAACTGAATCTCCCCACGCCTTCTTTCGCCATCTGCAAGAAACAACAAACAACCAAGTTGTTCTTTACTTTTATGCTTTATATTTATGAAGTTTACATTTTAGTTCTATTTAAATCCATAGAATTTAATCAAACCCCATTCTTATTTCAACACTTGTCGTTAATTCACTCGAAGATCTATGACAACTTCGGGTGTGATAGAGACTTCACCCATAAACATTTACCTTTTGGCTCCCTATGGGATCGATATCTGAACTTCGAAAGTAGCTACAAACGATATGTGCTCTTGTAGACATCAAGCTATTTTCTGGCGCCGTTGCCAGGGATCTAAGTGCTAAGTGTTTGTCTTTTGACATTTTAGGTGTTGCTATACAAAATGTTCTCCTTAAAAGACAAAGGGTCTACATGCTGGTAGGACCTACCTGCCGGATTATATTGAGTGCGTGCCTGCTCAGAGGCGCGAAGAAATTGTTGAAAAACTTTTAAGATCAAATAAAATTGAAGATGAAAACCTGAGTGGGATTATGGAAATCATGTCTATTTACAGGACAAATCCTATGAAACCTGAGAAAACTCTCAGGGAATATAGTGCTCCAAGTTCTGAATTTCTTAAACAACCAATAGAGTTCCCTAATCCTGGAGTTAGAGAATATCGATTTGATGGTGGAATCATTAAAATTTTGCAGGAGAAAGCTTTCAGTGGAAGGGAAGATGAAGACCCAGGAAGACATATTAGAGAATTCGACGATGTTATAACATTGCTCGGACCAAAAGGTTTGCCAAGAGACTTCTCTTGTCTTAAATTGTTTCGATGGTCTCTTAAAGGTAAAGCTCTAGACTGATTATACTCTCTCCCTCGCCATTACATTAAATGTTGGGAAAACTGCATTACTAAATTCATAAATAGGTTTAATCCTTTAAAAAAGGTAACTGAACTAAGAAAGAACATAGGCAAGTTTAGTCAGAACGTGGGAGAAAACTACCCACAAACTTGGGAAAGATTCTTTGGAATGATCAATAGTATTCCTAATCATGGCTATTCTGAACTAACAATTTTCCATTTATTTTACCATGGTCTCAATACTCAATGTAGAGAATTGCTTGACTTCTCAGCAGGAGGATCAATAAATACTTTAACTATTAAAGAATGTTTGGAATTGATGTCTACTAGGGCTAAGAACGATTCTTTATATAATCCCGATTTTGGCATTAAGTCGGAAAAAGGGATACTTCGGATAACTCCTAATCTTATGCCTTAGGTACGCAACATGACACCCCCGGGATTAGGGTTAAACAAATCCCAGACCTTAGCCTGACATAAGCTTAACCTAGAGCTCGAGGATATCAAGTGAAGAAATCGGTAACACAATAGTAACCCAGTGACATAAAAAATATTATAGCAAGCTCATAATTGAGCGAAGAACCAAAATATTACAAGCAGAGGTCACTGACCACAAACATCAAACAACAGAAGGCAAATTATGCTACTAAGTATTGGCCTAAGAGGCCTGAAGCATAACGATGACGTCCCAGCCCATAGATTCCAGGCTGCCGGCCGGGAACCCCAAGCTACTCGTCAGTGTCGATGTCATACCAAACTCGTCTTCAGGGGAACACTTACTCTGCTACAGAAGTATCAACAAAGCAAGGGTGAGTACAAGATGTACTCCGCAAGACCTATGGTTGGTGGGGTTATTTTACATAAAGCCATCTTTGTTTATTAAAAAAGAGGGAGAAGAAGCTTGTCTAATCAGAGTATTTTAAAAGGGGATAAGAGAGCGACATCTCTGATGAATTGATCATCGTCTTGATATCCACCAAAGTAATCCTCATCTCACAACTAGGATCACCCCCTCGTACCCATGAGAAAGCATCCTTAAGCACACGTTGATCTGCCAAGTTTTACGATTAGGTTAAAGTTCTCTATGATCTTCACGTCCATTCCCAAGTCATCCATAACCGTGGACATGGCTTTTCGAAAAGATTAATACCCTGTAGGGGTGTAAAACTTTACCCACACGTACCAACCGACTCTTAATGCCACAATGATTAGCTCTCTTCCTTGAAAAGCCAACAGAGGGTGGTTGGACACGACCTTTACCTTGCTTTTGTTGAGACCATGAGTCACGCCCTAAGGATGGTTCCGCCATAACGGGTCAAATCCTGAAGCCGGTCCCTAGATATGTGAGTCGGGGTTGGTTTACCAGGGGCTCCATCCACTCCAAGCAACCCCGGCAACGCTTACCTACCTGTTATGGAGCACCTTCACCCGCCAAATCTTTCAAAACATTTTCTATGCATATGTCGAATGGAATGTCTGAACTATGTGACTCATGGAATATACTAGGCAAGTTAGTTCATCGTGAGGTTTTCTAGGCCCCGTGTGGTTGTACGCTTGTCTTGGTTCAAGAGGCTAGAACTCGGGTCCTAGTGGTGGCGAGCATGGGACTACAAAAACCACATCCCACCGTGGCCTCCCATACAATCCTTAGCATGTTTAACCTTTACCACTAATATTACCTCATCAGTATATCTCGTACTCCTGTCATACTAGATTCTCTGCATTTGGTACATCTTTTGGATGAACCAACACTGGCTAAGCAAGACACAGATAAAAGCTCTAGCAGTGCACACAGGCCAAACCTAGTTATGCTAGGAGTAGTGGATCAGGTAATATAAGCTCAAGGGAGTAATGCAACAGAAAGGATACACTATCTATCGATAAAAGACCACAGTAGAATCATATGCATTATGGCAAGAATTGAAATGCTTTCGAAATCATAGGATTGTATAATGGTGGGGCTATGCTTGCCTTGTTTGTTGATACCTAGATATAGATCTTCGGAAGCCTTGTACTTGACTTGGTTACAGTTGGTCAAGTATTTTTCGTCGATCTTCGATGGTGTTGATCTCGGTCTTCGATCTCGATCTCGATATCATATTCTATCAGGAAGAAGCAAACACCGGAAAGAAAGGAAACAATCAACACATGGCATCGATGCAATGCTCAAGCAAGGATGATGATATGACAAGTTAAATTGTATTTAAATAGAACCCTAAGGCATGCTTGGCAATTTAAGCAGCGTCCGAGGGGTGCAAACCCTAATGCAGGAGAGACCCCGGAATCACCTGTGGGGTTCAATTGATTCTTCTAATTAAACTTGTAATTAAAGTTATTGAACAATGTATGAGTGTGAGTCTAATGTGTATATCTCATTTTTCTAAACATTTTGATATATTATTTGTATTTTTCTGACTTATAAATAATTACTTATTGAATTTATAAGATTTATTCAATTTCTGAAATTATTAAAACCTTTACTGCGTCAGCATGACACAAGGCTGACATCACCCGCGGGGAGGGGTTGTTTCTCAGTGGGGCTGGGTCTACCCGTTGTGGCTGACTGCTGGGCCTGAGGCCACATCAGCATGCCACGCGGGCAACAACGGTCAACGGGGGACCCGGAGCCACGTCAGGCTGACGCGGGTGTGACATCAGTACGACGTCCACCCCTAGGCGATGGTCGCCGGCGACAATAGGGGCCACCCCGGCATGCGCGGAAGGCTGGGCTGGACACGGCACGGCGCGGTGAACCTTATAGCATCTGCATCGCTGCTATTTGGTCACCGGAGCATCGGCCACGACGACGAGCGGCGGAGGCAGACGGCAGCGCACGACGCTGGGGCGATACAGACAACACCAGGGCGCGAGGCTAGGGCGGGGAATCTTAGGAGCTCACCGTGAGTCTTACGGTGTAGACAGCGAGGCGAGGTGTTGACCGGAGCGGGAGCTAGGGTGGCGGTGGGGCTCGTCGGTACCGGAGAAGAACGGCTCGATGCGGCCAACTGGGAGCTCCCGGGCTTGATTCGCTCGATGAGAAGGAAGCTGGCGGTGAGGCGAAGCTCAGGGGACCAACGACAGGGCACGGGGAGGCCGTAGATGGTGGGGCGGCATGACATCTGCGGCTAGGTTTATGGGCTCACGGGAGGAGAGGAGAGAGAGCACTGGAGAAGGAGAGTGGAGCAGGGGAAGATGAGCACGGGTCGACAGGGTCCTTATCCACCTCTAGGGCATCGACGGTGCGCATCATGGAGAGCGGCGTGCATCGCAGTGGCGGCGCACGGCGGTAGCTGCACCAGGCAGCTGCTTCGCTGTGCGAGGAAGACGACGCGAAGGGGTATGGCGGGTTGGGCCGAGGTGGGCCGGCTATGGCTGCTGCGCACATGCGTTGGTTAGCGCAAGAGGAAGCTCTGGGCCGGCCTGCTTAGGTCTCTGCCTCTATTGTTTTTTTGAAAACCTTTTTAACTTATTCTGTTTTCATTTTCTATTTGTATTTCCAAATTCAAAACTCTTTGGAGTTGTTTGAAAATACCATAGGATTTGTAAAATATGGAAAATATTGTAGGGGCCCTATTATTCAAATTGGGCTCCACACTTTTGGTGGTTTTCAAAATTCAAAACCATTTGAAGAAGTTTTCAAGAGAGGAAGGATATTAGGGTTTTAGGGGTTTTAGTTTCTTTTTCTTACATGCATTTTAAGGGATGATGCTCATGATGCACAAGCAACCCAAATTAATATTTAACTAAAACTAGGGTGTTACAGCTCTATCCCCCTTATGAGAATCTCGACCCGAGATTCCAAAGGTAGGAAGAGAGACAGAGAGAGAAAGAAACATGGCCACTCTAAAGATAAGAGGTAAATACACTAAACAACACACAAAGTATCTCATGGTCAACGCATGAAAGGAGTGTTCAAAACAACTCTGAGATGACAAACATGAAACACATCAAGGTAAAGGAGTAAACAAGAGGATAAGGTTTCAAGTTGTTAGATAGCTGGTCTTCATAAGGATTGAGACCATGAAGCTTCAGAAGGGTTTAAGCTTTTGAAAAGGAAAGCTTACAACAGGAAGAACATGACCACAGACTTCGAGATACGAAACTCTATTGGGTGGCTTAAGTAGAGCTTCCAGGGATACAGAGATACAGATAACTAAGCAGTTGAACTACTTTTGATACAGAAGGATCACTCTTTGTTCAACCGAAGGTCAAGACAGAAAGGTTGTTTTGTGGCGAGGACTCGTAAGAGTCACAAGGAACATGTAATAGGAGGAACTGTTGATTACCAAAATCATAGTCGCTCTTCGAACATGATTGAACAACGAAGGAAACTTTGTATTCATCCAGGTCTACCAAAATCTTTGCCAAAGATCACGGTAGCACTTTACACCACTAAGATGAATAGACAAGAAGATTCCTGATAACACAAGGAAAAAGAAACTTCATTCTCAGACTTCAATTACTTGGCACAACAAGATGCTTGCCAACATAAGAGGGTTTGGAGGATCGACCGAGAGACATTTAGCAACGCTACTTTAAATGTTCTCCTTGATGTTCGAGAAATCAGACATCAAGTAAAGGTCGGACTTCGAATACAAAGGAAACCATAAGAACAACTCCTATAATTAACTCATAGAAGAAGCCTCATTAAGAGTGGTTGTTATTGTTGATTCAAGAGAATTTGACGATAGGCATTCCGACTAGTTGTGTCAACCATTACATCAATCATGTGGGACTTACATAGAAACCTATGTCAAAACCTTGAGAAGCACCAACCATTGTAGCTTCTTGAGATTCAGCTCTGGTTCGGTGGGATGATACTTCAGACTCAGCGTGTCCGAATAGAAAGTTTGCAACATTTACCACAAGGTAAAGTTACTAGATTATCAAGACATGGACTTCAGTGTCAAGCTCCAATAGACTGAGCTAGATTGCTAGACTCATGTATTAGCAACTTGTCAAAAGGCAACTGCTCATACATCGAGTACTTGCAACGAAATAAACATGTGTCCATAAGGAAATGAGCATAACGCTTCTCAAACCCACAGCGACATCTTTCAACAATTGCACGTGAGTTAGAGTAGGTTACTTCTAACATCCAAAACACAATACTTCGAGATGACTCGAAGACAGTTCTCGAAAGTTTCCAACATTAATACCAAAGGTTCCATATGAATCTATTTCAGCATGGGCAAGATAAGGATATTATCGATGGGCTCAACAATAAACTTATCAATATACTCCAGGAAGATGGACTCATATATTGTTTGAACAAGGCAAAACTATTGGTCAAACCAACGGACATGAGGATGTACTCAAGTGAAACATCACAAGTAGCAACATCATCAAGATAGTCCTTGGAACTGAGTTTGATTTGATGATAACCCAAATCAAATCAAAAGCGGGGAGATAACATATCCACGAAGGGAATACTATCTTTCTTTAGCACGAATGAAGCTAGTTATCCCTTTTAAGATGAACTAAGTTAGATAGAACTTTTGTCTTGCAACTCTCCAAGTTGTTGTTTAAGCTCAACCAACTAGTTCAGGGGTATCTAGCATAGATCCTTGGAGACGGAAGCAGTTCAGAGAACTTGCTTGCTCAAGAACTGGACAACACAGTCATGTGGCAACATGGTGATACTTTTAGGAAGACATCCAGAATATCACGAACCACCGATATGTGACTTAGTTCGAGAGGAAATTTGCTTTGTGAGGCAAGAAGACATAGTCTTAGAGCTTCGACACAAGCATTACTCTTTGACCGAAGAGAGTGTACTAGAATAACGGACTTGGTAGCACAATCATCCTTGGTTTAGTGATAGTGTTAACCAGTCACGCTAAGAATTGACTAAAATGTCCTTGGAGTTCATAGCAACATTAATTACTAAGAATCTCAGATGACCACATTATTACGCACACGCATCATTCTCGAGCACGGACGCTCGGAGGAAGGGTGGGTAAATATGTGTAAAAGCATCACTTCATTAAGAGGGTCGTGAAACTCAGCACGACCTCTTAGTATAAGAGTGTGATACTCTAAGGTAGAACTGACAGAAGCTAACCATTGCCTCTTAATCTGCGGACTACAACACTTTGACCTGGTCCTTGATATGACGAGGTACTGGAGTTTGTTTCTCCTGACATCCCTAAATGGTTTGTCATGACGGACCACAAGAGTATCTTGCATCGGAAGACACCAATGCATAGTACTACTTGGCTACCAACTGGTAAAAAAAGGTCGGAAAACAACAAAGAAAAAGGAACATGCTCAGGATAGAATCCCAAGATGTGGATGCATAGATTATCAACCTTCCGAAAACCAATGCATGGAAAGGAGAGGTGGGGCAGAGTCACGAATATAGATGCGAGACTCACGAGGAGCACTCTTGTCGTGATCTATTTGGTTCCATTAAAGAACATCTGCCATAGCTAGTGGTAGGGGAAGTCCTTAATCGTAACGAATCAATCGCAACAATAACCACAAGCTTGAAGGCTAGAACTATAGTACCAGCCATACTAAGGTGATGTGTGAACATTAGCAACAAGGGTCAATGGAATGGATCTTGGGTTAAAGATCACCTTCATGTACAAGATTCATAACACTACAATCCAGCACAATCCAGGATCTTCGGTTCAAGTCCAAGAGTTAAAACCCGAGAAAGAAGTAATTACTACTTGGGTGACACAGCATACACTGCAAGATAGTAACCACGAGGTAGCTTCCAAGAGAAGAAATTGAAGGAGTTATGCCCTAGAGGCAAATAATAAAGTGTATTATTTGATATATCTCCTATATGTTCATAATGCGTTTCATACTGTTGCTATAACTGTGTTAATACGAAACGTTAATACACGTGTGGTATATAAACAAACCGTGTCTCTAGTTACCTCTAGCGAACTAGTTCATTGGTCATGAGGATGGTCTGGGTTTCAAGATCATGGGAATTTATGCCAATTGACAATGAGGTCATGTTATTAGTTGTATAACATGATAGACAAACATCCGACCATTATCTTGAATGAGATCCAGTTACAAAGTTCACCATTGATGATAAAACACAGAGAACCTCGCAACCTGATCCTTTGACTGTGAGATAATGCAAATCACCATTCCGGAGGAAGCTTAGATGGTTATCAAGAATCATCTCATAACAGGGTGATCAAAAAGGTGCCACTCAGGTTTTCCAAAGGGATGCATAGAGGAGTACATATCAAGACCAAGATTTGTCTAATCCATGTAATGGATAGATACATGTGGCCATCTCTGTGACGTTGCATTAATGAAGCTTGCAAGCATGTGCCTTGGTCACGGAATGCAACGACATGAGAACGAGTAAACAAGTTCATTGGTAACGAGACCTAACTACGGTATGGGGATACCGAAGATCAAGTCTCGAATGAATTAGGTATCATATGACAAACGGAATGGGAAACGACTATCTCACGGTTCGAGCGATTATATTCGTGAAACGCACGGGGGTAACATGGCCATCTAGGTCCCTCTGTTGATCATTGATGTGAGAGTATTCTCGATCATGTCCGAAGTGTTTCCGAACCGAAGGATGTCATGCTTAAGGGTAGGGACGCTTAGGGTAGATGAGGTATCATAGGAGAAATAGAGAAAGAGAAACCGGAATAGTTCCGGGTAACATCCGATGGAGATCGGAAGGGGTCCGGAAGGTGTTTCGGAGTGAAGGAATAATATAATATGTGTATTTGAATGTTAATTGGAGAATTAATATTAAATATATATTTTATTTTATTATTAAAGGCTTCATAATGCTAATGGGCCTCACCCAAAGGAAGGCCCAATAGGGCATGGCGCCTAGGGAGAGGGGGCCAACCGGCCTGGGCTTGGTGGGCTGCCCTAGTGGGGCCCACCTAGGGCCGGCGGCTGCCCCTAGGTGGCCAGTGGGTGTGGGGTTTAGTCCCACACCGCCTGGCTCCTGGGTGGTGCACCCCTCCCACTATATATAGGGGTCTCCCCTCCCCCTTTGGAATCATCACATTCCCTCTCATTCTCTCTCTCATCCATTGAGGACTTCTCTGTAATATTGGAGAGGACCTCGTGGGTGAGTTCTTCACCTTCACACCACCATCATGTGATCAGTGATCCGCCATCTACTTCTTCCGCTGCTCGGCTGGATTGGAGTCCGGTTGACGTCTCCTACACCGGACGTGTGACAAACTTCGGAGGCACCACACTTGGGGTGCTGCTCGTCTTCATCAATATATGCCTTTCTGCGTAAGGCATGCCTCGGTATTCAAAGGTATGAATATCGTCTCTCACCTCTGTTACTTATGTCTACATAGTATAGATCCTGGTATTAGTGTTCGAGTAGATAGATTTTTTTTGTTTTCTGCTACGGAACCCTTCATAAACGACTTCTGAAGCACCCAAACAAACAAAAGGGAGGTACACGAGGCGAAAGGAAACCTTGAGACCTAGAACAGAGTACTATGGAACCATCAACATGATGTTGTGGACCCATAAGATAGAGAGATCACGGTAGAAAGGCATGTCTTGATTGAAGCAGAGCAAGGGGAAACAAGGAATTCACAACACACGAAACTCTAGAGAACTCAAGACTAGGTCAACTGGCTGAGAAACGTCATGCCCAGAAGGCACCTAAGTTTTGAAAGTCTAGAAGAGATATCAAAACTTTTTCAAAGTCAACACAAGATAAGATGACCTGGAGTTAGAGCGATACCAGATGAGGAGCAAAAGAAGCATACTAGAGTTTTCGCAAATACTTTTCACCTTTGAAATAGTTTTCATAAGCACTAGACTCAACATCGACCAATAGCAAGGTTTTCCTATGATCAGTACTGCTCTAATACCAAGATTTGTGACACCCCCGGGATCAGGGTTAAACAAATCCCAAACCTTATCCTGGCATAAGCTTAACCTAGAGCTCGAGGATATCAAGTGAAGAAATCGGTAACACAACAGTAACCCTGTGACACAAAAATTATTACAGCAAGCTCATAACTGAGAAAAGAACCAAAATATTACAAGCAGAGGTCACTGACCACAAACATCAAACAATGGAAGGCAAATTATGCTACTAAGTATTAGCCTAAGAGGCCTGGAGCATAACGCTGACGTCCTAGCCCATAGATTCCAGGCTGCCGGCCAGGAACCCCAAGCTACTCGTCGATGTCGATGTCGTACCAAAATCGTCTTCAGGGGAACACTTACTCTACTACAAAAGTATCAACAAAGCAAGGGTGAGTACATGGTGTACTCTGCAAGACTTATGGTTGGTGGGGTTATTTTGCACAAAGCCATCTTTGTTTATAAAACAAGAGGGAGAAGAAGCTCGTCTAATCAGAGTATTTTAAAAGGGGAGAGCGACATCTCCAAATAATTGATCATCATTTTGATATCCACCAAAGTAATCCTCATCTCACAACTAGGATCACCCCTCATACCCATGAGGAAGCATCCTTAAGCACACGTTGATCTGCCAAGTTTTACGATTAGGTTAATGTTCTCTATGATCTTCACGTCCGTTCCCAAGTCATCCATAACCGTGGACATGGCTTTTCGAAAATATTAATACCCTGTAGGGGTGTAAAACTTTACCCACACGTACCAACTGACTCTTAATGCCACAATGATTAGCCCTCTTCCTTGGAAGGCCGGCAGAGGGTGGCTGGACACAACCTTTACCTTGCTTTCGCCGAGACCATGAGTCACGCCCTAAGGATGGTTCCGCTGTAACGGTTCAAATTCCGAACCGGTCCCTAGAGATGTGAGTCGGGGTTGGTTTACTAGGGGCTCCATCCACCCCAAGCAACCCCGACCATGCTTATCTACCTGTTATGATGCACCTTCACCCGCCAAATCTTTCAAAATGTTTTCTATGCATATGTCGAATGGAACGCCCGAACTATGTGACTCATGGTATCTACTAGGCAAGTTAGTTACTCGTGAGGTTTTCCAGGCCCTGTGTGGTTGTACGCTCGTCTTGGTTCAAGAGGCTAGAACTCGGGTCCTAGCGGTGGCGAGCATGGGACTACAAAAACCACATCCCACCGTGGCCTCCGATACAAGCCTTAGCATGTTTAACCTTTACCACTGATCTTACCTCATCAGTATATCTCGTACTCTTGTCATACTAGATTCTCTGCATTTGGTACATCTTTTGGATGAACCAGCACTGGCTAAGCAAGACACAGATAAAAGCTCTAGCAGTGCACACAGGCCAAACCTAATTATGCTAGGAGCAATGGATCAGGTAATATAAGCTCAAGGGAGTAATGCAATAGATAGGATACACTATCTATCAATAAAAGACCATAGTAGAATCGTATGCATTATGGCAAGAATTGAAATTGTTTCGAAATCATAGGATTATATAATGGTGGGGCTATGCTTGCCTTGTTTGTTGATACCCAGATATAGATCTTCGGAAGCCTTGTACTTGACTTGGTTACAGTTGGTCAAGTATTATTCGTCGATCTTTGATGGTGTTGATCTCGGTCTTCGATCTCGATCTCGATATCGTATTCTATCGGGAAGAAGCAAACACCAGAAAGAAAGGAAACATTCAACACATGGCATCGATGGAATGCTCAATCAAGGATGATGGTATGACAAGTTAAATTGTATTTAAATAGAACCCTAAGGCATGCTTGGCAATTTAAGCGGCGTCCGAGGGGTGCAAACCCTAATACAGGAGAGACCCCGGAATCACCTATGGGGTTCAATTGATTCTTCTAATTAAACTTGTAATTAAAGTTATTGAACAATGCATGAGTGTGAGTCTAAAGTGTAGATCTTATTTTTCTGAACATTTTGATATATTATTTGTATTTTTCTGACTTATAAATAATTACTTATTGAATTTATAAGATTTATTCAATTTATGAAATTATTAAACCAATTTAAAACCTTTACTGCGTCAGCATGACACAGGGCTGACATCACCCGTCGGGAGGGGTTGTTTCTCACTAGGGCTGGGTCTACCCGCTGTGGCTGACTGTTGGGCCCGAGGCCACATCAGTATGGCACGCGGGTGGCAACGGTCAATGGGGGACCCGGAGCCACGTCATGCTGACGCGAGCGTGACGTCAGCACGACGTCCACCCCCAGGCGATGGTCGTCGGCAACAACAGGGGCCACCCTCGTAAGTGCGGAAGGCTGGGCTGGACACAGCGTAGCACGGTGAACCTTATAGCGGCTGCGCCGCTGCTATTTGGTCACGGGAGCACGGGCCACGGCGACGAGCGGCGGAGGCAGACGGCAGCGCGCGACACTGGGGCGATGCAGACAACGCCAGGGCGCGAGGCTAGGGCGGGGAAGCTCAGGAGCTCAGGAGGCTAGACGGCGAGGCGAGGTGTTGACCAGAGCGGGAGCTAGGGCCGTTGTAGGGTTCATCGGTACCGGAGAAGAAGGGCTCGATGCAGCCAACTGGGAGCTCTCAGGCTCGATTCTCTCAGCGAGAAGGAAGCTGGCAGCGAGGCGAGGCTTAGGGGACCCACGACAGGGCACAGGGAGGCCGGAGATGGTGGGACGGCACGACATCTATGGATAGGGTTACAGGCTCACGGGAGGAGAGGAGAGAGCACTGGAGAAGGAGAGTGGAGCAGGGGAAGATGAGCATGGATCGAAGGGGTCCTTATCCACCTCCAGGGCATCGGCGGCACACATCGTGGCGCGGGGCGCTCATCGCAGCAGCGGCGAACGACGGTAGCTACACTAGGCAGCTGCTTTGCTGCGCGAGGAAGACGACGCGAAGGGGTATGGCAGGTTGGGCCGAGGTGGGCCGGGTGCAAGCTATGGCTACTGCGCACAAGCGTCGGTTAGAGCGGGAGGAAGCTCTGGGCCGGCCTGCTTAGGTCTCTGCCTCTATTGTTTTTTTGAAAACCTCTTTACTTATTCTATTTTCATTTTCTGTTTCTATTTCCAAATTCAAAACTCTTTGGAGCTGTTTGAAACTACCAGAGGAGTTGTAAAATATGGGAAATATTGTAGGGGCCCTATTATTCAAATTGGGCTCCACACTTTTGGTGGTTTTCAAAATTCTAAACCATTTGAAGAAGTTTTCAAGATAGGAAGGATATTAGGGTTTTAGGGTTTTTAGTTTCTTTTTCTTGCATGCATTTTAAGGGATGATGATCATGATGCACAAGCAACCCTAATTAATATTTAACTAAAACTGGGGTGTCACATGCAAAACTATGAAAGAAAAAGGTATACCTTTTGAACTTGTTAAGGAAAACAAAGTCGATCTGTACAAGTATTAACTGAAGAAGATGAAACTAGAAAAGTTTTTCAAGAATTAAAATATCGACAAGTAAAATCTCATAATAACTTGCATAAGCATTTCCAAAAACACAAAAAGATTTTGGTGGAACTCACAGAAAATTATGTTGAGATTGGCCAAGAAATAAAATTATTTCACAAGTATCTTAGTATGATTGAAACCCAGTGTGAACAAATAGCATCTGGTTATCAATTTTTTCTTCGTGATGATAAAGATATTTCTATTTCTACTAATGTTGTCACAAGAAGGGGTGCAGTTGTTACAGGACCCTTAGGACCACCAAAATATGAAGCTAAAAAAGAGCGAAAGGAAAAAGCCTTGCTCGAAGCAAGCCAAGAAGATGATATATTGGTGGATCCTCAAAATGAAACTGAGACAGAAGATCACACCAAGGAGGACCAAAATGATACACAAGATGACCATTATGACTCCGATGTAGAGACGGTCGATCCAAGAGAAGATAGAGAAATAAGCAAAGAAGATGAAGTTGTTGTAGTATAAAAGAAGAAAAGCAATAAGCAACAACAAAAGAAAACAACAAAAGAGCCTGACCCCACAAAAGGTAAAAGACAAGAGTAAGTCAGGTGAGAAAAAACTTCCTTATCCAGATCGAAAAAATAAAGCACCGGATCAGGTAATTTATAATTCTTTTACAAAGGCACTTAGTGACCTTCGTCTGGAAATCCCATTTGCGGATGCTATCAAAGTTCCTACTTATGGTAAACTGTAGTCACTGGTTCATTGGTCAATAGATGATCAAGGTTTCCTGATCATGTGGCATTTTTGCCAGTTGGAAATGGAGTCAACTCATTCTAAGAATGAGATGATGAACCAATACCCAACCTAAATATCGTGACCCGATCTTATTACAAAGTTCAAGTTATGATGATTAGAAATGGATCCTCGTAGACTATTCCTTAGACCGTGAGGCTATATCAATCACTGTCTCCCGAGAATGCTTAGATAGCATCAAACGTCACTTGGTAATACGGTGACAATAAAGGTATGTTCAGGTGTTCGGAGGAACCGTAGAGGCAATATATGCCAAGAGCGGGATTTGTCCGTCCACATGATAGAAAGATACTCAAGGGCCCACTCGGAGAAGTTATATCCAATGGCTGCGCAACGTGTGATTTGATCACAGGGATATCACTTGTCGAACGAGTCAAGTAGCATTGTTCGGTAACGAGATTGAACACGACATGGTGATTTCATTGATCAGATCTCGGGCAATGCGAGTGTCGAGAGACAAAGGGAATAATACATGCATGTCCCGATTCAAATGACGAAAGATCTTCATGGAATGCACAGGGGTCACATGGCCATCCAGGTCCCTCTATCGATCATTGGTCCGGGAGTGTCCCGACCATGTCTGGAGTGTTCCCGAACCATGGGGTATCACGCTTAAGGGTTTGATGATGCTTAGAGAGTGTTTATAGGATCAGTAGAATCGCCGAAAATAGTAGAGAGAAAACCGGAAGGGTTTCGGTAAGTCTGGAGGATGTCCGGAGTGGAGATGGAAGGTGTTACATAACCACAGAGATTGAATAATATGTGAATGAATGTTAAATATTGATTTAATCATTTATTCATAATTATTTAATAAAAGAGAAAATCAATTTAAAGGTCAAAAGGCTTAATGGGCCAATTCCGGAGGGAAGAAGCCCTATTAGGGAAAGGCAAGAGGGGAGAAGGGGCAAGGGGGTGGCCGGCTGGGCCAAGACCCACCGCGCGGGGCCCACTAGGGTTGGCCGGTGGTGCCCCCCTCTCCCTCTCCTTTAGTCCCACCCCGGGACTTTGAGGGAGATAGTACCTCCCCTCCCCCTATATATAGTGGGGGTATTTGGCCAGATAAATACACACAATATTCAATAAAGGTTTCCTCACTTTTGGGGAGACCTCCAATTGATATTCTCTCTCTCTGTCTCTCTCGTGACTGTGGTCCCAAGTTCGGACTACGCGAATAAGAGACATCTTCACATCGGAGCGCCGTCGCGCTGCGGGATTCGGGTCCAGGAGCACTACTTCCGCAACTGCTGCTGGATCAGGGAAGCGGGAGTCATCGTTAGACACCGGACGTGTGTAACTCCCCGCGAGGTGTCACACTTGAGGCACTCAAGTCGTTGGAGCCGCAGGAGCACAAGGATTTCATCACGACTTTGAGGTTGCCTTTGGCTCGTCTACATCAACCACGCTCTCCTAAGCGTTGACAATACTTTTCGGTCTTCAAGTGTAAGTTCGTGAAAAGCCCCTCTTGTTACTGCATTACTAATAGATAGGTCCTGGCAACATCAGGGGTTCAGGGGCGTAGGGTAAAAATTATTGTTTTCATACGTGGAACCCTACAGTGGTATCAGAGCAAGATCTATGCGTAGTAATGCTAGTACGGGTAGAACACACGAGATGTAGCGTGTGGGCATTGATCTTTTAGTTTTTACCCTCTGATGGATCGGTGTACGGCACCAGAAAAATGCTGGTGCGGTGTTGATGTAGAGCTCGTTGGGAACCCCAAGAGGAAGGTATGATGAGCACAGCAGCAAGTTTCCCTCAGTTATGAAACCAAGGTTTAGTCGAACTAGTAGGAGCAAGGAAACACCCCAAAGGTGTTGCTAGATGAGCCTTGGCAGGGTGCACTACCGGTGCTAGTAGCAACATGCAGACCTGCACAACACAACCACAGAACTCTGTCCCCAACTTGCGATGAGGTTGTCAATCTCATCGTGTTTTGCTGAAAACAAAGGATTAAACGTATTGAATGGAAGGAAGTAATAGTTTGCAGAAAGTAAACACAAAACAGTAAACAGTTTGTAGATTGTATGTAAAGAAAAGGACCGGGATCCATAGTTCACTAGAGGTGGCTCTCCTTAAGATAGATAACATGCTGGGTGAACAAATTACAGCGGGGCAATTGACAAACATCGAGAAAGCAATACATGCATACACTAATCATCTTGACTCCTTTGGAACTTGATTGGGCATTACAACATTATACATAGACCGCCATCCAACTGCATCTATGACTAATAATCCACCTTCAGGTTATCATCCGAACCCCCTCCAGTATTAAGTTGCAAGCAACAGATTATTGCATTACGAATTGCGTGTAAAGTAAACAATACGATTGTTATATGAACAAAGGATTGTTGTTTTCTCCCTAGTAGCAACAACACATCTAGTACCTTAGAGATTTCTGTCACTTCCCTAGATTACCAGAGGCATGAACCCACTATCGAGCATAAATACTAACTCTTGGAGTTGCTAGCATCTACTTGGCCAAGATAGCTACTAACAATGGAAAGCATGCAAGATCACAAATAACAAAGACATGATAGAATCAATAATCAATCTGAAATAGCATCTCAATATCCATCGGATCCCCGCAAACACAACATGCAGAATTACAAATAGATGATCTTGATCATGAACGGAGCTCACAAGATCTAAACATGAAAGCACAAAGGAGGAGAACCAGCCATCTAGCTACTACATGGATCCGTAGTCCAAGGATGAACTACTCATGCATCACACCGGAGGCTTGCATGGTGATGAAGAAGGCCTCGAGGGTGAATTCCCCTCTCCGGCTGGGTGCCAAGAAGAGCTTCAGATCCCTCCCGATCTAGGGATGGAGATGACGGCGGCTACAGACTCTTTCGTGCATTTTTGATCGGGTACTTAGGGTTTTCGTCCCGAGGGCATCTTATAGGCGGAAGGGGAGGCCGAGGGGGTGCCGGAGGCGGCTAGACCACCCCCTGGCGCGGGCTAGGCTGGGCCACGCGACCAGGTGGTGTGGTGGCCCCCTGGCCCCTCTCCGTCTCGTACTCTGGCATCTAATGACTTTCAGAAAAATAGGCACTTTGGCTTTTGTCCCCTCCAATTCCGAGAATATTCATTTTCTGACTTTCCTAGAACCAAAAACAGCAGAAAACAGGTAGCTGGCACTGTGGCTCTTGTTAATAGGTTAGTCCAAGAAATCATATGAAAAGTACTCCAAAGTGTGGACAAAACACAAGAAAGTGGATAAAACCAAGCATGGAACATCAAAAATTATAGATACATTTGCAATGTATCAACATCCCCAAGCTTAACTCCTGCTCGTCCTCGAGTAGGTAAGTGATAAAAAGAAAGAATAATTTTTGAGGTGACATGCACCATCAAAGACTTGATCAAAGTATTTGTAAAACATTCAAAGCTAGGATCATAGTACTTCAATCATAACATGAAAGACAAAGTTCTAGCAATAAGACAAAGAAACTATGATGCAACATGAAAAGGCACAAACAAAAGATTCATGAATAACAATGCTTTCCAAGACGTTTGTTTGTTTCACATAAAGAAAACATAGCATAATAGTATTCATCTTGTCCCTCATATAGTAGCAAATATACATAAATAGGACACCTTAAAAGTTCATAAGAGTGACTAGATACAAATAGTTTAAAACAAGCAATATCAACTTATGCATCACTCAACTAGTCTTGGGACAATGCACATAGAACTAAGAATGGCCACTATGCTCTCAAAGTAGGTGCATAAAGGTAGAAGGTGGAGACTCAATATAATGGTGGAAGAAAGGCCTTCATAGAAGGAAGTAGGGATTCAAGTCTCATAAAGAGCTTCCAAAAATTATGGTACTTATAGCTTTCATCTCTCATTGCCCCTATCATAAGCATATTTAAGGTGATTAAGGTTAAAGTGACACAACTAAGAGGATATACTTGACAAGTTATAAACCGAAATCTCATGCCCCTTACTTACGAAGACCGATCCTCATGATACTCAACTTTAGTCACGAGTAAGCTCTTGTCATTGTAAGTACATGTGTATCATAAAGAACCGCCAACGGGATACCCCTTGCACATGATACAGGAGCTTTCCCATAATCAAAATGACAAGGCAAGCAAACAATGAGCATCTCAGCGATCTTTTTATTTGCTATTTGCATAGGTTTTTATTGAGGATGCTTCATAGAGTGCTCATTATGGTGATGCTGCAAGTTTCCACCATGATTAGGCATGGCTTAGGCTAGCGGCCCAGGCGTTTCTCTAACACACATACAAACTCCATGATCTTACAAGTTCCACTTTTATTTCACACCGCCGGGATCCGTAAGCAAAAGATCATGATATCAACGGGGTAGAAAGTACAAGTGCAATGTTGAAAGCGTTCCCCATGATACATGGTTCTGCTAATTTCAACTTATAAAGCACAAGCATATACGCAACAAAGAAGGACCCAATGGTTCCAGTTTATTAGATGCAAAAAAATAAAGTGTGCCATCAAGTTCGTAAGAGCTTTAATCACTAGTTTTCTCATAACAAGTTTAATTTGGAAGGTAAACAAAAGCATGAATATACTTGGAATAGCATAAGCTAGTAGGTAGGTATGGTGGACTCTTTGTAATAACTTGGTTTAGGGAGTTGGATGCATGAGTGGAACTCATACTTGGTTGTGGAGGCTAGCAAAAGACTGGAAGCGACAAACTAAGAGAGCAATAATGGCCATAATCATGCAGAGTGACAAAACATCATTGATCAAAGCATAAAATGATGCTACAAGTTGAAAACTAAAGGATCATAAAGGCTATGGTGACTTTTGGATAGTCATAACATGGTGTGAGTATGCGCCAAGTCAGCCCAAATAAAGCATCAAAGGAGAATACCACTATACTATGTTTTAATATGCTAAAACAACGCATGATTCATCCAAGGCACATTAAGCAATCTCAATTGTTTATAACAAGTCATGCTAAAAAAAAAAATACTAAGCATAAGGCCAAAACAATATCAAGCATGGCATGACAAAGCATAGGCCATAGTCAAAAACAAGCTCTTTTTACCACATAAGCATGAACTTTCCTACTCTTTTCCAAACCAAACCAAACTATTTGCAAACCAATATATGAAAGAGGGGGTCCAACCAATTTATTCAGAAAACTAAGCAAACAAAGCAAACGAAAAACCAAAACAAAAACAAAAAATAAGACTCTCCAAGAACAACACAACTGTGCATGAAACAATAAAAATGAAGTGTTTGGAAGAAACCTGAAATTTTTATTGATGAAGAAGGGGATGCCTTGGGCATCCCCAAGATTTGACGCTTGTACTTCTTGGATATTTCTTGGGGTGACACGCGTGGCATCCCCAAGATTGAGCTTTAGTCCATCCTTCATCTCATTACTCATTCCTTCCATACACCTGAAATTTTTCTTTCATACAAAACTTCACACAATCTTTATTAGCAACATTAGTGCACTCAAGATAAATAAGTCTTATGGTTCAGTTCTAACACCAAATAAACTTTCATTAGAACACTAGCTACTGAAGCACTTCCCTCAAAAAGCTCAATTCTCCAAAAGAACTCAAAAAGGAACCAACAAGAAGCAAATGCAGAAAATGGCAGAAATCTGTCAAAACAGACCAGCAGGTAAAGACGAATTTTTTGGAAGACCTTATGTTGCTCAAATCAAAAAGTGTTGAACTAACGAAAGTTATATAACAACCTGGGGAAGAAGCACAAAAATTCACGCCTCAAAAATACGTTCAGAGATTTTACACGAATTTTTACGGTGAAGCACAGAAATCTTTTTTGGGACAGCAACTTTCCCAATCATTACTTCTCTCTCATTAGAGGTTATTCTTGGCACAAAAAGCAAATAAAAAGGATAAGAAGCAGTTATTACTGAAGTAATAACTTCCAAGACTCATCTAAAACTTTTGGGTTATCTCCCAATAAGTACTTTTCTTTAACGCCTTTAAGTTAGGCATAAGAAGCAAGAAAAAGAATCAAGTGTTCTCAAATGAAGAAGCATTAAGACCAAATTTCTTGCCCTTACCTCTCTTACTTTTATTCTTAACCTTGGGGAAAATATGATTGTTTGGTGGAGAAGAAAGGTGCATGGTCCCCTTTCCCACATCTATTATTGCTCCAAGGAGTTCTAATAGGGACCTTCCAAATGTAATTTGTCATTTTCCTGCACATTTAATAACAAGATAATCAGTAGAAATCATTTTCCCAAGGATCTTTGTAAACACTCTTTCAGCTATTCCAATAGGTAATATGGTAGCATTATTAGCAAGAGATATTTCTTTTCCTCCTTCAGTAAGCCCCCAAAGATTCAAAGATTCATAAATATCTTTGGGCATAAGACAAAATTCAGACATGATATCACAACGAGCTTGAAAAGTTTCAGTGTTTATCTCAATCTTTACTGTGGGGAGCCGCTTTGATGGTTTAGAATTTATTGGAACATAATTGTGATGCTCCCTAAGCGTATTATAGCAATCTTTTAAGCTAGTAGTGCTAGTCTTAAGAGTGTTTAGTCTAGCAAATATTCTTGCGAAGGAAATATTAGTTTGACTAGGCAAGTTGTAAGTGAGGATCAATTCATTTATAGCATTAATAACATCATCCTCATTACATTGGAGGAAATCTCCTCCCACAATAGCATCTAAAGCATTTCTATAGCAAAGAGCAATTCCAAGGTAAAAACTACTAAGGAACGGGCTTTGAGTCATTTTAGGCTCAGTTTTTTCATGTAGATCAGAGAGTCTAGACCAAGATTCCTTGAAGCTCTCCTCAATTCCTTGTTTAAAAGTGAAAATCATTTCCTCGGGTGACATAGTGATTAGGGCAAGGCTAGACATAAAGGCAACTTAAGATAGGAACTAATTTTTTTGTGTTTTCAAATAAGAAAGCAAACTAGTAAAACTATTTTTTTGTGTTTTTGATAAAGAAACAAGCAAACAAAGCAAAAGTAAACTAAGCAAAACAAAAATAACAAAGTAAAGAGATTGGTTATGAGATACTCCCCTTGTGAAGATGTCCTTGACTCCCCGGCAACGACACCAGAAAAATGCTTGATGGCTCGGTGTACGGCACCAGAAAAATGTTGGTGCGGTGTTGATGTAGAGCTCGTTGGGAACCCCAAGAGGAAGGTATGATGAGCACAACAGCAAGTTTCCCTCAGTTATGAAACCAAGGTTTAATCGAACCAGTAGGAGCAAGGAAACACCCCAAAGGTGTTGCTAGCTGAGCCTTGGCAGGGCGCACTACCGGTGCTAGTAGCAACATGGAGACCTGCACAACACAACCACGGAACTCTGTCCCCAACTTGCGATGAGGTTGTCAATCTCATCGTGTTTTTGTGAAAACAAAGGATTAAACATATCGAATGGAAGGAAGTAATAGTTTGCAGAAAGTAAACACAAAACAGTAAACAATTTGTAGATTGTATGTAAAGAAAAGGACCGGGATCCATAGTTCACTAGAGGTGGCTCTCCTTAAGATAGATAACATGCTGGGTGAACAAATTATAGCGCGGCAATTGACAAACATCGAGAAAGCAATAAATGCATACACTAATCATCTTAACTCCTTTGGAACTTGATTGGGCATTACAACATTATACATAGACCGCCATCCAACTACATCTATGACTAATAATCCACCTTCAGGTTATCATCCGAACCCCCTCCAGTATTAAGTTGCAAGCAACAGATTATTGCTTTACAAATTGCGTGTAAAGTAAACAATACGATTGTTCTATGAACAAAGGATTGTTGTTTTCTCCCTAGTAGCAACAACACATCTAGTATCTTAGAGATTTCTGTCACTTCCCTAGATTACCAGAGGCATGAACCCACTATCGAGCATAAATACTAACTCTTGGAGTTGCTAGCATCTACTTGGCCAAGATAACTACTAACAACGGAAAGCATGCAAGATCACAAATAACAAAGACATGATAGAATCAACAATCAATCTGAAATAGCATCTCAATATCCATCGGATCCCCGCAAACAGAACATGCAGAATTACAAATAGATGATCTTGATCATGAACCGAGCTCACAAGATCTAAACATGAAAGCAGAAAGGAGGAGAACCAGCCATCTAGCTACTACATGGATTCGTAGTCCAAGGATGAACTACTCACGCATCACACCGGAGGCTTGCATGGTGATGAGGAAGGCCTCCAGGGTGAATTCCCCTCTTCGGCAAGGTGCCGGGAAGAGCTTCAGATCCCTCCTGATCTAGGGATGGAGATGACGGCGGCTACAGACTCTTTTGTGGATTTTTGATCGGGTACTTAGCGTTTTTATCCCGAGGGCATCTTATAGGCGGAAGGGGAGAACGAGGGGGTGCCGGAGGCGGCTAGACCACCCCCTGGCGCAGGCTAGGCTGGGTCGCGGGCTAGGTGGTGTGGTGGCCCCCTGGCCCCTCTCCGTCTCGTACTCTGGCATCTGATGACTTTCGGAAAAATAGGCACTTTGGCTTTTGTCCCGTCCAATTCTGAGAATATTCATTTTCTGACTTTCCTGGAACCAAAAACATCAGAAAGCAGGTAGCTGGCACTGTGGCTCTTGTTAATAGGTTAGTCCAAGAAATCATATGAAAAGTACTGCAAAGTGTGGACAAAACACAAGAAAGTGGATAAAACCAAGCATGGAACATCAAAAATTATAGATACATTTGCAATGTATCACCCTCCCACGTGTACTTGTGTATACCGCAGCAATGCTTGATGAAGCGGCCCCCAACTGACTTTACGCGTTCATTCGCGAGACTGGTCCACGCTTGACATACGACTTGTACCGTATAAAGTGGCTTAGGGGGGTGTCTGTCTCTCTCACATTAGTTGGTATGCCATTTGCAACGGAGGGCCCCGAAAGGGGTATAGTACAGACAACTACTTGATCAACGTTGTGGTGACAATTCGTAGGTAAGAACGGTTCTTGTGCGAAAGCCCATTCAGCCACGTAAAACATGCAAAGATAAAGTAGAGGCGTCTAACTTTGTTTTGCAGGGGGCGTTGCTTTGTGATATGGTTGTGGCAAAGGTAAAGTGATTACCTTATGTTACGTAGTAGCAGATAATCACGAAGGTGATGGACTACCACGCCGGAAAGACACCGATACCCTGGTGTCTACTGTGTCGGAACCCTAGCGCCAGAATCTGGTGACGCGGATGGAGATCATGACGTGAAGGACCATATCACATCGCATTTACATTCAATATTATTATTTGTATATCTTATTGTGTGCTAGTATTAGATACTCGACGGTAGCCTAATAAGATGATCCCTGCTTAAAATTACCAATGATTGTGTTCCCCCTTAGGGTGCACCACCAAGAAAGTTCTTCGGTATGAGGCAGGCCGTGATGAGCGGGTGTCAGACATATCTACGTTCGCATATAGTGGGTGTAAGCCATGTTGCATAGAGAATACACTAAGGTTGAGTTGGCGAGCCTAGAACATTACAGAGACGTGGCCTCGGAATGCGGATGGTCGAAAGATCGAGCACGAGTCGCATGAATGATGTGACCGACATTTAGCGTCCACCCTAGAACACATATTGATGGTAGTGATGATCAGGGGAGATGTGGGGAAAAGGGGTCGTGTTATCACTAGAACCCTTCAGGGATAGGTGTTTTTGAGTGGAGTTATTATTAACTCATTTAATTATAAACTTAGTCTAAATTCCTTTTGCAATTATAAATGTAGAAAATGGTTCTCCCTGATGCAACCTTTCCTGTTGACGATCGATTGGTTAGAAGGAGAGATGCTTAGGCTAGACAGATCAAACTTCTCTATATGGGTTGCGCGTCTCCACGTTCTCCTTAGCAAGAATAACGTGGTCGACTACATACTCGACGAGATGGATTTGGAGCATCCTTGTTTCTATGAGACCCTAGAGCAGCGGGAAGACCACTATTACCGTCGGGAGATGGTCTCCTTCATTTCAGTTACAGTGTGTTTCGGAATGGTGGACGAGCTGTGGCCTGTCGTGGGTAATGTCGACCCTCGTACGGTAATGCTACCGCTTAGGACACATTTCGTGGAACAAGTACGCATATGGGAGCATGAGCTGATGGGAGACTTCCTCTCCATTAAGAAGGAGGAGAACTCATCACTTGACGACCACTTGGAGCACATGCATGATGCGTACATAAGGCCTGCATACTTCCTGGATAGCTAGATGACGGGCTCTTTTGCAAGCGACGTTGTGCTGCGGTCGCTGCCACCAAGCTACCAAGCACAAGTCAGGACTTGCATTATGAGAGGTGACGCGGAAACATAGGATTTCCATAGGTTCATATCACATCTCAGGAATGTGATGGTTGAACCCGTTGTCGCTGAGGTCATCAATGACAAAGGTATATATTTGATATACAATTTTATAAATGTTATAATATTGCAAACACATTTGTAGTGTAAGTATATTTGATACTTGTTCTGTTTTACTGAAATAGGTCCTTCTGCATAGAGGTGCTTGCTGGAGAGGAGGTGACGTTGCGTGTTGATGACGAGCATAATGATGATGGCCAACGACACTCTCCCTCAACATTTATCACTTAGTTTATATTTTTGGATACTTATAGTAATCAAAAGATTGTGAACTTCTTTAGTGTGTCTCACACTATGTGAGACGGTTATTCATATCAGTTTGTAACAAACAGTTGTTCCACTTTTATGAATGATTTCTATTTGTGTTCATATCTTGTTTGATTATATCTGAATTATCCTTGTTGTTTGAAACTAATTGATAATACATGAACATTTGTAAAATATTTAAATGCCTTGAAAAATACCCAACTTAATGATATATTCATTTTGAATGAAACCATTGTTTGAATTCAAAGTTATGTGATAATATGTGAAAGTGATTTGATTACTTGTCACATATAAATCATGCCTAAGTTCGGCAAAATAACTTGAACGTCGTGTATTACTTGAATACAAAGTGTTTTGATGAATTGTTAAAAGTAAATACATATTTGATGTATTGTGTTTTAACAAAATGGTGATTATCATTATATGATTGTTTAAATGTGTAAAGAATTTTACCAAAGGAAACAGGAGTATGAAACTATTTGATATGATCAAATTATTTCATCAACAAAGGGTATTAAAGATAAATGAGAATCTAATTACTACGATTTGATCAATAGTAATGAAATTTACCTTTATAAGATTGGCATAAAATAAATTGTGAAGTGCAATGCGTTTGAAATGCAAAGCATCACAATATGATATTTGATATGAAAGTGGGTGAATAGATGGTGCCAAATAAATCGTTGTAGTGTAGATGTAGAGACCATTAGTTAGAAATAGTTAGCACTCAATTAGAATACATAGTGAACCATCTGGATTCATGAGATAGGTGCCATATCTAGTATGGATCGTCGTAAAGGTTTTGGGGTTATTCGATATAACCAAAACAATAGCGAATAAGTCCTTGTAGAGTATTCATTGGAAACTTTGAATACGAAATCCATAGCTAAAACCAAAAGAGAAGCAAAACAAGTATTGCTTGGATTTTGGTGCATTCTTGAGAAAGTTCGCATTCAGTGATATTTCTCGATTATGGAGCAAATGGAAGATAGTGAAAAACACGATGAGGATTCAAAACCCTGCATCAGAGTATTGAGAAGTGCAACGGAAAACGTTCCTGAATGATTCTCTTCACAAAGGAAAGAATCAATGATAATGATCATTGTGCTTTCCCCACTGGTGTTTTCACTACATGAAGAAGGATTCAAAATGTAACCCATATCTTGTATGGAGACATTTGTGAATCATTTGTCATGATTACCGGAATATGACATACCTATGAACTACTAAGGAAATAATGGTAAACTAGAATTATGAGAAATCCTAGAAGCAAAATTCCCTTGAGATTAGAAAGCAATTCGTTGCTGAATCTTACAAGTAAAGGGGTTACTTGGAATTTTCCCAAATGACTGCAAAGCCATAGTGGAAAAGGGGGTAAATGACAAAAGCACAATTTGTCAACTATTGGACAAATTCAAATGAATTTGATTCAAGTGTGTTGAAAGTCTGGTGGGGTTAAAACTGGTAAAGTACTAGTATCTCATAGTAAATCTCCAAGTTTGACATTTGATCAAAGGATTTTGAAATTGTTCAAAATAGTGAGTGGATATGCAATTTGCATGAAATTGAGTGGGAGCTATAAAAGTCTTCCTAAAACAATATGTGAATGACATATTTTGAGTGGGAGCAATATAAGTCTCAAATTCAAATATATAGGAACATAGTTTAAGTAAGAGTAGTGACTCGTATCCAAATATGTTAGGAACATATTTTGAGTGGGAGCTTATAGGAGTGATTCTTAAGTGTATTAAGAATAAAAACGCAAGTACCGATAAATGATGATTTATAAGGGGTAGAAGTTGATAATAAGTGTATTGTGATATTATGTAGTATTCCTTAAGGGATTCTAAAAAGGGTTTCAGAATAGAAGTTAATAAGGAACAATATTAAGTTTAACATCAATGGTTGAAATAAATAAAAGGATGATCATCATCCACTATGTTGAGACATAGGTTCTATCTTAGAAAATCATGATGATAACTTAACATAATATGATCCAATAAGGAACGTTTGAAAAGTGATTAAGTTTGAATCATGGAACGTTGAGCTAAGTTTGTCCATAGTGTCTAATAGAGAACTGTAGACATGTTTTCCAAATCCATAAAGGATGGCATATCTTAAAGTTATGTTATAAAGGGAATATGTTGGAAACTCCTGTAATACCGACTAAAGTCAAGTAGGAAGTGAGGTGAACAAAACATCAAAAGTTGCACAGGGTGCACTCGTGTTTCAATGAATACATTTATAATAATAGATAAGGATACCATCTAAAGTGTTGTATAATGTTATGGCGGGGCTAGTTCACTTTTAACGTAGAATGATGTGTCACAGGGCCTAGTTCCCATGAGAAAGCCCTCGAGGTTGATCTAAAGTCACTGTAGGCTCCTGGAATCCGGCCTCGTTCTGCTGCCATAGCGACAATGCATACACAAATATGTTATCATGTGATGATAAAGTATTAATGTCAATCAAGGTGACATTAGTAAGTTGCAAAGGATTTGGGACTGTAAAGTACAGGCCCAAGACTCAACCTCTTCCATGAGCAAGCATGTTCAGGGTACCGGATATATGATGCCAATGATTAAGCAGCTAGTTTATTTGTACTCTAATGCAAGTGGGAGACTGTTGGAAATATGCCCTAGAGACAAATAATAATAAGGATTATTATCATATTTCATAAAGTTTATGGTTAAGTTTTATATCATGCTATATCTGTATTGAGAGGAAACATCAATACACGTGTGATATGTAAACAACCAGGGGTTCCTAGTGAAAATCTAGTCACTGGTTCATTGGTCAACAGATGATCAAGTTTTCCTGATCATGTGGCATTTATGCCAGTTGGAAATGCAGTCAACTCATTCTGAGAATGAGATGATGAACCAATACCCAACCTAAACATCATGACCCGATCATGTTACGAAGTTCAAGTTATGATGATTAGAAATGGATCCTTGTAGACTATTCCTTAGACCGTGAGACTATATCAATCACTGTCTCCCGAGAATTCTTAGATAGCATCAAACGACACTTGGTAATATAGTGACAATAAAGGTGTGTTCAGGTGTTCGGAAGAACCGTAGAGGCAATATATGCCAAGAGCAGGATTTGTCCGTCCACGTGACGGAAAGATACTCAAGGGCCCACTTGGAGAAGTTATATCCAATAGCTGTGCAGCATGTGATTTGATCACAGGGATATCACTTGTCGAACGAGTCAAGTAGCATTGTTCGGTAACGAGATTGAACATGACATGGTGATGTCATTGATCAGATCTTGGGCAATGCGAGTGTTGAGAGAAAAAGGGAATAAGACACGACTGTCCCGGTTCAAACGATGAAAGATCTCCGTGGAATGCACAGGGGTCACATGGCCATCCAGGTCCCTCTGTCGATCATTGGTCTAGGAGTGTCCCAACCATGTATGGAGTGTTCCTGAACCGTGGGGTGTCACGCTTAAGGGTTTGATGATGCTTCGAGAGTGTTTATAGGATCGGTAGAATCGTCAAAGAATAGTAGAGATAAAACCGGAAGGGTTTCAGTAAGTCCGGAGGATGTTCGGAGTGGAGATGGAAGGTGTTCCATAACCACGGAGATTGAATAATATGTGAATGAATGTTAAATATTGATTTAATCATTTATTCATAATTATTTAATAAAAGAGAAAATCAATTTAAAGGTCAAAAGGCTTAATGGGCCAATTCCGGAGGGAAGAAGGCCCATTAGGAAAAGGCAAGAGGGGAGAAGGGCAAGGGGGTGGCCGGCTGGGCCAAGCCCCCCCGCACGGTCTACTAGGGCTGGCCGGCGGCGCCCCTCCCTCTCCTTTAGTCCCACCCCGGGACTGAGGGAGGTAGTACCTCCCCTCCCCCTATATAGTGGGGATATTTGGCCAGATAAATACACACAATATTAAATAAAGGTTTCCTCACTTTTGGAGAGACCTCTAATTGATATTCTCTCTCTCTCTCGTGATCATGGTCCCAAGTTCGGACTGCGCGAACAAGAGACATCTTCACCTCGGAGCACCGTCGTGTTGCGGGATTCAGGTCCATGAGCTCTACTTCCGCAACTACTGCTGGATCGGGGAAGTGGGAGTCATCGTCAGGCATCGGACGTGTGTAACTCCCCGCAAGGTGTCACACTTGAGGCACTCAACTCGTCGGAGCCGCAGGAGTGCAAGGACGTCATCACGACCTTGAGGTCGGCTTCGGCTCGTCTACATCAACCACGCTCTCCTGAGCATTGAAAACGCTTTTGGGTCTTCAAGGGTAAGTTCGCGAAAAGCCCCTCCTGTTACTGCATTACTAATAGATAGGTCTTGGAAACATCAGGGGTTCAGGGGCGTAGGGTAAAAATTATTGTTTTCATACGCGGAACCCTTACACGAGTCTCTATAGGTTGTGTAGTGCATGCTTCGCTGCCACTTCAGTCCACCATACCTATGTAGGCAAGAGCCGCTGAATTCTAGACTCGCCGTGTACTGGCCTCAGTACTGACCACTCTCTTTTTCCTTTCCCCTTTGTCGGCACCCCTTTTGTTTTAGCGGGTTTGAGATCGATGTCGTTAGCAGGGTTACCCTTCCAGCTTGTCCTAGGCAGGGTTATGGACGTCATTGGTTATTCTTCAGGGCTCTTAGCCCCATTTGCATCTTATCCGTACTCGGATGTTGTATCATTTTCCAGGTGATTTGGATATTTTTACACTTTGTAACACCCTCAAATCGGCCCTATGCAAGTTTTAGTGATCCCCGCCAAACCCGCATAGAAACGATTCAAAGATGCCCACCAGGCACTTGCGTGCGGGTGGAAAACAAAGTAATATCATTACACAATAGTCCATGATGGAACCCACAGAACATATATATACAACAATGACTCCATGAGTCAAGAATACAGATATACAGTACGAAGATCCAAATCACCTGGAAAACGATACAACATCCGAGTACGGATAAGATGCAAATGGGGCTAAGAGCCCTGAAGAATAACCAATGACGTCCATAACCCTGCCCAGGCCAAGCCAGAAGGGTAAACCTGCTAACGACGTTGATCTCAAACTTGCTAAAACAAAAGGGGTGCCAACAAAGGGCAAAGGAAAAAGAGAGCGATCAGTACTGAGGCCAGTACACGGCGAGTCTAGAATTCGGCAGCTCTCACCTACATAGTTATGGTGGACTGAAGCGGCAGCAAAGCATGCACTACACAACCTATAGAGACTCGATACAACTGTCAGCTATTAGAGAGGGATAACAAAGATCTATTCGGAACCAACCTGATACTAACACCAATCATACCCATCCTGGTATTTCCTTCTCGAGACCAATCGAGGAAGTCATGCCGAGGAAACTCATGCAGTTGGCAGTTTTATTCATTCATTCCATGGTGGTTGTCCAACTTACTAGTCATATCAGATACAAGTCATATTATAACATCAATTCTTTAGTTATAGTTGTCCATGATCGATAAACTATGCTCCAAGTCGTCCATAACCGTGGACACGGCTTTTCGAAAAGATTTAACCCTGCAGGGGTGCACCAAAGTATCCATACGCACTTCGACCCTTGTTGTCAGATCCGAATATGAGCAAGATCCTGAACATACACCCAACAGTATGCGATGGGGCCTCGGACACGACGTTTCCTAGACCCAAAGCAAGTACATGGGGCCACCCCACTAAGCTACCCGCAACAAAGTCGGGCGACTCTGAGACGGACCCAGGTTTTACACCAATGATTGTAAACAACTGGGAACCTGAAAGTGTGACTAGGCTTGTCGATACCGCGAAAACACTCTGCAATCCTAAACAGTACAGGCGCTCCACCGCATTAAAGCATTAAAGCATGGCATAAGTATAGGATAGTAATAAAGCCCCAAACTACTTTGTGGCCCCCAGCACAGTACTTTTAAATCAGGTGGTAAGCCGATGGGGTGCCCACACACCCACCTGTGGTTAGCGCGCTCGATCTCGGAACAGGTGCCAAGAACTCGGGTATTAGGTGGACACAAGTGGGCGGTTAAAAACCAAATATTGACTATTACCCTCCGGTGCCTCTGCATTATATCTATTTCCAGCATTTTAGTTAACAAGTTATAATGAAAGCCATGATCATCTCCACCATTAAGCATGTGCCAACCTTCCAACAATGGTGGAACAACAATGACGCGAAGCAGCACCTGAGCAAGCAACTATGACTCGCAAGTCCGACTATCTATCAAACAATAGGCAATAGAATGTGTCCAAGGCAATATAAAGTCTATAAGGAATATAAATGGTGCACGGAAACAAAATCATCACAACATGGATAGCAATAGATCAACAGGAGGAAAGTAAAGACTATAAATGCAAAATAGGTAGAAAGAGGGAGATTGCTCGCCTGGAAAACATTGCCGGAGATACATATCCGAAGAACTTGTCGGTACTCGCATGAACTCATCGGCCTAATCCGTGAAGAAGCAAAGCACTAGAAGAAACACTGGATGCACTATTTAATACTACGGCAGAAGATCAATCATGATGCATATATGATGTATGACATGGCACTGATGTGATGCGACTAGGCAATATTAAGCGGAACCAGGGTCCCAACAGTTAAATATAAGTTTCAAGTTATTTAGATACCCCACAGTTTAAATGTCGAATTAACAAGGCAAAACATGGCATCGGTTCGCTACACAAAATTAATGGAGCCAATATAAGACTAGAATAACCTGCATATAGTCTCCATATTTAATTATGAGGTGAATTGGCATAATACCCCCCAAACCACAAAATATGTATGCGACATGAACAATTTCTATGCAACAAGTATATGGATGACAATTTATAAAATAGGACTCGGATAGGGGCCACACATCAAGGTCCAAAGAGCTTGGGGTTCGAGAGTCGAGGTCTCGGGGTTCAACGGGATCAGTCTTCGGGGTTCGGATCCGGGATCTTGATGTTCCATGATGATGGCCTTGGATTCCCGCTGGGTTGGTGGCGATCTTGTTTAGGGACGGTGGTCTTCGGAAGATCTTGGCAAATCCCCTGGATCAGAGAACTCCACGGACTTCGGTATTATGCGGTGGCTTCTCCATCATACCATCGCATCCGTCTTCGGGCAGTCTCCATGGTTGCAACGCCAAACCAACACATCCAACCGTCACTACTACTTCACATCCACCAAAACCACAAATGTACCTCATCTGGCCACACCACTAGCAAGACCATCCGTCAGGAGCAAAAGGTACCGGGGGTACACGAGGGGTACTGCAAGGTGGCAGAGGGCAGCAAGGGGAAAACAGAGGCTAAAGCAGAGAGGTGGCAAGGCGGTTCCCGGTAGCGAAGGGGCGAGGGGCTCTAGGGCAGCACTCACGCGGGGACCGATGAGGACGGCGTCCAGCGGGGCAAGGTCGACGCGAAGGGGCCCAGGCGCGGCAGCGCTCGGGGCGACGAGCATGCGTGGGCTCGCTAACGATGTGGGCTCGGGGAGGAAGCCCTGCAGGCGGAGGTGCGACGAGGTGGTGGCGTTCTGCGACGCATCTTGATGGAGAGGCGGGCTCGAGCGGAGCGGAGCTCGATCTCGGGCCGGAGGGAGGCACAGCGTGGGAAGGAGGAGGCGGCGCCAAACTCCTAGAAGCAGCCATGGCGAGGAGATGGGATATCATCTCTGGCGAGGAAGGAGAACAAGGAGGGCCTCGATGCAGGGAGAGACAAGGAGGTTGGTGCTGATAGGATCTGTGGAGGTAGGGTCAGGCTCGAGGGAGAGGGGCGTCAGGGTGGGGGCAGGTTGAAGGCAACGTGAGCGGTGAGTGGGTGGGGCCAGGCTACAGGGTCTGGGATCCAAGGCTAGCGGTGGTTGACCGTGTGGGGTGGGGATCGAGGTGGGTGATGTCTACGCACTTCTATTCTTGTAGACGGTTGTTGGGCCTCCAAGTGCAGAGGTTTGTAGAACAGCAGCAAGTTTTCCCTTAAATGGATCACCCAAGGTTTATCGAACTCAGGGAGGAAGTGGTCAAAGGTATCCCCTCTCAAGCAACCCTGCAATCAAGATACAAGAAGTCTCTTGTGTCCCCAACACACCCAATACACTTGTCAGGTGTATAGGTGCACTAGTTCGACGAAGAGATAGTGAAATACAAGTGGTATGGATAAAAGATAACGGTGCCAAAAAAAGCTTGATGGCGTGGAAGAAACTAAAGGCAAACTGAAATAAAGATGGAAGCAAGCAAACATGTAACAGATCTAGTTGCAAACGGTGTCTCAATGTTTAGAAACAAGGCCTAGGGATCATACTTTCACTAGTGAACACTCTCATATAAATATCTTCTCTTTATGATACTACTCTAAACTACTCTCCGGTTGGACACTCTAATCCATGGTAGGGCTATAATAGCACACCTCAAACTTCGCTTTCCCCATCTAGATAACCCCACACTATCACCTTGAGCTCTAGATGGTTCCAACAAACACCACAATTTCATAGAAACATCCAACTCCAAATATAACTCATAACAAGTATTTGTAATCTCTAGCCTAAGTGCCACCATGGTGTGCACGCTGTCACTTTCACACACGTGGGGAGAGAAGAGATCTATTAAAGCACTTGAGTAGCAAGGTAGATCTACTTGATTACAAAGCTCATGATCACAATATGATCATGCATAGAGAGAGATGAACACATAGCTACTGGTAGAACCTTTGCCTCGAGGAAGAACTACTCCCTTATCATCATGGGAATCAGCAACAGCGATGGAGACGGTGGTGGAGATCGATGGAGATGGCTCCGGGGGCACTTCCCCATCCCGACAGGGTGCCGTAACAAAGACTTTTTGTCCCCCGAATCTCCCCTTCGGTGGCGGCGGTGCTGCAGAACTTTTCATGGCTGGAGGCTCTCGTACTTAGGGTTTCTGTATCGGAGGCGATATATAGGCGAAAGGCGAGGCCGAGGGGTTCCCTAGGTGGCCACACCACCCCCTGGCATGGTCCAATTCTAGCCGTGCGGCCAGGTGGTGTGGCCGGCCTCTGGCCCCTCTCCATCTCGTCTTCTGGCTCCGTGTCCCCCTCGGTGAAATATTGACTTTGGCTTTTGTCCCGTCCAACTCGTAGAATATTCATTTTTTGACTTTCCTGGAACCAAAAACAGCAGAAAACAGGCAGTTGGCACTGTGGCATCTTGTTAATAGGTTAGTCCAAGAAAGCATATAGAAATACTTCAAAGTGTGGACAAAACATAAGAAAGTAGATATAAAACAAGCATGGAACATCAAAAATTATAGATACATTTGCAACGTATCAGTGGGTTAGGTGGGACGCGTCGATGTGCTGCCGTGTGCCGCTGCACGCGTGAGTGCTGCCGAGTGAGCGTGTAGGCGCGCCGGTACGACTGTTGTGTGGTGGCGACAGGGTGGGGCTTAGGGTTAGGTGGGGGTAGAGGTT
Source organism: Avena sativa (assembly GCA_916181665.1). NCBI lineage: Eukaryota > Viridiplantae > Streptophyta > Magnoliopsida > Poales > Poaceae > Avena > Avena sativa. The sequence continues at coordinate 173,717,791 of OV702290.1, read as the reverse complement.
GGGTTTGATCTAGGGTTTGGTCTAGATGGGTCGGGTAGTAGGTGGTTCGGCCAGTTGGGCCTCTGGCCTAACCTACTGGACTGCCTCCCTGGAAAAAAGTTGTTCTTACTTTATTTCTTTTTATTTTAAACACTTTGTAAATATATTTTAGACAACAAAATATTCGAACGAGACCGGGGTTTGTACTTTGAAATAAAAGGGAGGGATTAATGTAGAAAACAAAATAGGGCTTTCAGTAAAATAGTTTTAGGCAAATGATATGCATGATGACAGGATGATGCTCAAATGCAATTTGGCATGATGACATGAGCATGCTATCATGATGGTGCACAAAGTAGTAGACGATTCGAGCGATTTTCTAGTAGTGGTTTTACCGGGGTGCTACAAGGGACAACTTCTGTGAAGGGATGGAGGACGAAAACACAACACAGCAGCCGCCATACCATCTAGAAGGGAGAAAGAAAAGATCCGGAGAAGAAAGAGAAGACATTCTTCATCTCGCTCCACGGTCTTCGACCTCCTAGCCAATACACCCCCATAGCAACTACTTGTACTTGAGAGAGAGGGAGAGAGGGATCTCCACCTTGCAAGATTAGGGTTTGAGATTGTTTCTTCCCATCTTGAATTGTGTTGGATATTTTTCTATTCTTATTGTGGATCTCCACTGTAATACAAAGAAGAATTCCCTTTATTCAATTATATTGATGATCCGTTCTTCTCTCATGTGTGAGTAATTCCCTTGGGCGTGGGAGATGTAGGGGATCGGTGAGATGTGATGTGCCTTCATATATTTTCCATTAGTCTGTGATTGATTCTAATTACTATATTATGTGTGCTTGACTATCTGTGGGATGCCTAATGCTTGTTGTCCAATTAAGGGCCCATACAACATGATGCTTTGTTCTACATAGATAAGATCTTGTTCGCTAGTGGACCGGCAACCCCCGGGTGACATGGGGATATCAATGGAAAGCTAGTAGACTCGAGGATAACGAGGAACCACTGTGCTTATTGCATTAGTCCGATCCAAGGAGCTTAATCGCTAAGCGACCAGAAGGGTCTTAATCGTCTAGTGTCTGACCATGCTTTTGGTAGTAGGCTAGTAGGATTATTAAAGTTGGGATGAAATCTACCAAGAGGAGTTCTGGCTAATTATGGGTTACTCGCCTACACATATATTTATAAGATTATAATTGTTACAATTATCACTCGTCCACCTGGCACAGTCACTATCACCATGAACTGAATCTCCCCGCGCCTTCTTTCACCATCTGCAGGAAACAACAAGCAACCAAGTTGTTCTTTGCTTTTATGCTTTATATTTCTGAACTTTACATTTTAGTTCTATTTAAATCCATAGCATTTAATCAAAACCCATTCTTATTTAAACACTTGCAGTCAATTCATTCGAAGACCTGTGACAACTTCGGGTGTGACAGAGACTTCACCCATAAACATTTACCTTTGTGCTCCATGTGGGATCGATATCGGAACTTCAAAACTAGCTACAAACGATCTGTGCTCTTGCAGACATCACTGCACAACACTCATGGTGCTAGGTTTGGCGTCATGACTACAAATCTTGCTGAAACTTACAACTTTGTCTTGAGAGGAAGCAGGGCTCTACCATTAACAGCTATTGTGGAGTGTATTTTCACCGGAACTTTGAAGTACTTTAGAGATAGACTCCATATTGCTCAGATGCATATCATCAAAAACCCAAACACGAGGTATTGTTCAAAGATCATGGATTACATGAATACCAAGATGGAAAAGGCTCGGTCTATGCATGTCGTCGCCATCGGTAATCAAGAAAGAAGATTCGAGGTGCGCCTCCCTTCCAAAAGGATCAGATCTGGAGAAGAGGTAAAGACACAAGAGGTGAGGATAGGCAATGAAGACTGGCCGACGTGTGAGTGCACCTGCAACAAACCCAAGCTTCTACATCTGCCTTGCTCTCATGTACTAGCTGCGTGCGGGTGGTTAGGTATGGATGCGATATTGTTTGTGTCTCCTTTTTTCTTAAGGAGTCAGTGATCAATACATGAACTGGTGAGATGATGGGATATAGGGCATGGGGAAATTTCAACAAAGTAAACCCAAGTGAAAGAACTTACATCCCAGATCCTGGACTAATGCGGACAGGAAGAGGAAGATGACAATGTGTCCGCGTCCGTAATGATATGGATGAATCCGAAGCCAGAGGCCCTACTAGAGAATGTTTTCTATGTAATCATTTTGGTCATAGAGACACCAATTGTCACATCGTTGGGACTGGAGGAGAGGCTCCTTGTGGACATGGAAGGCGAGGAACAAGAGGAAGAGGAAGAAACTAGATTTTGTAATATGTATGGGACTCCATTTTAAATTTGTAATTCGTATGGAACTATGTTTTAAATTTCTAATTCGTATGGAACTATGTTTTAAATTTGTAATTCATATGGAACTATGTTTTAAATTTGTAATTCATATGGAACTATGTTTTAAATTTGCTAATCTGTATGGAACTATGTTTTAATTTTGTATTATGCAGATGGCAGGATCTTTGCTTAACACTGACATAGACAGAAAGCACCGGTCAATGTTATTGGCTGCTGAACTAGGGAAATTGAAGCACCTAGTGACTCGCACTCACATGTCTAACTGGATGACACACCCAAATTGGGAGCCATAAACGACAGCTGAGATAGCCGCTAGCTACTCCTGCGGGTTGTCTATTATGTGGACTAGAGATGAGGACTACTAGCTGACTAAATAGAAGATCATCTTTGATTGTTGGGTCGAGGAGATGTCTCAACAGAGGGTCATGAGGCAATTCGGTCTTTGCCAGATGGTAGATCCTCCATGTCTGGATGTTCCCCTTCCAGATGCCATGCACATGTAAGTTAATATATTGCTTATCTTTAGTTATATAGTGATGTTATAACAAAATGTAACTACAGGTACACTCGGAAGGGCACTAGTAAAGACACAGCTCAGTGGCTTCAACGGCTTAATATTTATATCCAGGAGTGGCAAAATGCAACAACAGACGTGTGGCTCGCTGGCCCATTTGATATGGATCTATTCGATGCATACTTACATAGGTACATGACCATGACACGGTTGCGTCCCATCCACCACGCGCATGATGATGAGAGATACCTGATACCTTCGATCTAGGATTACGAATGTAGTATAGATTCTTTTTCCCTAGTAGACCTAGGTTATCGAATCCTTGGGAAGCGAATGCATAGTGAAGTTACTTTAACGAACCTTCAGGAGTTTTAGAATACCTTTTGTGTTTTTACCGGACCAATAGCTTGCATATTTTGTTGTTGTCGATGATGGAGAGAAAGGGCCTAGGGCGTTCGGTTTCACATGTAGCTGTGCAAAACATCTGATGGAAATAAAAGATAGAAATAAAGTATGCATGTACTTGTTAGAGCAAGATAAATTATATGTGGGCAGTGCATCCATAATTTCTCTCCGCAACCGCTTATAGCAATAACCTACTAGTCTCATCCATAGAAGAAAGAGAACTAATGATATGCATAGTGATGTCACCGTTAATCCCAAGTAAATCCCTCACATACAGCCGTACTACCCCTTCTGTCACTGGGGTTCCCAACCTGCAGATCAGTCATTACGCATACTCCCTATACCTGGCTCAACCCTCGGGGTCTTGGGTACCTGACAAGTCCTTGGATTGAGGCAAGAGAGGATACAATAATCATCATGTTATACAAACTAATACACGATCCCATCTATGATAAATAACATGCACAATTGCTACATGGCTAGGCCGAAGCCCTTAGCCCAAGGATAATTACTCACACGTAGAGATGAGATCAACAATCATAAATATTGTAATGAAAATCATAATATTGATAGCAATAGTATTACAATGTCGCCAATCGGAGAAGAGATCTACTATTACAAGTGGTGGAATATGGCTATGGAGATGGAGAAGGGTTTTGAGATCTGGAGGCGGCTGGTGATTTATGGCAGAGACTTTTTGCGAGGTCTAGCTTCTGGGGGCTTGTTTTCTTGTCGCACGAGGCTTCTTTATATAGGGGTCCCTTCATGAAAGTTGTTCTATTTTACCTAACGGTGGCGGCGCCAACTATACGACCGGAGCTATACGGCCAGAATTTTTCTCTGGTCGTATAGTTGGTCGTTAAAGCGTGTGCCTCCGCTTTACGGCTCCTGGTTTCTTCTGGTTGTTGGAAATCTCGTATCTTTGACTTTAATGTAGTGATTCCCATCTTCAAACGACATTATCTGCGCAGGAAAAATATAAAAGAAATGATTGCATACCCCTCGGAATATTAGGCATCAGTGGCAGGGTTTAGAGAGATATTTCATCATAAGTATGAATAATATTCAGTTTAAATGTGGATGTAGATTGCTATATTTCAGAGCCATCAACCTCCCCAAGCTTAAACTTGATCGTCCCTGAGCAAGAAAACCAAAATCAAAAAGGAACTCAGCATTTAAACTGAAATAATGAGATGGTGATCTTACTCATGGTTGGTAGTCTCATGTTTCCTCCACTTCATAAATCTGAAAAACTTTAGCATAGATAGAGTAATGGTAAGCATATCGTACGGGTTTCATGCATCCTTATAGTGCAGCAAAATTATTGTTAACATGGATGATTCAAATAAGTAAACTTTATTCCATGTCATGTAATCAACTCATAGGCTTGCCTTTGAACAATAAAGTATAATCATGTAAATTAAGAGTGTGAGAGTTGTCATGAAAAGCATATACACTAGAGTATCTCAATTCTCCCACATCAATAAATCAAGGCTTTTCAAGCACTACTTTTCTATTCATTGTCCTTCAAGAATTTTAGCTTTTAAGTAATTGAGAGCATGCCAAAGATTTTTAGTTTATCGGGCTGTGATAGACACTCGTGCCATCACTAAGGTTTTTGTTCCTTTTGCATAATGATTACTCATAATAGCAAGAGGAGTGATTCCATCATGATTACAGCTACCCGGGAGTGACAAGAATCTTACCCACTATAGCATTGCTGCTACAAGTGTTTAATCAACTCATAGCCGAAATCTAGAAGTTTCCTCCATGAAGATCGTTCGTAGGCCAGCAGAGTTGTTGGCATCCCATGAAGTTTGGCACACATAAAGCTATATCATTCTTATGATTAACAAGTCAAACTTTGGCATGCTCATAAAAACCGCTAAACATTAATTCAGTCGAACAAATCCTTTTAAAGAGAGCTATCAAGTCAATCAACATTTTCAGTGGTGCTGAGTGTCTATAGAAATAAACCTTCAATACTAAGCACTAAAATAGCCAAGCCTTCAATTGTGAGACTTTTCTTATTACAATTATTTAGCAATTTTTAGGCAAGACTTGTTTAATTACGAGAGCTAAAACGAAACGTGCCCAATTAAATACCCATGTAAACGAAAATATTACTACATTACAAAGACTCACTCCACCAATATAATATCTCAACATTTACTACTAACTAGCATGGGTTTCTCAAACTTCAAAAGTGGGGAGTCATAAGGCATACCTATCATGTTTGGTTCCACTTCTCTCTTCCTTTTTTTATTTGCTTCTTGGAAACTCGAAATCGACCACTCTCCTGCAAACGTATGAAAACCTCGAGGCAGAAACAAAAGAAAGAGGGAAAATAAGGAAAAATGGAGAAATCTCTTTGTGGTTTTTAAGAGAGGGGATTTAAAGAATAGAAAATTAACAGCAAAGCTCGGCTAGAAAATCTCGAAAGCAAATAGAAATAACTAGAAATAAGGTGTTGGGGAAACCAACATGAGTGCTTATAAACTCAAATAAAAACACAACCTCGAAATAAATAAAAGCAAATGAACGCCAAATAAAGATATATCAGGAAACTTCCCCAAGCTTAGGCTTTTGCAAGCCCTTCAAATCATTGTGGTGGCAGGAAAAAGTCGTTACTCTAGTTTGCCAATTGAGTTGAGAGGTTACTAGTTGATACTCGGAGGTTCAAAGAGAGGCTATGCATCCTCTACATAGTCCCTCCGAGTCCTTGGAAATCTTGGTATGTGGCGAACCGGGTTTGTGGCTGCTCCTCTTGGTAAGGAATTTCTTGCTCCTCCTCTTGGTCCTCATCCTCCTCCGGAATCTCCTTCTCTAGTTGGTGTTGCTCAACCTGCAATTCATATAGCAAACGTCCTTCCTCGATAGATAAAAGACCATTAGGCAAAGGAGCGGGGTAGAAACGCCCAACTCCAGCAATATGTAGGTAATAAACACCACATCTCCTAGTGAGCATTCCACAAGATTTCAAAGTAGAGAAACCAACATGTCGCTCACCTAGCACGGGTTGCAACTCACCTAGGTCGATGCCTAGGGAAGTGGCAAGCACAGTGATGACGCCTCCACCTGTGATTGGTCCTTGGCTTTCGGAGGCTTGGTGCTCCAAGTAGCGCACAAGGATGGTGCCCAAGTTGAGTGACAAGCCGCACGTGATGTAAACAACCTTTGCGAGGACTAGGATGTCCTCCTAGTTGAGTCTCGTGAACTCATTACGTGTCTGCAAGGTGTTAGCGATAACATAGAACAAATAGCGAATTGTAGGATGTTGAATATTCTTCCCCTTGTTCACTCTAGTAGTGAAACTCATTCCATTATAGTATTGTTCAGGGGTAGGTTCTAAGCCAGTAAAGGATGCGCGTAAGGCATTAACATCATTGTTTGGAAAATTAAAGCATGTGCACCATTCATCTAATGTTAAAGTGTAGTTGTTGTTCATAAGTTGGAAAGAAATCATGTCCTCTCCCTACCATTGTCTAACGGTGCTTTGCAACAAACTTAGGAATTCAATAGTTAAGCGGCGATAAGTAGGCACATCATTGTACACAAAGTTTGGCAGGCCAGCTCTATTGCAAAGTAAATTGAAGTCATCAGAAATACTGAGTTGGTTCAATATAAAGGGGCAATCCCACTTGGTGGCCTTCACTCCGCGGTTCTTAATCTTGTCGAAGCGCTCATGTTGGAGCTCATTCCTGAACCGTATCCCTATGCATTCTTGAGCGATAGCCTGAGAAGCGCTAGCGGTGGCACGAGCACAAGTTTGGATCCTTGTGTTCATCGTCTAAAACATTGAAGAAAGGCAAAAATAAAACCTTTTGATCCAACAACAGTAAGTACATCATATTCCTCATCATAGCACACTAAAGAATCTTCTCAAAATAATAATCTAGGTAAGAGAATCATGGCAATTGGTTCATAGTAGGTCTCACCCTAGATTGATAATGACAATAGATCAAAGATGAATTTGCAAAAAGTAATTGGAGGATCGGAGGAGAAACATATTGTAGATCACTTGTGTGCGAGGAAATCGAACGAAATTGAGTAGAGATAAAGATCTCTTAAGGTTTTGAGAGAGTTTGGAGGTAGAAGAGAGAAAAAGGATTAAAGTTTTGGAGTTGGAGGTACCTTACCGTGTGATTTTGTGGTCAGATGCAACTATACGGGCGCAACTATACGGGCGCAACTATACGGCCGAAACAATGTGTTCCTGTCGTATAGTTGGCCTTTTATCAAAATATTAGGGTTTCCTCCTGGTGGCGCAGCTATACGGCTGAACTATACGGCCGGAACAAAATGTTCCCGACGTATAGTTGGTCAGTAAACTGTCTATCCCTGGGAAAGAAAATATACAAAGGCATCGATATCTATACGACCGGAACTATACGGCTAGAATTTTTATTCCCGCCATATAGTTAGTCGTTAAACTCTCACTACATTAGAAAAGAAACTGTACAGAGGCACTGATATCTATACGACCGGAGCTATATGGCCGGAATTTTTTATTCCCGCCGTATAGTTGGTCATTAAATTCTTAGTACATTTTAAATTAAAAAATTGATGGCAAAGATATCTATATGACCGAAGCTATACGGCCGGAATTTTTATTCCTGTCGTATAGTTGGTCGTTAACTCTCTGTGTGCATAAAAAATGTTTTGTTTGTTTGAAAACTATTTCTTTTCCTATAACTTAGTGATATACCTTGTTTATGACAGAAAATTGACAGTAAATATTGTCGACCAACAACAGCATGTATATAGTCGAATTTTAAGTACTACCGAACTTCTTCTCCTCAAATGGAGTTTTCTAGCACTCTTTATTAAACATAAACTTAAACTAAAAACTTAAAACTTAACTCAAACCTTTATTTAACATGGGTTTCCTCCCATGGAGTGCTCTTTTATGGTCAATAGCTTGATCTCAATGTTGCTTACTTAGGCCTGATGAGTGGAACACCCACTCCAAAGTAATTGGCCTTCAAAGTGATGGCCTCATTTTCATCATGCTTGGCTTTCTTCTTCCTGGGGAAATGAATAACAAAAGGATCCCGCGAAGGCAATTGAAGCTTCACGTTCCCTTCATATAGATTAATCAAAGCCTTAATAGTTCTTAAGAAAGGACGGCCTAATATAATAGGAGTAGTAGCATCTTCAGGCATGTCAACAATAACAAAATCAATGAGAGTGGGACAGCCTTTAATGTATACTAAAGTATTCTCCTTAATTCCTACAGCTTGTTTGTAGGTAGAATCTTCTAGATGCAATTTTAACTCGGTGATTTCAAAGGAGCCAAGATTTAACTTGTTAAAAGGACTCTTCGGAATTGTTGAGACGCTTGCACCTAGATCACAAAGTGCAGCTATCTCATTGGTTCCAATTTTAATATTAATAGTAGGCTCAAATATGTCATCTAACTTCACAGGTAATTTTTCAGCAATTTGTTTATATTCTTCCTCAAGCTCATGTACCTTAATTACTACCTGATCAACAAAGTGTTGGTACATAGCTTCCTCACTACCTTCACTTACCGGAATCTTGACGTTGATACTTTTTACGAGATCTTCAATGGTGTAGCTTGGTGAAGGAGAATTACTATAGTCAAGTTCTTCAGGCTCCTCCCTTTGTATTCTCATCATCTTGAGGTCTTCAACATGATTGGGCTTAGATTTACCTGCAAATTTAGCTAGAATGAGAGTTTGACTCTCGATTATCTTACCTAGCTGTGCATCAACGATCCTCGTTCTTTCTTGGAGGGCTTGCAAGTCATTTCTCAAACTAACAGCTTGGTTAGATAATTTACCAAGTATAGCATCATGGTTCTCCATTATTTTAACAAGAACATTGTTTTGTTCATTTTGTGAGTCTATAAAAGACTTAAGTGTTTCTTGGAGACTACCATTACTAGTTCACATATTATTATTAGAGTTACCTACAGGACTAGAATAGTGTTTCTGAAAATTAGGATTATAATTCTTCTTCCAAGCAGGGTTATAATCATTACGAGCTATGAAGTCTATTTCTTCAATATTTGTTTCAGGGATAGCTCTTACCTGGGTTTCCTTACCTTTTACGTGTAATATGAGCTCATCCAACTTAGCATTGAGTTCTTCATTTTCTTGTGGTGAGGTGGAGTTCACCTTCTTCGTGTTTGATCTGTCCACATGCCATTGAGCATGGTTGTCTTGCATATTATCTAGCAGCTGCTTTGCTTCGGTAATATGTTTACCCATAAATGTTCCTCCAGCTACAGTATTAAGCATATACTTAGACACAGGATTAAGAGTATTATAAAATAAATGGAGGATTAACTAATCTTCCATCCCCTGACTAGGACGGTTTCTTAAGCATTCTTTCATCCTCTCCCATGCAAGCGCTAGTGGCTCACGCTCTTCCTGTCATATTAGATCTGAGTTGCATAATCTTTGCAGGTCGGAAAATTTAGTCATAAATAAAGAAGTACATCCCACCCATGATGTAATAGTATTTCTAGGCAAAGATAGCAACCATTCTTTTGCTCTTCCTCTAAGAGAGAAAGGAAATAGACGCAATTTAACCGCATCAGGGTCAACATCTTTTATACATATCATATCACATATTTCAGTGAAAGTATTGAAGTGCATACCTGCGTCTTCAACATTAGAGCCTCCAAATTGATTTTATTGAACCAAGCTTAAATAATGGGGCTTAATTTCATAGTCATCAACAACAATTGTTGGCTGAGTAATAGGAGTACACAAATAATCATTGTTGGGAGTAGCAAACTCCTCAAGCTTCTTTTCAGCCAAATTTCCTATGTTTTGGGTTTTCTTAAACAAAGAATTATAATAGTAAAAGCAAGAATTTAAAGGCTAACTAATTTTTTTGGTTTATCAAATAAAGACTAAAAGCAAACTAACAAAATTAAAAACAAGAATTAAAACTATCAAGGTTCCTAATAACCTCACCAGGGTAGCTATTGCTTCCCTGGCAATGGCGCTAGAAAAAAGGGTTGATACCTTCGATCCAGATTACGGATGTAGTATAACTTCTTTTTCCCTAATAGACCTAGGTTATCGAATCCTCGGGAAGCGAATGCGTAGTGAAGTTACTTTAACGGACCTTCGGGAGTTTTAGAATTCTTTTTATGTTTTTACCGGACCAATAACTTGCATCTTTTGTTGTTGTCGATGATGGAGAGAGAGGGTCTAGGGCGTTCGGTTTCATGTGTAGCTGTGCAAACCATCTGATGGAAATAAAAGATAGAAATAAAGTATACATGTACTTGTTAGAGCAAGATAAATTATATGTGGGCAGTGCATCCATAATTGCTATTGCCTCCATAACCGCTTATAGCAATAACCTACTAGTCTCATCCATAGAAGAAAGAGAACTAATGATATGCATAGTGATGTCACCGTTAATCCCAAGTAAATCCCTCACATACAGCTGTACTACCCCTTCTGTCACTGGGGTTCCCAACCTGCAGATCAGTCATTACGCATACTCCCTATACCTGGCTCAACCCTCGGGGTCTTGGGTACCTGACAAGTCCTTGGATTGAGGCAAGAGAGGATACAATAATCATCATGTTATACAAACTAATACACGATCCCATCTATGATAAATAACATGCACAATTGCTACATGGCTAGGCCGAAGCCCTTAGCCCAAGGATAATTACTCACACGTAGAGATGAGATCAACAATCATAAATATTGTAATGAAAATCATAATATTGATAGCAATAGTATTACAATGTCGCCAATCGGAGAAGAGATCTACTATTACAAGTGGTGGAATATGGCTATGGAGATGGAGAAGGGTTTTGAGATCTGGAGGCGGCTGGTGATTTATGGCAGAGACTTTTTGCGAGGTCTAGCTTCTGGGGGCTTGTTTTCTTGTCGCACGAGGCTTCTTTATATAGGGGTCCCTTCATGAAAGTTGTTCTATTTTACCTAACGGTGGCGGCGCCAACTATACGACCGGAGCTATACGACTAGAATTATGCTCCGGTCGTATAGTTGGTTGTTAAAGCGTCTGCCTCCACTTTACGGCTCCTGGTTTCTTCTAGTTGTTGAAAATCTCGTATCTTTGACTTTAATGTAGTGATTCCCATCTTGAAACAACATTATCTGCGCAGGAAAAATATAAAAGAAAGGATTGCATACCCCTGTGAATATTAGGCATTAGTGGCAGGGTTTAGAGAGATATTTTATCATAAGTATGAATAATATCCAGTTTAAATGTGGACGTAGATGGCTATATTCAGAGCCATCAATACCGTAGGCAATCGACTATGGAGCCCAGACAATCAGCGGTAAATACACTTTTCTTCATTACTGGACTTGGTAACCTACATAATGTTTACTTATCTACTATACAAATGCAAGCCGATATGACATGAGAGCTACAGAATGAAGTGCAGCAGTGGGGACATTCGCTCTCGTCTGCTCCTCTTGTACCACGTCATCATGCTTAGTCCTTTGTCAAGCGTGTCGAGGAAAGACTACGGAGTATCTATGCGACCATCACATACACTAACGTTTTAGACGTCGTTTAGCACAGCACAGCGCCCATCGCGTCACTCCATGCAGGAGCGCCCACCGCATCACTCCACACAGGAGCGCGCCCCGCGTCCAGACCAGGCACTACTCCGAGGCTCGGCGCGGCAACAGTAGGAGACACCGAGAGCATCACTCCGCCATGGGCCTCGTCCACGGATCTCACAACATGAGGCAACAAGAGCACCACCTCTAGACTAGGCTGGAGACTTAGCGTGGCAGCAACAGCAAACATAGTTTACTTTTGACCAGTGGCAGCAGCAGCAGCCGCAGTTTACTTTCAACCAGTGGCAGCCTTCATGGGATATCATCCTGAGGGTAAGCATTTTTCTATCTATTTTGGTTACATGTAGTATATAATCGTTTAGTACTTAATATTTTTACATGGCAGGAGGATATGGAGACCCCAAGCATGTCCTCAATGGGTTCGTGGGCGACTAATGAGAAGGAGGATTAGCAGACTCAGGAGGATCAAGTTAACTGGTTTGGACAGTACCAGACGTAGCGGACTCCACCACCTTTCCCCACACAGGATACACAGACCCAGGGTGACGGGTCAACTCTACCTCCCCGTAATTTGGGGCCACCCAGAAGGTACGTATGGAGTTCACCGGTGCCAGGGCAACCTCGTGACTGGTGGTAGTGATATCTATCTATGTATGAGACATATGTATATCTATCTATGTATGAGATTTGTATATATCTATGTATGAGACACCTTTCTATTATTTCACATTTTTTATTCGACAAACACTTCAACATAGCTTGCAACACAGTTCAACATAACTTGCAGTACATAAATATGAGCGCTCTCTGTCCCTACGACTATGCCTTACCCTTGCCCTTCGATGATGACTTGCCTTTTCCCTTTGATGATGACTCGCCCTTACTCTTCTCCACCTGCGCCTTCTTCATGGCCTGCCTCTTGTCCCACTCAGCTCTCGCTCTGGTACCAAGTAGCGGCGGCATGAAGAGATCATCTTTATCTTCACTCTCTTCTAGCTTGTCATTGCTCTTCTTGGCCTGTGTCTACTTCATGGCCTGCGCCTTCTTCATGGCCTGCTCTTTTTGCCCTTACCCTTCAACGATGCTTTCTTCTTGGCCTGCGCCTTGTCCCAATCAGCCCTCGCCTTGGTCCCAACGGTGGGTGGCATGAAGATATCATATTCATCTTATTACTCGCCCTTACCCTTTGACGATGCCTTGCTCTTACCCTTCGACGATGCCTCGCCCTTACCCTTCGAAAATGCCTTCTTCTTGGCCAGCCTTTTGTCCCACTCAGCTCCCCACTTAGTTCCAATGGCAGGCGGCATGGATATATCATCTTCATCTTCACTCTCTTCTAGCTTGTCATTGCTCTTCTTGGCCTACGCCTTCTTCAAGGCCTGCGCCTTGTCACGCTCTGCTCTATCCCTTGTACCACCGACCGGCGGTATGAAGAGATCGTTAGAGTCTTCACTCTCTTGTATCCAGGACCAAGAGTGCTTGGCTTCCCTCTGCCTTGCCTCTTCGTTGAAGAATCTTTGCTTGCCCTACCTAGCATTGATCTGAAGAAGCTCTTGTCGTATCTCCTCTGGGGTCCTCTTCGGCCACCTTTTCTACGTAATCCCTCACCTAGCTCAGTGAGAAGATAATCACTAGCAATGAGTTCCTCCAATGGGGCTGGATTATTGTCTATCCTAAAGTTTCTGGCCAAATGAAAAAGGTCGACAGACATGTTTGTCTCGAAACTACGGTCGTAGAGAAAATCGGGAAACATACTGGCTAAAAACGTGATGGCTTTTCTTACACAACTTCATGAGGATGGGGTTTTATAGGGTAAACGAACAAAAAATGGCAGGAAACATTTTGGCGGGAAACACTTTGGTGGAAAGAACTAAGATACATTGTCTCTAAAATTAACTGACAAGTACAAACTAATGTTAAACTTAAGATACATCACAACACTGCAACTGAAATGAAGATACATCATGACACTATAACTGAAATGAAGATACATCATGACATTACAACTAAAATGAAGATACATCAAGATACTATAACTGAAATTAAGATACATCGGGACACTACAACTGAAGTGAAGATACATCGGTACTGATACATACGTCTACCTGCCCTGAGTCCAGCGCGGGTACTTCCCGGTCTTGTCCCCACGTTCCTCTGCCGCCCGCGCCACGACACCCCTTTCTCTTAATCTCTTCCTTTCCATCGCACGGGCCTCCTTGCGCACCTATTCCTGCCGCTCCTCTTCATGTTCAACTCGCGGTTTCGAGCTTACTTCACTCTGAATTATTTCATTTCTCTCTCCCGTTCCTTCTTCTCCTCTTCGGCCATCCTTTCGGCACGTTCCTCTTCGTGAAAGGCAGCCCACGCAGCTCGGTTCCTATCATGACACTCTTTCACGGCCCATGCTGGTTGCTCTGTGTCAATCCAATGGTACCACTTGCAAATTGGAGGAGGAGACTGCAAGCAAATCAATGGAATGAATAAAAGAACACATAATAACGTGAATCGTTCATATTAACCATGCTCTGGGAACGTACCGGAGGCCTCTCGTACGATGAACTTGATTGTCGGGGCGGGCTTGCGTCGTAGTTGGGACACATGAAAAACTTTATGCCCATGCAGGTGGAGAAATCGATCGACTCCTTGATCTTTGCGAGATGGCCGCACCAACAACGTTCGTGTGTCACCCCTTATGGCAACCTGGCATCTTTCATCTTCCTAGGCCCATACTCTGGGTCCGAACAGGGCACACTCATGACGCAGAGGAGAAGGAATTGCGAGAGAATGAGAAAGAACATATTATCTGGGTGAAGAGATAACATCTCGATGCCGGGATTTATAGGTGCAACTGGGAGGAATTGGCAGGAGGAAAGGCGGGAAAAAATGACGGCGTGGAAAAAGTCGAAAGAAATACTAGCGGGCGATACGGCGCGAAATACTGGCGGGAGATAACCCGCGGGAAACCCGGCGCTTCAAAGGCCGACCAGCCCCGTCGGCTCTTCAAACGCCGATTGGCGGCCTGGCACCCTCCGACGCCCCGGTCGGCTGTTCAATTGCCGACCGCATTGTTCGTGAAAATTCTGGAAAAAAAACGTATTATTTAAAAAATATATAGCTGAGATGACAGATGACCAAGCTGAAGTCACACTTCTCTACTACTAATAAAAGAGCAAACACTACTTTTCCTAAACGCACCCCATAGAACATACACATATCTGTTATCACCACAAGATCAGGCCCGCTTAACTCAATCCAACGGCTAGCACTACTCTAACCGCCCTCTGGTGTACACTTAGCAATTTACCTTGACTGAACGTACTCCACCAGCAGAAGAAAATCCCCGTGTCCGCATCCCCTCCTGCTCCCATAGCGCGATCAACGCAGGAAAAAAGGAAACTGCTCGCCCTCGCCTCCCCTTGCCCACATCCCTGATGCAGCGATGCCTCCGCTCCTTTCGCAGCCACTCCGCCGCACGATGCTCGGCAGCCCCGTCTCCTTGCTATCCTCCTCCATCGCCTCGCTACATGGCGTCGTCCAGTGGGCGGACGCTCCTCCCGCACCTCCTCCACAACCACCCTATCCTCTCCCCTGTTCGAGATCTCATCGTCCCACCCTCCTTCCCTTGCGCAGGCGCCCAACGCCCCAGCCCCGACGCCTCATCTGCCGCACCGCTGTTCCACGCGCAACCGCCTCTCCATGGGAGGCCGCCTGACCTCATGGAGCGAATGATGATGACTTCTATCTACTCTAGGGAAGACGCCCACGATGCTCTAGCCAGGAGCCAAATTGATTCAGAATCCTCTCCATATCTCCGCACACGTGGACGCCGTATTCTGCATAGGAGCAACATTTTTGTTCTTTTGGGTGTAGGTCCTTTGAAATTCCGTGTTTAACTCTGGTATGGATTTTCTTCTGCCTATGTGACGCACGATGGAAAATGTCATGTTGAATGCAGGTGGTTGGGTTAATCTGCCTAGCGGTCTTCTTCATAGAGTGATGCTCAAAGATAAAGGTATTGTACAATTAATCTTTTAGATTTCACTTCAGTATATTACAATTTCAAATTACGCTTATGTGTCCAGCTATGCCTTTTATGTCTGTTCCATCTTATTCTACAAATTCATGTTTAACAAAGTTATTGCCTGTGGTATGGATATTTCTATCGGTGTTTTCTGTTGCAAAATGCACAATTGTGTAAATCAATTAATTATCATTAGTGTAAAGAAGCATTGTTTAGATCTGACGTATCTATTTATGCTAGACGACCATTCTACCATAGTAAACTAGCTTCCCTTCGATGATGAGCCAATTTAGAAGTTGGAGGGTGTTATATGAAGTCTCAATTGTGTAGTTTATTGCCTACCAGCTCAATGCACTTTTTTATCCTAATAGATATTGCACGTTATTCAATGTTTGAAGAGGTTGTTACCAAGGATTTGTCTAAGCGTTGAAGAGGCTCATATCGCTAGCAGCGTGCATTTATTTTGGCAGCCTCTATGAAATTGCGCTTTAAAAGATTTGGAGAAATAATCGTTAGCATTTGTCTGTTGTTGCCGTTCACCTCTTTGAGCTTCTTGATTTGTTTTATACTAATTTTTGACAACCAACTTTTCATTAGCGTCTAAGTGAAGTGCAGATGGGTGCATCTCAAAACGTTGTGTATTCTTCCTCTAAAGTGATGCATACAATAGTTGATGCATTGCTCAATTTCAAGATATTATCATTCTTAGGATTCTTGTATTTGAGAGTCCTATCCACATTTGTTGTGGCTTGAGTGGTCTGAGCGTCGGCCCGGGCAAGATCGGCAGTGGCTTATCACTCGCATTACTTCAGCAGCTACACTATCACCAATAGGGTGTTCTTAGGATTACCTAATTATCTTGCTCTTTCTTAGCTAACTTTTATTACTGAGTTTTAAGAAATATAGGATCAACACATGGCAGCAGCAACACCCAGTCGAGAGGATCAGCAATTCGCGTCCATATGCTCCTTAGCATCTATGATGAGGTCAGTTCACGAAAATTATATTCCTATATGTGAAGGGATATTATAGATGCATCTGATGTGCTTTTATTTTTTACTGAAATCCTCCTCAACCTCTAATGCAGCTTTTGGTGGTTAATGGTCTCTCCTAGATATTTTATTAGCCATCTTAACAATTTACTCAGTGACCATGTTCACGTCAAAGCAGACCGAAGGCAATTATAACTTATGGCATCTCTATGCTTAAGTTATTCAGTCTAACTGTTCCATGTAGCAGTTTGCATTTTGCAGTGCTGCCATTGAAAGGTATCTCATGAGTAAGTTAGATCGTATGCTCTTTTTTGTTAACGTGAGATGCCTATTGTTTATATTTTATCTAGCCTTAATATCTTATATTGACCGTTGAGCACAGTTGTGCATATGCTAGGATGAGCTGGGCAAAGGGCCTGCTTTATGAGAAATCAATTGTGTGTCCGCACAAGATTCATCTGAATTTGATGCCATGGCTCTCCCATCACATCACCGAAATGGAGATTAATGTGAGTTAACAATAATGGTGGTGTTGGTGGGTAAGCCAATAGGAGGTGATGAGGAGAAATAAATAGTTGTTTAGTGCCCAATTAGATATTCCCTTACTAATGACTAAAATATGTCATACCCATTGAGGAAGCCCATTGTTGCCTGGAGCGTGCTTTGTGAAAATTACCCTCTTCTATTTTTTCCGCAACTTATGTTGTTACTTGGGCAGTCACTTTGGAGGGGTAAGATGATCGTACAAGCTTTGAACTCTGTGCATGTCGTGATATGTATTTATTTCCGATATTTTTATGTGTATCCGGTAAAGCTACTTAGAAGGACCGACAATATGCAGTAGCTTGTGGAAAGTAATTTATTAATCAGTTGCTGTAGATATATTAGCTCAGACTATACATCTATACACACTGAAAAACATTTGAACTATCTCTCAGAAAGGGCTGACTCTTTAACTGAAGCTAAATGCCTGCAAGAAAATCCTATATTGGTAAACACTTGTTGAATTAGAGGCTGGTACTGACTACTATTTTTAATACACTGGGAATTTTTAATAGATGTTTTTACACATTTCGTTGAGCAGATTTTTCAAAGTTTGACTAAGTGCTTATCGCTACTTATTTTATTAATCACTCTATGCTATATGCTATCGGTTGAATGCTAAGGTTGTTCTCGAGTCATCTATAGGGATTATGCACCTTTGAGTTCATGGTGTTCATCGAGAATGTAAACATGTGGTAGCGATGGAAATACAACCCAGCATAAAAGTTTACAAAGAGTTGCTAGGTGGCCGTGTCATGTGATAGAAATTTAGGTTAATTAATGGTTTGTTGAAAATGATATTGAGGATGCAAGTGTTGGAGTGAGGGTGGCATCGGTCAGGATGGGAGGGAATAGAGTTGGAAGATTACAAACATGAGCAGAAACATGTACACGGTGGCTGTTGTATTGGTTCTTGTACTAATGAATAACAAGTATGTGTTATGATGTTAATTTGTCTTCGATGCTAAACAGATTACCTGAATACAATGCATCTTTTGAAAAACTTGTATCAAGAATTACTTATAATTTATAAGTAGAGATGATTGCAATATATATTAATTGAGACGTGCGTGCACGTGCCTACCTACTAGTGTTGCACAAAGGCACAAAGCCGAGCTAAGGCAAAACCGGCTCTCCCGTCCCGACCCGGGCATAGCGTCGCATCATCCACTAGTACTACCGTCAGTCTATCACCAGGCTCGCGCCTCTCTGCTCTTTCTCCATTTCGAGATAAGGCTATATATCTCCAGCTCCTCCTCATCCTCCCGCGCCCCCGTCTCCTCACCACGGCTACCGCGGGACCTCGCCGGCGTCTCCCGACGAGGTAACGACCGTCTTCCGAGTCGTCTCGCCAAAGTCTGTATACTGCCTGAGACCCTACGCTGCGTAGCAAGCTCGTCAGCGATACTAATGCGACGAGCGCCGTCGGCGAGGGAAGGCCTGAGCCGTCGTCTATGGCTCTCGTCCCCTCCTCTCTCTTTCCCTTTGCTTCCTGCTCTCTCCACTCCTGCATCTAGGTTCTCTATTGCTTGCACGGAATGTGTCTGTGCATATGCCTGCGCGGGCTGCCGACGCCCGACAGTCGTGCTGTCTGGGAACACTTCAACCACGAGAAGCGATGATTTGTAGGGTTCCGGAAATGAAATTTTGTGTGCTCATTTTTGTGCACATAGCCACTAGAATGCTGGATTACACGTATATTTGAACTCCAGTGCAATATTTGGTTTCTGCAACATTTGGTTGGGCCTGAAACACACGGCCTATGAATGTTTGGAGCTCACTGATGTTTTTTTAATACGATCACTCTGCTTATTTTATTTTGGGAAGCACTCTAGTATAGCATCTCTACCATGTATTGCTCTTTGTTCATCAGATTCGTCGCCATATCTAGCTCTTCTTGCTCTGTACTGAACGAGTTTCTGGCTGTTGTACAGGGTTGTGAAGGATTCAAGATTCTGATATAGTCCCCCCCTAAATTCAGTATGACGCCAGTGGTTCATTGCTCTGTTGGCAGTGTCAGCCTGTTCCACATAGGCAGTTTCAGGCCTAGCCGAGAAATCCAGATTAGACGGTTCCGTGGCTCGGAGAGGTATTCGCGAGTAACATCGCCATCGCATCATGGGCTGCTGCAGCCACAGACTGCATTCCGCTTAATCAGCGTGTACAAAACAAGCTGGTCCTCTGCCAACAGGCTAAGGACCTTGTCAGCAGCAGCTGTTGAGACTGATGTCGCGGTGGAGGGCTCATCAACTCCATCAGGAGAAACTTCCAGTGAAAGCTCTGAGGCCACACCTGGCACTGCTGAAACTACCGAGAAGGCTGAGGCTGGCACGCGCCCAGCTTCTTCCGCTCCCAAGGTAGGACGCAACGTAAGGAAGAGTGAGATGCCGCCGTTGAAGGAGGAGGATCTAGTCCCCGGGGCATCTTTTACTGGGAAAGTCAGGTCTATCAAGCCATTTGGAGTCTTTGTTGACATTGGGGCATTCACTGAAGGCCTTGTCCATATCTCCCGAGTAAGTGACGGTTTCGTTGAAGATATATCTACCCTGTTCACTGTTGGGCAAGAGGTGTCAGTGAGATTAGTGGAAGCAAATAAACAAACAAGGCGCATCTCCTTGACAATGCGGACAGGTGGAGATTATGTCAAGGAAGCACCTAATGCCGCAAGCGGTGGAAAGAGTCCAACTTCTGCTGCACCCAGAAGCTCACCAAGGCAAACAAAGGATTTCAAGAAAATTGATGAGGCAAAGTATACACGAGGAAAATCTCTGACTGGCATTGTCAAAAATACGAACAGAACAGGGTCATTTGTGACACTGCCTGATGGAGATGAAGGATTCCTCCCAAGGGAAGAGGAAGCAGCGGCACTGTTTACCCTTATTGGGCATTCCGCGCTGGAAGTTGGTCAAGAGATAACGGTGAAAGTATTGAATGTATCACGAGGGCAGGTCAACTTGACAATGAAGGGGGGAGACGATGATGAAGACGAGTTGGCATCATTAAACACAAACCTCAAGCAGGGATGGTCCAGAGGAACTAATGCATTCGAGTTAGCTTTCCGTAGGAGCAAGGAAATCTCCACGTTCTTGGACCAGAGGGAAAAGATTACAGTTCCAGAAGTACAAGCAGAAGTTGAGACTGAGAGTCCAGCTGCAATTTCTGAGGTTGATAGCAAAGTTGATGACAAGCTCGTTGAGCCTCCTGCAGTTTCTCCTATTGAAGTTGAAAGCAAAGAGGAGGATAGCCCTTCAGCAGATGCTGTCACCGGCGCCATTGAGGAAATCACTCCTGTTGCTGAGGAGCCAGAAGCATCAGTAGAAGAGGTTCCTGCAACTGCAAGTACCGAGTCTGTCGATAAAGAAGCGGCTCTGGAAACTGGGGAAGTAGCAGCCTCGAGTGAGAAAACCACAGAGGTTGCTGCTGCTGGAGCTGGAGAAGCAAGCACAACCACAGGTCAGCAGTAATTTTGTCGACCAGATCTTATCTGCAAAGGCCCTGACATGTAATAATTCGATCAGTCATATCCTGTCTGCAGAAGGCTCTTCAAGCAGCTCTACCTAACTAGGAAGAGTATTTAGGATAGATTGCGTGTAAACTGTTCAAGCAACTCTTTTTTCCAGTTCTTTTTACAGTTTTTCTTGTTTTATTGTTCCGTACTTTGTTAAATGACCCAAGAATCAATGTGCTTAAGTTTTGTCCTTGCTAGCTCAAAGGGTTCAATTGGTCGACATTTTTTGGCTCTAGAGAACCAATGTACACTCCAGATATCACATCATCTCCCACTGTACAGTGTTGTATGAAGTGGCAACTACATATTTTCCTACAAATTTGTTCGACGGTGATGGAGATTTTAAGTTTTTTTTGTCTACTAATTTCAAGATGACACAAGAGACTTCCTGTTTACTTATAAGTGTGGCTAGTAAATGCATTTAGAATGTGATTGCCTGATTTAAATCTTTTCCAAATATCAATCAGAATTTGTTCTAAAATGAGACACTGGAACATGGTCCTAAAGCTTTATGGATGCAGTGTAAGTTAACAGGTGCATTAATTCTTCTAATTAACACTTCCAATATCTGCACTTTCCATGTTTTTCCTACTCTTCCCCACATTTTCCATAGCACAGTTCACTACATATTATACTTTATTGATGAACTGTTGTTAGAGCAGCAGAAGAAACATATTGATGGTTCTTTTCTGCATCTGTGCAGCAACTATTTCTCCTGCTCTTGTCAAGCAGTTGCGTGATGCAACTGGAGCAGGTATGATGGACTGCAAAAAGGCTCTTGCTGAATCAAGTGGTGACATTGATAAAGCTCAAGAATTCCTCCGGAAGAAAGGGCTGGCAGCTGCTGACAAGAGGGCTGGAAGAGCCACTGTGGAGGGAAGAATTGGTTCTTACATACATGACAGCAGAATTGGTATCCTTATTGAATTAAACTGTGAGACTGACTTTGTATCACGAGGTGACATCTTTAAGGAGTTGCTCGATGATCTTGCCATGCAAATCGCTGCTTGCCCTCAAGTTACATACATTTCTATCGATGACGTCCCTGAGGAGGTTGTGAAGAGGGAGACGGAGTTGGAGATGCAGAGGGAGGATTTGCTTTCAAAGCCTGAGCAGATCCGCTCTAAGATTGTTGAGGGCAGAGTAAAGAAGAGGCTTGGAGAATTTGCATTGCTTGAACAACCATTCATCAAGAGTGACAAGGTCACAGTGGGTGAATGGTTGAAGCAAACTATTGCTACAATTGGAGAGAACATGAAGGTCAGGAGGTTTGTTCGGTACAACCTGGGCGAAGGGCTGGAGAAAAAGAGCCAGGATTTTGCTGCTGAAGTTGCAGCCCAGACAGCCGCGAAGCCACCACCAACTGCTCCTCAGAAGGATGACAAGCCTGAGGAATCAGCAGAAACTGCAGAGAAGTAATTTTCCTCCCAGA
Source organism: Avena sativa (assembly GCA_916181665.1). NCBI lineage: Eukaryota > Viridiplantae > Streptophyta > Magnoliopsida > Poales > Poaceae > Avena > Avena sativa. Next base: position 173,695,443 of record OV702290.1, on the reverse strand, counting down.
ACCTCATGTTGCATAATATGTCCACCAGAATGTGTTTACTTCCTAGGCGTTTCTAACTTTAAACTGCATTGATCAGTTCCCTCTTAAAGTCAGCATTCAATCTATATTTGACATGCCTATGTTTCCAGGAAACCAGCTGTGGCAATTTCAGCTGCATTGGTGAAGCAACTCCGAGATGAAACCGGTGCTGGTATGATGGACTGCAAGAAAGCGCTCGCTGAGACTGGTGGTGACCTTCAGGGAGCTCAGGAGTTCCTCAGGAAAAAGGGCCTCTCATCCGCAGACAAGAAGTCATCTCGCCTAACCGCTGAAGGCCTGATTGGCTCGTACATCCACGACAACCGCATAGGATGCATGATTGAAATAAACTCTGAGACCGACTTTGTGGCTCGCAATGAGAAGTTTAAGGAGATGGTGAATGACCTCGCAATGCAAGTGGTGGCATGCCCGCAGGTCGAATATGTCTCAGTGGAGGACATACCAGAGAGTATTGTCAGCAAGGAGAAGGAGATTGAGATGCAGAGGGAGGATCTGCAGTCGAAACCTGAAAACATCAGGGAGAAGATTGTCGAAGGGAGGATAGCAAAGAGGGTCGGAGTGATGGCCCTCCTGGAGCAGCCCTTCATCAAGGATGACAACAAGACCGTCAAGGATCTGGTGAAGGAGACAATTGCTGGCCTAGGGGAGAACATCAAGGTAAGGAGGTTTGTGAGGTACACCCTCGGCGAAAACTGATAGATGAGACAGTGACATCAGGAGTTGGGCACATTTTGATACATCATGGTGCATAGTTGTTGCTAGTTTGTACTCAGTTCCATGTATAAGTTTGTATTACATGTTATTATTGTTCCTGGTTCCAAACAACACATTTTTCTGCACCCCTGAATGTAGATGACAGAAGAGATCAATATAGTGTCCATGAAAGGCTTACGGTAAATTAAATTGGTATCTCGCTCCACGTTCAGATTCAGAGTTCTTGCTGAAGCCATCAGTATCTGTTTTTACACTTTTTATACCGGGTGGTACTATAGGGAAAAAGATGTTGAAATAGTGCAAAGGGCAGACGAACACACTTCAGTAGCAGGTTACATTTTTAAAAATAGTGCAAGGGCTTATGCTGTGTCCAGTTTGCTCAAAACTAGGACAATGGGTACTCATGACTAATGTTACAGTGTGATCTACAAAGGCTCAACAGTATCCCTAAGATTTACATGCTACAGACAAGATGTATCACTACATGTTCATGTGAGTTACAGGAGCTTCTACATCCAGCTCAATTCAAACAGCCTGTGTGTTCTTCGATCAACGTTAAAAATACGGAAATGTCAATCCAACCCAGCAGCTCGGGGAGAAGATTGCCCACCAAGAGAAACTGAAGCTAGAGATGATGCCCAGACCCTGGTATTCATGGCTCCAACCATGAGCCTCCATTTGCTCCACATCTTCCTTACATCCACAGCTTGAGGCACACATTCGAGCAGCTGGGCCAATTTGGCAAGGACTCCAAGGTTGGCGTGCCGGAAGTATTGGGTCCACAAGCCTTTGATGCAGGCGAAGCATTTCGGAAAGAAGAACAAGAATATCCTTAGGCAAATAAAGAGAATGCTGAATGCTAGGTAGGGCTCGCTTTTCACAGATTCGCTGACTGAGCCATTCCAAATCTTGGCATACTGTGAGTTTCCTCCAGTCGTGTTCCACGTACGTGGACCAAGATATGCAAGTGGTTCTTGTCCTGCATTGTACAAAGTCTATGTTAAGACAGAATAAGTGTACCATCACACACTTTCCATTAGGCTGTAGATATAGTAAGTTATCAAATTGTGAACAACTACTGCCTGCATTGTCTGATCTAACAATCATACTATTTAGGTTACCGTAAATTGATGGTAACCGCATATGTGGATATTTTACATCCACAGAATCGTTATTGCCATCTTTCCTCCATACAACTATTGTTGCCATATTTTATACATACAATTACTGTGCCCAGCTTTTATCTGAACCATCATTCATGTCTTTTGAGTTGTGACATTAGAGCTCACAGGTTGCTTGTACAGTAAGTTGGTTAATATTTCATACTAGTAAAACAGTGGGTATCAAACTATCCATCATTGGCTTATCACTTGAGGATTTCAGGGCTACAACTCAGATATAAATGCACGAGAAACATTGCACAAGCCTACCGTTAACAGCAGTGTAGAAGCTGACCAGTGAGTCCAGATCTTTAGCAACAAGAGGCCAAAACGCATATGACTCATGAGCTATTAGTATAGAGGGAAGGCTACGGACACCATATCTTGATAAAACTCTGCAAATCATGTAACCAAGGAGGTATTAGTTAAGGCCACCGGTCATATTGATTGTTAAGAAGGATAAAAGGAACACCACTATGCATAGGGGACTTACGCTGGCATGACGTTTGACTGTTCTACAGCCAAGTGCTTAATCTGTGGATACATTGAGCTAAGATCATCAAAGACCGGTCTCATTCTCTGGGAGAAAGGGCACCATGATGCATAGAAGAGGACGGCAATGTACTCCTTTCCACCCAACTTTTTGATAAGTTCCTCCCCATTAACCTGCAAAGTTTTTTAAGGTGAGGTTCATATTAAGCACCACACAGCCAAACATACCCAGCTTGGTAAGCATGTGATTTTGGCAGTATACATTTCTAATTATCCTGCAGTACAGAAGAATGACTAGCGAGTAGAGACTAAGCTGAACTGCTATGAGTCTATGACCTATCCATCATATTAGCATATCATTCGTATCCTCCTTCATGAGTAAGCTTAACATGCCCTGGTTCTATCGGGCTAGTCCCTTGAGACATTTAAGCTCTTAGCCCGGACCTAAAAGCAAATCTTAGCGCTGTCTAATTTTAAGTAGTAATCAAGTTCAGTAGCAATAAATAAACATCTCCCTGTTTAGAAATCATCAAATGAGAGCTACTTAAACTCTCAAGGATATCTTGTACTCGCTCCATTCACAATTACCTCGCATCCTAGGTTTAGTCAAAGTCAAATTTTAAAAAAATTGACCATACATTTAGGAAAAAATATCAGCATTAAAAATGTAAAAACCCTTGTATTAGAATTGTCATGAACTATATTTTCATATTATATGCATTGGGAAACATGGATGATGATGTTTTTTCTTATATTGTTGGTCAAAATTTGCAAAGTTTGATTTTGACTAAACCCAGAACGAGGTAATTGTGAACGGAGGGAGTACGTTCTGATTTACAGCTACATACCGTTTAAGTCGCTACTGAATGAACTGCTGAGCACTAGCACCATAAGCATAATAAGAAGCTAGAGAAAAGAGGACACAAATCCACTCAATAATACCCAAAAAAACACGAAATCTAGCTGAATTGCCTCGAAGTTGGCACCTTGAAGGCCTGAAATGTTGAAAGATGCCAATAAATTCCAAACAACCTTTATTTCGAGCGCAATATTTGTGAGTACAAAAGCTGATTTGACGTAGGGTAAGGGCCTAAGGGCTAAGACCTAAGCTAGCCACCAGCTGAACCTCGGTACTCCTGCGTTGACTGATGCTATTAACCAGCTTGCAACCCAAAAAAAAAAACGGTTTTCTTCTCCCCAAAATGAAATTGACGGAGAATCACCTAACCAAATCAAAAGGATAGAACAGTCCCATCACGAGCTAATGCTATTAACGAGCTAATCTGCCGAGACCAGAATAGCATCAGGATTCAGGAACTGGGTATCAGATTATGCAAGCAGGCCACAGAAAAATCGATGGAGCAACAGGAATTCACGACAGGGAGAGAGAAGCGAGATCCACAAAAGAACTGTGTGGACGAATCGCCCTATTCATTCACATAATAAATGCGCACGCACACCCAAAAAAAGCAAACAATTTATGGCCAAGCAACAAATCCCAGGCCACCGCCAGCCCGGAGCTACGGGTTAGAGACACGCACCTCCTCGGCCGGGTGTCCCTCCGTCGAGGCGCGGCAGGTTCGCCGGAGCCCCGCGACGAACGGCGGCAGCGCCTCCTCCGGACTCGGGCACCGACCAGAGTGCGCTGCCGCAGCCGTACCAGGGGACGCGTGCGCCTGGGACGGCGCGGGGAGTTGGAGTAGCATAAGGACGAGGAGAGGGGCGAGGAGGCGGCCGGCCATGGCGAGAGGGGGGAGGGGCAGAGGAGCGAGAGGAGAACGCGTCGTGGTCGTGGGATTTCCTCGTTGTTTTGGAGGTCACCTTTGTCAAAAATAGGTGTAAATGTAACGAATTCAGAGGGTGTTTCCGCATAACTGCAAATACCGGAGGGCTGGAACGGAAATCGTGGTAGTAGTACAGTTGGAATAGGAGTCGGAAAGCGTAGTTTAGGTTTAACCGTTTTTTTTTTTTTGCGAATAGGTTTAACCGTTATTAAACTCAAGTTGTTGTTATTTTATTCCGTTGCTTGAATTTTTTTTGGGAAATGATCCCATCCCCGGACGATCATCGTCCGGGCCTCCAACCGCACGCGTCCTGTACCGACGCCCGAACATCTCCTTCCTCCGCCAGATACGCGTCTACCGTCGTCGTTCTCCGCCAAAGTCCGAGGAGGTTGCCAGCCGGCCAGCCGCCCCCAACTCCCTCTGCCAGCAACCATGCTCCCACCCTTTGCCCGCATCACCGCGCGCTGTCGGAGCTCGCCATGGGGATCTCGCCGCCGGAGCTTGTTGTCTCCCTCCTTGTCCCTACGAGCGCCGGAGCTCGCCATGGGGATCTCGCCGCCGGAGCTTGCTGTCTCCCTCCTTGCCCCACGAGCTCGCCGACGAAGGCAGCATCTGGGCTTGCTCGCCGGCGACGGAGATGGATGCCATGGCCGCCGCTCCTTCTTTTTGCTACAAACGGGTGCCTTCTTTTGCTACAGAGGCAGGCCAATACTGCTACAGGAGACGGCCACATCTGCTGCTAGCTTGGATGCCATGGTCGCTGCTCCTGCAAATCCTCACGACCGATGCTACAAAGGCTGGTCTTCGATTTTGCTACATTGATATATTTTTTTTGCTATCTCCATTTATTTGTTTTCCTACAATACCATAAAGCTTTTGCTACAAGTTCTCCGGCGAGGTCTTTCGGCTAAATTCTCCGGCGATGTCTCTGGCGAAGCTAGTTTTTTGCTACATTAGAAGAACTTTGTTGCTACAACCGTCTTATGATTTTGCTACAACAGTGTCAACTTTTTGCTACAAGGTCTCCGGCGAGTCACCGGCGAGTTCTTTCCAACGATGTTTTCGACGAAGTCGGTTTTGCTACATTAGTATATATTTTTTGTTGCATGGTCTCTGGTGAGGTCTCCGGCGAGGTCTCCGGCGGGACGTTCTATTTCTAGAACGAACTCTTTTTTTTGCTTCGGAGCAAAAGCGGGTATATTTGTAGCAAAAAGAGGATGTTCTGTAGTAAAAGCGGGATTTGAGGCGATTTTAGGGTCACGTGGCGCGCGCGGAAGGAGGACGATGGGATCTCCCCATCGTCCGGGGGACGCCTAGCACGCTCCAGTTTTTTTTTGTCTTTTTTTTTTGGTGTGTTTAATTGGGTGTGTTTAATTACCGAGAACTAAGCTAATTCTCTGTGAGGTGATTCTCGGTTCGCTTGCAACTAGAAATTTTAGTTGCAACTCTAGTTGCAGCAAAAATTCTCAATCCTATTTACAACTAAAAATCGCATTGTAAAACCGCTTGCAACTTACGAGACACGGCAATCGCGATCCAAATCCAGTGGATTAAGAGATGATAAGATCTGCCTTAATTCTCGGTTGACTGGAAATTAGAAAAACCCTTTGTCTTTTCTGCAAGGTCAACACATGAGATTTTGAGCCGACGAGGTGAAGTGGCGGCAAGGCAGGTCCACCTTGTATCAAGGGTATTCAGCTGAATACCTAAAAGTTTTGCCAAAACTTTCAAATCATATGGTAGAAGCATATGCTTTAGTCTTGTTTGTATACGAGCTCAATGAGTTTCTTGTACAAGTGTTTTTGAACTAGGAACGCCCGAGAAAGAGAAAGAGAAGGGGACGAGAGCAGTGGGAGAAAAGAGCCCGAGTCCCGCGTACATACTGGTGTAGTTGGTTCTATGAAATACATGTGGACCTCTTAGTCACAGGATCAAATGCTTACTTCCAAACGCTGTTTTTTGTTGTTCTTTCAAGAGCCAATGAGAAGGTCGCAAATGGGTTAGGAGGCTGGAGTAAAATAGACGATAATTGTTAGAATATATTACGGCTAGACATATTTGGTAGTTTAATATTATAATTCAATTCTATCTCTATTAGACTTCTTGTCCCCCAAGTCTTCTAATACTATATAAACAGCCTAAGGGCTCATGATGTAATCACCTCTTGCAATATCAATACAATCAGTACTTCCTCAATCTTTCATGGTATCAGAGCTTTTAGATTGTTTATATAGTACTAGAAGATTTGGGGGGCAAGAAGCCTAATAGAGATAAAATTGGATTACAATATTGAACTATCAAATATGTCTAACCGTAATATACTCTAACACCACCCCGCAGTTGGATCGTTAGTGATGCAGACAGTCTGACTGGAGAATAAGCCTAAGGTGAGGTGGTAGCCCTTGTTGCCAATGTCGATGTAGCCGGGAGTGAGGGCGCTATAGTTGTGGTCGATGGTGCCGTTGGGAAAGTTGCCGACGTTGATGAAGTCGATGTTGTTGTTGTGTTGTGGTCGATGTCGTTGTTTGAGCTTGGAGAATTCGTCGTAGTAATTGAGTAGACGTAATTTGGGTTGAAGTAGCTCGACCCGCAATGCCAAGCTTACCAGACTCGGGAGTGTGTCGGGGACGAAGGCACGCATCAGTGTTGCCAATACCGAACGTGCGAAGACAGGGACCATCATGAGCCATGCGTGCCAGAGCCAGACTGAGGAGCAAAGAAAATTTTCTGTAAACGGTCGGTGTAGAAGTTGTCCACCGTGTCGGAGTAGACGAAGTGGTTGTAAGAAGAAAAATTGAGAACATACTTGTGCAAATAAAAATTAGACTGCGACTCTGACGGCAAGGTCGTGGTGAACGAAGACGACGGTGGTAGTTGTCGATGGCGATTGAATTGTAGAGGTAGTCGATTTCAGGGATTAGACCCATATTTTCCGCTTGTATGAGCGCGGCGTCGCTCGTGGAGAAGAACTTGTTGGCGTTGACGATGACCACGATTGGTGGTGGCGGCGACAATGTGACAATGATGTTGGTGTAGATGGTTGTTGGCGATGATGACCACGGTTGATGAAGTTGCAACCCTTTGTTGATGGCGAGGCGCGTACTCGGGGACGTGCGTCCCGGTCGATGTCGGCGAAGACAGGCCGACATGGTGACGACGTGAGGACGGAGAAGCCGACGTAGCGCGTGAGGACGCCGCGCGGAGCCTCCTTGGCACGATCGTTGGCGATGATTTGCTGGAGATGAGTCGATACCGAGGTTGAAGTAGAGGCGCGTGATGACGATATGCGGCTATAGACGATGCAATCTGATCTATGATCGGCGAAAGAAGAAGAAACGCCGGTCAAGTGGTCGGCGAGAAAATTTTGCGAAGATCTAATCTACTATTGCGCGGGCCCCGGTGGAGAAGGATCTTCCCGGGGGCGACGCGGCGGAAGCGGTGGTGGCTAAACCCTAGGCCGAGGAGCGACCCGCTCTGATACCATGAAAGATTGAGAAAGTACTGATTGTATTGATATTGCAAGAGGTGATTATATCGTGAGCCCTTAGGCTGTTTATATAGTACTAGAAGACTTGGAGGGTAAGAAGACTAATAGAGATAGAATTGGATTACAATATTAAATTACCAAATATGTCTAGCCATAATATACTCCAACAAGAATAACCACCATAAAGAAACATAGGAAGACACAACTCTAGCGTCAACAATGGTGAAAATGGATGACCTGAATACGGAAGTGACATGGGTATACCCTATAGGTACTCGAGCTTGGTATATACGGTCCAAATACGTACCGGCCCACGGTGTCGCCAAGGCCCAGATGGAGGGACTCGAGTAACCTACGGACTCTCGATTGCTTGAAGAACAAGAAGAAGCTAAAGATAGAAATATTAAGGGGAAAACCCTAACTTGTAACCGACTCAACCTGCTACCCGAGACCTAGCCTATCTATATAAAGGCTAGGAGGGGCGGCGAGAAGGACACACGCAACCCTAGTTTCCACAACCTTCGCCAGATTACATCTGCGCACCATTGTAACTTTCGACTCCCTCAATAATTCTACGAGCAGAGAAGCAGGAGTAGAGACCTCTACGAGGCCTGGACCTGGGTAAATCCTTTGTCCCCTGTGTGCTTGTTTGCTAGCCGATAGATGTCTCCAGCGCTCCCTCCTTCTCCAAAACCCAAGTCCATAACAATGGGCTTTGACGAGTTAAACCCTCGTCAATTGGCGTCGTCTGTGGGAATTGGGAGTGCTGATGTTGCGGCTTCTTCGGCCCCATCAACTATGATCTACAACTCCGCAACAACGGAGATTCGCCAGCTCTTCAGCGCCTCCGACTTCACCGTCCATACGCCGTCCTTCGAGTCCGTGGGCGACGGAATCAGCCTGGCGATTGGGAGCTTCTGCTTCCAAGTTGGTCAGATGGGCACGCTTCGCATGCCTGATCAGCCGACAACACCGGCGATTGCCCCGGCATCATGGTTCCCTCCATCGATCGGCACCCTCAGCGAGCTCAACGCTCCGGTGGCAGTCGAGAACACGGTTAGCGACAGCAGTCGCGACTCCGATCTAAGCGATCTGGCCACTGAAGATGGAACCTACGGTTCCGGATCCGAAAGTTGTGGAAACAACAACTTCCCTAATCACTTCATGTGCGCCGTCATCAATGCAGGCGACACCTCCGCCAATCGCGGCAACGGTGGTAACACTGGCAACGGCACCGATCCACCCAATCGCGGCAACGGTGGTAACACCGGCAACAGCACCGACCCGCCCAATGGCGGCAACGGCGGTAACGGTGGCAACGGAGGAGCAGTCGAACCTCCTAGCATGATCAACGAGCAAACCGGCGAACGCGTCGTGATCAGGCTCAACAAGCAAGAGTGGGATCGCTGCCGCGAAGCCCTACGGGGTGCACCTCTACCCTTCGGGTCCCCGCAGGAACTGCTGATGGGCTACCACTGGCTCCTAAAAGAGGAATTCAAGCGCCAAAAACAAGCAATCGCGCAACTTGAGGCACGTAAAAAGGCAGCGGACGAATCAAGCCTTCGTCGTGCTGGGCTCTCCTCCTACGGAGGATCCTCCTCAAGAGGCAATAAGTACCTCGCCAAGAAGAGGCAGTTGCGGATGGCTCACCTCACCGAACAAGAGCGCATAGAGGCCGCGAAAGTCCTCGACTTCGACTCTATGACAGTCGACACGAGAGGCAACGTGGTTCCCAGGACACCACAGGCCGCGGTGACAGCAGCCACTATGTACCTCCTCAATAACCAGCCGCCAGCTAGAGACCCCCGAACGGCCATGCACCGATCTACGATCGCGGGCTTGGGGCTAATCGAGGCCGCCCTCGACAAGGAGCTGGTACCAGACCCAAAAAAGGGCAAAGCGCTACTCCTCGCCCTCGTCCTGTGATGACAGTCACGACCTGTCTCGACGCCGCCGCTCACGGCGACACGATCGCGACTACGATGCGCGCGACGACCTCACACAACGCAAGATCGACAAGTCAAGGGCACGACGTGCTCGGTCGACTGACTCGGAAGAAGAGGATAGGGAGCTCTGTGGCGCCAGATGCTTCAGCAGAGCCATTAGGCAGAAGCGAATGCCTAAAGGGTTTAAACTCCTATCGGAGAACCCGAAATTCGACGGTCTACAGGACCCCAAGATCTGGCTAGAGGACCACATCTCCTCCATCAGGCTACACGGAGGCAGTCGAAGTACTGCCATGCAATGCTTGCAGCTACAGCTGCAGGGCGCCGCCCGGGCATGGCTCAATAACCTCCCACGCGGATCCATTCGCAGTTGGGATGAGCTGGTTACAGCTTCGTGCGCAACTTTAAGGGCACGTACAAACGGCCCGCCTCAATCGAAGAACTGAGATGCCGCTAGAAAAGATCTGGCGAATCGCTGCGCTCTTACATCCAAAGGTGGTCCATCATCAAGAACTCCACGGAGAACATCTCGGAAGACCACGCAATTGATGCATTCAACGGTGGTGTCCGCCGCATGGAACTCAGGGAGGAGCTAGGCCGCTCAAAGCCCCAGACCATCGACCACCTGATGGAGATCGCGAATCGGTGGGCCGATGGAGAAGATTCGGTGAAGAATCACGTTCACTCGGACGAGGAGGCAGAACTCGAACGCAGACGCGACCGCCGGGGCAAGCGTCGCATGCGCATCTACGACGATAGCGATGACGTCAACATGGTCGCAGCTGGCTACGCCGATAGACGCGACGATAACCACAACAGCGGATACCGTGACTCCGGGAAAACCACGCAAGTATGGCAACGCCGCACTCGCGATGAGGCACCCGCGATCTCCATCGAGGAAAAACTGTCCAGGCCATGCACGGTACACTTCTACATCGACAAGTATGATGGCAAGAGAAAGTCCAGCCACCTCCTCAAGGACTGCTGCGAGTTCCTCAAGCTACACGAGGGATTGGTTCGGATGAACCGCAACACAGTCGAAAGAGGCTACGGAGCCGCTCTAGGTGCCGTGGAACATGGCGCACCACCACCACCACCTGGGCCACCCCCGAACAGAGCTGCACCGGACCAGCACCACGGAGGCGAACCATACCCACGGGCCATGGATACCATGATGATCCAAAAGGGGCGCCCCTCCAACAGGGTGCAAAAGGCCATCACTCGCCAAGTCAACTTGGCCACGCACTCGCCACCATCCACCACTGAGTACCTCAGTGGAAGCGAGTCGTGCATTACCTTCGACAAACACGACCACCCGCCTCAAGTACCTCGCCCAGGTCATTGCCCCCTCGTACTCGAGGCGCAAATTGGAGGCTTCGACATGAGTCGCATCTTCATGGATGGCGGAAGCGGCATCAACCTCAGATTCGCGAGTACCTTGCGAGCAATGAGGATCCCTCAACCTGCTTGGAGGCATCGGACACAACGTTCCACGACATCGTCCTAGGGAAAGGCATATACCCCTTGGGCAAAATCAACCTCGACATCATCTTTGGCACGCCGAAGAACTTCCGGCGCGAGCGCATCGACTTTGAGGTCGTTGACTGGCCCTCACAATACCATTGCATCCTTGGGCGCGTCACATTCGCCAGGTTCATGGCAGTACCCCACCACGCCTACCTGCAGATGAAAATGACAGGTCCCAACGGCATCATAACGATCAACGGGAACTTTGAGCGATATGACGCTTGCGACAAGGAATTCAACAGAATCTCCCAGTCCTTCGGCATGCAGGAGGAACTCGCAAAACTGAAAGAGACGACAGACAATAGTCTGCCTCCCTTGAGTAGGCCAAGCTCACCTGATCTCTCCTTCGACTCATCCGTGCACACAAATAAGGTGCAGGTCCATCCGTCAGATCCCTCCAAGACGGCCCTCATCGCCAACAACTTGAGTCCCGCATAGGAACTCGCGCTCGTCGAATTCCTCCGTGAGCACTGGGAAATTTTTGCCTGGTGTCCTGCGGACATGCCAGGAGTTCCCAGGGAATTCACCGAGCACGCACTCAACGTCAACCCCGACGCAAGGCCAGTCAAGCAAACAATTAGGCGACTGTCTGAGCCACGAGCGCAGGCAGTCGGAATGGAGATCAACAGACTCCTCGAGGCCAAGTTCATACGCGAGATCAAGGAAAGCACTTGGCTCGCCAATACGGTGCTGGTACCAAAAAAGGACACAGACATCCTACGGATGTGTGTGGACTTCACTTCTTTAAACAAGCACTGCTCAAAAGATCACTTTCCGCTGCCACGGATCGACCAGATCATCGACTCCACCGCGGGATGCGAGCGCCTCTGCTTCCTCAACGCCTACTCAGGCTATAACCAAATTCGAATGAAGGAGGAAGATCAGGAGAAAACAGCATTTACAACGCCCTTTGGTGTGTTCTGCTACAACACAATGCCCTTCGGGCTAAAAAATGCGGGAGCCACCTACCAGCGATGCATGCAGGCTTGCCTCAAGTAACAACTAGGTCGCAACATCCAAGTCTTTGTCGACGACATAGTAATCAAGACCAAGGAGGAAGCCTCTCTAATCGATGATTTGCGTGAAACCTTCGCCAACCTCGATTGCTACCGGATCAAGCTCAATCCGGACAAATGCGCCTTCGGTGTACCATCGGGGCAGCTACTCAGATACCCCATCTCCTCGAGGGGGATCGAGGCGAACCCGAACAAGATAAAAGCCATACTGGCCATGGAGAAGCCGAAGAACATAAGAGGCGTCCAGCAACTGGCTAGACGAATCACGGCCCTTAGTCAATTTATCAGTCGGATGGGTGAAAAGGCACTGCCCTTCTACCAGCTCCTCTGCAAAGCCGAAAAATTCGAGTGGACCAATGAAGCACAAGAAGCATTCGAAGATCTCAAGCGCTTGCTATCCACCTCGCCGGTACTGGTGACTCCACGAGAAAGGAAACCACTGTTGTTGTACATCTCTGCCACCAACTAGGTGGTTAGCACAGTGCTCGTCGTCGAGCGAGCCGAGGAAAACAAAGTCCACAGCGTACAACGTCCGGTATACTACCTCAGCGAGGTCCTCACGCCAACAAAACAGCGGTACCCGCACTACCAGAAGCTGGCGTACGGCGTCTTTATGACCGCTACGACTGCGCCACTACTTCCAGGAACACCCAATCGTGGTAGCCACGGGGTGAGTCACGCTTTGGGGAATAGAGCTGTCTCCACGAGACATCACATACGAAAAGCGCGACGCCATCAAGTCGCAAGTGCTCCCTGACTTTCTCGTGCACTGGATGGAGAACCAGCTCCCGGACAAGCCAGATATGTCCTACCTCTGGACAATGAACTTCGATGGGTCCAAACGAAAAGATGGAGCAGGTGCAGGTGTCATATTGACATCACCTCAAGGGGACAAGCTAAAATATATCCTGCGAGTGCAGTTCACAGCCTCAAACAACGAGGCTGAATACGAGGCCCTGTTACATGGGATGAGGATGGCGAAAGCTTGCGGCGCCAAAAGTCTCATCATATATGGCGACTCCAAATTGGTCGTCAACCAAACAATGTACGAGTGTGACGCACTGAACGACAACATGATCGCGTACCGCGACCTCTACGATACACTCGAGGGAGACTTCGATGGTTGCGAGTTGCGACACATAGGTCGCGAAAGCAACGAGGAGGCGGACACACTCGCCAACATAGGCTCTACCTGCGCCCCCATACCACCTGGGGTATTTCTCGAGCGCATATGCGAACGCTCCATCAAGCCAAAGGCCGCAGAAAAGAAAACAAGCGCAGCAACGGACTCGGGGGCTACGCCACCCAATGAGCCAATGGCACTCGATGACTTGGAGCTGGGCACAGGACTCGAGGGACCAATGAGCGTCATGATGATTGAGCAATCTTGGACGCAGCCGTACATTACGTACCTCCTCAGCAAGAGACTACCGGACGATCCGACAGATGCACAGCACATCGCGCGGCGCTCCAAGGCATTCGCCGTTCTCAACGGCGAACTGTATAAACGCAGCATCACAGGAGTGCTACAACGATGCGTCTCCATGGCTGACGGAAGAGCAATACTCCTCGACATCCATGCAGGAACCTGCGGGAACCACGCAGGCAGTCGCGCCCTCGTCGCCAAAGCTCTATGAGCTGGATTTTACCGGCCCACGGCCATGCGCGACGCCAAGGACATAGTCCAAAAATGCAATGCTTGCCAGCGATTCGCGGACAAGCCACATGCACCAGGCGCAGAGCTACGGCCTATTCCATTGGCCTGGCCTTTTGCACAATGGGGGCTTGATATGGTTGGCAAGCTGCCAAGATCCTCGCGCGGAAGCTACATCTACCTCTTGGTGGCAGTCGACAAATTCACCAAGTGGATCGAGGCCATGCCAATGACCAACCAATCAGGGCACAACGTAGTCAAGTTTTTCGAGTCCATCGTCTACCGCTTCGGCGTGCCGCACAACATTATTACCGACAATGGGACGAACTTCACATCCAAGGAGTTCCAAGAATTCTACGAGAACCTAGGGATCAACATCAGCTACGCCTTAGTAGCGCATCCACAGACCAACGGTCAGGTGGAAAAAGCAAACGGGCTCGTCTGCGGCGGCATCAAGAAGCGACTCCTGCGACCACTCGAACAAGCGGCGGGTTGCTGGCTATAAGAGCTGCAATCCGTGCTCTGGAGTCTACGTACAACTCCAAACAGCGCCACGGGCTACACGCCATTCTTTATGGTGCACGGAGCAGAGGCAGTGCTACCAGCTGAGGTACGGTACAAAGCGCCACGCGTGGTCGCTTACAGCGAACAAGAGCCATCCCTCGCACTCGAGGATTCCGTCGACCTCCTTGACGAAGCAAGGGAAATCGCCGCGGAAAGATCAGCGATCTACCAGCAGAACCTGCGCAACTACCACAGTAGAAGGCTTCGCCCTAGATCCTTCGTCGAAGGTGACTTGGTCCTGCGACTGAAACAACAGGGGCACCTCAAGCTCGAGTCCCCCTGGGAAGGACCGTATGTGATTACAGAAGTAATCCCAGGTGGCGCCTATCGCCTTAAAAATCTGGAGACAGGAGTCGCATACTCCAACCCTTGAAACGTCGCACAACTATGACGCTTCTACCCCTAGTAGTTTTACTTTTATATCGCAAACAAGGCTACTCAGCCAAGCCTACTTAGCCGCACATTGTACCTCGCACTGTTTTCTTCGAATAAATAAAAGTTAAGTGCCCCAAAACTCCGTGTTCTCCTTTACTTTGTCAATTTTTATACTCGGGGGTTGCGCCACCCATACGTCTGTTCTTCGGACCAGTAACGCGATATCCTGAGTAGCTGGCACATCAATCGAACCCCTTAGTACAAACCCTATCCAGCTGCAACGCACCTGGTAGGTCAACAAGGGACCAAGGAAAAAATGGCCAGGCTAACGAAAAGGACTCGCATGGTGCAACGCACCCCACGCTTACAAAGCTATGTGTACACATTCAACAATAAATTATCTACAAATATATATGAACTTTACAACACAAGTACACTTATGTGCAGGATACATATTTGGCTACCCTTGCAACAAAAGAACATTAGTTTGTTCCTCGAAGAAGTCGACGATCTCCTCGGCTGGGTGGTCCACCGCCTGATAGTGCGGCACCATATTCCAGGAAGATCCTGCTGGTGGTGCCGGTGGCCCAGAGGCAATGGCGGCGACATCCACGTCAGGCCTATGCAAACGCACCATTGAGAGGGCAGCCTTGGCACCAGCCACCAACTGCTGCCTCACGCACTCGCGAACCGCGGACATATCTTGAAATTTGGTCAGGAGAGCCAGCAGGCTTGATGGAGTGTCATCTAGAGGGAACATCGCCCGATAGATGTTCCTCAAACACGACTGCGACTTTTTCAGGAAGAGCAGCACTCGCGAGGCGCGATCCTGCAGGGTCGCCAATGCAGTCGCACGATCATGATCTACCTAGAAGTATCCACTCTCCTGAAGTTGCTCCTGGGTGAGATCATGAAGGCGGATGGCAATCCTATCCCTCTCCTCCTGTGGACGGCGTGCGCTAACAACTACACGAAGCAGCATCAACAACATGAGTACAACGTACCATTGCGACTAACTACAAAGGAAAAGATGAGAATGAGCAAACTAACACTTAAACTGGTCGCCCAGCTGCGTCACCTCGCCAAGCAGATATTGCTCGCGAGCGGCGGCTTTTCAGCCTTCGACTTCCACACGTCCGCGCTACCGCGGATCACGAGCAACTCACGCTCTAGTTTCTTAACGCGATCACGAAGTCGCGAAAGCAAGGATAGCTCCTCTACCCTGGAGTGCGGTGGTGCCACTGTATCCTCAAGAGATGGCGAGTCCTGGGTTCCCCCCACAGGACCACTTGATGTACCCTACCAAAAAGTCAAGCCAGAAGCAAATAAGGCGACCAACTTAACACAAAGTCAAAAGTAACAGATGCATTCAGGATTAGTATAAAGTATCCACAAACGCACTCGCCAGCAGGCATATTCTCCAATCAAAAGGACAATTCATCAACTATTACAAAAAACTAACTACGGAGCAGCTGGCTTCTTCGACTTCGACGGCTTTGGGGGATTCATCAAGTCCGTGGCAGTATCAGACGCCACTGACTTTCTGCTAGCTCCTGAGGCCGAAGCCTTTGCGACCTTCTTAGCACGCTGGAGCTCCTCCGAATACTTGGCAACAGTATTTATCAAGGAATGGCCATATTTGGCACAGGCAGTCGCAAAGGGAGCGAATACTACCTGTTGACCATCCGCGCCAACAGGCATCGTCTTCGACACCGCAGAGGGATCTATCTCGACTCCGTGGGCTTGCACCATGGCAAGTGACATGGTCGCGCCAGCCGCGCGGAGGGAGTTCTTGTATGTGGCAGGCACACCCCCGCGAGTGACTCCACCAGCTCGTCCACATTGTCGACCAGCTTCGCCTTCGGCATCAACTCCTCCCGGAGGCGACTAAGGGTGACCTTGGCCTTGGACAACGTATTTTGGACAGCGGCGCTACAGTCCTCGACTGCAGACACCGCGCCCGCCAGAGCGTCATCGCGACAAAGGGCCTGCGGGTCAAAGCTCAAATCGCCAGCATCTGCACAGAAAACCCACACATGGATGAAATCTCTAGCGCCACCGGCAAAACTCCAGATGCAGAGAAGGACAACAATAAAATATCTACCGGCAAAGGTACCTGAGAGGGCCTTGGCGACTGAGAACAGTTGCTCTTCGAACAACTTTTCCCTAGCTGCAAAGGAGGCACGCAGATCCTCTTCGCGCTTCTGTGCATCATTACGAGCCGAGATTGCCTCGTCGTGTCCCTTCACAGCTGTGGCTAACGTATTTTCCAAGGTGGCAACGTTGCACAGTAAAGCATTATGCTCAGCTACATGGCAACCAACAGTTGACTATCGATCGACTATACCAAAAAAAAGGGAAGAGACGAAAAAGAATAAGTGTCGAACACTCACTTTCAATGACGCGGTGACGCGACTCTAGCATTGCATGCTGGCGGCCCATTGCCATCACTTGCTCCGCCACTTGCGCGGCTTCCTTTACAAGGAGTTGTCGCACAAAACAAGGGATTAGAAAGGGCAACAGAAAACATCGACTGCCACACTAAAAAGAAAGGAAGATATACTTACATGGTCCTCTAGCGACTCTGAAGAGGTTTGCTGAACCGTCATCCGAGCAACCATTCGATGCTCCCCTACATGAGGAGAGCTCGAAGAATTGTGCCCGGAGTGGGCCGCCGCCGGAGGAGAAGGAGCACGCTCGACCTCTACCTTGGCCCTTGAAGCCGTGACTCCCGATTCTTTCAAAAACTCGATGTCGCCAGAAGATGACGACGCCTCTTGACTACAAGACCAAATCTACATTGAGAAAAGGGCAAACTCCAGGGCAAAACCAACAAGAAGAAAAACAAAAAAGAATGAATGACCTAGCAAACTTACCAGTTAAAGTTGTCAAGATCGAACGTGGCTGTCGCCGATTCCGACGAAGACTCCTTGGGCAATCGCATCTTCTTGCGAGAAGAAGGTGCCACAGCCCTCATAGGAACAACTGGAATTGGCGACTCCGCGCCAACAGCCGCGCCTCCTGGAGTCAAAGGAGTCGACGCGTCGGAGTCCTCGCTACGCGAACGCTTGCGAGTATCTAGGCTCTCAAACTCGGGGGCTTCCTCTTCCACATCAGAAGGGACAGTCGACTCAGACTCGTCCTCCTCCAAAGCTTCACGAGGAATAATCCCCTCAGGAAGAGGAGGCATACAAGGCGACACCGCCCAATCTTGCATACAAACAGAACAAATAAGCAAACAAGAAAGCAATCGTGAAAATAAGCTACTGCGTAGCACAACTATACCTTAGGAGGAGGATTCGAAGCATCAAAAGGAGGAACAACTGGTTCACTTGGAAGCACATCCTTGACAGTGCACTTCGTGACCAGTCGAATCCTCTTATCCACCTCACTCGCGGACATGCCATCAGCAGACACGCGAGTGGCATCATCAGCGCCACTCCATTGAAACATGGGATGGACTCTAGCTTGGAGAGGCTGGACGCGACGACGCAGCCAAGTCCTGATAAGAGCGCAGCCTCCCTCTTCTGCGCCTATGCGACTTTCGAGGTCGCAGACGCGCTGATACAGCACGTTCGTCTCCGTGAGTTCGCCAGGCATAACTACGTTCTTCCAAGAACGCATCTTCTTGTAGGGAGTCACCGGATCAAAGGGCGCGAGTCCAAAGTGCTCATCTTTGGCCTTCTGATCGCGGACATAGAACCATTTGTTCCTCCATCCCTGGACGGACTTGGTAAGCTTGATATCGAAGTAGGTGGCGGATGGTTCGACATGGATTCTGCAACCACCTACGTCATAAACTAAAGAGCCAGATGCGGACTGACGCTTCAATTTAAACAAGCGCTTGAAAAGACCAAAGTGTGGATCAATTCCGAGCCAACACTCGCAAAGGGTGATGAAGCAGGTGATGTGGAGAATCGAATTTAGGGACAGCTGATGGAGCTGGAGCCCGTAGAAGCAAAGAAGACCCCTAAGAAAGGGGTGGAGAGGCAAGGAGAGACCTCGAATGATGAATGCGAGAAACATCACTCGAAAACCAGCGGGAGGAGTAGGAATGGTCTCACCGCTGGGGACGCGCGCATCAGCGACTGCCGCAAAAATAACTCCATCCTGGCGAAGAAGACGGAGATCCGATGCCTTGATGATGGAAGGGCGCCATGCACCATTTTCTTTTTCCCGCTGGCGGCGGCGCTGGTGCCCGCAGCAGCGGAGCCACCCTTCTTCTTCGTCGCGGCAACGGTGGCCACGGAATCAGCGACAGCACCTCCTTTCTTCTTTCCCATTGCGCAGCGACGATGAGAGCACAAAAAGTAGCTTGGAAACGAACGGAGGTGGTCCAGCGCTGTGGAGAAGACGAACGCAGGAAAGCAGAAGAACAACAGCAATGGCGATGGCAACAAGGAAGAAAGAGCGCAGATGGAAAATTACCGCCGCAGCACCGCTACTTAACCCCTGGGAGATGCAATCCAACGGCTGACAAAAACCCTATTGGACGCGTGGCACGCATCGCGTTGGACACGTGGAGAAGAGGAAGCGCGAACCGTCCCTCCACTTCTACCATTACGCGTGGAAATCGAGGAGGCGCGGTTAAAAATAAGATTACACACGACCAGTCAAATCAAAGTCAGAAAGTGGGACTCACCGCTCG
Organism: Avena sativa; assembly: GCA_916181665.1. Taxonomy (NCBI): domain Eukaryota; kingdom Viridiplantae; phylum Streptophyta; class Magnoliopsida; order Poales; family Poaceae; genus Avena; species Avena sativa. The sequence goes on along the minus strand of OV702290.1, from coordinate 173,676,037 downwards.
TCACGTCCCGTCAAACTCGCTCACGTAGGCAACTGAGGTCATACAAGCGTCAGCACTGACGTCAGCAAGGCTACATAGTGAAAAACTTCGACTATCTTTAGTCCTTGCTGGAGTCTTCGACTCCACCAAGCACTCGGAGGCTACTCCCATAGGGAGCGCTGGCCGCGCACCCTACGACTTTTTCTTTTCTTGTTGCAGGAACGTGGACAATCACAAAAGCAAACCCAACCACTCGAAACACAGCTCGCTTATGGACATGGGTTACTCCCATAGGGAGCGCCGGAAATAAATTCGACTGAAACAAGCAGGCAAAAGACGACAGCAGTCGCGAAAGTATTTAGTCCCTGCCTAAGTCATCGACTGAAACAAGTAAGCAAAAAAGACGACAGCAGTCGCAAAAGTTCTTTAGTCCCTGCCTGAGTCTTCAACTCAACCAGGCACTCGGGGGCTACTCCCATAGGGAGCGCTGGTCGCGCACCTTATGATTATTTGCACAAAAATCGTGTGTTGATAACGTCCGCACTCGCAACCTTTGGCGAGACCGCCTCATAAATTTTCCCTACAAAGAGACTACGTCTCCTGGGATGTCCGAATCGTCTCCGCGATGATAAAATTCGGATTCCGCGCTTACGGCGTGAAGGTAAGACCTGAATAAGGCCTGGCAACGCATTTAACTGCGCACTACCAGAAATGTATCCGTGCCTACAGGCACGATGAACATGCCTTGACGGACGCGTCGAGTGCTCACACCCATATAACTGGAATTCGGCTCCTGTAAGACCTCCGCGGCCTGAGTCGAATTACGCCAGCATTTTTTCGGATTCGAGTCCGGGGACTCGAATTTGAGTAGATTGCGTTGTTTCACCCTAAGGTGGTTAACTGATACCGATACTTCGGTTATATCAGGCACGTATATCAACAATCCCTATGACACAAATAAAAGCAATTGAAATGTACTCATTTAGGCACTCGAAGGCTTCAAAAAGTCCCCAGTCGAATCTACGATTCCACTGGACACTCGGGGGCTACTGACATGGATATACCCTACAGATACTCGAGCTTGGTATATACGGTCCAAATACGTACCGGCCCACGGTGTCGCCAAGGCCCAGATGGAGGGACTCGAGTAACCTACGGACTCTCGATTGCTTGAAGAACAAGAAGAAGATAAATATAGAAAGATTAAAGGGAAAATCCTAACTTGTAACCGACTCGACCTGCTACCCGAGACCTAGCCTATCTATATAAAGGCTAGGAGGGGGCGGCGAGAAGGACACACGCAACCCTAGTTTCCACAACATTCACCAGATTACATCTGCGCACCATTGTAACTTTCGACTTCCTCAATAATTCTACGAGCAGACAAGCAGGAGTAGGGACCTCTACGAGGCCTGAACCTAAGTAAATCCTTTGTCCCCTGTGTGCTTGTTTGCTAGCTGATAGATGTCTCCAGCGCTCCCTCCTTCTCCAAAACCCAAGTCCATAACAATGGGCATTGACGAGTTAAACCCTCGCCAGGAAGAAAGAGGACGCATGAACTCAAAAGACCAATAATGACTTTAGATTGCTATAGGTTTATGCCAGACACCGTATTTTGACTTGGCTATGTCCCGGTTCCGAGTGAAGGATTTTAAAACAAGGGAATGTCCAAAATACGGAATTTTTTGCTAGTATAAAAAAGTCTAAAATCATCTCTGAAGTATCACCTCTTAACATGGCACATGGGTTTTGTACATGTATGCACAAGATTTTGGCAACAAGGGAGGAAATAGTTATTGTGTCTCCCCATATCCATATCCGTTAATTTCATTACTTCTTAATTTGTCTAAATTTTAGGTGTCTAGAATTTTGTCGAATACTATTCATTTTTCAAGTCCTTAGATTAACATCTACTATCCTCGTCTTCATCTTGCTCTATGCATGATAATGGCCCTAATGTATTGTATGTACTGTATTAAAATTGCAATGATGATTGATATGCGGAAGGAATCTACTTTTATTGCCTAATTAATTTCATCAAATTTCACATTGGTCCTTTCAAACCGTTAGAAAATGAACATTGCATAAAGTTTTTTTTCATTGGGAGATTTAGGTAAAAGGTTAATGATCAAATGGGACTAGTTTCTACATGTGGAAGAACCTGGAACCAACGAAAAAAATTCCGACGTCCAAATTAATATGATGACCACCACCTGCAACAATGAAACGCATGTGCAACTGAAGCTATGCTATACTCATCTTTTCTCTGTTTTCAAAGGGAGAAAAAGGAAAAGAAAGAACACCACCACTCGTGGTTCAATTTGCTTGCCAGCCTGAGCTGCAGGGATAAAGCCAAACACGTACCACACAATGCACATTTGACTAATCCTCACCTATTTTCTATTTGGCCGCATCTTTGTAAGAATGAGTTGAGTAATCTTTAGCAGTAGTTAATGTAAATACTTTTCCAAATAAATGAAGGTAAATACATGAAAAAACATGTTTGTGCTGTCCGATTTGACCGAGGCTTAACCAACTGTTGGTCCCTTTACAAAAGAATATCATACAAATCTACAAACAAATATTCACTACGCTTGAAATAATTTGTTCATGTAGTTCAAGAAAATGTAGTATTTGCCCCATCATATTTTCATATATATCTATAAATAGTTCAATTTTCTGTATAGTGTTTCATTCATCTAGTGAAAATGTAATATATGTGCTCTGGAGTTACAAGGGGTGATTTATGGCAGGAATCTCTTTCATCAATCAGTTGTGACACCAACCCTAAACTAAGAATTTCTAATGCGACTGAGAATTAGTAAAACTGCTCCTGGAGTAATTGGATGCATGCCGCTCCAAATTGAAGTTCCAAGGCGAACATGAGTGCATATATCAGCATTTTGTATTTTGTCAGAAAATTACTAGAGTGCATGTGTTTTACAGAATTATGAGTAATGTTCGATAGAAAAAGAGTTCGCAGAGGTACACATCACTGGCCGTACAAAAATAAAACTTCTATGTGATAGTTTCTCCACAATTTTTTGATATATTTGTGATTTGTCTTTTGATACAAACCAGAAAGCATTTTGCTAAGAAGTGCACATTTGCCGTAAGAGTTTAGTAAGCGGAGCGGTACCGACGATGTAGTTGAGACAAGAGTTGTAGTTGGAACGATGCAATTGGACAAGAAAGCGCCGCCGGGTAACAGAAGAGAATAATTAAGGTCGGTCAAACAATTGTAGTCCAAGGAATATCAATATACTTCATTTCAAAATATAAGATGTTTTAGCTTTGTGAATGAAGTGTATCTATACCTCTCTTAGTGTCTAGGTTCATCTAGGTTTGAAGTGAACATAGACACTAAAAAGATCTAAATACACTCCTTTCACAAAGCTAAAACATCTTATATTTTGAAACAGGGAGTACTTATCATATTCTATCGAGGAGAGATGGTAAAGATAGCATCCAAATTTAGGGCCACCGGTTACGACTGCAAATCTAGCCACATGTTTTTTGGAAAATGACTCTGTCTTATTCACTTGTATGGATCTGTGTTCACCATTCAACACCTACATATACAGTTATCGTTAATACTTGTTAAGGAATGTACATACAGATGACCATTCTTCTAAACTTTCCATGTGTCAGATTCGGTAACTCGTAAAGCAATGGTGCTACATCTGTAATTACTCCGTCTAAACCAAATTACTCGCCGCAACCCAGACAGATTTAAGCTCACATTTTGCCTAAATCCGAGACAAGTAATTTAGACGGGAGGGAGTAATATAAAATAGAGGAACCATCCAACAAATTTCTAGTTAAATCGTGCCCAGCAAATGATCAATGACAAAGTTTGCTTTATGCCTTTATAAAATATGAAGAGTAAATTGCACTGCTAGTATACGAGCTTGCATGTATACACATCTTAGAGCAACTCTAGCAAATACCGCAAAAGTCAGTACCATAAAAAAACATTTGCGGTAAAAACATAGAAGTCAGACCTTTAAAACAAGCTTGCAGAACAACGAAAATAGTATGTACATTTAGACAAAAAGGAGCTCGACCAAAGAGATTATGGGGGGTGAATTGGCGACACCTAGGCCTTTCTTTGAAATTGAGTGGGTGCCCAAATTTTCTAGCGAATGTCTTCTTCAAAACGAATTCCATTACTATCAAAATTTAGAGCAGGAGCAACATCGTTGTCAAAAAATATTGAGAAAGATCATATAATACCCTTTCACCAATGGTGGCCTCGTGGCATGTGAATTCAATCACGGCACCAGGATGTACTACTTCGCCTTCTTGTAAGACATGGTGGGATATCTTCTTGATAAAAAAGCAAGATGAGCCTTGAATCCCATGGTCACGAATAGCACAGGATCTTGGATGCCTTCTGACGTTCGAGGCATATCTGATGTCGAACGTCGAAGTGGCGGCTGATGGTACCGTGATTGAAAGAGGATGGTGCCCCTAGCAGGGGCGGATCCATGTGCAACATTGGGGGTGCACAAAAAACCGGGTAAAACTGAATTCCTTTGTAAAATAGCTATTTTTGCCATGTGTGCAACCCCTAATACAAGTAATTTTGCAGCCGGGGCACTGATGGCTCGGTATTGATGTAGAGCTCGTTGGGGAACCCCAATAGGAAGGTATGATGAGCACAACAGCAAGTTTCCCTCAGTTATGAAACCAAGGTTTAATCGAACTAGTAGGAGCAAGGAAACACCACAAAGGTGTTGCTAGCTGAGCCTTAGCATGGCACACTACCGGTGCTAGTAGCAATGTAGAGACCTGCACAACACAACCACAGAACTTTGTCCCCAACTTGCGATGAGGTTGTCAATCTCACCGGTTTTGCTGAAAACAAAGGATTAAACGTATCGAATGGAAGGAAGTAAAAGTTTGCAGAAAGTAAACACAAAGCAGTAAATAGTTTGTAAATTATATGTAAAAGAAAGGATCGGGGTCCATAGTTCACTAGAGGTGGCTCTCCTTAAGATAGATAACATGCTGGATGAACAAATTATAGCGGGGCAATTGACAAACATCGAGAAAGCAATACATGCATATACTAATCATCTTGACTTCTTTGAGACTTGATTGGGCATTACAACATTATACATAGACCGCCATCCAACTGCATCTATGACTAATAATCCACCTTCAGGTTATCATCCGAACCCCCTCTAGTATTAAGTTGCAACCAACAGATTATTGCTTTACGAATTGCGTGTAAAGTAAATAATACGATTGTTCTATGAACAAAGGATTGTTGTTTTCTCCCTAGTAGCAACAACACATCTAGTATCTTAGAGATTTCTGTCACTTCCCCAGATTACCAGAGGCATGAACCCACTATCGAGCATAAATACTAAATCTTGCAGTTGCTAGCATTTATGCTTTAATATGCTAAAACAACGCATGATTCATCCAAGGCACATTAAGCAATCTCAATTGTTTATAACAAGTCATGCTACAGCAAAGAATACTAAGCATAAAGCCAAAACAATATCAAGCATGGCATGACAGAGCATATGCCACAGTCAAAAACGAGCTCTTTTTACCACATAAGCATGAACTTTACTACTCTTTTCCAAACCAAACCAAACTATTTGCAAACCAATGTATGAAAGAGGGGGTCCAACCAATTTATTCAGAAAACTAAGCAAACCAAAGAAAACGAAAACCAAAACGAAAATGAAAAAGAAGACGCTCCAAGAACAACACAACTGTGCATGAAACAATAAAAATAAAGCGTTTGGAAGAAACCTAGGATTTTTATTAATGAAGAAGGGGATGCCTTGGGCATCCCCAAGATTTGACGCTTGTACTTCTTGGATATTTCTTGGGGTGACATGCGTGGCATCCCCAAGCTTGAGCTTTACTCCATCCTTCATCTTATTTCTCATTCCTTCCATACACCTAAATTTTTTCCTTCATACAAAACTTCACATAATCTTTATTAGCAACATTAGTGCACTCAAGATAAATAAGTCTTAAGGTTCAGTTCTAACACCAATAAACTTCTATTAGAACACTAGCTACTGAAGCACTTCCCTCAAAAAGCTCAATTCTCCAAAAGAACTCAAAAAGGAATCAACAAGAAGCAAATGCAGAAAATGGCAGAAATCTGTCAAAACAGACCAGCAGGTAAAGACGAATTTTTTGGAAGACCTTCTGTTGCTCAAATCAAAAAGTGCTGAACTAACGAAAGTTAGATAACAACCTGGGGCAGAAGCACAGAAATTCACGCCTCAAAAAGATGTTCAGAGATTTTACACGAATTTTTACGGTGAAGCACAGAAATCTGTTTCGGGGCAGCAACTTTCCCAATCATTACTTCTCTCTCATTAGAGGTTACTCTTGGCACAAAAAGCAAATAAAAAGGATAAGGAGCGGTTATTACTGAAGTAATAACTTCCAAGATTCATCTAAAACTTCTAGGTTATCTCCCAATAAGTACTTTTTTAACGCCTTTAAGTTAGGCATAAGAAGCAAGAAGAATCAAGTGTTCTCAAATGAAGAAGCATTAAGATTAATACCAGAAATATCTTCAACAAGGCAAGGTATATCATCCAAATAAGTTCTAGAGGATCCTCTCTCCATGCTCTTTGATGACCCACAAGTATAGGGGGTGTATCGCAGTATTTTCGATAAGTAAGAGTGTCGAACCCAACGAGGAGCAGAAGGTGCTGGCTAGTGGTATGGATCAGGAATTCTCTACAAATACTTACCAAACGGATTTTTAGGGGTTTTCGATAAAGCAAGTAAACAAAGTACGAGTAAATGAAAGACAGTAAGAATAAATGCAGCAAGTGGCCCAATCCTTTATGCAGCAAAGGACAAGCCGGTTGTATTTCTATAGATGACCAAACGTTCTCGAGGACACATGGGAAGACTGTCAAGTGCTTTCGCTTCATATAGTCGATTAATCTTCTTTAGCTTGCTAAGTGTTGTGTGGGTGAACTTGTGCTAATGTACCGCCCCATCCAAGACTAATACATACTTGTGATTATACCCCTTGCAAACATCCGTAAGTACAAGAAAGTAATTAAGGTAGAAACCTAACCACACCTTTAAACTCTAAGACCCTTACGTCCCTTGTGCAATGGTTTCCTAACGGGGGTTCAGGTCATCGTAAGCATGTGCGTATCATTGAGAACCGCCAACGGGGTACCCCTTGCCCGATGATACGGAAGAATCCCCATATCAAAATGACAAGGCAAGCAGACAATGAGTATCTCAGCAATCTTCTTATTTACCATGGGAAAATGGTGCTTTTTTCTCTCTTTCCTCTTTTCATAGTATCTCTTTTTTTCTTTTCTTTTTCTCAATAGCTATCTCTCTCTTTTTTTATAAGAAGAATGCTTCATAGATATCATTATGGTTACACTGCAGGTTTCCACTATGTCAGCATGGATTAGACCAGCGGCCCAGGCGTTTCTCTAACACACATACATAACTCCATGGACTTACAAGCTCCCCTTTTATTTCACACCAACGACATCCGCAAACAAAAGAGCAAGGTATCAACTGGGTATATATTTACAAGTATTGAAAGTGTTCCCCGTGACAACACGGTTCTGCTAATCCCCAGCCTATAATTTGCAAGCATATAACTTTCATGGAGAGTTCACAATGGTTCAGATTTATTAAGTGCAAGAAAGTAAAGTGTGCCATCAAGTTCGTGAGAGCTTTAATCACTAGTTTTCACATAACAAGTTTAATTTGGGAGGTAGACAAAACAGGAATTTACTTGGAATAGCAATAATGCTACTAGGTAGGTATGGTGGACACAAATGGCAAAGGTTTTGGTTTAAAGGAGGTGGATGCACGAGAAGAATTCCCTCTCAGTACAGGTTTTTGGCTAGCAAGGATGGGTAGCAAGTATAAGAGTTGAAGGAAACAAACAAACATACAAATGATAAAAACAAACATGCAATCTTCCTTGGAAGCACAAAAGATCTTAACTAGAGAATACTAAACTTATGAGCAAATCAAGAAAGAAAGATGATGAAATTATTTTTTCTCTCGAGTACTTCTATCTTTTTCTTTTCAACTAACCGAGCCAAGTTTGCCAAAACCAACTAAATTAACTCAATGATCCCAATGTGCTACCAATACTAACAACAAGATCAATCATATAATCACGAATTGAAAACTAATATAAGCTATGCAAAAGAGTGAATGATAGAACTTCTCATTAATATTCCATAACGGCAACTCACACCAAGGGATACATATCTAACCAGAGAGGGGACACTTCCATAATGCAAACCATACTACAAAATAACTCCTCTATTCATGATATGACTCTACTAATAAGGTAAAAAAGATAGAAGATAGTGATGTGATACCGTGGCACTCCCCCAAGCTTGGAACAAACCAAGGGGGTGCCAAACCTGATGACGAGTTACTCCTTCGGTGGTGGTGGTATCCTCTCGATGAGCTCCTTGAACAGTTTCCCAAAGTCCTCAATCTCGAAGGTGAGATTACGAATCAGTTGTGAGTTTTGCTCAATGCGGCTCATGATCATGTCGTGTTGAGAATTCCAGCTCTTGCTATTCTTTCCCCACTCTTCCTCATTGAAGTCTTCTTTTCCTGCATGGCTAGAACGAGGCAAATCCCAATTGGAGGGTAATTTCCCCTTGGGCATATTCTGGTATTGATGCTCATGGATAAGGGTATGGAAAGGATTCCTGGTGTGTGGAGGAAGTGACCGTGGAGCCAAACTATGACGAGGAGCTTTCCCCCCATTCTGCATTCGTGCAGTCCTTCTAATCTTGGCAGGTTTCACCACTCCAATGCTTGCAATGGTGGTGCCGGCATGCGGACGTTGGCCTTGCTCCTCTTCACCTTCACTCTTGATCTCCTTCTCCTTCCCGGGGTCTTGGAGGTCTTCCTCCATGGGCTCCTTCCCTTTATCCTTGGAGGACACCATTATGCTTCTAAGCTCTCAAAGAGTATGTCCTGACAGAAACAGATCGAAACAAAAACATGATGAAAACACGATATCCGAACCTCGGGGATCCCGGGGGGTTATATATTACGAAGTTTCATATCAAAAAGAAGGTACTGGGAGAAAACGAGTCAGAGGCAGAGTCCAGGGTGGACTCACCACCTGGTGGGGCGGCCAGGGGTGGGCCCGCGCCACAGGGTGGTGTGAGCCACCCTGGCTCCGGTTCCGTCCCTTTTTCGCTTCGTAGCTTTCCTTATTGACTGAAAACTGCAAAAATATAGTTGGATTGTAATTTCGTGGAACTTCTCTTACCAGAACTATTACCTATTTGAAAATAGACTCTGCAGGTCTCTGAATTTGGTATCTAGTAGATTCTTCCGGGGTCATCTCTTGAATATCATCGATATCTTCATCTTCATATACTTATTACTTGAGTCATAAAACCTTTCTCCTCCTTATTACACCATTGTCTCCATTTCCTAGAAATTTCTTTCTCACAAAACTTCACACAGCTCTCATTAGCAACATTAGTATAAGTGAAGTGATAAAACCTTTTGAGTCCAACTTCAACTGAAAACCATCAAAACAAAAGCTACTGTAGCAACTCCTTCCGAAAACCCAAAAAGAATTCAAAAAGGAAATCGAATAAAGAAGCAAATGCAAGAGTGGCTAAATCTGTCAAAACAGACCAGCAGGTAAAGATCAATTTTTTCGAAAATCTTCTGTTGCTCAAATCAAAAGGTGCAGAACTAACGAAAGTTAAATAACAACCTGGGGCAAAAGCACAAAAAATTACAGCTCAATCCGACATATAGAGATCTCTCACGAATTTTTACGGTGGGTCACAAAAATCTGTTTCGGGACAGCAACTTCCCCAAATCTTACTTCTCTCTCATTAGAGGTTGATCTTGACACAAAAACCAAACAAAACGGATAAGGAGCGGTTATTACCGAAGTAATAACTTCCAAGACTCAAAGAAACAAAAACAAACTGAAAGCAAAAACAAATTGGGTTGTCTCCCATAAAGCTCTTTCTTTATAGCCATTAAGATGGGCATGATAATTTTGAAGAAGCTCTCATAGGGATATGATTTGAAGTGAAAGAGAGCATTAAGAAGCAAAAACACACAGATTCAAGTCTAACCCACTTCCTATGCAAGGGGATTTTGTAAACAAACAAGTTGTTGAAACCATAGGAAACTTGCATAAGAAGGCAAAAGAAGTGCAACATAAAAACTTTCAGCATAAAACGGGGAAACTTGATATTATTGAGATGCATAAGAACACTTTTCCCTCTCTCATAACAACTTTCAGTATCATGCATAAACTTAACAATATAGCTATCACAAGGACTATCATAGCAATGATCACTTATTCTAACAGAAAACACATGAATACTAGCTCTCATGACACTACTTTGTGAAACAATATTAGAGGTATCCTTACAAAGGATAGTGTGTCCCTCTTCCTCATACTTAGTGACAAAGTCTTTCACACTTGCTATTATAGGTTCATCAACCATTTCATACTTTCATCTACCATACTAGCCATCATAGAATGTTCCTTTACCTTAACTGGGAAAGGCATTTTCTCAATATAAGGTTCAGGTAAAACATGATTAGCAGTATAAACTTCAGTATCTCTTGCAGAAACGCTCTTAACAACATTTTTATAAGGTTCATGATACTTATTCCACTTCTTTTTAGGCACTTCAATGTAAGAAGCAAAAGCCTTAAAATAAGAAGCAATAGCTTGAGAGTCTGGACCATAAGCATTTTTAATATTTTGAAAGTCATCAGTTCCCATAAAAGATTCAATGCATTCATAATCATAATCTATACCTGACTTTCTACCTTTGTCATTCTCCCAAGCTTCAGCATTGTCTTGAATACGTTCTAGAAGATCCCATTTAGCTTCTTCTTCCATGCGAGTGAATGATCCAGCACAAGAAGCATCCAATAAATCCTTATCATGTAGAGGGAGCCTTGCATAAAAGTTGTTGATAATAATATTGTTGGGGAGCTCATGAATGGGACATTTGAGCATTAGTAACTTCAATCTCCCCCAAGCTTGAGCTGTACTCTCTCTATCAAGAGGCCAAAAGTTGTATATTTGATTCCTATCTTTATGAATCTCACTAGGAGGATAAAACTTTGAATAAAAGAGAGGCACTATTTCCTCCCATTCCAGAGCTTGACCATTCTTCAGCAGCTTATACCATTCCTCAGCTCTTCCTTTTAGTGATAATGAGAATAACTTCTTCTTAACTTGATCTGTAGTAATACCTACACACTTGAACAACCCGCATAATTCGTGTATAAAGAGTAAATGATCACCGGGATGGACAGCTCCATCCCCAACATAGTAGTTATCCATAACACGATCAATAATTCTTGTAGGTATTTTGAAAACATCTTTCTCAGCAGGTGGTGGCTTATCTACTACCTTAGCAGTGGTAGTAGCATTACCAAATAAGAAACTTAGCGAATTATCCATAACAAAAATAAAACAACTAGCAGAAGTAAACAATACTTACAGTAGAAGTTTCCTTTACCAGTTCCACTCTCCAATAGCGCTTCACTCCCCGGCAACGGCGCCAGAAAATAGTCTTGATGACCCACAAGTATAGGGGGTGTATCGCAGTATTTTCGATAAGTAAGAGTGTCGAACCCAACGAGGAGCAGAAGGTGCTGGCTAGTGGTATGGATCAGGAATTCTCTGCAAATACTTAGCAAACAGATTTTTAGGGGTTTTCGATAAAGCAAGTAAACAAAGTACGAGTAAATGAAAGACAGTAAGAATAAATGCAGCAAGTGGCCCAATCCTTTATGCAGCAAAGGACAAGCCGGTTGTATTTCTATAGATGACCAAACGTTCTCGAGGACACATGGGAAGACTGTCAAGTGCTTTCGCTTCATATAGTCGATTAATCTTCTTTAGCTTCCTAAGTGTTGTGTGGGTGAACCTGTGCTAATGTACCACCCCATCCAAGACTAATACATACTTGTGATTATACCCCTTGCAAACATCCGTAAGTACAAGAAAGTAATTAAGGTAGAAACCTAACCACAGCTTTAAACTCTAAGACCCTTACATCCCTTGTGCAATGGTTTCCTAACGGGGGTTCAGGTTTCTGTCACTCCGGCAACCCCTACGATTAGTAGCCAAATACACAATGCATTCCCCTAGGCCCATATAGGTAAAGTGTCATGTAGTCGATGTTCACATGACACCACTAGAAGAAGTACACCACAACTTAAATAACAATCTATTGAATCTTTCTCAACACAACTCCACTACTAACAACAAGACTTCTCCCATGTCCTCAAGAACAAAACGAACTACTCACAAGACATCATATGGATCATGATCAGAGATGGAATAATGATGTATAACAATCTGAACATAAACAATAATTCAATGGTTCACTCAATAGCATCAACTACAAAGAGTAATCAACACCGGGAAAGTTTCCCCTATGAACTATAGCAAGATTCAACGCAATTGTTACAGCAATATGGAGATGGTGATGAGGGTGCTGATGGTGATGATGGTGGTGATGATGATGATGATCCCGATGAATTCCAGCTTGATGGTGGTGTTGATGCCGATGATCTCCCCTCTCCGGGAAGGAATTCCCCTGGCAGAAATCTGTTTGCCGGAGAGATCTTTCTCTCTCGGTGTTTTCCACCCCGCAGAGGCGGTGGAATCTTTCTGTGGTCGCTCCACGAGTCTTAGGGTTTCGTGGGGATGATATACGCCAGAGGGGAGAGGCTGGAGTGGGCCAGGGCGGCCACACCACTCCCAGGTGCGGCCTAGGCCTGCCCGCGCCATGGGGTGGTGTGGGCCCCCTGTGGCCCACCTCCACTTCATCTTCTGGCATCCTGAGTCTTCTGGAAAAATAGGATTTTCCGTATATTTTCCCGGATTTTCTGATCTTCGCGAATTTTGCCTCCAAACAACACCTTTTCCATCAGAATCCTGACTGCAACGGTCCATGCTCCAAAAGTCACCAACCATGCAAAAATTGATGAAATAACACCACCTCTCAATACGAAATATATCAATGAATAATAGTGAATTAAGACATAGAATAGTGATGCAAAATGGACGTATCACTCTTAGGTTCACTATTTTCGTCAAAAGGGTTTTCAGGAACAATCCAATCAAGATTCTTTTCTATGGCTTCATGTATTGCTACCAGTTTAAAGGGTATTGGTATCTTAGTTTCCTCCCCATTTGGTTCAGTTTTGTTCATCTTTTCTCGTGTACCAACAACATCTACACATGAGCCTAGCATATTGAGACATTCAAAGACTTTTCTAGCTTGTTTGGCAACCTCATAGAATTCCTTAAACAAAGTTTCTAGAATAAAATCCCTCTTTTCAGGGTCCTCAATTTCTTTAAGCTTAAGAAACATTACTTGCATTAAGGGGTTGAGGTTAACAAACCTAGCTTCCAACATGTGAACTAAAGAAACTGCAGCAATCTCATAGTTTGGAGCAAGTTCTGCAAAGGAACTATCCTCAATATCATCATGCTTACTAACATGATTAAAGAATTCTTCAATATTATCTTTCCCAATTATAGAACCACTACCAACCGAAAGGTCTTTCACGGTGAATTTAGGGATCAACATGGTGAGCTAAGGAAGAGGTGACAACTAAAGGAGACTTAATTTTTTTTGTTTTTGATAAAGAAAGCAAACTAGTAAAACTAATTTTTTGTGTGTTTTTGATAAAGAAACAAGCAAACAAAGCAAAAAAGAAACTAAGCAAAACAAAAATAACAAAGTAAAGAGATTGGTTATGAGGGACTGCCCTTGTGAAGATGTCCTTGACTCCCCGGCAACGGCGCCAGAAAAGTGCTTGATGGCTCGGTATTGATGTAGAGCTCGTTGGGGAACCCTAAGAGGAAGGTATGATGAGCACGGCAGCAAGTTTCCCTCAGTTATGAAACCAAGGTTTAATTGAACCAGTAGGAGCAAGGAAACACCCCAAAGGTGTTGCTAGCTGAGCCTTGGCAGGGCGCACTACCGGTGCTAGTAGCAACGTGGAGACCTGCACAACACAACCACAGAACTTTGTCCCCAACTTGCGATGAGGTTGTCAATCTCACCGGTTTTGCTGAAAACAAAGGATTGAATGTATCGAATGGAAGGAAGTAAAAGTTTGCAGAAAGTAAACACAAAGCAGTAAACAGTTTGTAGATTGTATGTAAAAGAAAGGACCGGGATCCATAGTTCACTAGAGGTGGCTCTCCTTAAGATAGATAACATGCTGGGTGAACAAATTACAGCGGGGCAATTGACAAACATCGAGAAAGCAATACATGCATATACTAATCATGTTGACTCCTTTGAGACTTGATTGGGCATTACAACATTATACATAGATCGCCATCCAACTGCATCTATGACTAATAATCCACCTTCAGGTTATCATCCGAACCCCCTCTAGTATTAAGTTGCAAGCAATAGATTATTGCTTTACGAATTGCGTGTAAAGTAAACAATACGATTGTTATATGAACAAAGGATTGTTGTTTTCTCCCTAGTAGCAACAGCACATCTAGTACCTTAGAGATTTCTGTCACTTCCCCAGATTACCAGAGGCATGAACCGACTATCGAGCATAAATACTAACTCTTGGAGTTGCTAGCATATACTTGGCCAAGATAGCTACTAACAACGGAAAGCATGCAATATCACAAATAACAAAGACATGATAGAATCAACAATCAATCTGAAATAGCATCTCAATATCCATCAGATCCCCGCAAACACAACATGCAGAATTACAAATAGATGATCTTGATCATGAACAGAGCTCACAAGATCTAGACATGAAAGCACAAAGGAGGAGAACCAGCCATCTAGCTACTACATGGACCCGTAGTCTAGAGATGAACTACTCACGCATCACACCGGAGGCTTGCATGATGATGAAGAAGGCCTCCAGGGTGAATTCCCCTCTCCGGCAGGGTGCCAGGAAGAGCTTCAGATCCCTCCAGATCTAGGGATGGAGATGACGGTAGCTACAAACTCTTTCGTGGATTTTTGATCGGGTACTTAGGGTTTTCGTCCCGAGGGCAATATATAGGCGGAAGGACAGGCCGAGGGGGTGTTGGGGTCGGCCAGACCACCCCCTGGCGCAGGCCAGGCCTGACCGCGTGACCAGTTGGTGTGGCCGGCCCCCAGCCCTTCTCTGTCTCGTATTCTGGCATATGATGACTTCCGGAAAAATAGGCACTTTGGCTTTTGTCCTGTCCAATTCCGAGAATATTCATTTTCTGACTTTTTTGGAACCAAAAACAGTAGAAAACAGGCAGCTGGCACTGTGGCTCTTGTTAATAGGTTAGTCCAAGAAATCATATGAAAAGTACTCTAAAGTGTGGACAAAACACAAAAAAGTGAATAAAACTAAGCATAGAACATCAAAAATTATAGATACATTTGCAATGTAGCAGGCACCACCGTGCACCCCGATTATCACTTCTCTAGCTCCGCTACTAGCCCCTAGATTACCATCCTATCCCTTAGAGATGACAGAGAGTGAGATGCCAACTGTAGCTAGCACTCTTAGTTGAAGGGATGGTGTTGTCGAGCTTTGTAAAAACATAAAAGTTGTGCATTCTCTTGGTTAGCTAGCACCATCTACTCTATTTATGCGTGCACCATAAAATATGAGGCTCTCAAATATTCTTATAATTGCTTTTTTGTATCTGCCGATGATTAAAATGTGTAGTAACATGTGTTATAGAGATGATCTTGTAATACTTAGTGTTGTGCAAAAACACATTAGCAGTGCATGCTCCTTGGTCTTGGAGGATCATCTCTTAGATTTTATGTGTTGTGTAAATATGATCCGCCCTATTCTGAATTTCCCTCCAAGGCATGTGTGTTTATTTTATGATGCTTGTTGTTAACTTTCTTACAATGACCAATGGTTAAAATGTGGATCTATCTAGGATGGTATCGCATCGCCTAGTGTAGTGTAGAGCCACATTGGATATGCATTCATTGTAGTGATGTCAGACCATCTTAGGTAGTTTATTCTTATGTAGTTTATGTGTGCTATAAAACTATGAGGCCCCCAAATATGATGTGTTTCCTATTGAACACCAAATGATGAAAACATGGCATATTTCCACTACAAGAAATGTCCTAATCTTTGACCCTCCATTTTGGTCACTGAATGGTCATAGTTTTCTATTTAGATTTTTTTTATGATAAAAAATAGTTGGTCAAAAACCAGCATCACTAATGAACTATAACGACCTTTATTGTGAATTGATCATAGACAATTATGACCAAAATAGATGGTCATAGATGTTATGACCAAAATTTTGATCACCGATGATCTCGCATGTCCATGTCGGATCCTACATGTCAAATTCTACATGGTAGATCTGTGACCGAACCATACTGTCGTAGATCAAAATTATCCAGGTCCAATTCAGTCATTTACATGGGCCGAGCCCAATAACTCCAACCTATTTATAATTTTTGGTAGTGTGAAGACAAATTAACACTCCCAATCCAGCCTATTCCAACAAATGTTCAACCTTTATATTTTTGGTCGTGGCCTTTTTGGCTCAATTTCTCTTCTTCTTTAATACAATGGATCCACTAGTTAGGTGGGTCCCAATTGTCAGATTATAGGGGTCCTAGTTGTCAGATCCTAGAAAGCAGGTGCTAGGACCATTCTCTTTAGATTTCAATTTGCCTGTAAATAAAAAACAAATACTCGACTCAAATACAAAAATTGCAATACTTCAGAAAACAGCTAGAATCAATCTGTTACATCATAAAATAGAGATACAATAACAATCACAGGATAACACAAATACAATGCCAACCACTGACAAGTCACACCTGGTTTCGTTTTACATCACACGGATAAAATGGCAATCACAGTATAACTGTCTCTACAAGTGTAATAGCTGATACTTTTTGTGAGTAGGGCTTCTGGTGTCCGCAAACTTATTAAGCATGGAGCTACAGTAAGACAAATAACACGTCAGAATTGAAGGACATCACTTCTTATTATTCATAAAAGTAAAACAAGCACAAACTTCTTATTTCCACAAGACTGGTAGTCTTGTGATGTTTTGAATTCACAAAATAAGGCAATCCATAATATTAAGCACATTCACAAAATACAATTTGGCTAGCAGAGCTATAGGACAACATACTGAGATAGCATGATAAATTTAAAAAACATGTGGCACTTGCGTGGGAACAAGAAATTTTGGATAACTGGTCACTACTATCCTTATAGAAACCGGTATCAATCTGTTAGGCAATGTGGTTCAATAATATTTTGTCACCAAGTTATATCTGCAGGGAAAATGATCAGTACAAATGAATCATTATCACCTCTCCTGACCCAAAACATCAGTTGGGGGTTAATTTGCAGTCAATAAAATTAAAATTCATAGATCTATGACCATCTCATTTTAAGACACCACGGATTAGGAGTCATGACTATTTAAATTGGTCGTAATTGTCTAAAAATAAGGTCTTAAACTAGTGCTACCCATATATGACCATTTTGTGCAATAAAATCATGACTTTCCCGATCAAAATGGTCGTAATTTTTCAAGGTTTGGACCCTCCCAAATTCCCTATGACCATTTGGTGCGAAATGGTCATAGATCCATGACCATTTTTCACCCACGGTAACTAAGATAAGGTCAGAAGTTAACACATTTATTGTAGTGTTCTGTCACAGGTCTAGTGTTATCGGACCAGAAGGTATGTATAACCACATTGGATATGCATTTCCTTTAGTTCCAATAGCACTAGCTCTACCTTTGTGTGCTTGTTATTCATATGCTCCCTAAATGTGTGTGAAATGTGTGTGCTTGTTATTCGAATGATCCCTAAATTTCTTGTTGATAATTTGTTGTAGTACTAAGTATGCATGAGTTGTACATTGTTTTAGTGCTCTACTAGCAAGATGATGATGGGCGCTTATTGCCACAACATTTTCAAATGATGCTACAAGGAAGTGTGGAGAAGGTAGCGCCTCCAAGAGGTCGATGGGAATGCTGGTGAGGGTTGGCCACTTCCATGAGGAGGTTTTCCAACCCATTTCGCCAAGGTGATGTTATCTCCTAGGTTGGATTTGCTTCTCACCTTGATGACTTCCGTCCTTTCCTTAGCACCATCCCAAGGAACATAATTCTTAAGATGAACACTAATGCAACTGAATGTTGATATTGAAGGATGTCAACAAAGGTGACATGGGTATGATTACCCGAGTTATTGTGATTGGTTACCCTAGGCTTACAGGCTGTAAGGCCCAAGAAGGAACCAAGGAGGGCCCAAGAAGCATCTACTGGAAGATATATTTTGCTAGATAAGGAAAGAGTAGGAACCGACGTTGTATTAGTGTTGTAATCATAACTTGTAACTTACACGTATACGTCCTCGGGACCCAGCCTATTATATAAGGGCTGGGAGGAGCCAACAGAGAGGTACCGAAAAAAGCCTTGAGCGATCGGTAATTGATTTGTTCATAAGCAATCAGACGACTTTGACTCGCTTGTTTGTCTGATCAGCCGACAAAATCTCCAGCATTCTCTTTTCCACGAAACCCTAAGTCCATCATTATGGACATTACCGAGGTTACCTCTCGTCAATTGGCATCATCTGGAAAATTTGGACGCTAGAATCATGGATTTGGCGGCCCCTCTCCATCAAGCAACAATCCAACAGCAGCGGAACCACGCCCACCCACCCCTATCTCGGTTCACATCGACTTCCACAGCGGATCTGATCTCATCATCGAAAGTTTCCACTTCCAGGTGGAGGAACCTGAGAATTTCTACTTACTGGCCCCAATACCTTTGGGTCCATCGGTCGTAACAGCAGCGCCTACGGTGATATCCACATCCTCCATTGGCTCATCAGAAGAAGCCGCACCTCATCCAGCAAACAACGAAGAAAATTCCAGAAACTCCACTGATCTAGGGGACCTGGCTGATCTATATGATGATATCTTTTTCGGGTGAGACTCCGAGCTAACGCCACCACGTGGCTGAATCCCAGCGGACACCAAACCTAAGGAAATCAACGAAAACATCGACTCTAGAATCAGGATGGCTGAGATCTACCTAGAACATAACCCACGGGGTTTTAATGGCTTACAGATAGTATCTCCTATGGATCCAACGACAACAGCAGCAACCCATACATGATGCACCGCCATGTGTGCGTGATTATCAGCGAGGGAATGTCCATGCCACGGGATGCCAACAGTAACCTAATCCTTGACCCCAATGATATTTTATTGGATGATAATGCAGGAAACAATGGAAACGAAGGAGATCCATCCAACAATCGCATCGTACAAAGAAGGGAAGAAACACGCGACGGCGAATGGCTAACTGATGAGTCCAAAATTGAAGCATATTTACCTTTTGTTTTTGCATAAATAGAGTAAAGATCTTTGTATTTCACTGTGTTTGCATGCACCATTTTGTTCTTGTTTTAACAGGATACCAAATCATTGAGTCTTACATGAACATATCAATTGGAACTATCATATTGTGTAACTATATGATATTTCTAAGTGATAAAAGTCATTTTATGGATTTACCTTCGCACCTGGGAGAATACCAAACGAGGAGGAGCAATCAGTACCGACAACGACCGGTGGTACGGGCGGAGCCCGCCCGTACCGTCCGCCCGTACCAAGTGCCAGCGTGATTGCCTCGTCAAATACTTTCTCCTGGTGAAGACGAGAGGATGATCCGACATTCACAGCCACCAGAAACCACGAAAAACCACATCTGAAAGGGATCTGAAGGAGGAACTTGGCTGGGGCAAAATCCCGTCTGGTTCATGGATCACTGGAGGACAACGCATCATCCCCTTCATCATCAACCGCTGCATCTCCATTACCACAATTACCCCATCTCTAATCTATTAGATCTTGTTGTAATTTTAGATTCAATTGTGGTTTGCATTAGATCTATCTTCGTACTTTTATCCATTCATTTGATTATGATGATGTTGTTGATTGCTTCCATGTGTGAGTAGTTCCTTTGTTATTGGGGAGATGGAGAAACCCTAGCACCATTATGAATTCGTAATAAAGATGATCTATTCTTGTGTCCATATGACTTGCCTGTCTATGATAGAATTATGATTTGTGTTTGATCTCTCTCTTTAGATGGTATGTGTAGTCGGCCACATATCATTTGCCCTTGGAACTAAAGGGAGGGATAAATCTTTTGGACGTGTCTTGGGATAGTACCCGGAATGGACCCGTGACAGATTGGCGTCGGCTCGTAACCTACACGGTCAAAGGAGGATTTAAAGAGGGACTCCCTAAGCTAATTACGATATCCACGGGGAAACCCCTAATTGCGGTGGTTTGTATGGGTGACTGCTCTCAGACATCGCAGTGGTTATTTAGAGGTGACCTCACTCTTGGCTCAACAAAGTTGCTCCTACGAGCCTTGTAGTGAACATCTTATTATGGAGCTCTCTCCACACATCTCATGACACAAGTGATGAGTGCATATTTGCATCATGTTTTAAACTATTATTTTGCATTGTAGATGTAGGATCTTGGTATTTTACGGTGCTCGCGCGCATGTATGTTTTAATCAGGATCAGGACAGATGATGGATCTAATGGACACAATTCTTAGAGCAGTTATACTGAGGAGAAAAGGAGTCAAAAACAATGTAAATTGATTATTTGGGGAATATTAATAATACCAGAAGAAAACCTGAAGCAAACAAAGGATATGGACGGTTCAACAACCAACTATACGACCGGAATAAATTTCCCGGCCGTATAGTTCCGGTTGTATAGTTGGCACCGCCACCGCCTCCTCAAATAGTTTCACCATGTGCAACTAGATCAGAGAGACGACATACAGAACACCTAGAAATCGCCGAAACCTCACCTCTGGAAGGCATCTGGAGGGGGAACTCATCCACCGGGGATCCATCTTCGCCCTGCGCAGATCCGGGAGGCTAAGGCATCGATCTTCATCATCCACCGCTGCATCACCACCATCTCCATCCATCCCATCTACATCTTGTCTATATCTTGTTGTAATTACTGTACACGTTGTAGATTTATACAAGTACTAGTAATCTATGATATATTCCATTGTTATTGCCATGATGTTGATTGCCTCCATGTCTGAGTAGATCATTAGTTCTTGGGGAGATGGAGAAACCCTAGTATGAGATCGAAATAAGATAAAGTTTATTATGATATTCATCGTGTGACCATGTGTTAGATTGTCTTCATCTTGATGTTGAGAGAAGTCGACCTCTCAATATTTGCCTCTCATGGGGACTTGATGGAGGGAACTACTTGTTGGTAGACGGAGGTGTGTTAGCACTTACAGTGACTATAAAGTTGTTGGCACTCCTTGCGTATCAACTTGGGAAACCAAGGAAATTCAATGGAACACTATCCATGCCATGGGATACGTCCTACAAGATTATGTCCCTTAATAGCGCAGTAATTCGATTGATGTCGATTGCTAACTTCTGTGGTTATGAGGATGATGTGAGCAGCGGTTGCTGCCTATTTATCCAAATACGGAGTTCCTCCCACACATACATAGTTGAAAATGTTCATGATAATAATCTTTATCTTAGCTCCTTATAATGCTATTGGTGTATCCGATACTCCCTGAGAATGCTTTTTCCCTATTGCAGTTCCAATCTCTCTTACACATGCGATACTTATTTTCTGTGTTTAGTCGTTTTACTTTATTTATAGTTGCTCTTATACCAAAAACCCAAAAACACATTTCTACATAATAATCACATTTTATCTTGTCACTTAGAACTTTATTTAGCATTTTTATTGTAATATTTATTTCAAGAGTTATTAGACTTCAGACTCCTGGTCCCTATGGGATCGATATCTTTATTTCGAAACTAGCTACAAACGATCTGTGCACTTGCAGTCATCAAGCTATTTTCTGGTGCCGTTGCCGCGGAGCTAAGCGATTTAGGTCTTTTCTTTTTTTCTTTTTTTTCTTGCTAAGTTTTGTTTTGAGTTACAGGTTTCCGCCAACATGATGGAGTTTGAGCATATGACTAGTGCTAACCCACTCAGCCACTCTGGGAAGCCCTATGATATTTATAAAAGAGACAACTCCAATGAGAAGACAAGGGGGTTTGAAATAAATCCTCTCCTACTCGGTATTCTACACAAAAAGCAATTTACTGGAGATGAAGAAGATCCTAATCCATATGAGCATATTACATGTTTTAAAGGTATATGTGGCACTTTTCAATTGACGGGATATACTGCTGATGAGGTAAGGGTTAAACTTTTTAGTCAGACTTTGACTAGTTTAGCTCTCTTGTGGTATAGATCTCTACCCCCTGAAGCCACTACTACTTGGGATAATCTAGCCTGTGAATTTCTAGCAAATATTATCCATTATCAGTCTTTTGGAATCAGGCATCTTATAATGACTTGGAGGAACCGTTCTAATGAAGGACAAGTAAGAGATTATATCATATTTAAAGATTTACTACGTCTATGTCCTCATCATGATTTGCCTGAATGGTATTTATTGCATATCTTTTATGGTGATTTAATTGAACCTAATAAAATTGAACTAGACTCTTTCGTGGAAGGAGCCTTTATGAATCTTCCTATAACTAAATCTTGGGTTTTACTTAATAGAATTCGTGATCATAGAGTTTCATGGAATTTTGGTCTAGGAAGTGAAGGAGGCGTAGAAATAGAACATGATTGTATTCATGACTATAATAAAAAGGGCCATGTTAAAGAATTATCTAAGGAACTTTATTTGGATTCAGATCTTGTGTTGCAAGTTGCTAAATCTTTTACAGAACATATAAGGGCTCCAAAAGAGGGTGTGGTCAAATATGATCCGCCACCCGAACCTAAGAAGAAAAGAGAAGTTAAAGCAACACTGGCCTCCCTAGAACCACTACATGAGATGCCTTTTCCTAACACTGCACAGAAGCATATTCTTGAATAGGAACAGGTCAAAGCAGTACAAGAGAAGAAAGAAGAAGAAAGTATGCCAGAAGTCGTGGAACATCTAGAAGAGACCAAAGATGAAGAGGTAACCAAATAAGCAATTATGGATATGTACACACATTGTAACATAGTTGAACTCGATGAAGAGACTTCTGTATTGGTTGAAGGTAAAACAAAGGTAAAAGATGTGGGTAAGCCTATTCTTCCCCGCATATTTAAAAAAAACTCGCATTATGGTCTATGTGATCTTGGCACCAAAGTTAATGTTATATCTTATGATTTATATTTAGAAATAAAAGAAGAAATAGAACCGGCTACAATTGAAAATACTGACGTGACAATTATGTTAGCCAATAAAAATCTTAGAATTTCAATGGGAGTAGTTGAAGATGCAACTGTCACAATTGGCAACAAAAACTTTCCTATCGATTTTGTAGTTGTTGATATACCAGCTGACACTCTTTGCCCAATTATATTTGGAAGAAACTTTTTGAGTGATATAGGTGCCTATGTTGATTTCAAAAAGGAGATTATGTCTCTTAATCTTGGGGGAGCAGAAAAGGAATTCTACTTTTCCAAATTTAAATACAGACCTCCACAAATATAAGAAGAAGAAGAGAAGACTATTGAGGAAATGGCGGCTCTTTTCTTTAGTAATCAAGAAGAAGAAATAAATGAAGACTCAAATTATGAAGAAATAGTTATGGAGGACAAGTCCCTAGAAGAACTAGAAGATGAATTCGATTCACTTCCCATTATGGGGCCTCCAACTGATGAGGCTTTTGAAGAGCCAGAAAAGAGAGGGGATGAGGAATTACCACCCCCAGAGTTGAAGACTCTACCAAATAATCTTAAATACAGGTTTTTAGACAATACAAATAAATTTCCTGTTATTATTAGTGCTAAAATTTCAGGAGAAGAAGAAGAACTCATGAAAATACTTAAGGAGCATCGCAAGGCCTTTGGGTACTCAATGGATGATTTGAAGGGCATTAGTCCCATGATAATCGTCCATCGTATAATCATGGAAGAAGGTGCTAAACCAGTTGCTAAATTTAATAGAAGATGGAAGCCTGAAATGAAGGAAGTGGTAAGAAAATAAATAGTACGCCTACTGGACGCAGGTATAATCTATCATGTTAAAGAAAGTGAATGGGTGTCCAGTTCATTGTGTCTCTAAGAAGGGTGGTTTTACTGTTGTTCCTAATGAAAACAATGAATTGATACCTACTAGAACTATTGTTGGGCATAGGATGTGCATAGACTTCAGGAAATTGAATAAAGAAACTAGTAAAGATCACTATCCTTTACCATTGATAGATCAAACTTTAGAAAGGTTAGAAAACCACACTCATTTTTGCTACTTGGACGGATACTCTGGTTTTTCTCAAATAGCTATTCAACCTGATGACCAACTTAAATCAACTTTCGTTAGTCCCTATGGTTTACATGCTTACTGATGTATGCCTTTTGGTTTATGTAATGCTCCAGCTACTTTTCAAAGATGCATGACTGCTATTTTTGCGGATTTTATAGAACTGATAATGGAAGTATTTAAGGATGACTTTTCTGTCTATGGAACTTCATTTACTAGTTGCTTGGATAATCTCGAAAGAGTTTTGTAGCGTTGTGAAGAAACCAATCTTGTTCTAAACTGGGAGAAGTGCCATTTTATGGTCAAAGAAGGTATAGTCCTTGGATACAAGGTATCAGGTAAGGGAATTGAAGTATAGAGCTAAGGTTGAGGCCATAGAGAGAATGCCACAACCTAGGGATATTAAAGGTATAAGAAGTTTCCTTGGTCATGTGGGTTTTTATAGAAGGTTCATTAGAAATTTCTCAGGAATATCTAAACCTTTGACTAACCTCCTGCAAAAGGGAGTAAGATTTAACTTTGATGATAAATGTCTTGAAGCCTTTGATAAACTCAAGAATGCTTTATCCCGTGCTCCAATCATTAAACCACCTATCTGGGATACGACCTTTGACTTAATATATGAAGCTAGTGATGATGTTGTAGGAGTAACTCTGGGACATCACATTGGTCACAGATTTAATATTATACATCACACTAGTAGAACTCTTAATGGTGCTCAAAAGAATTACCCTAAGGAAGAAAGGGAACTTTTTGCTATATTTTTTATCTTGTGATAAATTTCATTCTTATATAGTTGATGCAAAGGTAAGAGTTCAAATGAATCGTGATGGCATAAAAGAACTCCTTGAGAGGAAATACCATAAGCCAAGACTGATCCGTTGGATTATTTCACTTCAAGAATTTGAGTTGCAGATCATGTAGAGGCAAGAAATAAAGATGTTAGATGTAGTGCCATGTTTGCCCAAAAAGACACCAATCTTGTTGAGAGGAACTTTAGTCCGGGTGATTTTCGTTTACGAGAATCATTTAAGGAACTAACGTCAATTCCTCCAAAAGAGAAGGAGTCTTTGTTGTTGGAGGAGCTTTTCATCCCTGAATAAGCAAACAGTAAGTTCGAGGTAAGTGTTTTTACCCAAATAAGTGATTTGTTTTCACAAATTTTACTTCTGAAAACTTTGCCTTTGAACTCCTTGTGTTTTTCTAAAGTTTTTGAGGGTTTTATCAACTATACGGGCGGAACTATATGACCGGAGAGGAAGCTCCCGCCGTATAGTTGGTCGTTAAACTTTCTGTATCATCTTCGTGAAATTGTTTTCGATGTCTAGACCTATACGGGCGCAACTATACGACCGGAGGAAATTTTCCGGCCGTATAGTTGGTCGTTAAACTCTCAAACACTTTCTATTTTTGGTGTCTGTATCTATATGGTCACAACTATACGACCGGAACCAATTTTCCAGCCGTATAGTTGGTCGTTAAACTACCAGACACTTTTTTATTTTCCTTTTCGTTTCTATTCGATATCTTAAAAAAATGTTATTGTCGATTCTGAGTTGTGACTTAATCGACCTAGACTCGAGATATTTGGAAATATCTGCCCGGAACCAACTATACAGTCGGAGCTATATGGGTTGTGCCCGTATAGTTGGTCGTTACATGGCACGACTCTTCCAAATCCATGATGTATTTCCCTGTTTTGTTAAGATTATTTTCTTGGGTGACAATTTGGTGTTTCTCACGAGTTTTACCGACCTCTGACCCCCCTTATATACTTCCCTTGTGTTTCTATCTAATAATAATCTTCAGGAACAAATCTAGTAATGCGCTATCCCGTCCCAGGCCGTGGGAAACCCATGGGGATCATTGCTCCTTCCAGGGACCGCTCTAGCATCCCGTCCATGGAGGATGATGACGAGGAGGTGGAGAGGTTTAGCCCGAGGTACAGGGAGTACGTCGAGCAAAGCTACTACAACAACGGTTCCGATGATGATGTGGTTGACATCTACATCCGTTGTGACGTCTATGATCCACCGGAGATCGATTGGGCGGCAATGAAGAAAGCTCAAGAAGAGAGAGAAGATCGCAAGCCGCATGGAAAAGGGCGTGTGGAGACGGTCAAGTTCATCACCACGGATCCTAGGCCGCACAAGCATAAGGAATTATCTAATATTGGTGCAGGTGCTAGCAAGGGAGCGAAGGCACCACTCTCGAAGCCAACCATTGGTGCTAGTATGAAGGTCAAGCCTCAAGAAGAGTGGAGGTACGGTTTCCACTTACCCGTTCCATCCATTATGGATGAGGAAGAAGAAACTGTCCCTAGAATCAAGGATCACGTGCGGGCACTAGAGATATATCAGCAGAAGGAGCTACTCCATCGCGTTGAAGTCCGTCACTGTCTCAATTTGATGGAGAAGAAGAAGGAAGACCTCCTCCCATTGGTGACTAAGATCGCAGATAGTGGACACTCTTCAATCTGATTTGCATAGGTGCTACAGCCGCATCACTGTCTTGGAGGATACCAACAAGAAACTATGCACCACGGTGTTACACGCCATGGTGCCACAGTGATCTACAATAATAACGGTATCAAGTAATTGCAAGGGATTATTTGATCCCGCCTGGCTTGATTTCAAGATTGGGGAGATCTTTAAGACCTTGTAATCTATCTTATAAGTTTTACATTACTATTTTAGTTTTGCATCAGTTCAAACTAGAAATAAAGTTTGCATCATTAGAATTCCCTTCAGGAATAGTCGATCACTTTAATGAAATTCCGAGTTTATTATTATATATGGAGCAATATTGAGTTTGTGCTTGTCTTATTGGATATATGAATGGCTTGAAAATAATTTTACTTGCACTTGATGATAGCAATAGGAGTCTTCCACACCATTGGTATTAATGGAACACATAAAAATAATCTGGTCAACATGTTCTAAGTCTATGGCTTGATTTACAAAGAAAAATTATCTATGCAGTTAAGTTGAAAAAGAAACCTTGAATAAAGGAAAATTAAAGTGCTATCAAAATAGAGTGAGAACAAGTCGAGGTAGAATCTTCACGTCATAATAGTGCTTCATATACAATTGTAATTTGATAATTGAGATCGTTAAACTTTGAATTCCTACATAAAGTGGAATGTATGGCTAGCTCCTTTACACAGCACTTAAACAAAAGTGTGAGTATATACACAAAAAAGAAGAAAAGAAAGAAGAAAAAGAGCAGAGTGTGCAAAGAGCAAATAGGCATATACCACTATATTGTAGTATGACAAAGAGACACTTTTGAGATTTTGAATCCCAAGTGAATACGTTGATCCTAAAACACTTGGGACTACCTCGCTAACTCATCCGGTTGAACTGGATACTTTTACATTATGTTGAGATTCATCTTTTATGAACTATTGATTACTAAGGTGTGGAAGCCTGCTAATACTATTCAGATGGTGTGAGTAAGGTACTATTCATGAACTTATTCCTATGTATCCTATACGATAAACACATGATGCAACTACCTCATTTATTTTATCGACTCAGCTTCATGAATATGAGGATCACATCCATTAAGCTAAACTTGCTCGGGACGAGCAAGAGTCTAAGCTTGGGTAAGTTGATGAGTGTATATTTTCATCATGTTTTAAACTATTATTATGTATTGTAGATGTAGGATCTTGGTATTTTACGGTGCTCGCACACACATTTTATGTCTATTTTCATCAGGATCAGGACAAATGATGGATCCAATGGACACAATTCTTGGAGCAGTTGTACTAAGGAGAAAAGGAGTCAAAAACAACGTAAATCACTTATTTAGGAAATATTAATAATACCAGAAGAAAAGACGAAGCGGACAAAGGAGACAGACGGTTCAACGACCAACTATACGACCGGAAAAAAAATTCCGGCGTATAGTTTCGGTCATATAGTTGGCACCGCCACCGCCTCCTCAAATAGTTTCACCCCGTGCAACTAGATCAGAGAGACAACATACAGAACACCCAGAAATTGCCGAAACCTCACCTCCGGAAGGCATCTGGAGGGGGAACTCATCCACCAGGGATCTATCTTCACGCTGTGCAGATCCGAGAGGCTAAGGCATCGATCTTCATCATCCACCGCTGCATCACCACCATCTCCATCCATCCCATCTACATCTTGTTTAGATCTTGTTGTAATTTCTGTACTCGTTGTGGATTTATACAAGTACTATTCATCTATGATAGATTCCATTGTTATTGCCATGATGTTGATTGCCTCCATGTTTGAGTAGATCTCTAGTTCTTGGGGAGATGGAGAAACCCTAGTATGAGATCGAAATAAGATAAAGTTTATTATGATATTCATCACTGTGACCATATGTTAGATTGTCTTCATCTTGATGTTGAGAGAATTCAACCTCTCAATATTTGCCTCTCATGGGGACTTGATGGAGGGAACTACTTGTTGGTAGACGGAGGTGTGTTAGCACTTACAGTGACTATAAAGTTGTTGACACTCCTTACGTATCAACTTGGAAAACCGAGAAAACTCACGGAACACTATTCGTGCCATGGAATACATCCTACGGGATTACATCCCTTAATAGCAGAGTAACTCGATTGATGTCGATTGCTGACTGTTGTGGTCATGAGGATGATGTGAGCAACAGTTGCTGCCTATTTGTCCAAATACGGAGTTCCTCCCACACATACATAGTTGAGAATGTTCATGAATCCAGCATGCGATGGACACAATTAAGATCCACCCGCAGATCTGGCAGCGTGGCTGGAGGCGCACCATGAAGAGGAACCTCACAATTGCAAAACATTCCGAAAGCCGAGAGAAACAATCTTACACGAAATCTGGACCTATCCTTCATGACAATAGATCCAGTAGGACACATCAAAGCAAAAACAACACAAGCCGTGATTGTCGCCGCCCAAACTTACCTACTCACAATGCAACCCACACCTAATGATCCACGGGCGGCTCTCCATCGCTCCGCTCTCATGAACCTCGATATGGTAGGGGCCTCCCTCGTGCAGGGAGAACAAGGTACTTCAAGGCAACTCGATAAATCACCACGCCATCGCAACAGCCCTCGGCACGGAGGCTCACCCGACAATCATGATCACCGCATAGGGTGCACTTTTGAAACTCCGAACCACGAGACAGTGTAGGCAATGACATTACGCAACGCATGGCCGATAGGTCAATGGAAGAACGTAGAAGCCGAACATACCACGATGGCAAAAGTGAGGATGAGTATGAACTATGTGGGGCTAGTTGCTTTACCCAACGGGTTCGCAAGACCCCAGTACCCAAAGACTTCAAGCTTCCTCATGATCGCCAAAAATCTAATGATCTCCAGGAACCTGAGGCTTGGATAGCAGATTACATGGCAACCATTAAACTTTAGGGTGGCTCCAAGGCTACTGCAATGCAAAGCTTGCAGTTACACTTAAGAGGCATGATGAGTGCATATTTGCATCATGTTTTATATTGTTATTTTGCATTGTAGATGTAGGATCTTGGTATTTTACGGTGCTCCCGCGCACATTTTATGTCTGTTTTCACCAGGATCGAGATAGATGATGGATACAATGGACACAATTCTTGAAGTAGTTGTACTGAGGAGAAAAGGAGTCAAAAACAATGTAAATCGCTTATTTTGGAAATATTAATAACACTAGAAGAAAACCCGAAGCGATCAAAGGAGACAGACGGTTTAACGACCAACTATACAACATGAATAAATTTTCCGGCCATATAGTTGCGCCGCCACCGCCTCCTCAAATAGTTTCACCCCGTGCAACTGGATCAGAGAGATGACATACAGAACACCTAGAAATCACCGAAACCTCACCTCCGGAAGGCATCTGGAGGGGGAACTCATCCACCGGGGATCCATCTTCGCCCTGCGCAGATCCGAGAGGCTAAGGCATCGATCTTCATCATCCATCGCTGCATCACCACCATCTCCATCCATCCCATCTACATCTTGTCTAGATCTTGTTGTAATTTCCATACTCGTTGTGGATTTATACAAGTACTATTCATCTATGATAGATTCCATTGTTATTGCCATGATGTTGATTGCCTCCATGTTTGAGTAGATCTCTAGTTCTTGGGGAGATAGAGAAACCCTAGTATGAAATTGAACTAGACTCTTTCACAGAAGGAGCCTTTATGAATCTTCCTATAACTAAAGCTTGGGCTTTACTATAGAATTCGCGATCATAGAGTTTCATGGAATTTTGGTCTAGGAAGTGAAGGAGGCGTAGAAATAGAATATGCATGATTGTATTCATGACTATAATAAAAAGGGCCATGTGAAAGAATTATCTAAAGAACTTTATTTGGATTCAGATCTTGTGTTGCAAGTTGTTAAAGCTTTTACAGAACATATCGAGGCTCCAAAAGAGGGTTTGGTCAAGTATGATCCACCACCAGAACTTGAGAAGAAAAGAGAAGCTAAGGAAACACTGGTCTCCCTAGAACCAATATATGAGATGCCTTTCCTTAACACTGCACATAAGCATATTTTTGAATATTAACAGGTTAAGGCAGTACAGGAGAGGAAGGAAGAGGAAAGTATGCTAGAAGTCGTGGAACATCTGGAAGAAGCTAAAGATGAAGAGGTAACCAATGAAGCAATTATGGCTATATACGCACATTGTAACATAGTTGAACTTGACGAGGAGACTTCTGTATTGGTTGAAGGTAAAACAAAGGTAAAAATGTGGGTAAGCCTATTCTTCCATGTATATTTAAAGAAACCTCGCATTATGGTTTATGCAATCTTGGAAACAAAGTTAATGTTATATCTTATGATTTCTATTTAGAAATAAAAGAAGAAATAAAACCGGCTACAATTGAAAATACTGATATGACAATCATGTTAGCCAATAAAAATCTTAGAATTCCAATGGGAATAGTTGAAGATGCAACTGTCACAATTGGCAAAAAAATAATTCTTATTGATTTTGTAGTTGTTGATATGCCAGCTGACACTCTTTGCCCAATTATATTTGGAAGAAATTTTTTGAGTGATATAGGTGCCTATGTTGATTTCAAAAAGGAGATTGTGTCTCTCAAGCTTGGGGGAGCGGAAAAGGAATTCCACTTTTCCAAATTTAAAGACAAGCCTCCACAAATACAAGAAGAAGAGGGAGAGAAAACTATTGAGGAAATGGAAGCTCTTTTCTTTAGTAATCAAGAAGAAAAAATAAATAAAGACTCAAATTATGAAGAAATAGTTATGGAGGACGAGTCCCTAGAAGAACTAGAAGATGAATTCGATTCACTTCCCATTATGGGGCCTCCAACTGATGAGGCTTTTAAAGAGCCAGAAAAGAGAGGGGTGATGACCCACAAGTATAGGGGGTGTATCAGAGTACTTTTGATAAGTAAGAGCATCGAACCCAACAAGGAGCAGAAGGTGTTGACAAGTGGTTTGGATCAGGAATTCTCTGTAAATACTTAGCAAATGGATTTTTAGGGTTTTTTGATAATGCAGATAAATAAAGTGCGAGTAATAAAAGACAATAATAATAATTGCAGCAAGTGGCCCAATCCTTTCTTTAGCAAAGTACAAGCCGGTTGTATTACTTAAGATAACCAAACATTCTTGAGGACACATGGGAATATTGGCAAGTGCTTTCACTTCATATAGTTGATTAATATTCTTTGGTTGGATAAGTGTTGTGTGGGTGAACCTATGCTAATGTACTGAGCTTCCTAGGACTAATACATACTTGTGATTATACCCCTTGCAAGCATCCGCAACTACAAGAAAGTAATTAAGATAAAAACCTAACCACAACCTTAAACTCTGAGATCCTACACTCCCTTATGCAAAGGTTTCCTAACGGGGGTTCAGGTTTCTGTCACTCCGGCAACCCCACGATTAGTAGCCAAATACACAATGCATTCCCCTAGGCCCATAAAGGTGAAGTATCATGTAGTAGATGTTCACATGACACCACTAGAGGAATAGCATCACAACTTAAATATCAAACCATTAAATCTTTCTCAACACAATTCCACTACTAACAACATGACTTCTCCCATGTCCTCAAGAACTAAACGAACTACTCACAAGACATCATATGGATCAAGATCTGAGATGAAATAATGATAAGTAGCAATATGAACATGAACAATAATTCAATGGTTCCACTCAATAGCATCAACTACAACAAGTAATCAACACCGGGAAAGTTTCCCCTAAGAACTATGCAAGATTTAACCCAATTGTTACAACGGTACGAAGTGTGGTGATGGTGCTGGTGGAGATGATGGTGATTATGATCCCGATGAAGTCTATCTTGATGACGGTGTTGATGGCGACGATCTCCCCTCTTTGGGAAGGAATTTCCTAGCAGATTCTTGCCTGTCGGAGAGCTCTTTCTCTCTTTGTAGTTTGTGCCCCGCAGAGGCGGAAGAACCTTTTTGTGGTCCCCTCGAGTCTTAGGGTTTAGAGGGGATTATATACGCCAAAGGGCGATGCCAGAGGTGGGCCAGGGTGGCCACACCACCTGGTGGTGCAGCCAGGGGTGGCCCACACCAGGGGTGGTGTGGGCCCCCTGTGGCCCATTCCCACTCCTCCTTCTGGCCTCCTTCGTCTTCTGGAAAATAGGAATTTCCGTATATTTTCTGGGATTTTCTGATCTTCGCCAATATTGCATCTGGATAATGCCTTTTCCATCAGAATGCTGACTCTAGTGGTTCATCCTCCAAAAGTCATCAATCATGCAAAAATAAATGAAATAACATAAGTATCATTTCTTAATATGAAATATATCAATGAGTAACAGTAAATTATGGTATAAAATAGTGATGCAAAATGGACGTATCAACTCCTCTCGAGCTTAGACCTCGCTTGTCCCCAAGCGAAAACTGAGCTCAATAAACATGACCATAGGTTTATGGAGTGAAGTATCGATAAAGAGAATACGTACAAGAAGCATCACATTTATCAATACACAAATCATAATAGAAAACAACTCACTATTATATAACTTAACTTGCAATGAGTAAAGGAAACACAATAAAGATACACAAAGTAAATCATAATTGGTAATGGCAAACTTTGTTCTTTGTTAGAGAACGGTTAACAAATTGTAGGGGTCCAACATAATGGGGTTTTCAATGATAGCTTTCAAAGTAATATTCATTCAGATAAGAGCAGTGTACAAAATAAGGAATATAAGAAACATGATTGAATATATCATCATATGAATGATTTAATCACAACAACTCAAATACTTGCTTGAGATATAAAGAAATAGGCTTACTGACTCAACTAAAAAGTAAAATATAGGCCCTTCGCAGAGGGAAGCAGGGATTTCAAGTTTCATAAAGAGCCTCCAAAAATTATGGTACTTCTTAGCTTTCAGCTCTCATTGCCCCTATCATAAGCATCTTGAGGTGATTAAGGTTAAAGTGACACAAATATGAGGATATGCTTGGCAAGTTATAAGTTAAAAATCTCATGCCCCTTGCTTACGAGTACCGAACCTCATGCTACTCAACTTTAGTCACAAGTAAGTTCTTGTCATTATAACTACATGTGCACCATAGAGAACCGCCAATGGGGTACCCCTTGCCCCATGACACAGGATCTATCCCATATCAAAATGATAAGGCAACAGTCAATGAGCATCTTAGTGATCTTTTTATTTGCTATTTGCATAGGTTTTTATTGAGGATGCTTCATAGAATGCTCACTATGGTTATGCTGCAAGTTTCCACCATGATTAGGCATGGCTTAGGATAGCCGCCTAGGCGTTTCTCTAACACATATACAAACTCCATGAGCTTAGAAGCTCCCCTTTTATTTCACACCGTCAGGATCCATAAACAAAAGAACATGATATCAACTGAATAATAAGTGCAATGTTGAAAGCGTTCCCCATGGTAACATGGTTCTGCTAATTCACAACTTATAAAGTGCAAGCATATAAGCAACATAGATGGACACAATGGTTCAAATTTATTAAGTGCAAGAAAATAAAGTGTGCCATCAAGTTTGCGAGAGCTTTAATCACTAATTTTCACATAACAAGTTTAATTTGGAAGATAGATAAAACTCGAGAATTTACTTGAAATAACAATAATGCTAATAGGTATATATGGTGGACACAAATGACATAGGTTTTAGTTTAAGGATTGGATGCACGAGAAGCATTCCCTCTCAGTACATGTTTTTGGCTAGCAAGGCTGGGTAGCAAGCATAAGAATTGAAGGAAACAAACAAACATACAAGTGATAGAAACAATCACGTAATCTACCTTGGAAACACAAAAGATCTTAACTAGAGAATACTAAGCTTATGAGCCAAACAAGGAAGAAAGATAATGAAATTATATTTCTAAAAGTACTTTTCTCTTTTCCATTCAATCCTCCAATAGTGTTGCTACTGACCAGAGCTAGGTTTGTCAAAACCAACTAAATTTACTTAATGATCCCAAAGTGATACCAAAACTAACAACAAGGTCAATCATATAACAGAAATTGCAAACTAAAATAAGATGTGCAAAAAAGTAAATGATAGAACTTCTCATTAATATTCCATAATGGCAACTCACACCAAGGGATACATAGATAACTAACTAGAGGAGAGATACTTACACAATGCAAACCATCCTATATGATAACTTCTCTATTCATGATATGACTCTACTAAGAAGGTAAAAAGATGAAAGATAATGATGTGATACCGCAGCACTCTCCCAAGCTTGGAAAAAACCAAGGGGATGCCAAAACCTGATGACAAATTACTCCTTCGATGGTGGTGGTGTTCTCTCGTCATCATCAACTTCCAAGGTAAAGGCTCCCCATCGATAAAGGACATATTGGTTTCCAATCTCCTGAAACGAGCAGCAGAACTTATGTGTTTAAACCTAGCCTCATACTCACATTTTTGATTTTGCACGTTGTAAAGCTATGCTTGTAGTTGGTTGGTTGTTCGATGGAGTGAGAGAATATCATCCCTAAGCTTAACAGTCTCCTTCTTGTGCTAGGCGATGAGTTCTCAACTAATCTTATGGATGATATCCACTTCGCGTTCCGCCATCTTCTTGTACCTAAAGACTTCTTGCTCCAGTGCTTCCATCCTGTCCTCCAGACTACCTTCTCCTTTAGGGCCCTGAACCTCTTTTACCTGTACCTTCCCATCTTCGAGCAACAACTTCTTGGGGTGAATCTTCCACTCATACATGTACGGGTTGATGATATCCGCGGTGGAATCCTCCTTGGGTGATCTAGAGGAAGACAATGTGGCTCCAAAACTGAGAATCTGCCTGTCAGAAACAGATCGAAACGAAAACACGACGAGAACACAATATACGGACCTCGGGGGATCCAAGGGATTATATATTACAAAATTTAACAACAAAAGGAAGGTACTAGGAGAAAACGGGTCGGAGACGGGCTCCGGGGTGGCCATACCTCTGGTGGCGCGGTTAGGTGGGCCCGCGCCACGGGGTGGTGTGAGCCCCCCGGGCTCCGTTTCTGTCCCTCTTTCGACTCATTATCTTCCATGTTAGATAAAAACTGCAAAAATATAAATTGAAAAGTTTTCCACGGACCTTTTCTTACCAGAACTGTTACCTATTCGAAAACGGACTCTGCAGGTTTTTGAATTTGGTCTTTAATAAATTATTTCAGAGTCACCACTTGAATAATATCAATATCTTCATTGTAAGAATCTCTAGAAATATAGTGCTTGAGTCTCTGACCATTCACCATCTCATTACACCATTCTGTCCTAACACTTGAAAATTTCTTTCATACAAAACTTTACACAATATTCATTAGCAACATTAGTGCATATAAGATAATAAACCTTTGGGTTCAATTTCAACTGAACTCCATCAAAACATAAGGTACTGTAGGAACTCCTTTCGAAAGCCCAAAAGAATTCAAAAAGGAAATCGATTTAAGAGGCAAATGCAAAAATGGCAGAAATCTGTCAAAATAGACCAGCAGGTAAAGATCAAATTTTCAAAAATCTGTTGTTGCTCAAATCAAAAAGTGCAAAACTAACAAAAGTTAAATAATAACCTGGGCATGCACACATAAAATTACAGATCAGTATGATGTTTTGGAATTTTTCACGATTTTTTACGGTGAAGCACATAAATCTGTTTTGGGACAGCAACTTCCCCAAATCTTCTCTCTCATTAGAGGCTAATATTGACACAAAAACCAAACAAAAAGGATAAGTAGAGGTTATTACAGAAGCAATAACTTCCAAGACTCAAATAAACAAAAATAAACTGAAAGCAAAAATATAATGGGTTGTCTCCCAAAAAGCTCTTTCTTTATAGCCATTAAGATAGGCATGATAATTTCAATGATGCTCACATAAGAATATGAATTGAAGTAAAAGAGAGCATCAAGAAGCAAATATACACATATTTAAGTCTAACCCACTTCCTACACAAGGGAATTTTGTAAGAAAATAAATTATTGAAACAAGAGGCTACTAGCATAGGAAGGCAAAATAAGTGCAATATAAAGACTTTCAGCATATAGCGAGGAAACTTAATATTATTGAGATACATAAAAACATTTTCCCTCTCTCATAATAACTTTCAGCATCATGAATAAATTTAACGATATAACCATCACATGAACCATAGTAGCAATGATCACTTTTTCTGACAGAAAACACAGGGACACTACCTTTCCTAGTACTACTAGGATGTGAAACAATATTAGAAGTATCCTTACAGAGGATAATGTGCCCATCTTCGACATTTTTAGTAACAAAGTCTTTCACATTTGCTATTGCAGGTTCAACATCTATTTGTTCATCAGGTTCCACAACTTTATTTGTACTTTTGTTAACCATACTAGCTATCATAGAATGTTCCTTTACCTTAACTGGGAAAGGTATTTTCTCGATTTAAGGTTCAGGTGAAATACAATCAGCAGTATAAACTTCAGTATTCTTAGCAGGAACACAATTAACAATATCTTTATATGGATCATGATACTTGTTCCATTTCTTTTTAGGAATTTCAATATAAGAGGCAAAGGCCTTAAAACAATTTGCAATACTTTGAGAATCAAGATCATAAGCAACACTAATATTATGAAAGTCATCAGTTCCCATAAAAGATTCAATGCATTCATAATCATAATTTATACCTAACTTTCTTCCTTTATCATTCTCCCATGCTTCAGCATTGTCTTGAATACAGTCTAGAAGATCCCATTTAGCTTCTTCTTCCATACGTGTAAATGATCCAGCACAAGAAGCATCCAGTAGATCCTTATCATGAAGAAAAAGCCTTACATAAAAGTTATTGATAATAATATTATTAGGGAGCTTATGAATATGACATTTGAGCATTAGTAACTTCAATCTCCCCCAAGCTTGGGCGATACTCTCTCCATCATGAGGCCAAAATTTATATATTTGATTCCGATCTTTATGAATCTCACTAGGAGGATAAAAATTGGAATAAAAGAGAGGTACAATTTCCTCCCATTCAAGAGATTGGCCATTCTTTAGCAGCTTATACCATTCCTCAGCTCTGCCCTTCAATGATAAAGAGAATAACTTTTTCTTAACTTGATCTATTATAATACCTGCACACTTGAACAATCCACATAATTCATGTATGAAAATCAAATGATCACCGGGATGGACAGTTCCATCTCCATAATAGTAATTATCCATAACACGATCAACAATTTTTGTAGGTATTTTAAAAATATCATTTTTAGCAGGTGGTGGTTCATCTACTAACTTAGCAGTGGTAGTAGCATTACTAAATAAGAAACTAAGTGAACTATCCATATTGAGAATAAGGTAACAAACAGAAATAAATAATACTCACGGTAGAAGTTTCCTTTACCAGTTCCACTCCTCAATAACACTTCACTCCCCGGCAACGGTGCCAGAAAATAGTCTTGATGACCCACAAGTATAGGGGGTGTATCACAGTATTTTTGATAAGTAAGAGTGTCAAACCCAACAAGGAGCAGAAGGTGTTGACAAGTGGTTTGGATCAGGAATTCTCTGTAAATGCTTAGCAAATGGATTTTTAGGGTTTTTTGATAATGCAGATAAATAAAGTGCGAGTAAATAAAAGACAATAATAATAATTGCAGCAAGTGGCCCAATCCTTTCTTTAGCAAAGTACAAGCCGGTTGTATTACTTAAGATGACCAAACATTCTCGAGGACACATGGGAATATTGTCAAGTGCTTTCACTTCATGTAGTTGATTAATCTTCTTTGGTTGGATAAGTGTTGTGTGGGTGAACCTATGCTAATGTACTGTCCTTCCTAGGACTAATAAATACTTGTGATTATACCCCTTGCAAGAATCCGCAACTACAAGAAAGTAATTAAGATAAAAACCTAACCACAGCCTTAAACTCTGAGATCCTACACTCCCTTATGCAAAGGTTTCCTAATGGGGGTTCAGGTTTCTATCACTCCGGCAACCCCATGATTAGTAGCCAAATACACAATGCATTCCCCAAGGCCCATAAAGGTGAAGTGTCATGTAGTCGATGTTCACATGACACCACTAGAAGAATAGCACCAGAACTTAAATATCAAACCATTAAATCTTTCTCAACACAATTCCACTACTAACAACATGACTTCTCCCATGTCCTTAAGAACTAAACGAACTACTCACGAGGCATCATATGGATCAAGATCAGAGATAAAATAATGATAAGTAACAATCTGAACATGAACAATAATTCAATGGTTCCAAGCATCAACTATAACAAGTAATCAACACCGGGAAAGTTTCCCCTAAGAACTATGCAAGATTCAACCTAGTTGTTATAGCGGTACGGAGTGGTGGTGATGGTGCTGGTGGAGATGATGATCACGATGAAGTCTAGCTTGATGATAGTGTTGATGGCGATGATCTCCCCTCTCCAGAAGGAATTTCCCTGGCAGATTCCTGCCTGCTGGAGAGCTCTTTCTCTCTTTGTAGTTTCCACCCCACAGAGGCGGTGGAACCTTTCTATGGTCCCCCCGAGTCTTAGGGTTTCGAGGGGATTATATACGCCAAAGGGCGATTCCAGAGGTGGGTTAGGGTGGCCACACCACCTGGTGGCACGGTCAGGGGTGGCCCGTGCTAGGGGGTGGTGTGGGCCCCCTGTGGACCATCTCCACTCCTCCTTCTGGCCTCTTCCGTCTTCTGGAAAATAGGAATTTCCGTATATTTTCTGGGATTTTCTGATCTTCGCCAATATTGCATCTGGATAGTGCTTTTTCCATCAAAATCCTGACTCTAGTGGTTCATCCTCCAAAAGTCATCAATCATGCAAAAATAGATGAAATAACATAAGTATCATCTCTTAATATGAAATATATCAATGAATAATAGTAAATTATGATATAAATTAGTGATGAAAAATGGATGTATCAAGGGGACAAGGAATTACCACCGCCAGAGTTGAAGAATCTACCAGAGAATCTTAAATACAGGTTTTTAGATGATACAAATAAATTTCCTGTTATTATTAGTGCTAAACTTTCAGGAGAAGAAAAAGAACTCATGAAAATACTTAAGGATCATCGCAAGGACTTTGGGTACTCAATGGATGATTTGAAGGGCATTAGTCCCATGATAACCGTCCATCGGATATTCATGGAAGAAGGTGCTAAACCAGTTGTTGAATTTAATAGAAGATTGAAGCCTAAAATGAAGGAAGTGGTACGAAAAGAAATTGTATGCCTATTGGACGCAGGTATAATCTATCAGGTTAAAGAAAGTGAATGGGTGAGTCATGTTCATTGTGTCCGAAGAAGGGCGGTTTTACTATTGTTCGTAATGAAAACAATGAATTAATACATACTAGAACTATTGTTGGGCATAGGATGTGCACGGACTTCAGGAAATTGAATAAAGAAACTAGGAAAGATCACTATACTTTACCGTTCATAGATCAAACTTTAGAAAGGTTCGCAAACCACACTCATTTTTTCTACTTGGACGGGTACTCTAGTTTTTCCCAAATAGTTGTTCCTCCTGATGACCAACTTAAAACGACTCTCATTGGTCTTTATGGTTTACATGCTTACCGACGTATGCCTTTTGGTTTATGTAATGCTCCAGCTACTTTTCAAAGATGCATGATTGCTGTTTTTGTGGATTTTATAGAACTGATAATGGAAGTATTTATGGATGACTTTTCTGTCTATAGAACTTCGTTTACTAGTTGCTTGGATAATCTCAAAAGAGTTTTGCAGTGCTGCGAAGAAACCAATCTTGTTCTAAATTTGGAGAAGTGCCATTTTATGGTCAAATAAGGTATAGTCCTTGGACATAAGGTATCAGTTAAGGGAATCGAAGTGGATAGAGCTAAGGTTGAGGCCATAGAGAGAATGCCACAACCTAGGGATATTAAAGGTATAAGAAGTTTCCTTGGTCATGTAGGTTTTTATAGAAGGTTCATTAGAAATTTCTCTGGAATATCTAAACCTTTGACTAACCTCCTGCAAAAGGGAGTAAGATTTAATTTTGATGATAAATGTCTTGAAGCCTTCATCCCCAAATAAGCAAACGGTAAGTTCGAGGTAAGTGTTTCTACTCAAATAAGTAATTTGTTTTCACAAATTTTATTTCTGAAATTTTTGCCTTTGAAATCCTCGTGTTTTTCTGAAGTTTCTAAGGGTTTTCACCAACTATACGGGCGTAACTATACAATTGGAGAAAAATCTCACACCATATAGTTAGTCGTTAAACTCTCTATATCATCATCGTGAATTTTGTATAGTTGGTTATTGAACTCTCAGACACTTTCGATTTTTGATGTCTGCATCTATATGGTCGCAACTATATGACCGGAGCTAAAATTCCGGCCGTATAGTTGGTCGTTGAACTCTCAGACACTTTCGATTTTTGGTGTCTGTATCTATACGATCGCAACTATACGACTGGAGCCAATTTTCTGGCCATATAGTTGGTCGTTAAACTACCAGACACTTTTGTTTGCCTTTTTGGTTTCATTATTGTTAAAAAAATGTTATTATCGGTTCTGAGTCGTGACTTAACCGACCTGGACTTGAGATATTTAGAAATATCTGCCCGAAACCAACTATACGATCAGAGCTATACGGGCTACGCCCGTATAGTTGGTCGTTACGCGGCAGGACTCTTCCAAATCTGTGATTTCTTTCCTTGTTTCATTAAGATTCTTTTCTTGGGCGATAATTTGGTGTTTCTCGCGAGTTTTACCGACCTCTACCCCCCTTATATACTGTCATTGTCTCTCTCTAATCATAATCTCTAGGAACCAGTCTAGCAATGCGCTATCCCATCCTAGGCTGTGGGAAACCCATGTGGCTCATTGCTCCTTCCAGGGACCGCTCTAGCAGCCCGTCCATGGAGGACGATGACGAGGAGGTTGAGAGGTTTAGCCCGGGGTACAAGGAGTATGTCGAGACAAGATTCTACAACAACGATTCCGATGATGATGTGGTTGACGTCTATGTCCACCGTGATGTCTATGATCCCCCAGGGATCAATTGGGTAGCAATGAAGAGAGCTCAAGAATAAAGAGAAGGTTACAAGCCACATGGAAAAGGGCGTGTGGAGACGGTCAAGTTCATTGCCATGGACCCCAGGCCGCACAAGCGTAAGGAACTATCTAATATTGGTGCAGGTGCTAGCAAGAGAGCGAAGGAGCCACTCTCGAAGCCTACCATTGGTGCTCGTATTAGGGTAAAGCCTCAAGAAGAGTGGAGGTACGGTTTCCACTTTCCTGACCCATCAATTATGGATGAGGAAGAAGA
This sequence comes from Avena sativa, assembly GCA_916181665.1. Taxonomy (NCBI): domain Eukaryota; kingdom Viridiplantae; phylum Streptophyta; class Magnoliopsida; order Poales; family Poaceae; genus Avena; species Avena sativa. The sequence continues at coordinate 173,633,951 of OV702290.1, read as the reverse complement.
AGTTGTTCCCAAGACCAAGGATCGTGTGCGAGCACTAGAGATATATCAGAAGCAGGAAGTACTTCATCGCATCGAAGTCCGCCACCGTCTCAAGGAGATAGAGAAGAAGGATGATCTCCTCCCATTGATGACTAAGCTCGCAGATAGAGTGGACACACTGCAATCTGTTTTGCGTAGGTGCTACAGCCGCATCACTGCTCTAGAGGATACCAACAAGAAGCTACACACCGCGGTGTTACATGCCATGGTGCCACAATAATCTACAATAATCACCATATCAAATAATCGCAAGGGATTATTTGATCCCGCCTGGCTTGATTCCAAGCTTGGGGAGATCTTTAAGACCTTGTAATCTATCTTATAAGTTTTTATTACTATTTTTCGCATTAGTTCAAACTAGAAATAAGTTTGCATCATTAGAATTCCCTTTAGGAATATTCGATCCCTTTTATGAAATTCCGAGTTTATTATATATGGAGAAATATTGAGTTTGTGCTTGTCTTATTTGATATATGAATGGCTTGAGTATAATTTTACTTGCACTTGATGATAGCAATAGGAGTATTCCACGCCATTGGTATTAATGGAACATATAAAGATAATTTGCTCAATATGTTGTAAATCTACGGTTTGATATACAAAGAAAAAATTATCTATGCAGTTAAGTTGAAAAAGAAACCTTGAACAAAGGAAAATAAAAGTGTTATCAAAATAGAGTGAGAACAAGTCGAGGTAGAATCTTCAAGTCATAAGAATGCTTCATATACAATTGGAATTTGATAATTGAGATCGTTAAACTTTGAATTCCTACATGAAGTGGAATGTATGGCTAGATCCTTTGCACAACACTTAAACAAAAGTGTGAGCATATACACAAAAGAGAAGAAAATAAAGAAGAAAAAGAGCGAGTGTGCAAAGAGCTAATAGGCATATACCACTATATTGTAGTATGACAAAGATACACTTTTGAGAATTTGAATCCCAAGTGAATATGTTAATCCTAAAACACTTGGGACTACCTCGCTAACTCATTCGGTTGAACCAGATACTTCTACATTATGCTGAGATTCATCTTTTGTGAACTATGGATCATTAAGGTGTGGAAGCCTGCTAATATTATTCAGATGGTTCGAGTAAGGTACTATTCATGAACTTATTCCTATGTATCATATATGATAAACACATGTTGCAACTGCCTCATTTATTTTATCGACTCAGCTTCATGAATATGAGGATCACATCCATTAAGCTAAACTTGCTCGAGACAAGCAAGAGTCTAAGATTGGGGAAGTTAATGAGTGCATATTTGCATCATGTTTTATATTGTTATTTTGCATTGTAGATGTAGGATCTTGGTATTTTACGGCGCTCCGGCACACATTTTATGTCTGTTTTATCAGGATCAGGACAAATGATGGATACAATGGACACAATATTTGTAGCACTTGTACTGAGGAGAAAAGGAGTCAAAAACAACGTAATCGCTTATTTGGAAAATATTAATAATACCAGAATAAAACCCGAAGCAATCAAAGGAGACAGACGGTTTAACGACCAACTATACGGTGGGAATAAATTTTCCGGCCGTATAGTTGGCGCCACCACCACCTCCTCAAATAGTCTCATCCCGTGCAACTGGATCAGAGAGACGACATACAGAACACCCAGAAATCGCCGAAACCTAACCTCCAGAAGGCATCTAGAGGGGGAACTCGTCCACCGGGGATCCATCTTCGCCCTGCGTAGATCCGGTAGGCTAACGCATCGATCTTCATCATCCACCGCTGCATCACCACCATCTCCATCCATCCCATCTACATCTTTCCATATCTTGTTGTAATTTCCGTACTCGTTGTGAATTTATACAAGTACTATTCATCTATGATAGATTCCATTGTTATTGCCATTATGTTGATTGCCTCCATGTCTGAGTAGATCTCTAGTTCTTGGGGATATGGAGAAACCCTAGTATGAGATTGAAATAAGATAAAGTTTATTATGATATTCATTGCTATGACCATGTGTTAGATTGTCTCCATCTTGATGTTGAGAGAAGTCGACCTCTCAATATTTGCATGGGGGCTTGATGGAGGGAACTACTTGTTGGTATAAGGAGGTGTGTTAGCACTTATAGTGACTATAAAGCTATTGGCACTTGATACCTTCGATCCGGATTACAGATGTAGTATAGCTTCTTTTTCCCTAGTAGACCTAGGTTATCGAATCCTCGGGAAGCAAATGCGTAGTGAAATTACTTTAACAGACCTTTGGGAGTTTTAGAATTCATTTTGTGTTTTTACCGGACCAATAGCTTGTGTATTTTTGTTGTTCTTGATTATGGAGAGAGAGGGCCTAGGGCATTCGGTTTCACCTATAGCTGTGCAAAAGATCTGATGGGAATAAAAGATATAAATCAAGTATGCATGTACTTGTTAGAGCAAGATAATTTATATGTGGGAAGTGCATCCATAATTGCTATTGCCTCCGCAACTGCTTATAGCAATAACCTACTAGTCTCATCCGTAGAAGAAAGAGAACTAATGATATGTATAGTGATGTCACCGTTAATCCCAAGCAAATCCTTCACATACAACCATACTACCCCTTCTATCACTAGGGTTCCCAACCTGCAGATCAGTCATTACTCATACTCCCCATACCTGGCTCAACCCTTGGGGTCTTGGGTACCTGGCAAGTCCTTGGATTGAGGAAAGATAGGATACAATAATCATCATGTCATATAAACTAATACACGATCCCATCTATGATAAATAACATGCACAAACGCTACATGGCTAGGCCGAAGCCCTTAGCCCAAGGAGAATTACTCACACATAGAGATGAGATCAACAATCACGAACATTGTAATGAAAATCATAAGATTGATAGCAATAGTCTTACAATATCGCCAATCGGAGAAGAGATCTATTATTCTAAGTGGTGGAATATGGCTATGGAGATGGAGAAGGGTTTTGAGATCTGGAGGCGGCTGGTGATCTGTGGCAGAGACTTTTTGGTGAGGTCTGGCTTGTTTTCTCGCCGCCCGAGGCTTCTTTATATAGGGGTCCCTTCATGAAAGTTGTTCTGTTTGACCTAACGGTGGCAGCGCCAACTATATGACCGGAGCTATACGGCCGGAATTTTGCTCCGGTCGTATAGTTGGTCGTTAAAGCGTCTGCCTCCGCTTCACGGCTCCTGGTTTCTTCTAGTTGTTGGAAATTTCGTATCTTTGACTTTAATGTAGTGATTCCCCTCTTTAAACAATATTATCTGCGCAGGAAAAATATAAAAGAAAGGATCGCATACCCCTTTGAATATTAGGCATTAGTGGCAGGATTTAGAGAGATATTTCATCAAAATTATGAATAATATCCAGTTTAAATGTGGACGTGGATGGCTATATTTCAGAGCCATCAACCTCCCCAAGCTTAAACTTGATCATCCCCGAGCAAGAAAACCAAAATCAAAAAGGAACTCAGCACTTAAACTAAAATAACGAGATGGTGATCTTACTCATGATTAGTAGTCTCATGTTTGCTCCACTTCATAAATCTGAAAAACTTCAGCATAGATAGAGTAATGGCAAGCATATCATACGGGTTTTATGCATCCTTATAGTGCAACAAAATTATTGTCAACATGGATGATTCAAAAATAAGTAAACTTTATTCCATGTCATGTAATCAACTCATAGGCTTGCCTTTGAGCGATAAAATATAATCATGTAGATTGAGAGTGTGAGAGTTGTCATGAGAAGCATATACACTAGAGTATCTCAATTGTCCCACATCAATAAATCAATACTTTGCAAGCACTACTTTTCTATTCATTGTCCTTCAAGAATTTCAGTTTTTAAGTAATTGAGAGCATGCCAAAAAAATTAGTTTATCGGGCTGTGATGGACACTCGTGGCATCACTAAGGTTTTTGTTTCTTTTGCATAATGATTACTCATAATAGCCAGAGGAGTGATTCCATCATGATTATAGTTACCTGGGAGTGCCAAGAATCTTACCCACTATAGCATTGCTGCTACAAGTGTTTAATCAACTCATAGCCAAAATCTAGGAGTTTCCTCCATAAAGATCATACGTAGGCCAGCGGAGTTGTTGGCATCCCATGAAGTTTGACACGCATAAAGCTATATCATTCTTATGATTAACAAGTCAGACTTTGGCATGCTCATAAAAAACGCTAAACATTAATTCAATCGAACAAATCCTTTTAAAGATAGCTATTAAGTCAAACAACATTTTCAGTGATGTTGAGTGTCTCTAGAAATAAGCCTTCAAGACTAAGCACTACAACACCCAAGCCTTCAATTGTGAGACTTTTTCTTATTACAATTGTTTAGCTACTTTTGGGCAAGACTTGGTTAATTACGAGAGCTAGAACAAAACATACTGTAACATCCCAAAACTTTAATCCAAGCTTATCAAGATCAAATCATCCAAAAGTGGGGTTAACAAAAACTTTTCCAAATTTAAAATGAAAGCATTCATATATGTGTGCCTTTAAAATAGGAGTTGTTTGAATTGCCATGATTGATTGATCCAATGCTTGTAAAATGTTTCTTAGGTGATTTAAACATCATCTACATCATTCCCAACCTTTTCCTAAAGAAAATCAAATCAAAAAGAATTAAAATGAAGAAATGGTCATTTTGACAAATTTAACTCTCATGCCTACTTTGGCTATTCCTAGTACTCATTTCTTAACAGAAAAAATTCTTGATCTTTGCACCCCTTGCTAGTACACATAATGAGGTACCAAGGCCCACCTTTTGATCTACTAAAAACATTCTGTAAACTATTTTAAATGACAGTTTAAAATTGAATCTAATGCATGTGCATAGATCACCCCTATTTCAAAAACCATCTAATTGAGCACCATTTTCAAAACCCTTGCAACCAGAGACTACCTATCACTAGTGGAGATCACTCAAAAATTTTGAACTCAAAATTCAAAACTTTTTCTCTTGCGGCCATTTCATCAAACACTTGGCAGGCAGATTTCAAACTAAACAATTTTCACTATTTTAAATAGTGTTCTGGCCAAACTTGTTCCCCAACTTGCCACCAAAATCTCTCCACTACTCCCCCTAACCCCTCTCTAGCCCAGCCACCCACTGTGCCAAGACCAAATGGTCATGGCCATTAAGGCCGAGCCCCCACTTGGGCACCCCACCGGCGACAGCACGCCACAGCCGCCGCCAGTGCCATCCACCGTGTCCTGGAGATAGCCCGTGGTCCACCTCCACCGCCCAACCAGTCCCAGCCCAAGGACAGCGACCAGAACGACCAGGAACCGCCGCGCCCCGAGCCTGTCGACCATGCCGATGCCGCCCGCAGAGCGAGCACTGTCCCCGCTCGCACCGACCACCCCTTGGCACCAGCCCGCGCCCACCGCTCTGCCTCGACCTAGAGAACACCCCAGACACCTCCGTTCGCCGCCCAAAGCCCCACAGCCACCGCTCGCCGTGGACACAGCCGCTTCGGCCGCGTAGAGTGCCACCTCGCCCCGACCGCATGCCACCGCCCCTACGGCCGCATTGAAGTCCTAGAGCACCGCCAGGGAACCGCCCACCGATCGCAATCCCCAGCCATGCCGCTAGCTCGCCGTAGCCATGTCGCCACCGTCGACCGCCCATCCCGCTCGGTCTCACTGTCGAGCCTATAAAAGGAGCCCTCCCCAGCACCAAAGACGCACACCATTCCACTCCCCTCACCTCTCTGAACCTCACCCACCTCTCGCCGGAGCAAGTGGAGCAGCAGCTCGCCGGAATTGGAGCCGGAGCCGCCGACTCGGGAGAAGAAGGGTGTCGTTGATTCCGGCCACCCCAAGCTCCGCCGCGACCATGCCTCGCCTCACCGTCGTCTTCCACTTTGTTTGCCCGCCTCACCGACCCCGCTGGAGCCCTGCTACACCCCAGTAGACCCCCACCGAGCCGCTAGGGTTCGAGCTCACCGGCGACCTGTTCGTCGTCGACGACGACCCTCAGCCGTAGATCTAGCCTCTAATCGCACGGCCCACAGCGCGCGTACCGTTTCGCGTTTTAAGTGCCGCTGACAAGTGGGACCCCCCTGTCAGCTGAGACCCGCGCCGCGTAGCGCCACTGGGCCGGCCCATTTCTTTTCCCGCGCGAGCCCGTAGATTCAAATCTGGATTTTTCTTTTTAGTTAGAATATATTTTCTGTCTAGTGTTTCAAAATTCAATTCTGTGAGTTTGACAAATCCAAATTACATGAAACTAATTTTGTCTAAAAGGTATTGAAATGCTCTATCGAAGCCCATTGGATTTAATTTATTTAGAGTTATAGATTTCTCCTAATAAAAATAAGGATATAAAAGCTTTTGCAACTTGAAACATTTTTCCAAAATCAACCAAGTTAGCTTTTGAGTTGATTCCAACTCTCAAAAATCACATTTCATAATATCTATCCAAATATGTAATAATATTAAGGTTTACAGGCAGTGACTTTGGACTAGTACCAAAATAATGCTATATAGGCATTTCTAGTCACTTTAAATCATTAAATAATGAACTTAAACCAAAGTAATATTGATCCAACCTTTAAATCTCATTCCCACATGTTAGAATATGTGGTGAGGACATGTGTCCACATGATCCCATGTTTTGGTGGTGAATATTAAATTTTAGTTATTTTCTTCAGTGAGTAGAAATTACTTTTCCAAAATAAAAAGGTTGAAACTATTGAATTAAACTTGTGATGTTTGGGATGATAATAGATCATCAATTGTGTGGTTTAGAATACTACTTAGCCTAGTAAGTATTGTTTGGTGATTGTGCACTCCCTATGTATTTCTAGACGATAGTACCGACCAAGCCTTCGAGGAGGAGGAGTTCTACCAAGAAGAAGAAGAAGAAGAAAACTTCAACCACTGCACCAACCAAGGCAAGCTATTAGTGGCAAGCTAACCCTTGCAAAACATGCTTTAGTAAGCTATTGTTAGCAAGCTAGAATAAAACTAGATGGTTTAGTAAAGATGCCTTAAGCATGCTTTGATCACACCCCTTTAACTATTAGTACCCCAAGTCTTATTGACAAGTTTTACCTCCCTTAGTTTACACAAAGTTCTTTAATTAAGTTTGAAGGTAGCATAAAGAGTATAAAACTTGACCTATTTAGAAACTTTTAGATGTCCTTCTATGGCATGAGATTGATCCCATCTTTCCCCCTTAGTGAACACTCTTAACTTAGTATTTTACAATAGCTCAAAAACTTGAGTCACTTTAGATGGGAACACTTGGTGAAAATGAGTTATGAAAACCTTGGAATGATGAGTCATTCTATTGAGATGTTTTGACATGTGTTGCAAAACACAACTGGTTTATGACGACGAAAATGATGAGGCGTGAGCCTTAACCCTTTTATAAAACTGATGGTTGGATTCGGATGCGATACCATTCCAAATTTTACCGTACAACCACATTACCTGAATTGGGTAAGGCTTAGCTAGAAATTTATATGCATTAGTATTAGTTCCCTCACGGGATAGGTTTGAGCTGAGGCTACCTCTCAATGATGTCCACCTATGCAGTGCCCAAGATGACTGATGGTCATGGTTGGGAGGCCATGCTCATAGGAGAGGTGCTTATACTAGGGTGTGTAAAGGGAAGGTTATGTTTGATTATCTGCATACTAAGTATGATGATTCAGGGTTATCCCTGACAGATGTATCGAATCTTGTGGTGAAAGTGTACCCCCTCTGCAGAGTGTCAAACTATTCGAATAGCCGCGTCCGCGGTTAGGGACAGTTGGAATGGCCATACTGTTTCGTTGTCAAATGTTTTCTAAATAACTTGAAATGAATGATGAACTTTGACTTGACCACAACAGGGTTGTGTTAAGGATAATAGCTTCCCAACTTAAGTGATTCTAGAACTTTACTTTATCTTTTCTTGCTTCAGAACTCAGCTTAGGTTTCAAACTTAACTTGATAGTTATTCTTTAAATTCAGCACTTTAACTTAGAATTATAACCCTTGTTAGTAGTAGTTTGCGAGTACTTAAAGAGTACTCATGGCTTCTGTCCCTGGCTATTATCATGGCCAGACTATGAAGGAGATTATCAAGATGATGGTCAGCAGGACGGCTATGATAACTAGGACTATCTGCCTTCGTCAGCATTGCCTGTGCCCCTGAAGATGGACCCCACCACTATGCTATCGTTTATTTCCGCTGTTTGTTGTATTAAAGACTGGATCATGAGATCCTTATTTGTGTAAAACCTTATGTATGGTTTGTAATGGATGATGTACTGTGATATCCAATCCGTTATGTCTCGCAAAAATGGTAATCCTGGGATTGCGAGGTATGGCATAACGGGCATCTGGGATTAAAAATCCGGGTGTTGACACGTACCCAACTAAATACCCATGCAAACAAAAAATCTTACTATAATTCAAAGACTCACTCCACCAATATAATATCTCAACATTTACTACTAACTAGCATGGGTTTCTCAAACTTCAAAAGTGGGGAGTCATAAGGCATACCTCTCATGTTTGGTTCCACTTCTCTGTTTCTTTTTTTATTTGTTTCCTAGAAACTCGAAGTCGATCACTCTCCTGCAAATACACGAAGACCTCGAGGCGGAAAGAAAAGAAAGAGGGAAAATAAGGAAAAATGGAGAAATATTTTTGTGGTTTTTAAGAGAGGGAGTTTAAAGAATAGAAAATTGGCAGCAAAGCTCGGCTAGAAAATCTCGAAAGCAAATAGAGAGAACTAAAAATAAAGCGTTTGGGAAACCAACACGAGTGCTTATAAACTCAAATAAAAACATAACCTTGAAATAAATAAAAGAAAATGAACGCCAAGTAAAGATACATGAGGAAACTTCCCCAAGCTTAGGCTTTTGCAAGCCCTTCAAATCATTGTGTTGGCGGGAAAAAGTCGTTACTCCAGTTCGTAAATTGAGTTGAGAGGTTACTAGTTGATTCTTGGAGGTTCAAAGAGAGGCTATGCAGCCTCCGAAGCAGCTATGTATTCCGATTCAGTTGAAGATTTCGCCACAACGCTTTGCTTGGCACTCCTCCAGCTCACTGCAGCACCATTCAAAATAAATACGTATCCAGACTGTGACTTCGAGTCATCTGGATCGGTGTTCCAACTAGCATCAGTGTAACCGTTTACAACAAGCTGTTCATCACCTCCATAAGAAAGAACCATATCCTTAGTCCTATTCAGGTACTTTAGGATATTCTTGACCGCTGTCCAGTGCTCCATTCCAGGATCACTTTGATATCTGCTAGTCAAACTAACAGCATGTGCTATATCCGGTCTTGTACACAGCATGGCATACATGATAGAACCTATGGCCGAGGCATAGGGAATATTATTCATCTTTTCTCTATCTTTTGCCGTAGCCGGACTTTGAGTCTTACTCAAGGTCTTACCTGATAACATGGGCACGAACCCCTTCTTGCTCTCTTCCATTCTAAACTTCTTTAGAACTTTGTCTAAGTATGTACTTTGTGAAAGCGCTATTAAGCGTCTTGATCTATCTCTATAAATCTTGATGCCTAGAATATATGCTGCTTCGCCAAGATCCTTCATTGAAAAACTATTATTCAAATAGGTTTTGACGCTATTAAGAAGTTCTATATCATTCCCAATCAACAATATGTCATCTACATATAGTACTAGGAATGCTACAGAGCTCCATAAGTTTGTATAAATCCAAAGTTTTTGATTAATTTATCAAAACGTTGATTCCAACTCCGGGATGCTTGCTTCAGTCCATAAATGGAGCGCTGAAGTTTGCATACCTTGTCAGCATCTTTAGGATCGACAAAACCCTTGGGTTGTACCATATACAACTCTTCCTCAATGTCACCATTAAGGAACGCCGTTTTGATATCCATCTGCCAAATCTCATAATCGAAATATGTAGCAATTGCTAACAAAATCCTCACAGACTTTAGCTTCGCTACTGGTGAGAAAGTCTCATCGTAGTCAACTCCTTGAATTTGTCGGAACCCTTTCGCGACAAGTCGAGCTTTATAGACGGTAACATTACCATCAGCATCTGTTTTTATTTTGAAAATCCATTTGTTCTCGACAGCCTTACGGCCATCCGGTAAGTCCACCAAAGTCCACACTTGGTTTTCGTACATGGATCCCATCTCGGATTTCATGGCTTCTAGCCATTTGTCGGAAGCTGGGCTCACCATAGATTCTTCATACGTCGCAGGGTCATCAGTGTTGTCCACCAATATGACATTTAAGTCAGAGTCATACCAATCAGGAGTGGTACGAACCCTCGTTGACCTGCGAGGTTCAGCAGTAACTTCGTTCAAAGTTTCATGATCACCATCATGAGCTTCCTCTCCAATTGGTGCAGGCGGCACAAAAACATCTTCCGGTGCTGTGCTACTCTCAACTCCCAGAGAAGGTTCAATAACCTCGTCGAGTTCTACTTTCCTTCCAGTCACTTCCTTTGAGAGAAACTCCTTCTCAAGAAAGGATCCATTCTTGGCAAGGAAAACTTTGCCTTCGGATCTATGATAGAAGGTATACCCAATTGTTTCTTTAGGGTATCATATGAAGACGCATTTCTCCGCTTTGGGTTCAAGCTTATCAGGTTGTAACTTCTTTAAATACGCTTCGCAACCCCAAACTTTAAGGAACGATAACTTAGGTTTCTTACCAAACCACAATTCGTACGGTGTCGTTTCAACGGATTTAGATGGTGCCCTATTTAAAGTGAATGTGGCTGTCTCTAATGCATAGCCCCAAAACGATAGCGGTAAATCTGTAAGAGACATCATAGACCGAACCATATCTAAGAGAGTTTGATTACGATGTTCGGACACACCATTACGCTGTGGTGTTCCCGGCGGTGTCAACTGCGAAAGTATTCCACATTTCTTTAAATGCATGCCAAACTCATAACTTAGATATTCACCTCCGGGGTCAGAACGCAGAAACTTAATCTTCTTGTTATGATGATTTTCCACTTGACTTTGAAATTCCTTAAACTTCTCGAAAGTTTCGGACTTATGTTTCATAAAGTAGACATACCCATATCTACTTAAGTCATCCGTGAAAGTGAGAACATAACAATATCCACCACGCGATGCTACACTGATTGGACCGCACACATCGGTATGTATTATTTCCAATAAGTCTGTAGCTCGCTCCATTATTCCAGAAAATGGAGTCTTAGTCATTTTTCCCATTAGACATGCTTCGCATCTTTCAAGTGATTCAAAATCAAGTGATTCAAGTCCATCAGAATGGAGTTTCTTCATACGCTTCACTCCAATGTGACCAAGACGACAGTGCCACATGTATGTAGAATTATCATTCAATTTTATTCGTTTAGCATCTATGTTGTGAACATGTGTATCACTACTATCGAGATTCAATAAGAATAAACCATTCATCTCAGGTGCATTACCATAAAAGATATTACTCATATAAATCGAACAAACTTTATTCTCAAACTTAACCATCTCGCAATAAACAAGATCCAGATATAATGTTCATGCTTAACGCAGGCACCAAATAACAATTATTTAAATTTAAAACTAATCCCGATGGTAGATGTAGAGGGAGCGTGCCGACGACGATCACATCAACCTTGGAGCCATTTCCAACGCGCATCGTCACCTCGTCTCTCGCCAGTCTTTATAACCACCCAGTTACGAAGCGGTGTTTGATGTCATCAAAGTACCCATCCGGTGATGGTGATTAACATAACCTCATGGTCGAAGGATTAGGTTACTATGCATTTGAAAGCTTATAGCAATACGAACTTAATGACTTGATCTTATGCTACGCTTACTATGGGTGTGTGTCCATCACATCATTCTCCTAATGATATAACCTTGTTATTAATGACATCCAATGTCCATGATCAGGAAACCATGATCATCAATTAATCAACAAGCTAGTTCCACAAGAGGCTTACTAGGGACTCTTTTATGTTTACAAAACACACATGTATTAGTGTTTCCTTATAATACAATTATAGCATGGGATGTAAACATTCATCATAAACACAAAGATATAATAATAACCACTTTTATTATTGCCTCTTGGGCATATCTCCAACAGTGTGGGCCCCTCATGGCCCCTCCCGTCTCGTCTTATGGCTCCATGAGTCTTCTGGTAAAATAGGAGTTTTGCGATATTTTCCAGGATTTTTCCTGAAAGTTGATTTCCTGCATAAAAACGAGACACCAAAGCAATTCTGTTGAAAACAACGTTAGTCTGCATTAGTTGTATCCAAATCACACAAATTAGAGAAGAAACAATAGCAAAATAAATCATCGAGGCTTAACTGACTTTTTGTTTAGTCATATGCATGCGTGAACATGTGCCAAGTCGATTCAAATAAAACATTCAGAGGAGTATACCACAATGTCATACCAAGTTATGAATAGAACAATGCAAGCAAACATTTATATGACATGTTACAAACTATTAGTGGATTGGAACTGATCATAAGAGAGCAAGAACTACTAAGCATCCATTAAATAACATACACCTTACACGAACAGACTAAGCATGCCCACAATGATGAGTATATGTACAAAAATGAAAACAAATAGAGTTCATACCAGCCTCTTACCACACCTCGAGTTGTCATAAATCATCATTGCCTCTCACTTGTGTGACTTGAATAATAGGATAAAACCAAACTCCAAAGAGTCACTAAGGACCACTGAACCCTGCAACGAACTTTACAAAACCAGAGAAGAACAACAAATATTTTTGGGTTTTCAATTTTTAAAGATAGGAACCGAAGGAAAGAGCAAACAAAGCAAAATCTTTTTGGGTTTTCGAATAATCAAATCAAAGCTAAAAAGGATGAAGCAAACCAAGGCTAAAAGATAAAGAAGCAAACAAAGAGAAATAACAAAAATATTTTTGGTCTTTTTGTGTTTTGGAAAGCAGAAATAAAGCGATAACAAAAACTAAAAAGAAAGCGAAACATGGATATACAAAGTACCAACAGAATAAGATATGCAGATGAGTGTGATGTCGGTATACCTCCCCCGAAGCTTAGGCTTTTGGCCTAAGTGGGGATCAACCCCAAGCTGGCCAAGAAGGAGCGCCTCCATAATATGACAAAGAAGTGCCTTCGTCCTGATACGAACTCGAGGACGCCCCAGCGTAGTGCACAAAGTAGTCGTAAGAGGGTGCATCCCCCTGGTGTTGCCCGTGGAAACCAAGAAAGCAGAGCTGCTCGTCCACCTCCTCCTTGGAGTGCGACCATGGCCTCCTGCAAATACTGAATAAAGTAGACTGTGGCAAGGGAATTTCCCTCTCATCTTCGTCAGTAAACAACATCCTGTAAACTAAACTCTCTTTACTAGAGTTAGTAGTAACAAAGTGATGTGTTTTCATAGCAGCAATATCAAGCCTTTGTGGGGTCAGCATAGTATCGTTAGGATCAATAGAAAGTCCCAAGGCAACAACCATGCGTGCAACAATAATGCCCCCATAAATGGGTCCTCTAGCAGCTAGCCGGCGAGCAATGAGAGCACCAAGATTATACTTGGTTTCATTATTAAGTGCAGCAGTAAGAAAAGCTAAATGATAATTAGAAATATTACTAGTGTTCTCCCTACCAAGAATGCTAGTGGCAAGATAGTAAGCAAAATATCTAAGAGCTAGGAGTTGAATGTTTCTTATCTTCCTGCGCTGAGCTGTGTGGTCATCATCATTTGTTACACTTCGTAGAGCTCCAGCAAATCAGCGGGTCGACCTTGGATCTTCTTTACTGTCCCAGTCATGCCAATGCCTATAATGCTGCAAAATCTTTCTAATGACATGGTAATAGGCATATCATAGATTTTGAATGAAACAGTTGACCTATAAGGGATGTTAGTGAAAGTGAAACTTTCAACAAAAGTTTTGCTGAGCAAGGCATATTGCTCACTCTCATCCTACATGTAAGTGGTTAGACCAACCCTCTGAACAAGAAGTAAGAAATCATCAAGGATCCCTGCAGCTTGCAAAAAAGGCAAAACAAGGGAAGGTAGATGGGTGAGCATCTCCCTCATTGCCAAAGCGCGGCGCAATAAGATCTTCATTATATGATGGCCTAAATTGAGAAGCTGATCTCAAAGGCCTTGCCCTCCTAGGTGTGTCTCTCTCAAATACTTCTCCAAAAGTATGGTTGTCCATCTCTCCTTTTCTGAAATTTTAGACAACCATCACAAAAAATGATTGCAAAGTGATTACATAATGAAAGGGACTACTTGTAGGTACTTGCAAAAGGGCTAAACATGCATCAAAACAATTTCTCTAAGCAAAGAACAATCATGCAATCTCACATAACCTGTCACCTATAGTAGCAAAATACTCAAGATATAATACACTAATCACAAATCTACTTGGGCAAGCAGAGTAGTCACATACCGGAGAACAAATGCTCCAAATCTCAGCAGCAAAGGTGGGTTGAGCAAGGAGATTGAAAATCGCGTGCAAGAACAGCAAGAACACGGGTCTAAGCAATGAAATGATGTTTTCTCGGGAGAGGGAAAGGAGTGGCAGGTGGGAGAATAAGTGGAGGGCTAGGGGTGGCCCACACCATGACCAGGGAGTGACCCAGGGGGGGCACCAAGCAGGCACGCCCCTGGTGGGGCCACGCCACCAGGTGGTGTGCCTACTTGGTGGCTCCTCCTGGGTCACTCCACGTACCTCTCTGCCCCTTTTTGGCGTAAAAATTTAACATGAATTTTCTGTTTCAAGAAATTTATTTTTGAGCAATTTTCAGGTATTGATAAATAATTTTCTAGCAGAAAGATGATTTTGGAATGATGCAAAAACAAAACAAAACTAAATCTTCAGAAGTTCTAAGACACTCTAATATGGAAGCAACTAGCAATAGAAAAGTAAACAAGGTAAAAGCAAAAATTAAAATGGATAAAATAAAAGTGAGCAAGGATAATCATGGCGAAAACATTGTTTTGTTCATTAAAATCCCTTTGTTAACAAGGTTGATCAGGTCTTGTTACCAAAATAATTTTATATGAAACAAAACTTTGCATTTCACTAAATGATTATGTTAGCTCAACCTTGATAGCAATAGTCCCAATCATAATAGTTTCATAATTTTCTTGTAGTATGGGACAATATATTTCTCCAACTTTGATGCCCTCAATATTTTCAATTGAATTTAGGCCATAAGTATTATCAATCTTCTTGGGGAAATAGACAGTATGCTCCTTGTCATTAACATTAAAAGTTACCTTTCCTTGATTACAATTAATGATAGCTCCTGCAGTATTAAGAAAAGGTCTCCCAAGAATAAGAGGCATATTATCATCTTCAGTCATTTCAAGCATAACAAAGTCAGTTAATATCAAACAATTATGAGCCACTTGAACAGGAACATCCTCACATATACCAACAGGAATAGTAGTAGATTTATCAGCCATTTGCAAAGATATATCAGTTGGTATCAATTTTTCCAATTGAAGTCTCTTGTAGAGAGAAAAAGGCATAACACTAACTCCTGCTCCCAAATCACACAAAGCAGTTCTAACATAATTATTGTTAATGGAACAAGGAATAGTTTGAATCCCTGGGTCTCCAAGTTTCTTTGGAACCTTACCATTAAAGGAATAATTAGCAAGTAAAGTAGAAATTTCCCCATTAGGAATCTTCCTTTTATTAGAGACAATATCCTTCATATACTTTGAATAAGGGGGCAATTTAATAGCATTAGTTAAAGAAGTTTGCAAAAATAAAGGTTTCATCCACTCACAAAACTTGTTACAGTGTTCTTGTTCCTTTGACTTGTGTTTCTTATCAGGAAAAGGCATTGGTTTTTAAACCCAAGGCTCTCTTTCACTACCATGTTTGTTAGCAACAAAATCTTCCTTAGTGTACTTAGTATTCTTAGTGTGCCTTTCAGGTTCTTCTTCAATTTCTTCTTTATCAGGAGCATCATTTTTATTGTTACCACTTTCAGTTTCAGCATTAGAGACAGATATACTATTAGGATCTTTAGCAGGTTTAGAAGATTCTACAACTATTTTATGTTTCTTTTTCTTTCTCTTAAAAGAAGTACCACTATTTTCAATTTGTTGAGAATCCTGCTCAATTCTTTTAGGATGTCCCTCAGGATATATAGGATCCTGAGTGAAAGCACCACTCCTAGTTCTAATTTCATAAGCATGTTTTTCTTTAGAAGCATTAACTAGCAAATCTTTTTGTACTTTAGTAAGCTGATCAATTTGAGTTTGAACCATTTGGAAATGTTTAACAAGAATTTTAACATCATTGGAGGTTCTTTCCACAATATCTTTCAACTCATTAATAGCTCTAGAGTTTTCCATTAAATGATTCTGCACTCTCTTATTAAAATTATCTTGCTCAACAACATAGATATCAAATTCTTCTAAGCATTGATTAGGAGGTTTAGAATAAGGAATATCACCTTCATCAAAATGTTGGAGAGAGTGTACCTCCATAGTGGAATTCAATTGTTTATTTATCTCTTATTCCAAAATTCCCCTGAAAATCAGTGGGAGATTGGTTTACATAATTCTTCTATAGGAGGTAAATTCTTCACATCTTCAGATTTAATACCCTTCTCCTTAAGACATTTCTTAGCTTCCTTCATCACTTCATTATTTAGTTCAATCACTCCCCTCTTCTTTGGTGTTGGTGTTGGCTCAGGCACAGTTGACTCAGGTGAAGTCCAGTCATCATAATTCTTGCTTATTTTAGCCATTAATTCCCCAGCTTCTTTGGGAGTTCTCTTCCTGAAAACACAATCAGCAAAACTATCCGGGTATGTCCTAGATTCATCAGTTAGTCCATTATAATATATATCAAGAAGCTCATTTTTAGGTATTGGACATCCAGGCTGTGCGTGAATTAAAGCACAAAACCTTGCCCATGATTCATGCAATTTCTCCTCTTCTCCCTGTATAAAATCAAAAAGTTCCCGCAAAATGGCATGTCGAGCACTAGGAGGGAAATATTTCTGAAAGAAAATATCAATCAAGCAATCAGGGTTATTAATAGATCCAGGAGGTAAATTATTAAACCAAGCTTTAGCTTCTCCTTTTAGTAAAAAGGGAAAAATTTAGCAACAAAGTAGGTGCGCATCTTAATATCATTAGAAAATAAGCCACTCATGGTAGAAAGCTCAGTCATATGTGCTACAAAACTTTCATTTTCAGTCCCACAAAAAGGTTCTTTCTCAACAATGGTTATGTAAGATAAATCAAGAGAGAAATCATAATCCTTATCTTTAATGTTTATGGGAGATGTAGCAAACTTAGCATTAGGAGATAATTTAGGTCTAACAATACGTCTCTCAAGAAGACTCTTAATAGCACTTGCACCATGAGTGTTTCGACATTCTTCAATAAATTCATTAGTCATTTCAATATAACCGTCATCAAGATCATAGCTCTCTCTAAACTTAGGTGAACTAAAAGGTGTAGCAGTATCTTCATTAGGAGTTTTAGTGTTTCCAACTATAGTTCTAGCAATTGTAGCATCTAGGAAAGGACCTAATGAACCACTCCCATCAAGCACAATAGAAGTAGCATCATAAGTATCAGAAGCAATTTCAGATTCAGCAGAAGTAGCAATATGTGTAACATGTGTATTTGGTGGTGGTGTAAGGAGCTTACTCATCACATATGGTGAATCAAGAGCAACAAAGGTGTTCAAAACTGTACCTCTCCTTGTAGTGGATGGTAGTATAAGAACTTTTCCATCATGAGTTTTACCCATGATGAATGGATAGTAGCGAACAATAATAATTCCAAGTGAACTTTATAGATAGAGCTATGCTCCTCGGCAACGGCGCCAGAAAATAGCCTTGATGACCCACAAGTATAGGGGATCGCAACAGTCTTCGAGTGAAGTAAAACCCAATTTATTGATTCGACACAAGGGAGCCAAAGAATATTTATAAGCCTTAACAACTGAGTTGTCAATTCAGCTGCACCTGGAAACAATCGTGCTTGCAGTAGTTTATCAGTAGCAAAAGTTTTGTAGTAGCAATAGCAAAGTAATAGCAGTAGTAAAATAAAGATAGTAGTAACAATTGCAGTAAATATTAGGATTAAAGTGCGGTAGGCATAGGGATGGATGGACGGGCGTTGCATGGATAAGACAATTCATGTAATAATCAAGACATAGGGCATTTGCAGATAAATAAAATAAAGTATCCAAGTACTAAATAATCATAGGCATGTGTTCCATATATACTCATACGTGCTCGTAATGAGAACTTGCACAACATCTTTTGTCCTGCCAGCCCATTGCAGTGGGGCCTCAAGGGAATCTACTGGCAATTAAGGTGCTCCTTTTAATAGAGCACCGGAGCAAAGCATTAACACTCCATGAACACACATGATCCTCACATCATAGCCATCCCCTCCGGTTATCCCGATTTCTATCACTTCGGGGCCTTGGGTTCTAGACGATAATATGTGTATACAACTTGCAAGTAAGATCATAAACAATAATATCATCATGAATCAATAACATGTTCAGATCTGAAATCATGGCACTCGGGCCCTAGTGACAAGCATTAAGCATAACAAGTTGCAACAATGTCAAAAAGCACTAACAATAGATACTAGGCACCATGCCCTAACAATATGATGCAATTACATGAACGATCTCATCCAATCCCTACCATCCCCATAGCCTACCATGGGGGATTACTCACTCATGGATGGGGGAATCATGGATGGTTGATGGAGAAGCGTTGGTGATGATGATGGCGATGATCTCCTCCAATTCCCCGTCCCGGTAGGGTGCCAAAACGGAGTTTCTGGTTCCGAACCGCGGTTTCTGGTGGTGGCGACGCAGCGGAACTCTATCTGGAAAAACGTCGAACCCCCCCCCTTTGTTTTTAGGTCAGAGGGCTTATGTAGGCGAAAGGATAGGTCGAGGAGGAGACCAAAGCGGCCACGCCACCCCCTGGCGCGGCCTGGCCTGACCCGCGCCACTAGGTGGTGTGGCCCCTCGTGGCCCCTCCCCGTCTCGTCTTATGGCTCCGTGAGTCTTCTGGTAAAATAGGAGTTTTGCGATATTTCTGGGATTTTTCTTGAAAGTTGATTTCCTGCACAAAAATGAGACACCAAAGAAATTCTGCTGAAAACAGCGTTAGTCCGCATTAGTTGTATCCAAATCACACAAATTAGAGAAGAAACAATAGCAAAAGTGTTCGAGAAAGTAGATACATTTTGGACGTATCAGCTCACCTAGCACGGGTTGCAACTCACCTAGGTCGATGCCTAGGGCAGTGGCAAGCACAGTGATGACGCCTCCACATGTGATTGGTCCTTGGATTTGGGAGGCTTGGTGCTCCAGGTAGCGCACAAGGATGGCGCCCAAGTTGAGTGACAAGCCGCAGTTAATGTACGAAGCCTTTGCAAGGACTAGGATGTCCTCCTCATTGAGTCTCGTGAACTCATTATGTGCCTTCAAGGTGTTATCAATAACATAGAACAAAGAGCGAATTGCAGGATGTTGAATATTCTTCCCCTTGTTCACTCTACTAGTGAAACTCATTCCATTATAGTATTGTTCAAGGGTAGGTTCTAAGCCAGAAAAGGATGTGCATAAGTGTAGCATCCCAATTGTCTAACAATTGCAATGCTACTAGCCTAGTCTATATAAATGCTACTTCCTACATATAATTGTTGCATCATAATTATATCATGCTCATGTCATCATGCCACCTTGCATTTGAGCATCATATAAAACCCTTTTGATTTGGTTCTTCTCTCATATGCATTATTAATTGTATTTGCCTCTTGATATTGTTTTGGCTATGGATATATTGTTTAATGCCCAAGTTGAGTTGGGGGCATATCTTTTATTTCAACTCCACCACCTTTCTTTGTCACCACCTTATAATTCCACCATTCCATTCACCATGGGCTTTTCTTTTTCTTTTGGTATTTAATCTAGCTCATGGGAGATGGGAGGGATCTAATTCTATAAATTCTTTTGCTTGGCTTTTATTCCACTTCTTGGGAATGCATAAGAAGAATGCCATATCATCATTATTGTTTTCACAAGGATAATACATGGCATTTATTATTTTGCATGGGCCATGCAAGAGCACCACCACCTTTAGCCATTTGATTCCTCTTGGTTTTATTGGTTCCTTTCTTTGTGGATCATCTCCATCCCTCACCACCATCTCTCTCTACCACTCCTTTTGCTTGATCTTGTTTGATCTTGCTAAAAACCCTACCACCACATCACCCTCTCTCTCTAATCCTCTCTCCAAAACCCTAATACCTAGCTAAACCCTAACCCTTAATCTCTCTCTACTCCCTCCAACCGGACCCACCCCAACTCTCTCTCTCACCCTAGCCCTAGCTACACCCTAGCTAAATCGAGTCCCTCCTCTCTCTCTCGGCCTCTCTCTCTTCTCTCGCTGCCACAAGGCCCCACCTTCCCTCCTCTCTTCCTCGGCCCCACCTGCAGCCCCTCTACCTGTCCCTGTCCTGCTCATGTCGAGCTCCAGCCTGAGCACGTGATCGAGGAGAATGAGAAAAGGGGCGAAGCCACTTTATCTACCCGAACCCCACCAGCCTCTCCTCTCTCCCCCTCGTGTTGTCCTCATCCCCCACGCCTCCTGGCATCGCCCAGATCCGCCCAGAGCCCTGCCTCTCCCCTCCTTCCTCTCCAACGACGACGCCTCCCTCTCGCCAAAACCGCCAGCACCACCGCCATCTCTTCGTTCCAGCCGGCAAGCTCGTCGTGGAAGTGGTCGAGGAGGTCGAGGATCATCCCCTGCATCGCCCGTAACTACCTCGGTGAATTACGCTCTTAGTTGCATGCCTGGATGAGCGAAAGTGGTTAAGATAGTACGGTGGGGCCCAGGAAGAGAGGAAGGAAGGTGGGGCCTTGTGGCAGCGAGAGAAGAGAGAGAGGCCGAGAGAGAGGAGGGACTCGGTTTAGCTAGGGTGTAGCTAGGGCTAGGGTGAGAGAGAGAGCTGGGGTGGGTCCGATTGGAGGGAGTAGAGAGAGATTAAGGGTTAGGGTTTAGCTATGTATTAGGGTTTTGGAGAGAGGATTAGAGAGAGAGGGTGATGTGGTGGTAGGGTTTTTAGCAAGATTAAACAAGATCAAGCAAAAGGAGTGGTAGAGAGAGATGGTGGTGAGGGATGGAGATGATCCACAAAGAAAGGAACCAATAAAACCAAGAGGAATCAAATGGCTAAAGGTGGTGGTGCTCTTGCATGGCCCATGCAAAATAATAAATGACATGTATTATCCTTGTGAAAACAATAATGATGATATGGCATTCTTCTTATGCATTCCCAAGAAGTGGAATAAAAGCCAAGCAAAAGAATTTATAGAATTAGATCCCTCCCATCTCCCATGAGCTAGATTAAATACCAAAAGAAAAATAAAAGCCCATGGTGAATGGAATGGTGGAATTATAAGGTGGTGACAAAGAAAGGTAGTGGAGTTGAAATAAAAGATATGCCCCCAACTCAACTTGGGCATTAAACAATATATCCATAGCCAAAACAATATCAAGAGGCAAATACAATTAATAATGCATATGAGAGAAGAACCAAATCAAAAGGGTTTTATATGATGCTCAAATGCAAGGTGGCATGATGACATGAGAATGATATAATTATGATGCAACAATTATATGTAGGAAGTAGCATTTATATAGACTAGGCTAGTAGCATTGCAATTGTTAGACAATTGGGATGCTACAACTCTCCCCCACTAAACAAGAATCTCGCCCCGAGATTCCTAGGAAAAGGAAAACCACACAAGGAGAGGCGGGTGTTCGGAACGAAGGTGACCCTCACGTTCCCAAGTTGATGAACCATGGAATGGTGCGACACTTACACCTTGCAAAACTTGCTAGACTTGTTGCGAGTCTTGCATTTGCTTGAGACACAAAGGGTTAGAAGAGTTGAAGGATTATCGTGAGGCAAGAAGGTAGGATGAACATAGCTCCGGTTTTTCGAGAAACAAGATAAAAGACTAGAACCACTTGTGAAAGAAAAGGAAAAGATGATGTATCATGGATAAAGAAAGACACACCGTTAAGATTAAAGATTTACTGATACGAGAGAGGATGAATCTTTATCTCGCCGGAAGAAAAAGAGCTAGATTGGAGAGGTTTTGAACCACTATGACAATAGCATTGTATCTTTCCTCGGATTTGAGAAAAGAAGTTCGGAAACAATATTGCCTTCAAACAATAGAGTCCCTTGATATCAACAGAAAGATTTAGTTAGACATTGTCGGATTAGATTCTTCTTGCGTCGGTAATAACCAAAGGATCACGCAATTGAGGTGCGCGGATATAACTTCCAGAGACGGATGTGAAGCCAGATCATGGTGGAATCCCGAGATGCAAAGAATATGGAGGATCTAGAGTTTATTGTAGAGATACTTATTGCTTTATTTAGCCTTGAGGCTAACGCAATAGATTTGCGGCTAATGGCATCAACCATAGTTGGCTTTACCATAGAAAAAGAATTGATGAAACAAAGCGAGATAGTTTCCTTTCATCTTGTTTGGGGATGCCGAGCATCGGTAGGATGACGAGGACAGAAAAGAGTTTGCGTTTGTTTCCACCAGATAATTGAAGATTTTGCTCCATCTAGAATAAACAGACCACCAACAAGAGATTATTGATTACTTTCTTCAAGAGAGCACTCCGGAAAAACAAGGACGGAAGTAAAAGTATCGAGGGATAAAGGCCACTTCTAACTTCTGTGGAATGAGTGAAATCACATTTAATTCACCAATTCAATGTACAAGAGCGAATGATAAGAGTAGTGGTATGGTAGCTACTACATCCCACACTCAAAGCATTACTCCGCACATGAATAAGAAAACCATGCAACCCAACTACGGAAACAGACTGAAGGTATTGACAATAACTCATGGAACTTCGTTAGAAAACAAGGATAGATGCAAACGATTCGCCAGATTCACAGATAGATAAAGATGATGATGTTGTCGTCATGTCGGAAGTACCAAGCCACCGGCAAGATATGGAGGAAGATTACGGAGAACAACTGCAAGATTCAACAGCTACAGAAAAGGTAACACCAACTTGAACAGAAGGAATACAAGATCTGGAAGGTCTTCATGGCCTCCGGTGGATTGAGCATAGACGATAGAGCGAGAGGGTTTCAAGAGATTACTTAACGATACAGAGGTGAAAAGAACTCCATGTTCTTCTTGAAATGATTGAGAGAGATTTAGCAGTTTTGAGGAAATCTACGGCGGAACGATGATGATAACTCGCCAACAAGGAAAACTCCGGGTTTGATTGAAGATGGAAGATGGAATTAGCAATGGACTTGCTGATTCCAGAATTGAAGCAATCTATTTAGCAGAAGGACGTGGCCGAGATAGGTGACTTCAAAAAGTCAGAATTTCCACTTTGGGAACTTTGCACACGGCAGTGTTCGCGAAGCTTGAGAGAAAGAGACATAGATGACCTTCCATGTTCTTCCATTGTCATAGAATATGCAAGCATGTCATCAAGATATACCACCACAGATTACCAAGATATTCCAAGAATATCAAGTTCAAGAGGCGGGAGAAACGAACAAATGCTCGAAACACTTTCTGAGCTCAACGCTCTTTGAAAGATCAATGTTATGAGTAAGGATTCATGTTGGAAAGATGCACTGGCAGAATAGATTATCTGGTCCTTTGGAAGAGAACAGGAAATGCCACCTGGTTCACATTGTCGATTGGATCGCCGGTTACAAAGATAAAGAGATCTTGGATAAGAAACGATGATAGCTCATACCTTAAGCAAAGCTATCATAAGCGAAATGATGCAATTCCCTCGTATCCAGGAGGATTGTGCAGATATGGAGTTCAAAAAGATGTGAAGCATGATAAACAGATGATAGACCACCGTAGCGCCTTAAGAAAACTCCGAATTGGCAAGGATACTTCAATATGCATAGATATGATCACGGTGTAACTCAAAATCATAGGAGATAACCGCCACCATTTGGAGGATAGTGTTGATAGACTTTTCCATCTTCCACTCATGATAAGTGTCAAATAGCTATGTTGAGAACCAAATTACAATCACCAGCAACGGATCGACACATGTTATGTAATTAGCCCAAGAGAATTGGAGATGAAATAAAACTCCAGGATTAAGCGCCGGTGACAAAAGAATGAGTTAGCATGAACATGCCGATAAAAGGAAGATAGATAATGTTTCACACACAACTGAAGAGGAGTGTGGAAACACAAATGTATCAAAGAAAAAAAAATTCCGCATTTTTCGGCATTAAAATACCCATAGATGCGCAAAACCACTCATCAGATAGAGATTAGCAACTCCACATTCTGTGAAAGCATGCTGGAAGGAAGAACACCCTTAACAAGATGGCACCGGTTAACAATGAGTCGGATAGATCGCGTCGGTTTACAAAAGCCTGTCAGTATGGAATGTACCCACAGTTGATAACCAAAAGGCAGATAGTGATAACATGTTGGATGCAACAGATAGACAAGGAATTCACACACACACACACGCACACTTTCTATGGTACTACAGAAACCCAGAACACGTGAATCCTAGTTTGAATTTTAGAAGAGGATTTAAAACGTTACACTTCCTTACCAGAAAAGGGTGGGTGGGTAAGAAGAAAAGTGGAAGCAGTCCTACTCTCGCGTTTTGTTTTTCCCTAGTATACATAGCTACCAAAATATTTTCTAGACTGACAACGACCATTTGGCTGAGACCCTGAAGGGCGGGATGGCTCTGATACCAATTGTAACTACCTCGGTGAATTACGCTCTTAGTTGCATGCCTGGATGAGCGAAAGTGGTTAAGATAGTACGGTGGGGCCCAGGAAGAGAGGAGGGGAGGTGGGGCCTTGTGGCAGCGAGAGAAGAGAGAGAGGCCGAGAGAGAGAGAGGAGGGACTCGGTTTAGCTAGGGTGTAGCTAGGGCTAGGGTGAGAGAGAGAGCTGGGGTGGGTCCGGTTGGAGGGAGTAGAGAGAGATTAAGGGTTAGGGTTTAGCTAGGTATTAGGGTTTTGGAGAGAGGATTAGAGAGAGAGGGTGATGTGGTGGTAGGGTTTTTAGCAAGATCAAACAAGATCAAGCAAAAGGAGTGGTAGAGAGAGATGGTGGTGAGGGATGGAGATGATCCACAAAGAAAGGAACCAATAAAACCAAGAGGAATCAAATGGCTAAAGGTGGTGGTGCTCTTGCATGTCCCATGCAAAATAATAAATGCCATGTATTATCCTTGTGAAAACAATAATGATGATATGGCATTCTTCTTATGCATTCCCAAGAAGTGGAATAAAAGCCAAGTAAAAGAATTTATAGAATTAGATCCCTCCCATCTCCCATGAGCTAGATTAAATACCAAAATAAAAATAAAAGCCCATGGTGAATGGAATGGTGGAATTATAAGGTGGTGACAAAGAAAGGTGGTGGAGTTGAAATAAAAGATATGCCCCCAACTCAACTTGGGCATTAAACAATATATCCATAGCCAAAACAATATCAAGAGGCAAATACAATTAATAATGCATATGAGAGAAGAACCAAATCAAAAGGGTTTTATATGATGCTCAAATGCAAGGTGGCATGATGACATGAGCATGATATAATTATGATGCAATAATTATATGTAGGAAGTAGCATTTATATAGACTAGGCTAGTAACATTGCAATTGTTAGACAATTGGGATGCTACAGTAAGGCATTAACATCATTGTTTGGCAAATTAAAACATGCGCACCATTCATATAATGTTAAAGTGTAGTTGTTGTTCATCTGTCGGAAAGAAATAGTGTCCTCTCCTTGCCATTGTTTAACGGTGCTTTGCAACAAACTTAGAAATTCAATGGTTAAGCGGCGATAAGTAGGACATCGTTGTACACAAAGTTTTGCAGGCCAGCTCTATTGCAAAGTAAATTGAATTCATTAGAAATACCAAGTTGGTTCAATATAATGGGGTAATCCAACTTGGTGGCCTTCACTTTGCGGTTCTTGATCCTGTTGAAGCAATCACGTTGGGCTCATCCCTGAACCATATCCCCATGCGTTCTTGAGCTATAGCCTGAGAAGCGCTAACGGTGGCATGTGCATGAGTTTGGCTCCTTGTGTTCATCATCTAGAATATTGAAGAAAGGCAAAAATAAAACTTTTTGATCCAACAACAGTAAGTACATCATATTCCTCATCATAGCACACTAAAAAATCTCCTCAAAATAATAATCTAGGCAAGAAAATTATGGCAATTGGTCATAGTAGGTCTCACCCTAGATTGATAATGACAATAGATCGAAGATGAATTTGCAAAAACTAATTGGAGGATCGAAGGAGAAACATACTTTAGATCACTTGTGTGCGAGGAAATCGAACGAAATTGAGTAGAGATGAAGATCTCTTGAGGTTTTGAGAGAGTTTGGAGGTAGAAGAGAGAAAAAGGATTGAAGTTTTGGAGTTGGAGGTACATTGCCATGCGATTTTGTGGTCGGATGCAATTATACTGGCGCAACTATACGGCCGGAACAATGCGTTCCTGCCGTATAGTTGACTTTTTGTCAAAATATTAGGGTTTCCTCCTGGCGGCACAACTATACGGGCGCAACTATACGTCCGGAAAAAAATGTTCCCGCCATATAGTTGGTCGTCAAAATGTCTGTCCCTGGGAAACAAAATATACAAAGACATCGATATCTATACGACCGGAACTATACGGCCATAATTTTTATTCTCACCGTATAGTTGGTCGTTAAACTCTCTGTACATTGGAAAAGAATTTATACGGAGGTACTGATATCTATATGAACAGAACTATACGGCCGGAATTTTTATTCCCGTCGTATAGTTGGTCGTTAAATTCCCAGTACATTTTGAAGAAAAATTGTCGATGGCAAAGATATCTATACGATCGGAACTATACAGCCGGAATTTTTATTCCCACCGTATAGTTGGTCGTTAAACTCTCTGTGTGCATAAAAAAATCTGTTTCTTCGACAACTATTTCTTTTCCTATAACTTAGTGATATACCTTTCTTTTGATAGAAAATTGAAGTAAATATTGTCGACCAACAACAGCATGAATAAAGTAGGATTTTTAGTACTACCAAACTTTTTCTCCTCAACTGGAGTTTTCTAGCACTCTTTATTAAACATAAACTTAAACTAAAACTTAAAAACTTTACTTAAACCTTTATTTCACATAGGTTGCCTCCCATGAAGCGCTCTTTTATGGTCAATAACTTGACCTCAATGTTGCTCACTTAGGCCAGATGAGTGGAACACCCACTCCAAAGTAATTGGCCTTCAAAGTGATGGCTTCCTTTTCATCATGCTTGGCTTTCTTCTTCCTGGGGAAATGAATAATAAAAGGATCCCGTGAAGGCATATGGAGCTTCACGTTCCCTTCATGTAGATTAATCAAAGCCTTAATAGTTCTTAAGAAAGGACAACCTAATATAATAGGAGCAGTAACATCTTCAGGCATGTCAACAATAACAAAATCAATGAGAGCGGGACAACCTTTAATGTATACTAAAGTATTCTCCTTAATTCCTACAACTTGTTTGTATGTAGAATCTGTTAGATGCAATTTTAACTCAGTGATTTCAAAGGAGCCAATATTTAACTTGTTAAAAAGACTCTTTGGAATTGTTGAGACGCTTGCACCTAGATCAGAAAGTGCAGCTATCTCACTAGTTCCAATTTTAATCTTAATAGTAGGCTCAAATATGTCATCTAACTTCATAGGTAATTTTTTTAGTAATTTGCTTATATTCTTCCTCAAGCTCACATACCTTTATTGCTACCTGATTAACAAAGTATTGGTACATAGCTTTCTCACTACCTTCACTTACTGGAATCTTCACGTTGATCCTTTTTACGATATTTTCAATGGTGTAGCTTGGTGAAGGAGCATTTCTATAATCAAGTTCTTCAGCCTCCTCCCTTTGGACTCTCATCATCTTGAGGTCTTCAACAGGATTGGGTCAACTTTACCTGCAAATTTAGCTAGAATGAGAGTTTGACTCTCGGTTATCTTACCTAGTTGTGCCTCAACGATCCTCGTTCTTTCTTGGAGGGCCTGTAAATCATTTCTCAAACTAATAGCTTGGTTAGATAATTTACTAAGCATAGCATCATGGTTCTCCGTTATTTTAACAAGAATATTGTTTTGTTCATTTTGTGAGTCTATCAAAGACTTTAGTGTTTCTTAGAGACTACCATTACTAGTTCCCATATTATTATTAGAGTTACCTGTAGGACTAGAATAATGTTTCTGAAAGTTAGGATTGTAATTCTTCTTCCAAGCAGGGTTATAATAATTATGAGCTATGAAGTCTATTTCTTCAATATTTGTTTCAGGGGTGGCTCTTACCTGGGTTTCCTTACCTTTTATGGCTAATATGAGCTCATCCAACTTGGTATTGAGTTCTTCATTTTCTTGTGGTGAAATGGAGTTCACCTTCTTCGTATTTGATCTATCCACATGCCATTGGGCATGGTTGTCTTGCATATTGTCTAGCAGCTGCTTTGCTTCGGTAATATGTTTACCCATAAATGTTCCTCCAGCTGCAGTATCAAGCATAGACTTAGACACATGGTTAAGAGCATTATAAAATAGATGGAGAATTAACCAGTCTTCCATCCCATGACTAGGACAGTTTCTCATGGATTCTTTCATCCTCTCTCATGCAAGCACTAGTGGCTCATGCTCTTCTTGTCTAAAACCAGTAATATTAGATCTGAGTTGCATAGTCTTTGCAGGTGGGAAAAATTTAGTCATAAATAGAGAAGTACATCCCACCCATGATGTAATAGTATTTCTAGGCAAAGATAGCAACCATTATTTTGCTCTCCCTCTTAGAGAGAAAGGAAATAAACGCAATTGATAGCATCGGGGTCAACGTCTTTAATACGCATCATATCACATATTTAAGTGAAAGTATTCAAGTGCATACCTGCGTCTTCAACAGTAGAGCCTCCAAATTGATTTTGTTGAATCAAACTTAAGTAATGGGGCTTAATTTCATAGTCATCAGCAACAATTGCTGGCTGAGTAATAGGAGTACGCAAATAATCATTGTTGGGAGTAACAAACTCCCCAAGCTTGTTTTCAGCCATATTTCCTATGTTTTGGGGTTTTCTTGAACAAAGAATTATAATAGTAAAAGCAAGAATTTTAAAGGCTAACTATTTTTTTTGGTTTATCAAATAAAGACTGAAAGCAAACTAACAAAATTAAAAACAAGAATTAAAACTAGGAAGTTCCTAATAACATCACTAGGGTAACTATTGCTTCCTCGGCAATGGCGCCAGAAAAAGGGTTTATACCTTTGATCCGGATTACAGATGTAGTATAGCTTCTTTTTGCCTAGTAGACCTAGGTTATCGAATCCTCGGGAAGCGAATGCGTAGTGAAGTTACTTTAACGGACCTTCGGGAATTTTAGAATTCCTTTTGTGTTTTTACCGGACCAATATCTTGCATCTTTTTGTTGTTGTCGATGATGGAGAGAGAGGGCCTAGGGCGTTCGGTTTCATCTGTAGCTATGCAAAACATCTTATGGGAATAAAAGATAGAAATAAAGTATGCATGTACTTGTTAGAGCAAGATAAATTATATGCGGGCAGTGCATCCATAATTGCTATTGCCTCCGCAACCGCTTATAGCAATAACCTACTAGTCTCATCCATAGAAGAAAGAGAACTAATGATATGCATAGTGATGTCACCGTTAATCCTAAGCAAATCCCTCACATACAACCGTACTACCTCTTCTGTCACTAGGGTTCCCAACCTGCAGATCAGTCATTACTCATACTCCCTATACCTGGCTCAACCCTTGGGGTCTTGGGTACCTGAAAAGTCCTTGGATTGAGGCAAGGGATGATACAATAATCATCATGTCATACAAACTAATACACGACCCCATCTATGATAAATAACATGCACAAATGCTACATGGCTAGGTCGAAGCCCTTAGCCCAAGGAGAATTGCTCACACATAGATATGAGATCAACAATCATGAACATTGTAATGAAAATCATAAGATTGATAGCAATAGTCTTACAATGTCACCAATCGGAGAAGAGATCTACTATTACAAGTGGTAGAATATGGCTATGGAGATGGAGAAGGGTTTTGAGATCTGGAGGCGCCTGGTGATATGTGGCAGAGACTTTTCGGCGAGGTCTGACTTGTTTTCTCGTTTCCCGAGGCTTCTTTATATAGGGGTCCCTTCACGAAAGTTGTTCTATTTGACCTAACAGTGGCGGCGCCAACTATACGACCGGAGCTATACGACCAGAATTTTGCTCCGGTTGTATAGTTGGTCGTTAAAGCGTCTGCCTCCGCTTCACGACTCTTGGTTTCTTCTGGTTGTTGAAAATCTCATATCTTTGCCTTTAATATAGTGACTCCCCTCTTTAAACGATATTATCTGCGCAGGAGAAATATAAAAGAAAGGATTGCATATGCCTTTGAATATTAGGCATTAGTGACAGGATTTAGAGTGATATTTCATCAAAATTATGAATAATATCCAGTTTAAATGTGGATGTGGATGGCTATATTTTAGAGCCGTTAGCACTCCTTACATATCAACTTGGGAAACCGAGAAAACTCATGGAACACTATCCATGCCATGGGATACGTCCTACAGGATTACGTCCCTTAATAGCGCAGTAATTCGATTGATGTCGGTTGCTGACTGTTGTGATTATGAGTGATGTGAGCAGCGATGGCTGCTTATTTGTACAAATACGGAGTTCCTCCCACACATACATAGTTGAGAATGTTCATAATAATAATCTTTATCTTAACTCTTTATAATGCTAGTGGTGTATCCGCTACTCCCCGAGAACGCTTTTTCCCTAGTGCAGTTCCAATCTCTCTTACATACGCGACACTTACTTTCTGTATTCAGTTGTTTTACTTTACTTATCGTTGCTCTTACACCAAAAACCCAAAAACACCCTTTTACACAATACTCGCATTTATCTTGTCACTTAGAACTTTATTTATCATTTCTATTATAATATTTATTTCAAAGTTATTAGACTTCAGACTCCTGCTCCCTGTGGGATCGATATCTTTATTTCGAAACTAGCTACAAACAATCTGTGCACTTGCAGTCATCAAAGCGCTGCCCGCTCATGGCTTAGGCAGCTACCCAAAGAATCCATCAGCAGCTAGAAGGACCTCGAAGATAAGTTCATCCGAAACTTCACATCCATGTTTAAGAGACCCGCAACTTTGGAGTAGCTACGGGCGTGCAAACAAAAACGTGGAGAGCCGATACGAGCATTTATCAAGTGGTGGAACATCATCAAGAATTCATCCGAAGCTATGTATGATGAGAGAGCAATTGACACATTCAACGATGGCCTCCTCCGAAGAGAATTCATCGAGGAACTGGGGTAGGTCAAGCCCAAAACAATCTCGCAATTAATGGACATGGCAAATCGCTAGGCAGATGGAGAGGACGCCGTGCACAACAAGCGAGGGCGCTCACCCGAAGAAGATCAGGACATGCGCAACAATGATAGAAGAAGACGCGACAATGACGGATACGAGGGCCGAGCTATACTGTGTCTAGCTTTTCAGAAGGAGACAACTGAAGAAACGATGATCGTAGCGGCGGATACCGCAGCAACAGAGAAGATGCTAGCAGAAGCCAATCTACATAGTGATACCAGCCAAGGGCCTGGGATCCCCCAATGTCCCCACTACAGATCCTGGAAGGACCCTGTAATATACACTTCTATGTCAACTCCGCACGAAGAAGGCGACCGAACCACCTCATGAAGGACTATCACACTTTCTTAAAAATGCAGGAGGTATGTACTTCAAAAGCAATGGAAGCAGCAAACCAAGGATACGCCACCACACCCGGAACCCTAGCTATTGGTGCACCACCACCACCACCACCAGTATAACCTCTAGCAGGGCAGCCACAACCCGCAATAAATATAAGTCAGGAGAATGAGTACCTAAGGTTGAAAGGCGCAATGTAAATGATCCAAAAAGGGCGCCCGTCTAACAGAATTCAAAAACTGATCACCCTACAAGTTAACATGGCAGTAACAACACTGACAACTACACCCGAATATCTCCACTAGTGAGAGCAAGAAATTGCATTCAGTAGGGCAGATCACCCACTACGAGTTGCATGACTAGGTCATTCGGCCCTGATAGTGGAATCCCAAATTGGTGGGTTCGACATGAGTAAGGTCTTCATGGACGCGAGAAGCAGTATCAACCTAATCTACACCAAGACCCTACGAGCAATGAACTACTCTTTGCCAAATTTGGCCCCAACGGACACATCCTTCCATGGCATAGTTCTAGGTAAAGCTGAAATTCCTTTAGGCAAAATTTATTTGGACGTTGTCTTCGGATCAAGAGAAAATTTCAGGTGAGAGAAACTCGTGTTTGAAGTCATGGATTGGCCATCGCAATACCACACAATCCTGGGGTATCTAGCTTTCGCATGGCTCATGGAAGTACCGCATTATGCATATCTAGTGATGAAAATGCCAGCACCCAACAGAATTATAACCGTGAAAGGAAGCTTCACCCAATCCGACAACTGTGATCGGGAGTTCAACAAAATATTGGAATATTTTGGGATGGAAGCAGAATTTGTGCAACTACAAATCTCAATGGATACAGAGCCTTTAACAATGGCACGGGTCAATCTCGATCAAGCTTTCAACACTATAAAGATACAAAGGAAGTCCAAATCTACCCTACGAACCCGAGGAAAATGACCTTTGTGGCTTCTAACCTTGGTCCCACATAGAAAAGTGCACTCATCGAGGCTTCCAACCTTGGTCCCGCATAGAAAAGTGCACTCATCGAGTTCCTCCGTGAGGGCTAGGAGATTTTTGCAGGGTTGCCAGCTGACATGCCAGGAATCCCCAGGGAACTCACTGAGCACGCACTCAACCTAAACGCTGAAGCCAAACCAGTGAAGCAGTTTCTACGCCGTTTTGTAGAGCCCAAACGCGAGACCATTAGAAAAGAACTCCATCGCCTAATGGATGCTAAATTTATCAAAGAAATAAAGAAAGCAGAGTGGATCGCCAATCCAGTATGCGTCCCGAAGAAAAATACAAAAGAGTTACGCATGTGCATCGACTTTACCGCGCTAAACAAACACTGTCCAAAGGATCATTTCCCACTACCGCGAATCAATCAAATAATCGATGCAACCGCAGGGTGTGAACATCTTTCCTTCCTAAATGCATATTTAGGGTACCATCAGATTCAGATGAAGGAGGAAGACCAGGATAAAACAACATTTATCATGCCTTATGGTGCATTCTGCTACACAACAATGCCCTTCGGACTTAAAAATGCACGAGCCACATATCAATGGCTAATGCAAAACTTCCTAGGAAGCCAGATCGAAACAAATGTACATGTATATATCAATGATGTCATAGTTACCACAAAGCAAGGGTTGACCCTTATTGACGATATTAAGGAAACATTCGATAACCTCGACAAATACTACATCAAGCTCAACCCGACTAAGTGCTCCTTTGGAGTCCTGCGGGGCAACTCCTCAGATACCTTGTATCAGCATGAGGAATAGAGGTAAATCTCGAGAAAATACAGGCAATCCTTACAATGAAGAAGCCAATAAATCTTCGTGGCGTGCAACAATTGTTTGGACGAGTCGCGACGCTCAGTCGATTTATCGCCCGCTTTGGTGAAAAAGCATTACCATTTTATGCCCTTATGAAGAAATCAGATAAATTTGAGTGGACGGAAGAAGCCCAACAAGCCTTTAAAGACCTAAATAAAACACTTTTGACATCCCCTGTCGTCGTGTCGCCATGAGAAAAGGATCCCCTGCTACTCTATATCGCCACCACTAACCAAGTAGTAAGTACAGTCTTGGTCGTCGAGCGACCCGAAGAAGTAAAACTCATGGTGTTCAAAGACTAGTTTATTTCCTAAGCGAGGTCCTCTCTCCATCCAAACAATAGTATCCGTACCAAAAGTTAGCATACGGAGTCTTCATGACAGCACACGCAAGTTGCGCCACTATTTTTGGGAACATCCGATCATAGTAGTCAACGAGGCACCTCTCTCCAATATCCTCAACAATCCATAAACCACAAGACGCGTCTCTTTGTAGGGCATAGAGCTGTCCCCTCAAGATATCACATACGAGAAGCGCAAAACAATTAAGTCGCAAGTTTTACCTGATTTCATTACTGAGTGGACATAACTACAATGCGTGGGTCCATCAGACCTCTCCAGCGCATGGACAATGTATTTTGATGGATCCAAGAGGACAAAAGAGGAAGGAGCTGGGGTTATACTGGTGTCACCTCACGGCGGTAAAATGCACTATGTACTTGGGATGAGATTAGCAAACGCGTAGAACAACGAAGTTGAATATGTAGCCCTTTTGCACGGCATGCGTATGGCCAAAGCCTGTGGTGCAACTTGCTTGAAGATATTTAGTGATTCAAATCTTGTGGTAAAACAAGCAATGAATAAGTGTGACACCGTCAGTGACAACATGATTGCTTACCATGGCTTATATAGTATCATGGAATCCCAATTCGATGGGTGCGAAGTATCGCATATAGGAAGGGCAAGCAACAAGGAAGCCGACATTTTGGCAAACATCGAATCCCTCTGCTTACCGGTACCACCCAGAGTTTTTTGGGAAGAAATAACAGAATGCTCCATCAAAGCCAAAAGGGTCTCCGAGGTAATAACGCCAAAAACATGCAAGAAGGTCAAGTCGCGAAAAGACTTGGGGGCTATGCCAACACCCGAAAGCGCATCAGAGAACCTTGATGAAGAGCTAGAACCCGACAAAGTCATGATAATAGAACCCACATGGATGCAACCATATGTAGCATACATGATGAGAGGAGAGCTTCCCGGAGATGTAGTTGAAGCACGTCGAATCACACACCGATCTAAGGCTTTCAGTATCATTAAAGGAGAGTTGTACAAAAGAAGCATTTCGGGCGTACTGCAGCGATGCGTTACACCCGAAGAGGGAAAACTCATCCTTAAGGATATCCATGAAGGGTGTGCAGTCATCATGCCAGCAACCGAGCAATTGCGGCCAAGGCTTTTCGGGAAGGATTCTATTGGCTCACGGCATTACAGGATGCAAAATATATCATACGAACATGTGAAGCTTGTCAGCGCTTCGCAACAATACCCAATGCACCTGCTGCAGAACTTAACCCCATACCTCTCGCTTGGCTGTTCGCTCAATGGGGGCTATATATGGTGGAAAAACTCCACAAATCTTCGCCAGGAGGACACGTCTTTATAATAGTAGCAATCGGCAAATTTACAAAGTGAATTGAAGCAATGCCCGTCACTAGTCAAGATGAAACTTTGGCTGTGAATTTTATCAAATCAATAGTGTTCCGCTTTGGGATGCCCAACAACATCATCACCAATAATGAAACTAACTTCACCTCTAACGAATTCAAGAAATACTGCAAGGAGATGGGTATAAAAGTAAGCTACGCTTCAGTTGCCCACCCATAGACTAACAGGCAGGTAGAAAAGGAAAACGGGCTCGTCACCAATGGTATCAAGAAAAGATTGTTGGCGCCACACGATAGAGCAAAAGGAGCTTGGGTAGATGAGTTACGCTCCATCCTATGGAGCTTACGCACCACCCCAAACAATACAACACAAGAAACACCTTTCTTTCTGATCTATAGCACAGAAGCCATCCTTCTAGTCGAAGTAACTCATGAGTCTCCAAGGGTCACTGAGTACGACGAAGAAGCATCCAAGGAGGCACTTGAAGATGATATCGATGCACTTGACGAAGCGCGAGATATTGCTTTACAAAGAACAACAATATACCAGTAGAACTTGCGTAACTATCACAGCCGTCGACTGCGTCCTAGATCATTCATGGTAGGGGATCTGATCCTTCGCCTCAAGCAAGACGGGCATCAGAAACTGGAGTCGCCATGGGAAGGGCCTTATATCGTCACAGAAGCAATCTCTAGAGGAGCATATCGGCTTCAAGATAAGAAAGCAGGGATCAAATACTCTAATCCATGGAACGTTGCGCATCTGCGACGTTTTTATGCTTAGATTTTTTCTTTGTTGCAATTTAAATTTAATAAGGCCAATGACCAGGCAACTACGTCAATAATGTGTACTTTCATCCTTAGTATTCAATTAAAGTATTAAGAGGGCAGACATAATGGAAGAGATTGGACTTAAATTTCGAGCCTATGTCCCGATGCTAGCATCCGAACATAGCCTCGGGAGCTACTCCCATCGAAAGCGCTGTCGCACACCCGATAGAAACAACTTGGTCCAGCAGGACCCAAAGAAAATTGTATCCTCGTGCTAAGAAAGTGCACCCGATAAACTGATAAACTTCAAACAAGGATAAAAAAAACTTATGAGCTTATGAGTATTACATCTTTTGTATCCTCAAACGGTTCCTCCCATCAGGAGTGTTTATATACATCACCAGAGAAAATGAAAATAAGAAGCTGATAACTTCACCTATTCCAATAGCCAAACAAGGTAGTCAATGAAATCTCAAAAAATCTTGGAGTGCGCCTGGCGCGATAATAAGTCTAAATGCCGTGTCCACGACATGAAGGTAAGACCCTAAGATTTATCCTGTGTGGCCTGGTAACCGCACATGAATGCGCTTTGCCAGTAAATTATTCGTATCGACGATACGACGAAAAATTCCGATGGACGTGTTGGGTATCCGAAATAATAGAACTGGAATTCAGTATTCGATAAGACCTCAACGACCAGAACTGAATTACACTAACAAAGCTCCGAGTTCAAGCCTGAGGACTTAAATTTGACGTAGGTTCACGGTGTTTTTGCCCTGGAGCAATTAACTGATTCCCGATCCATTGATGCATTAGACTTGTTATACCAAATCCCTACAATGATTAAAATAAAAGAAAAACCCCGGCTTACAGTAAAAATTGTCTTTGAGACTCAACCCGAATCTGCGATTCGGATGGAGTCTCGGGGGCTACTGACATGGGTATAATTACTCGTGTTATTGTGATTGGTTACCCTAGACTTACAGTCTGCAAGGCCCAAGAAGAAACCAAGGAAGGCTCAAGAAGCATCTGACGGAAGATATATCTTGCTAGACAAGAAAATAGTAGGAACCAATTGTATTAGTGTTCATAACTTGTAACATATCCGCATACGGACTCAGGATCCAACCTATTATATAAATACTGGGAGGAGTCAACGGAGAGGTACCGAAAAAAGCCTTAAGCGATCTATAATTGATTTGTTCATAAGCAATAAGACGACTTTGACTCCCTTGTTTGTCTGATCAGTCGACGAAATTCTCGATGTTCTCTTTTCCATGGAACCCTAAGTTGTCGCAAATTTGTTAAAATTTGAATGAATCTAGAAACTATTTACTATATTGATCATCTAAATTAAAAAAAATCCGCGACATCTATTCAAGGATTACGTGTCGCTTGACAAGTCTAGACTTATCGCACGACAAGTCTACGTGTCGCAAACATGATGTCGACAAGCTGGAATGACACGACAAGTTGTACTTGTCGTTCAACAAGTTGACTTATCAGCAACAAACCTCGACTTGTCTCTATCAACTAGTTGATCGACAAGTTAGAGGGCTAGGATATAAAACCTCTTTCCTAAAATCCTATGCCCCAGATCGACAAGTTCGTGACTCCCTCCCCCCAGCCGCCTCTTCCCTGGTGCCCCTCCCTGGCGCCGCCTCTCCTCTAGCCGTCGCTGGCTCGCCGGCGTCGCCGTCTCAGCCTCCCCCTGCTCCAGCGTGCTCCGCCACCTCCGCCTCTCTATGCCATCAATATTTGTGTAGGCTGTTGGCATGTGGAGAAGTGGCGTCCTGCCCACTGGACGAAATTGTCACAGTATCAGGTTCCTCTTCACTCCCTATGCCATCAATATTTGTTAGTATACCAAAATTAATAGACTAGTTACTTAGTATTTTTTAGTAGTTCCTTATCGACAACATATCGATAAGTCTTTCACTTGTCAAGACTTGTCACGACTTGTCTACTTATCGGTATCCAGCGACAAGTTGCGACACGTCGACAGGTAAACCTTGCATCTATTTGAGACGGAGTAAGTACGTGTTAAAAAACATAGACTCCAAGCGGGGTCTACGATATAATATGAGTTGATCAGATTTTCGGTCGAAGTTTTCCACCCGGTAGTCATTTTTTCCATTTTCAGTTTTTGTTGTTGTTGCCAATTTTAGCTTTGCCTGACCAGCTGCCAAAAGGAGGCCGGGGCGCACCCGCGTTTTGGAAGGACGGACCTGCTGAGCCGCCGCACAGTAGTTCGCTCCTCTGCCATCCCTGAGTCCTCCCCCAAATTTTCAAACGAAAACCGCCGCACACCGCCTCTGCGGCTGCCGTCCCCATTCGCAATGGCGTCGGGCTCGTCCCGAGGTCACGTCGACCAGGTAAAGCCCTAACCCTAGTTCTTCCCCACTATCTCCTCCTACAAACCCTAACCATCTACCGGATCCGTCCCTTGCCCAGTTCTTCGCGGCCAAGAAGCGGAGGCCCTCTTCGCGCAAGGACGAGCCCTCCTCGTCCCATGGAAGTCCCGGGGTCGCCAAGGGGTCCCTCGCGGGGTACCTCGTCCGGTCCCCTCCTGCCGCGGCGGCGGCGGCGTCTGTGGCCCCGGCTCGCTCTCCGGGGGGTGGGGACGCAGGCGCCCGGAGGAGCCTCTCGGCGGCGATGAATGCCGACAATTCCGCGACGGCGATGAATGTTGATGTGGACAATTCCGCGGGCCGTGGGGACGACGCGGATATGAAGAGGTTCACGATGGAGTTCTTGTCCCATTACTGCAGGTGAGCTTTTCGTTCATTTTTGAGCTCTAATTTTGGTGCTGCCAAAGAATCAGTCTTGCGTGAAAAAGTTCAGGTAGTATGTAATCTTTCTTGTTGCCGCAGTGCTATCCCGCCTGTTATGCCTGATTCTGCAAAGGCAGAACCAGACAAGAAGCAGCACAAGAGGAGTGCAGGCCACTCGTTCTTGGTTCCTTGCGACGACAGAACTGTCAAGAAGCAATGCGTTCCCAAGGTCAAGGTAAGACGAAAGATTATCCTCGGAAGTTGGTGATGCAGGAACTGTATGTAGCTGACTGTTTGATGCACTGCAGGATTTGGTCGATAACATGCCCGTCGCTAATCACGATGGTTCAGAGTCTCTCCAGGTATGGTTGGATACAAAATATCACCACATTTGGATTAGGATTCCTTGTTTTAATAGCTTTTGGTGATTCCAAGATGTTCCTTCTTACAGGAATTAGGCCAAGGGGCAAAGGCCAGAGGTGAGGGGCTTGTGGCCGTGCAAAGATGTAGCTTTACCCCAAACACCGCGCAGAAAAAGGTTGGATTTTATGGCGAGACCCCAAAATCTGCATCCTCCCTGGTATCACCAGGGGAGGACTTCTGGAACGCCGCAATGGAATTTGCTGATGGTGTCTCTGCTATGGCTGATAAGGGTCCTAAAAGGGCACACTGTACCGTGGCTGAGGACAAGTCATCTTGTCCAGTTGCACTGGGTTCTAAGACTCTTCCGAGATCAGGAAACGAGGATGAATTTAACTGTGAAAATACAGTAGGCAGCAATCCTATGAAGGAGATAGACAAGTTCTCAAATACGGTAGAATTAGCATCAGCAAATAGACAGCATGAAAACAATTCTCCTTTGCCTGTGAAGCATTTGAACTTCTTTCATGAGGATGAGATTCAAGTTTCAGGGTTGGAAGGTAAAGCAAAAGGTGGCACTGTTCCTGGAAGTGTCCAAGTGAACCAGGGTCGACTGATGGAGAGTAGCTTTCATAGGACGGAAAACATCATGCATTCTGTAGATGACATGCAGAGAGTCACTTCTGATCCAGACACCGATTCTCCGTTCATGATTCCTGGTGAAGGTTTGTTCAAGTCAAAAACTGCAGGGAGTAACCTCAATCAACTGATCCATGGTGAGACTAAATCGATCGACGCAAGCAAGCCTAAAAGAGATTCCAAGAGTATTTTTGCCTCTCAAAGAGTGGAATCTAGCACTCCTACTAGCTCTGTTCCCCCAAAGGACCACTCCAAGATCTCAAGTTGGCTCCCGCCCCAGCTTTGTGCTATATACATGAAAAAGGGCATTTCGGGGCTATATCCATGGCAGGTCAGTTTCTACTATTTTTCTCTTCTATCGAATGTCACATACATTCTCCAGCAAGGAGGTCAACATAAAATTGCAGCCTCTGTCAAGCAATATTTTCTACACTAACCAATGGTGTCCACTACTCTGCTCATAGTTACTAAAATTGTGTGACTATACTGTTAGTTCAATCATGTTAGTAAAAATTATCTTAGGAACTTATGTCGTAACTCATAACTTATGCTCTTCGTGTCACATGCAAACTACCTATTTCCTAAACATTCTGTATACTGAGTGGTGCACATGCCATGAGCTACTTCTCTACTCTATGCAAATGATTCATATAGAGAAGCTTTCTATTTACTACCATGGTACCACCACGATTTATTTATTTATTTCACAATGCACGAAACTGGCGTTGCTGTTTAGTATTTCCACTTTCTGATATTCACACTCCTCTTTGTTTATCGGGAGCATAGTACTAGCTATGCATGTTCTTCTTTTTTCCTTTTCTTTTGTATTTGTCTGTTTGTGCACTCTAACAAATATGTATTTTCAGCGGGTTGATATATTATGGTTATCTTGTGCCAAAACCAATTGTTGTCCACTAGTGGGGAACAACTGATTCAACTGAAACTACCGATTTTATGCTTGTCAATTGATGCACTTTTCTTATGAAGTATACTGTACCATCATAAGCAATATTGACCATTTTGACCTCCTTTATAGTGGTTCTAGAACCTGAAAGATAGTACTGTTTAAACGGGTATCTAAATGACAGATCCAAGAAGAAATATAAAATATGAAAACTATCATAATCCCTAATTAATGTTACTGTTGCATGTGCTGATTTGCTTATACTGTGTTTGGTTGGGTTAATGTACACAAGATACTGTTGCTCACTGATTATTAGTTGCATACTTTTTTTGCTGTATTATTTTCTTTTATTCATGTACATTCTATGTCTATTGCAGGTGGAATGTTTACTTGTGGATGGTGTCTTGGAGAAACGCAATCTTGTATACTGTGCATCAACGAGGTACTTGGATGTTTATGTGCTTTCTTTCTGTTGATTAATCTCAGTACCCAATGATTGAACCTTATTTTGTTGCTTTTCTTAGATGTTTAATTCCATTATTCTATAAATATGTACTTCCCATTCTTCATGAATAATGTTAAGCCAGTACAGCTCCTATTCAATTTAATTTTTATATCTACTGTTGTGCATTCTGCTGTTCTTATGTTTTGCAGCGCTGGTAAAAGTTTTGTTGCTGAAGTTCTGATGTTGAGACGGATATTGTCCAGTCAAAAGATAGCAATTTTAGTCCTTCCCTATGTTTCATTATGCGCTGAAAAGGTAAATATTTGTACTGAGCTTGGCGATGTTTGTACTGATTACTTTGTGTGTTGGACTCTTATGATCAATTGACTATTCAACTTTTTTTACAGGCTGAACATCTCGAACAACTTCTTGCGCCACTGGGTAAGCATGTCCGTAGCTATTATGGAAATCAGGGGAGAGGGTCACTTCCTAAAGATACATCAGTTGCTGTATGTACCATAGAGAAGGCGAATTCTTTGGTAAACAAATTGTTGGAGGATGGTCGTCTTTCTGAACTTGGTATAATTGTAATAGATGAGCTTCATATGGTAAGTTTCATCTAAACCAGTATGCTTCTTAAGATCTGTTCTCTTGGTTCACCTTTTTGTTCTTTATGCAAGATTCCTGGGATGCACTGATTAGATGTAACCAGTAATCTGTAAACCCACCAACTTGGTGGCTTGTAAACTTAAACTCTTCTTTGCAATGAAAAGAAACGCAATGCCATTGCGTTTTCCCGGAAAAAAAATTACATCCAGTATTCCTGGGTTTTGACTTATACATTAAAAGTGATGTACAATTGTACGCTTAGAAGTAATAATACACTAGCACCATTAAAGATAGGCATGTTATCATATCTAAGTAATTCTGTGATTCAATGGTAAGATAAGGTCATGTAATATGCTCTATTGTCTACTCTTTTTCAGCTTTAGGAAGTGAGCCTGAATGGGGTAGTGTACAATGCCACCAGACAGATTCAAGTACCCGGGGACTCGAATTTCGGCTCTCTGATTTCATCTCTGTTAATAAAACATGTTGTTCCTCCTACATGGTCCTTCATTATTTTTGTTGCTACAGTAGTGCCAATCATACATTATTTGTACAATCAAAACTTCTACTCGGTTGACATGACCAGTAATACTTTCTGCAAATATGCCCTAGCTTTTCTCTCCCTTCACAAGTTGGCAGTAAAAGAGACATCTCTTTCCATGCCATTGCATAATTACCTGATGTTTCTTGTGCCACTCAGGAGGAGACACTTATTTTCTATGCCATTGCAAAGGCACCAATACATTTTTCATGCCACTGCTGTGAGCATCCATTAGTTTGCTTGGTTAGATCTTGTCATACTTTTCGAGAATGACAGAATTCCCCCTCTTTTCACCTGTTTGTTTTCTTAGTTCCAGTTTATCTTCCATATTCCTTCACTCCGTTCCAACCCACTGCAGGCGAAGCATGGGAAGGAGGCAGATCTATCTCTCCTACCTTCTAGATCTGTCTTTCTCGACTTCACATCCCTCTCATGTCTTTGTCTTCAAATTCCTTCTCAATCTCATCCGTTAAGGTAAGTGCCACATACTCACCTCCATCTTCTCGTCTGCTTGCCCCTTCTAATTCTGATAGCCGCCCCCTATGAAGTACTTGCGGTGGCTGCGGAGTCGTTGGCTCCCCTGCCTTATCTTGCTCTCTCTGCATCCTTCTCCGATTGATCCCACACCATCAGTTAGGGTTCATGAGATGGAGTGCAAGTGCATGTTTCGTGGCTTAGGTTGTTTCGATGCGTCAAGCACAGGGAGGAGGACGAGGTGCTGTACATGGCTGCACCCCAGCAATCTTAAAATATAACTGCCTTTAAAGCAGCCATTATAATGTGATGACTAGCTTGGGGAGGCCATCCCTGTCTCCTTCCGCTTCGGACTCCCTCTTGGAGTGGTGGCCACGTGTCTTAGGCACCTGGTCGGCGAAGCAGGCTATGCAAGTGCGCTCCCTCTTCCTGCTGGTGCTGCGATCGATTTGGATACAGAGGAACAACCGGATCTTTAAAAACAAAACCAAACCGGCGGCTTTGGTCTTAGATGGAATAGTTGAGGAGGCAGAGAGGTGGAAACTCGTGGGTTTTTGTGAGTAGTGAGCCTTATTATGCTTTGCTAATTTCTTGAGCGATTTGTAGTGGATTCTGTATTTTTGGTTCTTCTCCTATCTCTAAAGAAAAAGGCGAGCATTCTCGCGCGTTCCTGAAAAAAAATGTGATGAGCATATTTATCTATTGCATCCAGACCCGTCTTGTCATCTGAAGTAGTCCTATCCTCTTTTCTCCTTTGACTTCCTCATTGTTGAAGAACATGTAAACTTTTCCCTTTTAACACATCTAAAGTTTCTCTAATATACAAACTGTGTTATAGGTTGGTGATCAGCACAGAGGATACCTTTTGGAGCTGATGCTGACAAAGCTTCGGTATGCGGCTGGTGAAGGAAATTCAGAGTCATCTAGTGGAGAAACTTCAGGTTCTAGCAGTGGGAAGATGGGTGCCACTCATGGATTGCAGATTATTGGTATGAGTGCTACTATGCCCAACGTTGGAGCCGTAGCTGATTGGCTTCAAGTGAGAACTCTATTGTTGCTTTCATACATATCTACTTTTTAGTCAATGTTTTGTCTACCTTAAACAGACATGCAGTGTAATAATCCAGAGATGTTCAATCCTACGGTTGGATTTCATTCACCATATTATTAGAGGAATTTGCTCGTATGGTTCATTGCTCTACTCAGTGGTA
Source organism: Avena sativa (assembly GCA_916181665.1). Taxonomy (NCBI): domain Eukaryota; kingdom Viridiplantae; phylum Streptophyta; class Magnoliopsida; order Poales; family Poaceae; genus Avena; species Avena sativa. The sequence continues at coordinate 173,589,912 of OV702290.1, read as the reverse complement.
GGTAGATGGGAGCTAGTGCCTAGGCAGCTGCCCAGCAGACAGTGGATATGCAGTGCACATTGCAGCACAAATATAATAAAAGAGCAGAAATTCTAATAAAGTTGCTGCATACATTATTTTAATCAGTAGTAAACTTAAATTTATTGAGTGTCTACTATGTGATGGTGTATTACCTTGAAACTATTGTTCAAGACACGTTTTAGTAACCAAACAATGAGTGATGTTATGTAGTTATATTCGTTTCTGGTGAAGCCTAGCCTATGATCAACTTCACTCTAACTTGATGCACTATGGGATTTGGTCAGTATAGTTTATTCACTATAATCTAGTTCCCAGAATCCAAAACCCAATATATGACGATCATAGAAACTCAGTGTCTGTACAAAGTGGTATTATACTTCATTGCAAACTTCTCGATAATTGATGGCTCTTGTCAACACCAGGCTGCACTTTATCAAACCTCCTTTCGACCTGTCCCACTGGAGGAATTTATCAAAGTTGGTAATCAAATATTTGATAAGGACATGAATATTGTTCGCGTTCTTCCAAAAGTAGCTGATCTTGGTGGTAAGGATCCAGACCATATTGTTGAGTTATGTAATGAGGTAAATTCAATGGGCACTCTCTAGTCATTCTCAGTTTCCTACTATAGATCATAACCGACTCATTTCACCCCTTCAGGTTGTGTTGGATGGCCATTCTGTTCTTTTGTTTTGCTCCAGCAGAAAAGGCTGTGAATCAACTGCAAGACATATTGCGAAGTACCTGAAAGTAGCTTCTGGTTGCTCGAAAGAAGTTGGCTCAGAGTTTCGAGATGCTGCATCTGCAGTTGAAGCCTTGAAGAGGTGTCCTGCTGGATTAGATCCTGTATTGGAAGAAACCATTCCATTTGGTGTTGCATACCATCATGCTGGTCTCACGGTACTTATTTTTTACACTAACATTTTATTTCCATCATATACCACCATGCTGGTCTCATGGTACTTTTACATCAATATTTCATCTCCATCGTCTACAACAACAATACAATTTACGGGTTAATGTTTAGTTTGATATTGTATTTGCTGTTATCACTGCTGCGGACATTTGGATGCCAGTTTTTACTGCTGTTGAGAACATTGCCCTTTTGACTTCATGCAACTTTTCTCTTTTTAGCTCTCAGTGCAAATACAAATACATATTTTTCTATGATCATGATGAGAATGCACCACCCGATAACCGAGTTCAATCTATGTCTGTTTCTGTCTTTAGTGAATGTTACATCCTGCTCTTTTGTCAGGTTGAGGAGAGAGACATTGTGGAAACATGCTACCGTAAAGGTCTTGTCCGAGTTTTGACTGCCACATCAACTTTAGCTGCTGGAGTAAACTTGCCTGCCAGACGAGTTATATTCAGGCAACCTAGGATAGGTCGTGATTTCATCGATGGAACTCGCTATAGACAGATGGCTGGCCGTGCTGGTCGAACTGGAATAGACACAAAAGGAGAGAGTGTAAGCTATAGAACTTACATTGGTATTTTAATTTTGTAAATATTCATTTATGTACTAAGAAATATTTCTTCTTTTTAATCCGTGGATACATTACAAGGTTCGTTCTGATACATACGTTTGAAATACAGATACTTGTATGTAGGCCTGAAGAGGTAAAGAGGATAACTGGTATTGTTAAAAGTGACTGCCCTGCCTTGCAGTCATGCCTCTCGGAAGACAAAAATGGAATGACTCATGCAATCATGGAGGTTGTTGCTGGTGGGATCGTGCAGACTGCAAGTGATATCCACCGATATGTGAGATGTACGTTGCTTAACTCTACCAAACCTTTTGACAATGTCGTGAAGTCGGCTCAAGACTCCCTTCGTTGGTTATGCCATAAAAGGTTTGTTGAGTGGAATAATGAAACCAAAATATACTCCGCCACTCCACTTGGGCGAGCATCTTTTGGCAGTTGTCTTAATCCCGAGGAATCACTGGTAGGTTACTTTTTCTTGTTATATTTTCTTTATTTTCATTAAATGTTACTAATCATTCTTTCTCACTACAGGTTGTGCTTGATGATCTTTCAAGGGCAAGAGAAGGTTTTGTTCTAGCATCTGATTTGCATTTAGTCTACTTGGTAACCCCGATAAATGTAGAAGTTGAACCTGATTGGGAATTATATTATGAGAGGTTCATGCAATTGTCTACTCTTGAGCAGGTACACGTGTTCTGTTGCATCTGCAAAATATGTTATCTGACATTTGGTTTGGTCTTCTGTACTGTTTTTGAATTATATTTGTTTTCGTTGGACAGATGCCAAGATAATTTTTCTATGCCTACTACCTGAAATGCTGAATGCTTACACACTACCTCTGAAGTAATTAAATGATACCATTCATGTGGCACATCAACCTCCATACAGATGTTCAGAACATTTGACTTGGACCATAAAATAATTATAAAATTTGCAAATGGCAAAACTGTAAATTTAATTATATTGCATATTTACAAATCCGAAGGTGGAATGGTTGAGAGACCAACCTGCCTGTCAGGTAATTGCTTTTGGTGGATGGGAGGTGGAATGCAAACATACCATCACTGTCAACTGTAGTATCTAGTATCTACAAGAGTAAAAAAACTGATTACTGTGGCTCCACTAGGAAAACTTAACAACCTTAGCTTTAAATTATCATTGGTACTAATGTAAATGAAAAAACTTAGTGAAATAATGTTCAGTTTGCTGCCTTGAGGATTTGGATAATCCGGTTCATGCCGCTCTAAGACATTATTAGAACTTGTATTATCCCTCAAAGATATTGCTCCAGTTAGGTCAGTACATTAACCGAGTCTGAAAGATCAGATTACCTTTTGGTCCCTTTCTGGATTAAGTGCTCTCTTGTAAAGTTAAGGCTGTTGGACAAGCTAGCAGGCAGTTAAGCTTGCTGCACATCATCAGCTATCTAACGACAGCTTTATCACAAATTTGCTATCATTTCCCAACACTCGTGTTATGGTTTTCTGGATTAGTTAGGGTCAGGATTCAGTATGGCAGGTACTGAGAGGTTTTACATTAATCTCTTCAATCAATTATGAAATATTGGAGGGGAGCTTTTTTTCTCTGTATCCAGATTGTTTTTCCAAGTCATATGATATCATTTGTTTGTCCATTTAAAAGGAGGAAAACTAGTGTGATTCGGTTTATTAGGTGGTGTTATCTTGGCGGCAGTATAGAATAGCAGCTTCATATTAACAAAGACGATTGGGGCATACTACGTCAAATCAATCATTTGCACACATAGCAATCTATTTTCATATAGTGCTTTTCTATTTTAATTTCTGGATTGTTGATTTTTCTTTGTAATTCTAAATGCAGTCAGTTGGCAATAGGGTTGGAGTAATAGAACCTTTCTTGATGCACATGGCTCATGGAGCAGCAATGCCTATTCGTGGAAGGCCTAAGAGAAACACCAGCGGAGGTTCTGGTGGAAATACTCTTATTAATGATCAGTCGCTTAGAGTATCTAAGCGCTTTTATGTGGCGTTGATGATATCCAGGCTTGCTCAGGTATAATTCAACTTCTAGGTTATTATTTATCAGTTAGCTTACTATTCCTGAAATTTATATATTGTACTGGCCAAGTGATGGCTTTAATGTTTCAGAGTCCTTTTACATCACATATACAGGATTAAAATATGAAGTTTTAATGCATTTAAGTTTTGAATTTTTCAGGAGGTTCCTGTCACTGATGTTTGTGAATCATTTAAAGTTGCCAGAGGTACGATTCAAGGCTTGCAGGAAAATGCTGGCAGGTTTGCTTCAATGGTTTCTGCCTTTTGTCAGAGACTTGGTTGGCATGATTTAGAAGGCCTTGTTTCCAAGTTTCAAAACCGTGTCTCCTTTGGAGTTAGGGCAGAGATCGCGGAACTTACATCAATTCCATTTGTCAAGGTTTGTGGTGTCACTATGCATAGATGACTTATCCAAGTGTTGCCACTTCCAACTGTATATTCTTACCTTATATTGTAACATGGATGTAGGGCTCACGTGCAAGGGCTCTTTATAACTCTGGTCTGCGTACCCCTGTTACCATTGCTGAAGCATCTATTCCTGAAATCGCAAAAGCTATTTTTGAATCTACTTGGTCTGGTCAAGGTTGGTGCTCCATCTATACTTAGCTTTTGTCTTCTAATATTTTTGGTCCACCTTTTCATGTTACTTGCCGAGTGTTATGTAAACAGTAGTACTGGTAAGTGGTGGTGTGCCAGTAGCAGAGTAGCAGTAGTATTAAATCAGCAGTGGCAGTAGTAGTGGAACTCACAAATTACTGTGGACCATAGGACCTTCTGCGTTTTGGAGATGGCCTGCATATAGTTCAAGTGTACTTCCATAGTAGCATTCACTTCATCTTCTTTTGGTACATAATCAGTTTTGATCTGTTCTTGGTGAAGCTACTATATCAATCATTTGGCTATTTTGTGCATTTGCCTTATGTTGTTTTTTCTATTGACTAGATGATCATGGTTTACGGCGAGTGCAATTTGGTATAGCCAAGAAAATAAAAAATGGAGCTCGCAGAATTGTTCTTGAGGAGGCAGAAGCAGCCAGAGTAGCAGCATTCTCAGCTTTCAGATCACTTGGGGTAGAAGTTCCTCAGTTTACCACACCTCTACTTCCAGCTAGTGAGGACTCTCCACCTCGAGATGTCATGGTATCTCCTGTTGGAGATCATGCTAAGTGCCACGAGTCGGCTTTAGGGACACATATTGGTGATGGAAGGAACATCTGCTCTAATTATGTCGCTCAAAGGGCTTCTACAGAGATTGTACGGGCGGATATGCACCCTGTTTTTTCCATTCAAATAAAAGAAAGGGAAGGAATAGCGAACAGTGTCAACATTGCTACTATGCAAGAAGAAGCATCACCTTTATCGACAGTTGATAAGTCACAAAGCAGAAACGTGTCCGACAAAGGTCCTGTCAATGCATGTAACTTCCCTGGAGGGTTTGATAGTTTCCTCGATCAATGGTCATCTGTTAATGATTTTTCTTTTGATCTTCATTTTGTTAGAAGATCAACTAAATTATCTTTGGCCGTTTTTGAAATTCTTGGGTTGGCTGTTTGTTGGGAAAATTCACCCATCTACTACTGCAATTTCCCGAAAGACCTAACCCCATCTGGTAATAAGGAGTCCATTGAAATGTGGGAAGAATTTAAGAGAAGATGGAGTAGAGTAACTGGCATCATGCAGGCAAAGAGTGTCAAGAAAATGACATGGAATTTGAAAATCCAGATCCAGGCACTGAAATCTCCCTGTGTTTCTGGTCAGCGACTGTCTAGACTTCACTTCGACCATAAATCATTAAACAACATTGATGTCCTTGACAGCACATATGTGTTACTACCGCCAATCTCTGTCTATAATGGATTAGACATATGTTTGGTGGCATGGATTCTCTGGCCAGATGAGGAGAGCAAAACAGCGCCAAACCTTGAGAAGGTATACTATTTATGTTGTGATTCGCAGTTCCTTTTATAATGCATCATTCTTCCAAATTGGTTTTGAACTGATTTCTTTTAACAGTTTCTTATTCTAATTTTGACCTATTTCAAACGTTTTTTCTGCCATTTAACCAATTTCTGGTAAACAGTTGGTGAAGAAACGGCTACATAGTGAGGCCATAGCAGCAGCAAATAGGGATGGCAGATGGAGAAATCAGATGCACAAAGCAGCTCACAATGGTTGCTGTAGGCGTGCTGCACAGACAAGAGCACTTGGTTCTGCTTTGAGGAAGTTACTTGTTTCTGAAAAGCTCAATGATTTGGTGGAAACAGTCGAGGGTCCATTGGTATATTCTGTACCTTTGCCTAATGAAAATTATTACAGAATGCTTTAATTCCCCACTAATACATTTGTTTGGACAGGTAAATGTTCTTGCTGATATGGAACTCTGGGGAATTGGTGCTGACATGGATGCATGTCTCCGTGCGAGGCATATTATAATGAAAAAACTGAAGGAGCTAGAGAAAGAAGCATACAAATTAGTGGGCAAGAGTTTCTCGCTAAATGCAAATGCTGACATAGCTGACATTCTTTTTACACACTTAAAACTGCCAGTCCCAAAAGGTTGCGAGAAAGGGAAGTTGCATCCTAGCACTGACAAGCAGTGTCTAGACCATCTAAGGTATATATTTTTCTTTTCCTCATTGTTGCGAGATAAACATTTTTTTTCATGCTTAGTAACTGTTATTCTGATGATTGTTTTGTCAATCTGAAGTGAATTTGTGGATCGCTTCAGGCTAAGACACTAGCCAGTCTCAGAGGATTTACATCTCCACTATATTATTTACTTCAAATTTTGCACAAGCCGATCGTTAGGGAGCATACCGACCTCTCTCTAATCAGTGCATAAGAGCATCTCTAGCCCTTCCCCCAAAACTGAACTCCCTATACCACCTCCCTAAACATAAGTCCCGATAATTTGAGGGTTTGGGAGGCTTGCAGTCCCAGTCCTTCCCCTAGATTTAACTCCCAATAAGATTTCTGTTGGTATTTTTCTCGTCCTTTTTTCATACATAAACTACATTTGTCCAACATATCAATTCAAACCTTGATATTTTAAATGCACACATTTCACCATCATTTCAACATGTGTAATACCAAATCAAGATCATATTATGATTAGATCCATCAGAAATCTATTTTCATATTGTATTAACTTAGTATGTAGACGTTGATTTTTTTTCCTATAAACTTTGTGAACTTTACAAAGTCTGACTTAGGACAAAATCTATATACAATATATTTTGGAATAGAGGGAGCTACAACAAAGTCTTGGCAAAGTAGACAAGAGTAGCTCTAGTTGAACTCGTCTGTTATACCAGTATATATTTGTTGAGGAAGGATTCAGTTTATGTGAACACCTTAATTTAGTTCGTTTTTTGATAGAGAGCATCTTCTTTTCCAGGGATCTACACCCAATTATCTCAGTAATTAAGGAACATAGAACATTGGCCAAACTGTTGAATGGCACATTGGGGTCCATCTGTTCACGGGCTCAGTTGTGCAGTGAATCTCAAAGGTACATCATACATGGAAATTGGCTGCAAACGTCAACTGCTACTGGCCGCCTATCGATGGAAGAACCTAATCTCCAGGTTACTTGCCTATTTTTTTGTTTGGTTTAATTTCCTTTTATATCTACCAATAACTGAACTGTTTGAATTATCATTTGTAGTGTGTTGAGCATGTGGTGGATTTCACAACAGGAAAGAATGATAAAGATTTCACAAGCATGTCAATGGTTGATCATCATGAAATCAATGCCCGCGAATTTTTTGTTCCCACTCAAGTATTGCTCATTCAACCATTGTTTTCTTGTTGAATACTAACAGACATAATTATAATTTAGTGGCCTCTCTTTCTTTTAACAGGATAACTGGTTGTTGGTAACAGCTGATTACTCTCAGATTGAGCTCCGCTTTATGGCACATTTTTCTAAGGATCCTGTATTGATCGAGCTTCTAAGTAAACCAGATGTTGATGTGTTTACTATGATTGCTTCAAGATGGATCGGCAAAGAAGAGTTCTTGATCTCGTCAAAGGACCGAGAAAGCACAAAAAGATTTATTTATGGAATCCTCTATGGAATGGGCACCAACTCCCTTGCAGAACAACTAGAATGCAGCCCAGAGGAAGCTGCGCAAAAAATTCAAAGTTTTAAGAGATTCTTTCCTGCCGTTTCTTCGTGGCTACAAGAAGCTGTGGCATCATGTCGCCAAAAAGGGTGAGCTTGGTTTTCAGTAGAGTTTTTGCTTTTAGTATCTGGTACATGTTATCTTTGTTGATACTAGTTCAGAGTTGATCATTAGGTCAATGAAAAATAATATTACTCCAAACATTAAGCAATGTATCTCCTGATTGCTTTTCCAACATTAGAATACAACTGCCTTTCTTTGGAAACTTTCAAGGGAAATTGAGAATAGTCCATGATAACTTTGGTTGATGTTCTAAATATAACTTCAAAGTTTCCTATGAAGTCGTCTGATCTTACACGTCTTATATGAAACCCTTTCCATACAAATATTGCATAACATCAGTGCCTATCTTGTCTAAGGAATGTCATTTCTTATCTCCAAAGATGAGGTAGTCTACCTAAATACTGTACGATAGTGTAGTTCTATCCAGGGTTCAAGAAACTGCTTCTTTTCGTTGAGAATGTTCTAAACTTAGTAATTTGAAGCTTGGAGTAGATACTAGAGGCGTTTTTGAGCAATTTGAAGGAAGGACCGGCTGTTTTAAGCAAAAACCAGCGGTTCCGGCCACTGGTTTACTGACCCCTGGTTCTATCCAAAATCAATGATATATGTGTTTTCTCAACATATTTCTTATTCACTTGCATCACTTTATTATGGAATATGGATTCTCCACTCCACTTCCTTTTAGTACCTGCGCATCAAAGTTTACTCAGGGTAACTTCAGAATTATAATATCTTCCAGATATGTGGAGACCTTGATGGGACGGAGACGTTTTCTTTCCAAAATTACTGCTGGAAATAGCCGAGAAAAAGCTAAAGCACAGAGACAAGCAGTTAATTCTATTTGCCAGGTTAGCACACTATCATGTGCTGTCTTGCTTTAGTTGCTAGGTTCATTGTATTAACACACTATCATGTGCAGGGTTCTGCTGCTGATATTATCAAGGTGGCTATGCTTAAGCTTCATTCTGTAATTACCAAAGGGAGCAGCGCAGTTGATTCCATGGATGGGCTTATGCAGAACTTTTCAGGAATCAGAGGGCACTGTCACCTTCTTCTGCAGGTATGATTATCACCCATTTTCGTGGATTTCTGTCTATTTATTTTTAAATATAGATAGTTTTAAATTTGTTTTTGCATTTTGTAGGTGCATGATGAACTTGTGCTTGAAGTTGATCCGTCTATGGTAGCAGAGGCTGGAAAGCTACTACAGATAAGCATGGAAACTGCAGCTTCACTCTTGGGTACCATTTTCTGTGGGCAAACTGTATGTTATCGGTTGATTTTCATTTTAAAGCTAATAACTGAATTGCTGTTTGTTTCTTGTTCCAGTACCTTTGCGTACTAAAATAAAGGTCGGGAAAACTTGGGGTTCTCTTCAGCCATTCCACCCAGAGCCTTGATGCTATGATAGATGCCACTCCGATTACCCATGAAGTTCTAACTGACTGGTAAGTTCTGATTTCTCTAAAGCAATGCTTGATCTACCAATAACGCTACTTTGGCTATAGACATGCTTCGCATAAAAACACGTGCCTTACTGCATACCTTTCCTTTTTTCGCGAAAACACAAAGCTTGAATTGATAGAAAAGAAGGTTATACATATGTACAACTCCTAAGAAGGACCAACACCCCACCATACAACTCGACCCAAACCTAGTCTAGGGGAGAAGCTGGCTCAAGCCTCGTGTGCCCCCGCTTGCGCCCACGATCTCGCCTCAGCCTTGATCGTGCCTTTCCGATTTGGTTTGATGAAATTATTTGCCTTTTATCTCGTTTGGATTTCTCTGAAACTTGAATTGAAACAGGTCAAGATTTATGGTTCTGTCAGATGAGACGGTGATTGCCCTATGAAGGTGATTATCCTGTCATTACCCATTCAGAGATTCTCAGCGGCAAGAGGACACGATGAGTCTGCGTGCAGTCCTTCCAACTTCTTCGAGGATATCCACAAGCAAGCTTGTATATATATATTCTACGGACGCATTATCTGAAGTGTATGGCATCTAGGGCTGGGAGATCTGAGAGAGCGGAATCAATGCGCAAGAAAGGGCTTCCCATCTTGGGAAACCTCCTATTATGTTAGGGACATGGCCGCCCACTGAAACCTAGTTGGGGGCTCCATTCCCGTTGATTGGCTGCGTTTGGTGCAGCAAAGCTTTGCTCTCCGTTGCTTAGGCACCCTCGTGTCTAGTGTTTGTTTTCTGCTTATACTCATTTTTTGTTTGTTGTTGTACATACAAAAAATACTAGGTGTCGACTGGGCAGATCTGTACATATTACACAACTGAATTGCTGGAAGGGGCAGAGCAACAGTTTTGACGTGTACATATTTCCCCACAGAGACAATCAATGTTTGAACGATTGTAATTGCAGTTGTATTACTTGTGTACATTGAAGGCAATACAAGGTGTTTTTTATAACATGAGGCGTATACAAGGTGTTTTTGTAACACAAGGCGTATTATGCTTCAACAAGATAAGAGTTCAACCAACAATTACTCTTTTAATTTGTACTCCTTTATGACTAAATGGTTGTGTCATTTGATTTGAATTCAAAAGCATGTACTTTATAATTTCTTGCCACATCAACACATCAATAGAGCAATTGTTTATTGAGATTGTTGTCTTGGAACTATTATATGCCTATTTGAGGTGCTGATGGGTGGGCAGCTCGTTGTCCTGTCCACGAGGATGTGTCGGTGTGAGTCAAGGGACTGTTTGGATATCCCGATCAGCTGGTTAGGGGTTGTTATTTTTTTTGTTTGGCTAAAGTGGGATAAAAAGTGGCTAGGGATAATCAGTTAAAAAGTGGAAGGGTAAACGAACAAGAAAACACTTCAGAGGAGCTATCCAAAAGTGGCTAAGCTCATCCAGCTCTTTTTGTGGGATATATTTAACCACCATTTTGAGCCAAAATTGGTTATCCATATCCCCTCCACCCTCTAAACCAAACATTGGATAACCACAATTTTTTTGGATATCCCTTGTCATCCACTGGATAGCCACTGAACCAAATAGCCCCTTCTCACTACCCGTTTGATGTATCGATGGACAAGCACATGACATAGGTGTATAGGATGATAGAATTCCTGTTTTTCCATATTTGGCCTATCGGTTTGGAGGGCTATTTATTGTGTGCGGTGTGCCCAATTTTGGATTCTCCGTTTCGAACCTTTCCTCTTCGCAGGTCCTCGTTCTGTTGCCGTTGGCCTTAGTGTTGTGGGAAGGTGTTGTCGCCGATACATTGGTGCATCTCCCTCGAGAAGGGTCTTGATGTGTTTTCGGGCCGTCAACCCGTGGCGAGCCTGGAGCGGCGTCTGTTGTCTGAAACATCCACAATGTTGTTTAAGCCAGAGGAGTGGTGTGCATCCGTTTGCCGCTCGCCATTCCGGTGATGCATCTATACGTCTCCTCACAGCGGTGTGCACACCTTGTGTCCGGTGCCGGTGGAGTCTGCGTGGATGAGTGGTAGAAAGGTGTTTTAGGGCTTAGACATTGACATCATGTTTTACGTTAGCTTGGCAGTTTTTAGATAGGTATACTGTGTGTTTGTTGATATGGAGTACTATAAGTCATTTGTACTCCCTCTGTTCTAAATTGTTGATAGAGAGTACACTAATTGAAACTTATAAATAAAATAATTTATTAATTCAAATACAATAAAATTCGAGAAGTTCAATTAGATCAAGACTCAAGCTTGGTTTCTTTTGAGCACCCACAAATGCTCAACTAGACCATCATATAATTGGTGATGAACATATCCATCACAGATTTCCGTATCATGACGAAGAAATCAGCCAACTCGGCCAGTTTCTAGCGATCAACATCGGCAAGAGGACCCTACTGGTCACACGTCTGACCATCAATGACTGGAACATCGAGTTCACTCTCGATGATCACGTTGTGCATGATAACATAAGCATTCATGACCTCCAACATCTGATCACTTGACCAGGTAAGAGCAGGGTACTAGACAATAGCAAATCGAGCATTGCATGACCATCCATCCTCAAACGAGTTTTTTTCTTGTTTCTCCAAACTTTTAACCTCTACGTTGGGGAGGGACATTCATGTGACTTGTAAACTTTGAACCTCCATTTCTATTGTTGGTGTACGGGAGCGGCTGTACCCAACGGTGCTTCCAATATGGCCCTCCTAATAGTTTTTTTTTCATTTATTTGGCAAAATACAACCATATTTATAACAATATTGCATAGTTTTTAACATATTTCAATAACAATTGAATCTTAGAAATAAAAGAATTTATACAATTCAAATAAAGTGAGATTCAACAAGTTCAATTAGATCAAGACTCAAGTTTGGTTTACTTTAAGGATCCACAAATGCTCAACTAGACCATCCTATAGTTGGCGATGGACATATTCATCACATATTTTCGCATGCATGGCAAGGAAAACAACTAACTCAGCCGGCACCGAGTGATCAACATCGACAAAAGGTCCTGCCGGTCACACGGCTAACCATTAATGACTGGAGCATCGAGCTCATTCTTGATGATCATGTTGTGCATGATAACAAAAACATTCATGACCTTCCATGTCTGATCAGTTGACCAGGTAAGAGCAGGGTATCAGACAATAGCAAAACAAGCATATCGCATGACCCTCCATCCTCAAAGGAGGCTTGGTCTTCTTTCTCCAAACTTTCAACCTCCACGTTAGGGAGGGACATTCATGTGCGCTTGTAAATGTAGAAGAGAAGAGATGATCATCAATTGCTCATCATGATTGGCATTAGCTTAGGCTTCCATTAATTGTTGGATCATCAACTCATCATCGATATTCGTCTATGAATCAAACAATGAAGCAATCAAACAACCAAACATCATATGTATGCGAGGAAACAATCTAGAAGAAAAGTACCTAGGAAAACAACCGAACAACTTGCTGGCAAGGAGGGTGCGAGGTGGTCTCATAGTCGGCGAGCGCCGACGGTCAAAGAAGAGTTGTTGTGTTAGCCAAGGCGAGATAGATGTAGGATGTTGACAACGGAAGAATCGACAACGACAGTGCTGCTGATGGCCGGATCGAGCAAGCAATGACGATTCCAAAGCGGGGGAAGGGCTGTGCTTGGTTCCTGGGTAGACATCAAAACAAGGTGGTGGCGATTCGGAGGATAGTAGTTTAGGAGGTGAGCACAAAAGATGCGGGGTAGGGTGGGGAGAATGGAAGGTTGTCGTGTGGTACCCACCTCACAGTATCCTACGTGGCGCCGTTTGCCGCGCGTGTCTGGCACTTCCAGGTCGGCCCTACGCATCGAGACCGGCATGGAAGTGCCAAACTGTTTATTGGACCCGTCATACAATGACCTTCTAGTGGGTTGTGGCTAGGTGAACTTTTCAGTATATGATGTCCAAATGGCCCTATTGGGAGGGCTATTCAGGGGCTGGTTGGAGATGACCTGATAGAATTTTTTTTTGCGAAAAGTGCCCTGACATTAAAAGAAATATACGACAGTATGAAACACCACGAGAAAAACAAAAATTACAACGAAATCCTCAAGATGCCCTTCGTCTTTAACCTCCAGACCGTGTCGACGGCGCGCCACCACTACTCCCTGAGCAGGCCTAGCATTGTTGGTTGCGGACGGGAAGTCGCCGAACAGGTCTAGAACACCACATCCGTCCCAAGACGAAGATGAAGAAGTAACCATCGATGAAACTCCTTGATGATCCATAGAACCCCATAGTCAGAAGAAGTCCCCTTGATAGAAACACCAATTGCCAAGATCTAAAGAGAATCAACGGGTCTGGCGACGCTAACCCTCATGGGCCCTTCGTTAACTCTAGATGGGATGTCCACAAGGTAGAGAGAGGCCAGAGAGACCTTATTCCAACATGTCATCATCGCAGCGCCTCCACCCAGCGTCGTTCCAGTGCCTCCACCCACCCCGCCGGTGTCCACCCCGAGGGACAGAGGGGCTAACGGAGTTGTAAGGCGCATGTCGGCGTCTCGAACCAAGTTATTATCCTTGCGAACAGAAGCGTCCTGGCCTCCACCCACATCCGGCCACCCCTATCGATATCCGGCCACCGGCGACCTACACCTCCTCCATACGATGGAAGGGGAACACAGCGGCCCCAAATCTCCCCAAGCCCGAGATCCAGAACCTCCCGCAGGCCAGCTCCAATAGAAACGGTAGCCATACTCTACGCCGACCTACACGATCTACCGGTGCTCCTCGGTCGAACATGTTCGTTCTTCTCTAAGCAACTCAAGAGCTGCTACTGGACTTCTTCCGAAGATGCCGTGCCGGTCAGGGCCAGTGATGTGTGTTATATGTGCACATAGATGGAATCCTGTGGCCGGCCATTACCCAGCGCGCGTTGCATGCCATCGCTGCGCTGCCCCTCAAATCCCACTCAAGCAATGGCCCTAGTGACTCACGCGTACTGTGTTGTCCTACTGGTGCTCCGCGTGGTCATTGTCGATATGGCCATTGAGTTGGAGGACTCCAGGTGTAGAACGGTAGAGATGGAGAGAGATTGGCGGAATATGTTGGATATATTATTGAGCCTCATGGGCAAGTATATATAGACGTACAAAGGATCATCTTGGAGTACAAGTCAAGTTAGGCTAGAGTCCTAACTATCCTAAACTACCATAATAACCGTGTCCGTATAATACTCTAACATCCCTTCGCAGTCGTAGCGGTAGCGTCGTGAACAACTAGAACGTCGCGGACGGTTAGACTAGAGATAAACCGAAGTAGAACCAGTAGGCTGACATCCCCCCGCAGTAGGAGCGGGAACGTCGCGGATGGTGTCGCGTCGCAGTAGCTTGGACTATAGAGGAAGCTGATGATGCTCAAGCGAGGTGGTAGTCCTTGTGCTGATGTCGAGGGAGCCAAGAGCGTGAGGCGGTGCCGAGGTCGAGGTAGCCGTGTGAGGGATCGCTGTGGTCGATGTCGTGGTCGGGGATGCCGGTGTCGAGGTAGCCGCACATGAAGCCGCATACGCATAGTGCACGAGGAGGATGACGGAGATGCGTCGAGGCAGTCATCAAGGGTGTCGATGCCGGAGCCGATGCAGTCCGAGCCGTGATGAGGTGCGGACATAGTTTTGCCAGAACTAGGCGCACGTCGGGGACGAACGCATACTCCGGTTTTACCAGAATCGAGTATGCAAAGAAGAACTCGTCGGTGACGTGGTCGATGCAGTCGTAGAGGGATCGATGCCGAAGAAGACATTGTCGAAGCCGATGAAGACGAGACGCCGATCCGAGCTTACCAGACTCGGGAACGTGTTGGGGACGAAGACACTCCTAGTGTTGCCAATACCAGGACAGGGACCATCATGAACTTGTCACCATGTCAGAAAGACTAGCAGAGGAAGCTTCCAGAGCGGTTGCGACGCGCAGAGCAGTGAAGGGAGAGATGCCGACGCTGTCCGCGGTTGTCGAAGTAGAGTAGCAGGTGGTGTAGTCGGGGATGAGGTGATGACGTTGGCGGCGAAGTTGTAGTGGACGAAGACGTAGAAGGCGGCGAAAACAGCAACGACCTGGGGTAGTCATGCTGGATGCCTGGAGTGGTGATGACCCACAAGTATAGGGGGTGTATCTCAGTATTTTCGATAAGTAAGAGTGTCGAACCCAACAAGGAGCAGAAGATGCTGGCTAGTGGTATGGATCAGGAATTCTCTGCAAATACTTAGCAAACGGATTTTTAGGGGTTTTTGATAAAGCAAGTAAACAAAGTACGAGTAAATAAAAGACAGTAGGACTAAATACAGCAAGTGGCCCAATCCTTTATGCAGCAAAGGACAAGCCGATTGTATTACTTAAGATGACCAAACGTTCTCGAGGACACATGGGAAGACTGTCAAGTGCTTTCGCTTCATATAGTTGATTAATCCTTTTTAGCTTGCTAAGTGTTGTGTGGGTGAACCTGTGCTAATGTACCGACCTTCCTAGGACTAATACATACTTGTGATTATACCCCTTGCAAACATCCGTAAGTACAATAAAGTAATTAAGGTAGAAACCTAACCACAACTTTAAACTCTAAGACCCTTACGTTCCTTGTGCAATGGTTTCCTAACGAGGGTTTAGGTTTCTGTCACTCCTGCAACCCCTACGATTAGTAGCCAAATACACAATGCATTCCCTAGGCCCATATAGGTGAAGTGTCATGTAGTCGACGCTCACATGACACCACTAGAATAAGTACACCACAACTTAAATATCAAACTATTGAATCTTTCTCAACTCAACTCTACTACTAACAACATGACTTCTCCCATGTCCTCAAGAACAAAACGAACTACTCACAAGACATCATATGGATCAAGATCAGAGATGGAATAATGATGTATAACAATCTAAACATAAACAATAATTCAATGGTTCACTCAATAGCATCAACTACAAAGAGTAATCAACACCGGGAAAGTTTCCCCTATGAACTATGCAAGATTTAACCCAATTGTTACAACAATATGGAGATGGTGATGAGGGTGCTGATGATGATGATGGTGGTGATGATGATGATGATCCCGATGAAGTTTAGCTTGATGGTGGTGTTGATGGCGACGATCTCCCCTCTCCAGGAAGGAATTCCCCCAGCAGAAATCTGTCTGCCGGAGAGATCTTTCTCTCTCGGTGTTTTCCGCCCCGCAGAGGTGGTGGAATATTTCTGTGGTCGCTCCCCGAGTCTTAGGGTTTTGGGAGGACGATATACACCAGAGGGGAGAGGCTGGAGTGGGCCAGGGTGGCCACACCAGCTGCTGGCACGGCCTAGGGCTGCCCGCGCCAGGGGGTGGTGTGGGCCCCCTGTGGCCCATCTCCACTCCGTCTTCTGGCATCCTTAGTCTTCTAGAAAAATAGGATTTTCCGTATATTTTCCTGGATTTTCTGATCTTTGCGAATTTTGCCTCCAAACAGCACCTTTTCCATCAGAATCCTGACTACAGCGGTCCATGCTCCAAAAGTCATCAACCATGCAAAAACAGATGAAATAATATAAGTATCACCTCTCAATACGAAATATATCAATGAATAATAGTGAATTAAGACATAGAATAGTGATGCTAAATGGACGTATCAACTCCCCCCAAGCTTAGACTTCGCTTATCCCCAAGCGAAACTGAGCTCAATAAACAT
Source organism: Avena sativa (assembly GCA_916181665.1). Classification (NCBI taxonomy): domain Eukaryota; kingdom Viridiplantae; phylum Streptophyta; class Magnoliopsida; order Poales; family Poaceae; genus Avena; species Avena sativa. The sequence goes on along the minus strand of OV702290.1, from coordinate 173,573,057 downwards.
GGCCTCAGGTTTATGGAGTGAAGAGTCGATAAAAGAATACGGATAAGAAGCATCACATTCATCAAATACATAGATCATAATATAAGATAACTCACTATTATATAACTCAACTTGTAATTAGTAAAGGAAACACAATAAAGATACATAAAGTGAATCATAATTGGTAATGGCAAATTAGCTCTTGGTCGAAGAATAGTTGATAATTTACTGGAGTTCACAAATAACTGGTTTTTCAATGATAGCTTTCAAAGTAGTAAACATCAAGATAAGAGCAATGTGCAAAGCAAGGAACATAAGACATGATTGAATAAATCATCATATGAATGAATGAGACACAACAACTCAAAATACTTGCTGAGATAGAAGGGAATAAGTCTACTGACTCATCTACAAAGCAAAAGAAAGGCCCTTCGCAGAGGGAAGCAGGGATTGCAAGTCTCATAAAGAGCTCCAAAAAATTATGATACTTACTAACTTTCAGCTCTCATTGCCCCTATCATAGGCATCTTTAGGTGATTAAGGTTAAAGTGATCAAATATGAGGATATGCACTGACAAGTTGTAAATTGAGAATGTCGTGTCCGTTGAATACGAGGGCCGCTCCTCATGCTACTCAAGTTTAGTCATCGGTAAGTTCTTGTCATCGTAAGCATATGTGTATCATTGAGAACCGCCAACAGGGTACCCCTTGCCCAATGATACGGAAGAATCCCCATATCAAAATGACAAGGCAAGCAGACAACAAGTATCTCAACAATCTTCTTATTTACCATGGGAATATGGTGCTTTTTTCTCTCTTTCCTCTTTTCATAATCTCTTTTTTATTTTTCTCTTTTTTTCTCAATCTCTATCTCTTTTTTTATAAGAAGAATGCTTCATAGATACTTGTTATGGTTACGCTGCAGGTTTCCACCATGTCAGCATGGATTAGACCAGCGGCCCAGGTGTTTCTCTAACACATATGCATAACTCCATGGACTTACAATCTCCCCTTTCATTTCATACCGACGACATCCATAGACAAAAGAATATGATATCAACTAGGTACAAAGTACCAGTGCAATGTTGAAAGCGTTCCCCATGACAGCATGGTTCTGCTAATTCACAACTTACAAAGCGCAAGCATATACGCAACATAGGTGAGCACAATGGTTCAAGTTTATTAAGTGCAAGAAAGTAAAGTGTGCCATCAAGTTCGTGAGAGCTTTAATCACTAATTTTCACATAACAAGTGTAATTTGGGAGGTAGATAAAACAAGAATTTACTTGGAATAGCAATAATGCTAATAGGTAGGTATGGTGGACACAAATGGCAAAGGTTTTGGTTTTAAGGAGGTGGATGCACGAGAAGAATTCCCTCTCAGTACAGGTTTTTGGCTAGCAAGGCTGGGTAGCAAGTATAAGAGTTGAAGAAAACAACCAAACATAAAAGTGATAAAGTCAAACATGCAATCTTCCTTGGAAGCACAAAAGATCTTAACTAGAGAATACTAGACTTATGAGCAAATCAAGAAAGAAAGATGATGAAATTATATTTATTTAGAGTACTTCTATCTTTTTCATTCAACTCTCAAAAATAGTGTGCTACTGACTGAGCCAGGTTTTCCAAAACCAACTAAATTAACTCAATGATCCCAAAGTGATACCAATACTAACAACAAGATCAATCATACAACCACGAATTGAAAACTAATATAAGCTATGCAAAAGAGTGAATGATAGAACTTCTCATTAATATTCCATAACGGCAACTCACACCAAGGGATACATATCTAACGAGAGAGCGGACACTTCCTTAATGCAAACCATACTACATAATAACTCCTCTATTCATGATATGACTCTACTAAAAAGGTAAAAAGATAGAAGATAGTGATGTGATACCGCGGCACTCCCCCAAGCTTGGAACAAGCCAAGGGGATGCCAAACCTGATGACGAATTACTCCTTTGGTGGTGGTGGTAATATTTTCTTAGTTGACATGAGGAAATCTTCCAGCATCTTGCGAAGCCTATTATTCTCCCATTGAAGCATGTCCACCTTCCTCCTCAAGTCTCGGTACTTATCGCAGAACTCCTTAGTGAATCGTAGGGCTTCCGTTGATGCAGGACAAGTGACTAAAGGTACCAACCTCTGCTTGGGGTCTTGGAGATCTTCCTCCATAGGCTCCTTCCCTTTATCCTTGGCGGACACCATTGTGCTTCTAAACTTTCAAAGAGTATGTCCTGGCAGAAACAGATCGAAATGAAAACACAACGAAAACACGATATGCAAACCTCGGGAGATCCGGGGGATTATATATTACGAAGTTTCATATCAAAAGGAAGGTACTGGGAGAAAACGAGTCGGAGGCGGAGTCCGGGGTGGACTCACCACCTGGTGGCGCGGCCAGGGGAGGGCCCGTGCCACAGGGTGGTGTGAGCCACCCTGGCTCCGTTTTCGTCCCTTTTTCGCTTCGTAGCTTTCCTTATTGACTGAAAACTGCAAAAATATAGTTGGATTGTATTTTCGCGGAACTTTCCTTACCAGAACTGTTACCTATTTGAAAACAGACTCTGCAGGTCTCTAAATTTGGTATCTAGTTGATTCTTCTGGAGTCATCATTTGAATAACATCGATATCTTCATATTCATACACTTATTACTTGATTCATAAACCCTTCTCTTCTTTATTACACCATTATCTCCACTTCCTGGAAATTTCTTTCACACAAAAACTTCACACAGTTCTCATTAGCAACATTAGTACAAGTGGAGTGATAAAACCTTTTGAGTCCAACTTCAACTGGAAACCATAAAAAATAAGCTACTGTAGCAACTCCTTCCGAAAACCCAAAAAGAATTCAAAAAGGAAATCGAATAAAGAAGCAAATGCAAGATTGGCTAAATCTGTCAAAACAGACCAGCAGGTAAAGATTAATTTTTTCGAAAACTATGGTATTCCTGACATGGGTGGCAGTGTGATCTTCGCATTGGGACGGCATAGTTGTAGGCCTTGTAATTCACCTACTATTATTTTATGATTTCTAGACTTGTGTCGATTGTGTGCATCTTGGTTATGCAAAGGCTGGATGTAATATTTAAACTTTTTAAGTAATATATCACCCATAAAAAAGACAAATAGAATTTGACATGCAAATAGGAAAGAACAAATACTTAACACGACAATCAATTGTTTTAGATAAAACTGAACATTAACCCGACAATGTAACGCCCCTCGGAAAAATATATTTCATATTAGTTTGCCTTTGTTTGTTGTTTTTGTTTCGCATCACCATGCATCATCATGTATATATTTGTGTCTAAAAATATTTTCAATAAAATCCTATTTTTGTTTTTTACATTGCTACCCATCTTTTATTCAAATTTAAACTATATTTTTTTATCCTATTAGAATTATCTAGAAGTGTGGATTTGCTGCCACAGGGGATAGCTGGCCCTTGTATCTACCATCCATGTTAGCATAGAGATTTGTGCAAATATATAGATTTAGGTTTTAGAGCATATGTCATGCTGCAGCTTGCATTGTATGCATGCCATGTAGAGCCAAGTGGCAGAAGAAAAATCATAAACGTCCAAGGAAGCAATAGTGTTGAGAGCTTTAGCAACGGATGTAAACAACGACCAATCAAAAGCCGTCAGCCAGTGAAAATACTCGGATCTCAAGCACAGTGTCATAGTGTATGATTGGACAAAACGATTGGCCATATGAGATTACTTTATGTCAAAGAACACTTGGAAGTATTAGCAACAAGTAGGCATTGTAAGGTAACCACGGCAGAACTGAACCAGGTCATGTAATACTAAATTATTAGTAGTATATGATGAAAGTTGTCGAAAACTGTCGCACATGGGCACAAGTGTTCCTGTTTTTCTTTTTAAATAAATTACTACATTTAGGGCACCAAAATTCTGAATATAAATATATGATTAGATACATACATCTAGTACATCAACATATAGCTAGTTGTATGCACATGTACCTACTGTGTACTACATCAGGTGTTATGCATCTGTGGTACACACAACAAGCCACACTCGGTTGAGTTCCCAAGTGACGCACGCAAAGGGATGCATGTCTAGACATGGGTCTAGGACCATCTGGTACTCTGGTATGAATTTGTCTTTGTTCTTTGCTCGTGTCTTGTGTCAATGACATGGGCTGCCTACATGCAACTTTGTTACAAACAAGTTTACCGAGCATCGCGGTGATATCCTCCTAATCCGATTTGGCACAAATCTCGACAACGTCGATCATGTGGTTCGCTGATGGGGGGCAGCTATCCCCCTGGGCAGGAGACTATTATGCTTTAGATAAAACTGAACATTAACCCGGCAATGTAACGACCCTCGGAAAAATATATTTCATATTAGTTTGCCTTTGTTTGTTGTTTTTGTTTCGCATCACCATGCATCATCATGTATATATTTGTGTCTAAAAATATTTTCAATAATATCCTATTTTTGTTTTTTACATTGTTACCCATCTTTTATTCAAATTTAAACTATATTTTTTTATCGTATTAGAATTATCTAGAACTATTTGCCAAATTGTTTTAAAACAAAATAAATGTTTTTGGCGGCCAACCAGGCCCATAGGCCATCCGTCCACCACCATGCCATATCATAAACCTAACTCCGGCCTAACCCTAACCGCACACACCCAGCCATACATACATGGCTACCCCACACCCCACGCAACACACCCCACACGAGACACGCATGCACAACCACACAACACGCACATGACACCACCTACCGCAACCCTCGTCTCTCTCTCCCGTTTTCTGAAACGCACCACCACCACTACTTGATCCCGAACCCTCTTACCGCTCCCTTCTGCTCCGCTCCTTGCTATGGGCGCTTTGCCCCGTCGCCTGCGAGCCCACCGATGTCGACGCCCCTGCTAGGCCATCTCGGGTTCCTCCTGATATGGTGTGTGAGCGCTGCCAGCCGCTCTACTCCACAACGACCTCTACCCGCCATGGTCGATGTCGATCGCACCTACCTGGACCTCTGAAATCTCTTTGTGCGCTTGACCTCGACCTCCCCCTATTTCCCAACGCTGGTGGCCCTGCGAGCACCTTCATCTCCTGTTGGACCTATGCGCCCCGAGGCTCCACTTTGAATCCTCTGGGTGCGCGCCCTGCAACATTGACATATGGCCCTGCTCGCGTCCTTGCACCATTCCTGGCTACGGGTGGAGGCGGCACCATCGAAAGAGGATGGAACTACCTCTAAGAGGATGGAAGTACCTTGAACATCCTAAACACAGATTGATCATTTCCTTTCTCATCTTCATCCTCTTCACCTCCTTCCTCATCTTCATCCTCTTCACCTCCTTCATCTTCGTCATCATCAGCTTGTGTGATTAAGCTAAAGGTCACAACATCAACATTGTGTGTCCTCAATAACCATAACCAAAATGTTCCTCTTATGGATGTAGCTTGTTCCCTTTTCTCTAGGAAACGCTCAAACCTACGCCCTCCGGCCACAGCTGGTAACCACTTATCGGGAAACTGGTTGAGTTTTTCCTTGAAGTGACAAGGAACAGTCTGAGAACAAAAACTAAATAAAGATGATGATGTTGATCATATATATAATAGTAGGAAGATTTACTACTAACTAAGAAAATAGTACTCCTAAAATCATTAGAAAACTACTAAACAAATATATATAACAATAGGAAAATTTACTACTAACCAAATAAATATGATGATGTTGATCATATGTATAACGGTAGGAAGATTTACTACAATATATATAAAAACATAAATGCATGTAGTCATGTGTGACTTATCACATCAAAACAGAGATGCATATATGGCAGAAATATAAAAAGTTGATTGATGTTTCTAACTGTTCAAACAACAAAAAATTCAGTACTCCTAAAATATTTAAATTGTATTTGTAACACACATGTTACAATAATTTTCCACTACTCGTAAAATGTTAAGAAAACTTTCAAAGTGATGCTCATTGATATTTCTAACTAATTAACTTTCTCAAACAAAAAATCTTAAATTCCTACCAAGCACCAGAACAATAATTTTAGTTCACACGTAGACATGCTAATTAACTAAGAGTACTTTGATAATTGAGGATAAACATTAGTATTTTGTCGATTGAGGTTCAAATTACTCACAACAGCTTGCTAAAAGTTTGGCTGGTTCATGACGATGGTGAAGGACTCTGCAGTCCTATTTGAACAGCCACAATTCTATTTTGGCTGGTGGCAGACGAGACAGATATCCATCACTATTTTTTTGGTGGAGAGAGATATCCAGCATTACGTATCGTACAAAGCTTGGTTCTGTGCACTGAAAAAATATTGAAGAAAATATTAAGAATGAATGTAGTCAAAATCCTATTTGTACAGTAGACGGAGTGGGAAAAAATGCAGAGCAAGAAAATCTCATGGTTAGATATGGAGAAGCATATGAATGATCTTTGCAACTCAAAGTCTGTGCATGAATAAACACATGCGTATGATTAAACTAAATCTATAAGAAGAAATCCAATAGAAAGAAGAGTAGAGAGGAAGAAGAACCCGCAGGCAAAGTTCCGTATTCTGCCTTTGGAACTGCTTGTTAGGTCTGCCGATTCCGTTTTCCTACATCTAGATCTAGGAGGCATTTTAAAATCCTAATCGCTTCCCCGTAACTACTCTTAGATGCAGTTCTTATTATTGCCCATCTGACGTCCACTTGCTAGGACTACAAGTGGCAGGACAACCAGTTGTGCTGTAACTTCACGTGTCAGGTAACCAAATAGAGGTGGTTTATAATAAGAGCATATCCACTCGTTCGGCGTTACCGGGCCGAAATCTGACGCTATTTAGCGTCGAATGGATGTAAATTTCAGCTTGGGAACGATAAGTTTCCCACTCGCGTTCCCAAGCGAGGTTCCCAGGCAAGGCAAAATCAGCGACATTTCACCCGAATTCGGCTCAAATTCAAACAGTTCAGCATAGATACGAATACAATGTCCAACATGAAATTAAACAAACAAAGTTCGACACAGTTTGCTATAGAATAAAACACACCATAGTTCGGCCTAGTTTGGCCAGATCATGTTCGGCATAACTGCTATGTGTTGCCCTTGCGTATCCACATGTGCTCCACCAGATCATCTGTAACATCCCAGCATTAGAGCTTAGAAATAAGCTGAGATGAGGTGTGTGCATTGCATTCATGCATAGAAAATCTGGATAATTTTCACACTTTTAAATAAAAGTTGTCAAAGTGATTGAAGCCTCTCTTAACTTGGTGAAACTGAAGTAGATCATCAAGTTGATTACGATAAGTTTCAGTATGACCTTTGCTAAAACCTTATCTTTGGGTAATATAATTTGATCTAAGGGTAGATCAAATATAATAAAACTAAATCACAACACACTATTTAATAAGGAGTACTAGATCTTATAGAGATCATTACATGGTATTCCATATAACAACTTAAGGATGAATACTTAATATTCCAAAGATGATATCAAGGTAATATCTACCACAAACCTTGAATACTCAATCAAGTATATAACTCCAAGTAAAGAAACCTCATAACTAAATCTTGAAACACTTGCTTGCCATAGTGATTCTTACCATGGGTATCATGGTAGTTCTTAAACATTAACTTTTATCTCAAATAGAGTAGAAAAGGAAGTCAAGCCAAGACCATCCATCACATATCTTTGATGTCATATTGCTAGATGACATTCCCACTTAACCAAGTCCTAGTGTCAACTGATCATCAATGTTGAGTAATCAACTCTTGACCTAGCCCTTATTGAATCTTAGCCTTTGACCTATTATATTAACCTTCCAAAGACCTTAAGTAAATTATAAGAAGAATGAACTAGTATGGTAGAGTGTGCCATCATCAATGGAATGTAATCCTTAGTGGAGATCAAACCATCTAATGTTGGAGGAGATAGCTCACTGAGGAGTAAACTAGAACAAGCACCTAAACCCAAGAGTTAAGTTAGTGATCATGAAGCTATGAGAAAGATAATAGTATTAGAGAATCCAATGATTTAGTTAAGCCAAGTAGGTATAAACCTAAAGTAAGTTTCATTAACAAGATAAGTCTATAGAGAGACTTGTACAAGTCTATTGCTTAGTGTTAATAGATCTTGATCAGACAATTAGAAGCCTAAGCTAAGCATGATCAAGGGTTAGTGGTCATTATTCTCAAGTCACTTGAGAATAGATGACTAGGTGTTGAAGAAGAGTTGTGAGTATACCAAATTAGGCAAAACCCTTGTAAGTTGAATCATCTAGCTTGATCATGAGAAGTCAAGCTAGAGTTTGATGAATTATATAATATGAGTTGTATGGAGTAGTTGGAGGCATAGTAGTTTAACCAAGCTATGACAAGAACAAACTTGTATTAAGGGAGTAGTACCATACCCATTCCAGAGGTTTGATATCACATGTGATATGGAGAGAAGTGTAATCTTGCAAGCCTTGGAAGTAGTTGCAAGATATATTCAAAGGAATCAATGGAGGGAGTTAGAAGTAACTGGATTGATGGATTTATCAAGGGTAGTTAAGAAGTGCAAGTTGTGTAGTAAAGGTAGAATGTTACAAGGGTGGATTAATGAAGTTAGAACTAATGAGATGAATGACTTCCTCAGAGGTAATTTAGAAATGGAAGTCATATATACTAGGAGAAGAATGAAGGAGTAATGTTGATGTGGCATGACCATGTCATCATATGATGATGGATATGGTGGAGTCAGATGATTGACTTATTCAGGAAGATGTGATTGATACGTCATAAACGTATCTATAATTTTTGATGTTCCATGCTTGTTTTATATCTACTTTCTTATGTTTTGTCCACACTTTGAGGTATTTTTATACATTTTCTAGAACTAACCTATTAACAAGATGCCACAGTGCCACTTGCCTGTTTTCTGCTATTTTTGGTTTCACAAAAGCTAGTAAGGAAATATTCTCAGAATTGGACGGGACAAAAGCCAAATTCAATAATTTACTAGAAGGAACACAGAGTCCGGAGGGCAACCGAAGGAGGGCCAGGGGCTGGCCACACCCTATGGTGTCACGGGTACCCCTGGCCGCGCCACCAGGTGGTGTGGGCCCCTCAGGCCTCCACTGACCTTGCCCTTTCGCCTATAAAAGCCTCCTGGGATGAAAACCCTAGATACAAGATCAGTTTTCCACGAAAAGTTCCGCAGCGCCGCCGCCACCGAAGAGGAGATTCGGGGGACAGAAGTCTCTGTTCCGGCACCCTGCCGGGACGGGGAAGTGCCCCCGGAGCCATCTCCATCAACTCCACCGCCATCTCTATCGCCGTTGCTGACTCCCATGATGAGGAGGGAGTAGTTCTCTCTCGAGGCTAAGGGCTCTACCGGTAGCTATGTGTTCATCTCTCTCTATGCATGATCTTATGAGATCATGAGCTTTGTAATCTATAGATCTATTCTGCTACTCAAGTGCTTTAATTAATCTCTGCTTATCCCCACGTGTGTGAAGGTGACTGTGTGCACACCATGTGGCACTTTGGCTAAGGTTACATAAATACTTATCATGAGTATAATTTGAGTTGGATGTCTCTATGAGATTGTGGTGTTTGTTGGAACCATCTAGCGCTCAAGGTGACGGTGAGGGGTTACCTAGATGGGGAATGTGAACTTTAAGGTGTGTTGTTATAGCCCTACATCATCCAACCGGAGAGTAGTTCAGGGTAGCATCATGAAGAGAAGATATTTATATGAGAGTGTCCACTAGTGAAAGTATGATCCCTAGGCCTTGTTTCTAAGCATTGAAACACCGTTTACAATCAGTCCTGTTACATGTTTGCTCGCTGCCACTCTTATTTCAGTTTGCAATTACCACTTATAATCATCCATATTACTTGTATTTCACTATCTCTTCGCCGAACTAGTGCACCTATACACATGACAAGTGTATTGGGTGTGTTGGGGACACAAGAGACTTCTTGTATATTTATTGCAGGGTTGCTTGAGAGGGATACCTTTGACCACTTCCTCCCTGAGATAGATAAACCTTGGGTGATCCACTTAAGGGAAACTTTCTGCTGTTCTACAAACCTCTGCACTTGGAGGCCCAACACTATCTACACGAATAGAAGCGTGCGTAGACATCAAGATATTTTCTAGCACCGTTGCCGGGGAGGTAAGGTAAAAGGTACTCACATCCTCTGGCTACTAAGCTATCTTCTAGTGCGATTGCTGGTGTGTGAGTGCTCGAAGTTATTTCCTTTAGATTCTGCAATTATATCTTTTTATTTTCTTTTTTTTATTTTCACTAAGTTAGGCTTAATGGAAAACCACACAAAATTAGAGAGATTTATAGTATTTATCTTGAGTTAGGACATGAAGTGTTTGAAGAGAAAATTAAAAAACCTATGGAACTTTATTTGCATGCTAATAGCAATGTTATTAGTATGAATTCTTTGAACACCATTATTGCTAATGCTATGGAAAATTCCAATCTTGGGGAAGCTAGTTTTGATGAGCATGATATTTTTAGTCCCCCAAGCGCGGAGGAGAAAATTTACTTTGATGATACTATACCTCCAATATATCATGATTACACTGATGAATATGATATTTTCAGTCCACCTACTATTGAGGAGAAAATTAATTATAATTACAATATGCCTCCTATATTTGATGATTATGGTGATGAGAATAATAATGATAACTATTTTGTTGAATTTGCTCCCACTATAATTAATAAGAATGACTATGTTTATGTGGAGAGTATTAATTCTTTTATGCATGTGGCTCATGATAAGAATGTTTTATGTGATATTTATATTGTTAATTTTATTCATGATGCTACTGAAATTTATTATGAGAGAGGGAAACATGGTTTTATGTATCTCAACAATATTAAGATTCCCCTCTTTATGTTGAAAAATTTGTAGTTGCACTTGTTTTGCTTTCCTATGCTTGTTGCTTTGTGCTTTCATGAATTGTTTCTTTACAAGATTATTTTTCATATAAAGTGGGTTAGACTTAAATTTATTCCATATTTGCTTCTTGATGCTGTCTTTTACTTCAATTCATATTTCTTATGTGAGCATCATCGAAATTGTTATGCCTAGCTCAAAGGCGTTAAAGAAAAGCACTTATTGGGAGATAACCCAAATTTTTAGTCAATAAATTTTTCTTTTGTTGATTCTTGGAAGTTATTGCCTCAGTAATAACCTCTCCTTATCATTTTTGTGTGGTTTTTGTGCCAAGAATAACTTCTAATGAAAAAGAAGTAAGACTTGGGAAAGTTGCTGTCCCGAAATAAATTTTTATGCTTAACTGTAAAAATTCGTGAAAAATCTCTGTACGTAGGATTGAGCTGTAATTTGTTGTGCTTCTGCCCCAGGTTTTTATCCAACTTCTGTTAGTTTATGACTTTTTGATTTGAGCAACAGAAGGTCTTCGGAAAAATCGGTTTTTACTTGCTGATATATTTTGACAGATTTTTGCCATTATTTGCATTTGCCTCTTAATCTCTTTCTCTTTGAGTTCTCTTTGATCATTTGATCTTTTAGAAGGAATTGCTACAGTAGCTTGTGTTTTAATGGAAGTTTTACTTGTGTTGAAACTAAACCCAAAGACTTATTATCTTGAATACACTAATGTTGCTAATGAAGATTGTGTGAAGTTTTGTATGAAGGAAATTTTCAAGTGTAGGGAAGAATAATGTGATGAGATGAAGTATGGACAAAAGCTCAAACTTGGGGATGCCACCCGTGTCACCCCAAGAAATATTCAAGAAGTACAAGCGTCAAAGCTTGGGGATGCCCAAGGCAACCCCTTCTTCATCAATAAAAATCTCAGGTTTTCTTCCAAACACTTCATTTTTATGTCTTCATGCACAATTGTGTTGTTCTTGGAGCGTCTTCGTATTTGTTTTTAGTTATATTTTGCTTTCTTTGCTGAAATAAGTTGGTTGGATCCCAACACACTTCTTTTGGAGAGAGACACACCCCGTTATTCATTGCCTAGAATACTCTAGTTTTCACTCTTATTGTTCTGTGAGTGTTCTCCTTTGCTAGCACTGCGTTTAGCTTTAGTTTTCGATTGGTGTTGGAAAAGAGTAGGAAGTTTCATGCTTATAGTGGTACAAAAAGGAGCTTGTTTTGACTGTGGCCTAGACTTTATCATGTCATGTTTGATATTGCTATGACTTTATGCTTAGTGATTATTGTTGTAGCATGACTTGTTACAAACAATTGAGATTGCTTAATGTGCCTTGAAAGAATCATGTGCCCTTTTAGCATATAAAAGCATAATATTGCGGTATTCTCCTTCGATGCTTTATTTGGGTTGACTTGGCGCATGCTCACACCATGTTAAGACTATACCAAGTCACCATAGCCTCTATGATCATTTAGTTTTCGACTTGTCATATCACTTTATGCTTTAATTAATAATGTTTTGTCGCTTTGCATGATTATGGCCATTATTGCTCTCTTAGTTGGTCGCTCCCAGTCTTTTGCTAGCCTCCACATGTACCAAGTATGAGTTCCACTCATGCATCCAACTCCAAATAAAACCAAGTTATTCCAAAGAGTCCACCATACCTACCTATTAGCATTATTGCTATTCCAAGTATATTCATGTTTTTATCTACCTTCCAAATTAAACTTGTTATGTGAAAAATAGTGATTAAAGCTCTCACGAACTTGATGGCACACTTTACTTTCTTGCACTTAATAAACTTGAACCATTGTTCCCATCTATGTTGCGTATATGCTTGCGTTTTGTAAGTTGTGAATTAGCAGAACCATGTTACCATGGGGAACGCTTTCAACATTGCACTTTATTTAGTTGATATCATGTTATTTTGCTTATGGATCCCGGCGGTGTGAAATTGTAACATCCCAAAACTTTAATCCAAGTAATCAAGATCCAAATCACCCAATTTAGGGTTAACAAAAACTTTTTCCATTAAAAAAATCTTTAAGCATGCATATGTGTGTTGCATTTAAATATGAATTGTTTTGAATTGCCATGATTGTTTGTTCTAATGGTGGTAAAATGATTCTAAGATGAATTCCACATCATATAGATCATTCCCAAGCAAAATCCAAAGAAAAAGAATTCAAATAGAATTAATAAATGGGAATGGTCATTTTGGCCATTTTAATCAACTAACCCACTTTGGGTATTCCTAGCACTCAAATTCCAACAGAAACAGATGTGGATCTTTGCACCCCTTGCTAGTACAAGTAGTGATGTGCCAAGGACCACTTTATGATCTTCCAAAAATATTCAAACTCTAATTTTAAATGACATTTGAAAATGGAATCTATCTCATATGTCTAGATCACACTTTTTCAAAAACCATCCAAATGAACTCCATTTGACAAATCCCAGCAACCAGAGATGCTTAAGCATGTGACTAACAACTCCACCAAATTTCATTTCAAATTTCAAAAATTGAATTCATGCGGCCATTTGGTCGAATACCTGGCAGGCACAGAATCAACACACTAGTCAATTCACTGTTTCTACAGGGGATTGCCACCCCATTTACTCCCTCAATCCCTCCTAGCTCTAACCAGGCCGAAACCAACCCATCCCCTAGTCCCTAGCGCCAGTACCACGCCACCCCAACGCCATGCTCGCCGGTCGATCATGCGCAGCTCGCAGCAGACCACCAGCCCCTCTCCACCACTCCAAGAAGGTAAGCGTGACCTCACCGCCGCCCACGGTCTACCCCACGACCACAGCTAGCCCCTGGACCACCGAAGCCAAGCCTCGCACTAAGTCTCTGCGCCGCGCCAGCGCACACCAGAGCGCCGTCGCTGATAGAGCGCCTCACGCCGCGCCTCGACCCTAGACCACGCGCGCCGCTCCGCCTTGACCACCTCAACCCGCCAGACACGCCCTTACCCCGCCGCGCGACCCATAGTCGTCGGGAACCACGTCGAGCACCGCCTCTGTCTCTCAGAGCGTGCAACGCTCCCGACCACAATCCACTGCCCGTAGCACCGCCATTAAGCCCTAGATGACCGCCAGGGAACCGCCCATTGTCCGCCTACCTCGCCCACGCCGATAACCCCCTGTGCCGTTGTCACCGACGAGCTCCGCCCACACCTCTCTGCTGCCTCGCCGGGCCTATATAAGGGAGCCTACCTAGCACCATTTCTTCACACTCCCACACTCCCCTCTCTCCACTGGTCCTTCCCCACCTCTCGTCGGAGCATCTCGAGCAGCCAGCCGCTGGAATTTCGCCGGAGGTAGCCGCAGCAGAGGAGGAGACGCTGCAGTCAATTTCGTCCACCCCAGCCGCTGCCGCGACTTCGCCTGAGCTTGCCGTCATCTCCTCGTTCGTTTTCCTGCCTCGCGCACTCGCTGGAGCCCTGGTACGCCCTCACCACACCCCCACTGAGCCGCTAGGTTTCCGTCTCGCCGACGACGTGTCCGTCGACGACGATGAACGTGAGCCGTAGATGCTAGCTCTAATCCTACGGTCCACAATGCCCCTTACCGCTTCGCGTTTAATGAGCCACTGACAGGCGGGACCCCCTGTCAGCAGTCCTTAGCCCATGGAGTGAAACTGGGCCGGCCCATTAGTGTTCCCTCCTTAGCCCGTAGATTCAAATCTAGATTTTTCTTTTTAGACTTAAACTTAGTTCTGTCCTTTAGTTTGAATATCAATTCAGAGAGTTCTACAAATCCAAATTGAGTGATTCCAATTTTGTTGGAAATTTAATGAAAATATCTATCTAACCCGTTGGATTTAAATCATTTAGAGTTAGAGATCTCTCCTAGCAAAAATAACAAGACAGAATCTTTTTCAAATTCAAACATTTTTATAAAATCAACCATAATGGCTTTTGAGTTGATTCCAACTCTCAAAAATCACATTTAACCATACCTATCTGAATATGAAATAATATTAAGGTTTGCATGCAGTGACTTTGTACTAGTAGCAAAATAATGCTATATAGGCATTTCTAGTCACTTTAAATCATTAAATAATAAACTTAAACTTATTAAAATATGATCCAACATTTAAATCACATTCCCATGCATTAGAATATGTGGTGATGACATGTGTCCATATGATCCCATATTTTAATTGGAGAATATTAAATCTTAGTTAATTTCAATGAGTAGAAATTACTTTTCTCAAATAAAATAAATGAAACTAGTTCATTAAACCTTGTGATGTTTGTGATGATACTAGATCATCAAATGTGTGCCTTAGTGTTCTAAGTAGACTAGTTAAGTATTGTTTGGTGATTGTGTATTCGTTATGTATTTATAGACGATAGTACCGACTAAGTCTACGAGGAGGAGGAGTTCTACCCCGAAGAAGAAGAGGAGAATTTCAACCACTACACCAACCAAGGCAAGCTATTACTGGCAAGCTATTGTTAGCAAGCTAGAATTAAGCAAGATAACCTAAGCAAGATGCATTAGGCATGCTTTGGTTATACCTTTTGACTTATACCTACTCCAAGTTGTATTTACAAGCTTTACTTTCTTTACTTTACCAAAGTTTCTTACTTGTTGATAGATAGCATAAAGAGTATAAAACTTGACCTATCTAGTTAGACTTAGATGTCATTCTATGGCATGAGATTGATATTAGCATCCCACCTTAGTGAACACTCTTAACTTAGTAGTTTAGAGCTAAACCAATACTTTATCACTTTAGATGGGAATACTTGGTGAAAATGACTTGTGAAAACCTTGGAATGATGAGTCATTCTATTGAGATGTTTTGACATGTGTTGAGAAACACAAATGGTTTATGATGATGAAAATGTTGAGGCATGAGCCTTAGCCCTTTTATAAAAACTGATGGTTGGTTTGGATGTGATACCATTCCAATTTTATCGTACAACCACAATACCTGAATTGGGTAAGGCTTAGCCGGAAGTTTATATGCATTAGTATTAGTTCCCTCACGGGATAGGTTTGAGCTGAGGCTACCTCTCAATGTTGTCCACCTATGTAGTGCCCAGGATGACAGATGGTCATGGCTGGGAGGCCAAGCTCATAGGAGAGGTGCTTATACTAGAGTGTGTAAAGGAAAGGTTATGTTTGATTATCCGCATACTAAGTATGATGATTCAGGGTTATCCCTGACAGATGTATCGAATTTTGTGGTGAAAGTGTACCACCTCTGCAGAGTGTCAAACTATTCGAATAGCCGCGTTCGCGATTATGGACAGTTGGAGTGGCCATACTGTTCCGTTGTCAGATGTTTTCAAAATGACTTATGAAATGAATGGTGACATGGCTTGACCACAACATGGTTGTGACTATGACAACAAAGTTCACACTTAGGTGATTTAGAATTTTATTTTATCTTTCTTTGTTTCTGAACTCAGCTTAGGGTTCAAACTTAACTTTACAAACTTAGAGTTTAGCATTCATACTACAACTACCTTACTTGTTAGTGATAGTTTGCGAGTACTTAAAGAGTACTCATGGCTTTGTCCCTGGCTATTCCTATGGCCATACTATGAGGAGGACTACCCTGAAGGAGGACAGCAGGACGGCTACGACAACTAGGATCATCTCCCATCGTCAGCATTGTCTGTGACACTGAAGATGGAGCCCACCGCTACGTTATTTATTCCGCTACTTGTTTGTATTAAGACTGGATCATGAGATCCTTTATTTGTGTAAGTCCTTATTATGGTTTGTAATGGATGATGTACTGTGATATCCAATCTGTTATGTCTCGCAAAAATGGTAATCCTGGGATTGCGATGTATGGCATAACAAGCATCTGGGATTAAAAATCCGGGTGTTGACAAGTTGGTATCAGAGCCAGGTTGACCATAGGAGACCCTAGTTAGAATGGACGTCCGAACAAAAACTTAGTTTCAAAACCAAAGTGAGTAGTTGTGAAAATCTATTTCCTCTCTTACCCTTGGGATTCTTTCTCTCAAAAAAATACATGTCCTCAATTTTTTTACATTACTACATAAAATTTTGACACACTTGATCATTTCACTAACTTTCTCATCCTAAATTCTTATAGATGGAAGTTCAGTATTGCAAGTTCTACCAGTTGGGAAACGGAGGCCAACTGATCTTCGAGAGGGATCTTGATTCACTGTCTGAGTACTTGGAGTGTCCACATCCGGAATTCTTTGGAGCTCAACTCCCTGGTCCACCAGGAGGAGATTTACAATGGCTAGTAGTTGCTAATCTTCGAGGCAAGTTGGAGGAGATTCAGTTCTTCGTGAGAGAGAACAACTGGCTAGACGAATTAGCCAGGGCAATGCATGAAGCTCTCGCTCGTCTCTGCGCACAGAATGTCAACCTAATCCAAGGAACCCGCTTTGCTCACTATGCAAGGCGTGATTCTATGGGAATGCCGCTAGAGATGCCAAGTCACCCGGAGTTGAAGCGTCAAGTGGAGAACCTCGACTTCCTGCTGTATGATAGACAGAAGGAATTGGACAATGCTAGAGAGTTCGCCAACCACAACCTTGCCATTACCGCTCAGAAGTCCTAGACTTTCTCGCTACTCGTCAAGGATCGTCAGTCTCTTCGCCGTCAACATGCAAAGAAGGATCACACCATCGACCGTCTTCACAAGAAGGTGGACGACCTCAAGAATACCATCAAGGAGCAAGAAGCTCAGCTTGCAGCAAAAGAAGAAGAAGAGGAAGGTGAAGACATCCAAGGTGATATTCACTCGTACCTTAGCAATGATGATGACTATCTGGAGGATGATGCTATGGACTTCTACACCGACGATGATGACTCCGACTTCATCGATGATGAGTAGATGCACTAGAGCACTATCGTAGGAGTGAGGAGTATCAGTCCCATTGTATCTTAGCTTGCATAATCATTCTTAAAACCATCTATTTTCCTTTGATGTTGTGGCGTGTGTTTGTATTGTGTGCTTTGCTTGAGTGAATGAAAAGAAGTTAGTTGCAAAAACCTGAGTCAAACTCAAAGTTTTAGCTTGAAACCAAAACCATAAACCTTAGAACTTTCCCTCTTACCCTGTTATCTATCTCAATCTTCAGATGACTCGTGGAAACCAAGGAGGGAGCAGCTCATCGCAAGACCCAATGCTGCAGATTCTGTAGACTCTCATTGCAAACCGTGAAGCTAGTAGGGCAGAGCTCCAAGCAAATCTCGCCACCCTGCAGCAGATTACCCAGATGGCTCATAACAACTAGAACCATGGAAATCAGGATCATCATGGATCCAAACTCAAAAACTTCCAGAATACCAATCCCCCAATCTTTAGCAAGTCTGAAGACCCCCTGGATGCTGATGATTGGTTGTAGAAAATGGAGAACAACTTAGAAGTCGCCAGAGTGGATGCAAACGAAAAAGTTTTGTTTGCCACCCACTATTTGGCCGGAGATGCAAGAGCTTGGTGGAACAGCACCCGCACGATTAACCATGGTCAAGTGATGACATGGGAAGCCTTCAAAGTCAAGTTCAGCCGCACCCACGTGCCGCATGGTCTAGTCACCAGAATGAGAGATGAATTCAGAGAATTAAAGCAAGGCAGAATGACTGTAGTGGAGTACCGTGATAGATTCTTGTCCCTCACTAGGTATGCACCTGATGAGATCAACACGGAGGCCAAGAAGAAGGAGAGATTCCTGAACAGACTGCATGATGAGATGTAGACAGTTCTCGTCAACATCTGTTTCAAGGATCTCGAAGAGCTAGTCGACTCTGCCATTCAGATGGAAGGGAAGATTAATCAAGCAAACGATAACCGCAAACGTCGGATGATGCACCAAGCTGGATCCAGCAGCCACCAGAAGTATCGCCCCAACCCGTCTGCCGGATATGCACCGCGGAACAATTGACCCCCAAATGTCTCGCCCAAGCTACCCTAACCGTAGCGGAGGAAATGTGAAGTTCGGAGGAAACGACAACCACCCCGGCAACTCCAGCAATTTCAACCGTGCACCTCCCAAGCACAATAACAACAACACTGCACCCAGAACTAGAAGCAATGCTGTGCCCGTGGCAACAAAAGACAAGTCTCAGATTACTTGTTTCGGGTGTGGAGTGAAAGGTCACTACTCCAATGAGTGTCCCAAGAAGATTGCCGCCACAGCCAATGTAAATGCCCCAGCTCAATAGCAGCGTCGTGTTCAACCAGGAAGAAGATTCGCCCCAGGGAACCCTCACAACCGCAACGGCCATCTCTTCCACAGGAATGCCGAAGAAGCCCAAGAAGTGCCAGATGTAGTGCTGGTTATGTTTTCTGTCAACTCAGTTTTAGCAAGAGTGTTGTTCGATTCTGGAGCATCGCACTCATTTGTCACCGAAGAATTTGCATGCACTAGTAAGATTCACCCAACCAACTTGAAGCATGTCATGATAGTTCAAATACCTGGTTCAACTACAAAAGCTAGAAAATTTTGCAAAGCTGTGCCTATCAGAATACATGGAATAGATTTTTATGCCAACCTAATAGTACCTGGAACCAAAGGTTTGGAAGTAGTACTAGGAATGGATTGGATGTCAAAGCATAAAGGATTGATAGACTGTGCCAAGAAAGCCATCACAATGACCAGTAGCTCTGGAGTATCAGTAGAGCATATATCTGAAACCTTGCCCCGTCAATTCAAGTGCAACAAGAGTCTAGCCCTACCCACCACCAAGTCAGAGTAGTCTGTGAATACCCCGACATATTCCCAGATGAATTGCCCGGTGTGCCCCTGGATAGGGATATTGAGTTCATTACCCGGAACCGGTCCCATAGCTCAGAGACCCTATAGCATGAACCCCTCAGAGTTAGTGGAACTGAAGAAACAGTTGGATGCTATGCTGGAGAAAGGCTTGATTCAACCAAGCGCATCGCCATGGAGATTGCCTGTTTTGTTCGTCGACAAGAAGGATGGAGGCAACCGTTTGTGCACAGATTACAGGAAGCTGAATGACGTCACAATCAAGAACAAGTACCCTTTGCCAAAGATAGAGGATCTATTTGATCAGTTGACTGGTGCTAGTGTGTTCTCTAAGATCGATCTTAGGACTGGTTATCACCAACTTAAGATTCGTGCAACGGATATTCCAAAGACCGCCTTTACTACCCGATATGGATTATATGAGTATACGGTTATGTATTTTGGATTAACCAATGCCCCTGCTTATTTCATGGATCTCATGAATAAGATCTTTATGAATTTTGTAGATAAGTTTGTCGTTGTGTTTATCGACGATATCCTTATCTACTCCAAGTCAGAAGAAGAGCATGAGCAACATTTGAGAATCATTCTTGAAACCTTTAGAGAGCATCAATTGTATGCCAAGTTCAGCAAATGTGAGTTTTGGCTGAAAGAAGTAGGATTCCTAGGACATATTGTGTCTGCCGGAGGAGTCGCTGTTGATCCCGCCAAGATCAAAGATGTTGAAGAATGGGAAGCCCCAACCACTCAAACCCAAGTCCGTGCATTTCTCGGATTAGCGGGATATTACCGCAAGTTCGTAGAAGGATTTTTTAGCATCGCCAGACCCATGACCCAATTGTTGAAGAAGGACAAGAAGTTTGAATGGACCGACAAATGTGAAGCAAGTTTCCAAGAGCTCAAGAAGATATTGATTTCAGCCCCAATCTTGATCATGCCAGATATCAAGAAGCCGTTTGATGTGTATTGTGATGCATCCAAGATTGGTCTCGGATGTGTATTGATGCAAGAAGGTAAAGTCATCGCATATCTGTCTCGACAACTGAAGCAGCATGAACAGAACTATCCTACCCATGATCTTGAATTAGCAGCCATAGTTTTGGCATTGAAGACATGGCGTCATTATCTTATGGGTAATCGCTGTGAGATTTATTCAGATCACAAGAGCTTGAAGTATATTTTCACTCAGAAGGAGCTGAATATGAGGCAAAGGAGATGGATAGAGTTAATCAAGGATTATGACCTTGACATTCACTATCACCCTGGCAAAGTCAATGTGGTAGCGGATGCTCTTAGCAGATTGCCGTGTAGGCTAAACACTATGATCAAGGAGAAGCAACCAAGTTTGTATGAGGAGTTGGAGCAGTTTAGAACTGAGCTAGTTAGCAAAGGATTTTTAGCTAGCATTGAACTTCAACCCACTTTGATTAGCCAAATCAAGGAAGCCCAGAAGGGAAATGAAAGTATCGACGGAATCAAGCGTCGTATTGGTACATGAAAGGTACCTGGATTCACCAAAGATGAAAAAGGAGTTCTGTGGTACAAAGGACGTATCTGTGTGCCAACAGATTCAGAACTGAAGCAAGTTATCATGCAAGAAGCTCATGATACTCTTTATTCTATCCACCCCGAAGGAATAAAGATGTATCAGGATTTGAAGGAGCAATTTTGGTGGCACAAGATGAAGAGAGAAATCGGGAGCTACATTTCCAAGTGTGATATCTGTCAGAGAGTCAAAGCAGAACATCAGAGACCCACAGGACTGTGGCAACCATTGCAGATTCCGGAATGGAAATGGGATTCTATCGGAATGGACTTTATCACCAGTTTTCCTACTTCTACTAGGGGAAATGACTCAATCTAGGTCATCATTGGTAGACTATCCAAGCTAGCTCATTTTATACCGGTCAAGACAACCTACCAGAGTTTGAAGCTAGCAGAGTTGTACATTGCTTGAATTGTTAGTTTGCATGGAACCCCCAAGACCATAATATTGGATCGAGGAACCCAATTTACCTCGAGATTTTGGCAGAAAGTCCAAGAAGGATTAGGAACCAAGTTGAATTTCAGCACAACTTATCACTCGCAAACTGATGACAGACTGAAAGAGTCAACCAAATCTTGGAAGATATGTTGAGAGCTTGTGTGTTAGAGTATGGATCAAAATGGAAAGATTGCCTACCTTTCGCAGAATTCTCATACAACAACAGTTATCAAGCCAGTTTGCAAATGGCCCCATTTGAGTTCTTATATGGAAGAAAGTGTCGTACCCCTTTGAATTGGTCGCAAGTAGGAGAGAGTCAGATTTTCGGACCCGACATCCTACGAGAATCCGAAGAGAAGGTTCACAAAGTCCATGAGCACCTCAAGACCGCCCAATCTAGATAGAAGAGTTATGCTGACAAGAGAAGGAGAGACCTGACTTTCAATGTCATAGATTTTGTGTATCTCAAGGTTTCGCCATTGAAGGGAACCCAACGTTTTAGTCTGAAAGGAAAGTTAGCCCCCAGATATATCGGACCCTTCAAGATTCTGAATCGCCGAGGAGAAGTATCATATCAACTAGAACTGCCTGAAGAGATGTCTGCCATCCACAATGTGTTCCATATCTCGTTACTTCGCAAATGCCTAGAAGTGCCGGAGAAGACCGAAGTTTTCAAGAACATTGATCACCGAGCTGTTGATATCAACAAGGATCTGACGTATCGTGAAGTGCCCATACGTATCTTGGAGGAAGCTTACAGAACCACCAGGACCCGGAGTATCAAATTTCTCAATATCCAATGGAGCAACCATATCGAAGAAGAAGCCACTTGGGAGCGAGAAGATTACATTAGGACTGAGTTCCCAGATCTCTTTAGTTCCTAGTTTTCTTTCTTAAATATCAGGACGAGATTTTGTTTAAGGGGGGAAGGTTTGTAACATCCCAAAACTTTAATCCAAGTAATCAAGATACAAATCACCCAATTTAGGGTTAACAAAAACCTTTTCCATTAAAAAAATCTTTAAGCATGCATATGTGTGTTGCATTTAAATAGGAATTGTTTTGAATTGCCATGATTGTTTGTTCTAATGGTGGTAAAATGATTCTAAGATGAATTCCACATCATCTAGATCATTCCCAAGCAAAATCCAAAGAAAAAGAATTCAAATAGAATTAATAAATGGGAATGGTCATTTTGGCCACTTTAATCAACTAGCCCACTTTGGGTATTCCTAGCACTCAAATTCCAACAAAAACAAATGTGGATCTTTGCACCCCTTGCTAGTACAAGTAGTGATGTGCCAAGGCCCACTTTGTGATCTTCCAAAAATATTCAAACTCTAATTTTAAATGACATTTGAAAATGGAATCTATCTCATATGTCTAGATCACACTTTTTCAAAAACCATCCAAATGAACTCCATTTGACAAATCCCAGCAACCAGAGATGCTTAAGCATGTGACTAACAACTCCACCAAATTTCTTTTCAAATTTCAAAAATCGAATTCATGCGGCCATTTGGTCGAACAACTGGCAGACACAGAACCAACACACTAGTCAATTCACTGTTTCTACAGAGGATTTCCACCCCATTGCACCCCATTTACTCCCTCTGTCCCTCCTAGCTCTTACCAGGCCGAAACCAACCCATCCCCTAGTCCCTAGCGCCAGTACCACGCCACCCCGATACCATGCTTGCCGGTCGATCATGCGCAGCTCGCAACAGACCACCAGCCCCTCTCCACTGCTCCAGGAAGGTAAGCGTGACCTCACCGCTGCCCACGGTCCACCCCACGACCACATCTAGCCCCTGGACCACCGAGGCCAAGCCCCGCACTAAGTCTCTGTGCCGCGCCAGTGCACGCCAGAGCACCATCGCCAACAGAGCGCCTCACGCCGCGCCTCAACCCCAGACCACGCGCGCCGCTCCGCCTTGACCACCTCAACCTGCCAGACACGCCCTTACCTCGCTGCGCGACCCATAGTCGCCGGGAACCACGTCGAGCACCGCCTCTGTCTCTCAGAGCGCGCGACGCTCTCGACCACAATCCACCGCCCCTAGCACCGCCATTAAGCCCTAGCTGGCCGCCAGGGAACCGCCCACCGTCCGCCTACCTTGCCCACGCTGATATCCCCCTGTGCCGTCGTCACCGACGAGCTTCGCCCACACCTCTCTGCCGCCTCGCCGGGCCTATCTAAGGGAGCCTCCCCATCACCATTTCTTCACACTCCCACACTCCCCTCTCTCCACTGGTCCTTCCCCACCCCTCGCCAGAGCAGCTCGAGCAGCCAGCCGCTGGAATTTCACCGGAGGTAGCCGCAGCAGAGGAGGAGACGCTGTCGTCGACTTCGTCCACCCCAGCCGTTGCCGCGACTTCTCCTGAGCTCGCCGTCGTCTTCTTGTTCGTTTGCCCGCCTCACCGCACACGCTGGAGCCCTGGTACGCCCTCACCGCACCCCCACTAAGCCGCTAGGTTTCCGTCTCGCCGGCGACGTGTCCGTCGTCGACGATGAACGTGAGTCGTAGATGCTAGCTCTAATCCTACGGTCCACAATGCCCCGTACCGCTTCATGTTTAATGAGCCACTGATAGGCGGGACCCTCCTGTCAGCAGTCCTCAGCGCCGCGGAGTGAAACTGGGCCGGCCCATTAGTGTTCCCGCCTTAGCCCATAGATTCTAATCTAGATTTTTATTTTTAGACTTAAACTTAGTTCTGTCCTTTAGTTTGAAAATCAATTCAGAGAGTTTTACAGATCCAAATTGAGTGATTACAATTTTGTTGGAAAGGTAATGAAAATCTCTATCCAAGCCCGTTGGATTTAAATCATTTAGAGTTAGAGATCTCTCCTAGCAAAAATAACAAGACATAAGCTTTTTCAAATTCAAACATTTTTATAAAATCAACCATAATGGCTTTTGAGTTGATTCCAACTCTCAAAAATCACATTTAACCATACATATCTAAATATGAAATAATATTAAGGTTTGCATGCAGTTACTTTCGACTAGTACCAAAATAATGCTATATAGGCATTTCTAGTCACTTTAAATCATTAAATAATAAACTTAAACTTATTAAAATATGATCTAACATTTAAACCACATTCCCATGCATTAGAATATATGGTGATGAGATGTGTCCATATGATCCCATATTTTAATTGGAGAATATTAAATCTTAGTTAATTTCAATGAGTAGAAATTACTTTTCTCAAATAAAATAAATGAAACTAGTTCATTAAACCTTGTGATGTTTCTGATAATACTAGATCGTCAAATGTGTGCCTTAGTGTGCTAAGTAGACTAGTTAAGTATTGTTTGGTGATTGTGTATTCTGTATGTATTTATAGACGATAGTACCGACCAAGTCTACGAGGAGGAGGAGGAGTTCTACCCCGAAGAAGAAGAGGAGAATTTCAACCACTGCACCAACCAAGGAAAGCTATTACTGGCAAGCTATTCTTAGAAAGCTAGAATTAAGCAAGATAACCTAAGCAAGATGCATTAGGCATGCTTTGGTTATATCTTTTGACTTATACCTACTCCAAGTTTTATTTACAAGCTTTACTTTCTTTAGTTTACCAAAGTTTCTTACTTGTTGATAGATAGCATAAAGAGTATAAAACTTGACCTATCTAGTTAGACTTAGATGCCATTCTATGGCATGAGATTGATATTAGCATCCCACCTTA
Source organism: Avena sativa (assembly GCA_916181665.1). NCBI lineage: Eukaryota > Viridiplantae > Streptophyta > Magnoliopsida > Poales > Poaceae > Avena > Avena sativa. The sequence goes on along the minus strand of OV702290.1, from coordinate 173,547,741 downwards.
GTGAACACTCTTAACTTAGTACTTTGGAGCTAAACCAAAACTTGATCACTTTAGATGGGAATACTTGGTGAAAATGACTTGTGAAAACCTTGGAATGATGAGTCATTCTATTGAGATGTTTTGACATGTGTTGAGAAACACAAATGGTTTATGATGATGAAAATGTTGAGGCATGAGCCTTAGCCCTTTTATAAAAACTGATGGTTGGGTTTGGATGCGATACCATTCCAATTTTACCGTACAACCACAATACCTGAATTGGGTAAGGCTTAGCCAGAAGTTTATATGCATTAGTATTAGTTCCCTCACGGGAGAGGTTTGAAATGAGGCTACATCTCAATGTTGTCCACCTATGTAGTGCCCAGGATGACAGATGGTCATGGCTGGGAGGCCAAGCTCATAGGAGAGGTGCTTATACTAGAGTGTGTAAAGGAAAGATTATGTTTGATTATCTGCGTACTAAGTATGATGATTCAGGGTTATCCCTGATTGATGTATCGAATTTTGTGGTGAAAGTGTACCACCTCTACAGAGTGTCAAACTATTCAAATAGCCGCGTCCGCGGTTATGGACAGTTGGAGTGGTCATACTGTTCCATTGTCAGATGTTTTCAAAATGACTTATGAAATGAATGGTGACATGACTTGACCACAACATGGTTGTGACTATGACAACTAAGTTCCCACTTAGGTGATTTAGAACTTTATTTTATCTTTCTTTGTTTCTAAACTCAGCTTAGGTTTCAAACTTAACTTTACAAACTTAGAGTTTAGCATTCCTACTACAACTACCTTACTTGTTAGTGATAGTTTGCGAGTACTTAAAGAGTACTCATGGCTTTGTCCCTGGCTATTCCTATGGCCAGACTATGAGGAGGACTACCCTAAAGGAGGACAGCAAGACAGCTACGACATCTAGGATCATCTCCCATCGTCAGCATTGCCTGTGACACTGAAGATGGAGCCCACCGCTATGCTATTTATTCCGCTACTTGTTTGTATTAAGACCGGATGATGAGATCCTTTATTTGTGTAAGACCTTATTATGGTTTGTAATGGATGATGTACTGTGATATCCAATCTGTTATGTCTCGCAAAAATGGTAATCCTGGGATTGCGATGTATGGCATAACAGGCATCTGGGATTAATAATCCGGGTGTTGACAAAAATGAAAGGGGAGCTTGTAAGGCTCATGGAGTTCGTATATGTGTTAGAGAAATGCCTGGGCGGCTGGTCTAAGCCATGCCTAATCATGGTGGAAACCTGCAGCATAACCATAGTGAGAAATCTATGAAGCATCCTCTAGAAAAAACCTATGCAAATAGGAAAGAAAAAAAGAGAGAGAAAAAAAGAAAAAAAGCCTATGCAAATAGGAAATAAAAGGATTACTGAGATGCTCATTGTCTGCTTGCCTTGTCATTTTGATATGGGGAATCTTCTGTATCATCGGGCAAGGGGTACCCCATTGGCGGTTCTCTATGATAGACATGTACTTACAATGACAAGAACTTACCTGTGACTAAAGTTGAGTAGCATGAGGAACAGTACTCGTAAGCAAGGGGCATGAGATTTTCAGCTTATAACTTGTCAAGCATATCCTCATATTTGTTCACTTTAACCTTAATCACCCAAAGATGCTTATGATAGGGGCAATGAGAGCTGAAAGCTAATAAGTACCATAATTTTTGGAAGCTCTTTATGAGACTTGAATCCCTGCTTCCTTCTATGAAGGGCATTTCTTTTACTTTTATGTTGAGTCTCCATCTTCTATCTTTATGCACCTATTGAGAGAGCATAGTGGTCATTCTTAGTTTAATGTGCATTTTCCCAAAACTTGTTGATTGATTCATAAATTTGATATTGCTTGTTCTTAAACTATTTGTATCTAGTCACCCTTATGAACTTTGAAGGTGTCCTATGCATTTATGTTTTGCTACACTATGAGGGATAAGCTGAATACCATTCTCATTATGTTTTCTATATGTGAAACAAACAAACGTCTTTCAAAGCATTGTTATTTATGATGAATCTTTTGTTTGTACCTCCTCATGTTACAACATAGTTGCTATGTCTTATTGTTAGAACTATATCTTTCATGCTATGTTAAAGTACTATGATCCCAACTATCAATGTTTTACAAATACCTTGATCAAGATTGTGATGGTGCATGTCACCTCAAAAATTATGCTTTTTTATCACTTACCTACTTGAGGACGAGCAGGAGTTAAGCTTGGGGATGTTGATACATCGTAAACGTATCTATAATTTTTGATGTTCCATGCTTGTTTTATATCTACTTTCTTATGTTTTGTCCACACTTTGAGGTATTTTTATACATTTTTTGGAACTAACCTATTAACAAGATGCCATAGTGCCAGTTGCCTATTTTTTGCTATTTTTGGTTTCAGAAAAGTTAGTAAGGAAATATTCTCGGAATTGGACAGGACAAAAGCCAAAGTCAATATTTTACCAGAAGGAACACGAAGTTTGGAGGGCAGCCGAAGGAGGGCCAGGGGCTGGCCACACCCTATGGTGGTGCGGGTACCCCCTGGCCATGCCACCAGGTGGTGTGGGACCCTCGGGCCTCCACCGACCTTGCCCTTTCGCCTATAAAAGCCTCTCGGGGTGAAAACCCTAGATACAAGATCAGATTTCCATGGAAAGTTCCGCAGCACCAGCGCCACCAAAGAGGAGATTCAGGGGACAGAAGTCTCTGTTCCGGCACCCTGCCGGGACAGGGAAGTGCCCCCGAAGCCATATCCATTGACTCCACCACCATCTCCATCCCTGGTGAAGTTAATAGTGTGCACACCGTGTGGCACTTTGGCTAAGGTTACATAAATACTTATCATGAGTATAGTTTGAGTTGGATGTCTCTATGAGATTGTGGTGTTTGTTAGAACCATCTAGCGCTCAAGGTGACAGTGAGGGGTTATCTAGATGGGGAATGCGAACTTTAAGGTGTGCTGTTATAGCCCTACATCGTCCAACCGACGGCCCTACATCATGAAGAGAAGATATTTATATGAGAGTGTCCACTAGTGAAAGTATGATGCCTAGGCCTTGTTTCTAAGCATTAAAACACCGTTTACAATCAGTCTTGTTACATGTTTGCTTGCTACCACTCTTATTTTCAGATTGCAATTACCACTTATAATCATCCATGTTACTTGTATTCCACTATCTCTTCACCGAACTAGTGCACCTATACACCTGACAAGTGTATTGGGTGTGTTGGGGACACACGAGACTTCTTGTATCTTGATTGCAGGGTTGCTTGAGAGGGATACCTTTGACCACTTCCTCTCTGAGATCGATAAACCTTTGGTGAACCACTTAAGGGAAATTTGCTGCTGTTCTACAAACCTCTGCACTTGGAGGCCCAACACTGTCTACAATAATAGAAGCGTGCGTAGACATCAGTGATCTTTGTGAATAAGATAAGAGAGATTTATAGAGTATGTTTAGGAAAGGAATTCCTTATCTAAATATAACCTTGGTGAGGTATTAAGGTAAGGATTATTTAGAAGCCTTAACCAAGATCATATCAAACCATGACAAGACCCATGTCTACCTCTTTGTTTAAAATCCTAGAATAAAGAGGGTAGTTAAACCAATTCCTATTTTTAGGCAGCCAATGAATAGTATCTCTTAGTCAAAAGAAATGTCTAAGAGATAAGTAGAATATCAGTTGAGAGTGTATTAACGGAAGCCTTGTCCACCTGATTGTCTTAAACCCTAATAAAGACTTAGTCTCATAGGATCATCAAGATCACATTATGAAAGCAATATCAATAACTCACTTTAAGTTGAGATGTTATTCATGGTCACAAAACATGATGGCAATGTGTCTTAGCCTTAGTATCCATCCACATCCATAATAGAGTGTGAGTTTAATAAGTATTCTCAAAACTCATGGTAAGTATTTGTAAATGAACATTTTCATTTCCCCATTAATGACTATTATTCATATATAATTACTTAACCAAGATTGTTCTATAATAGTTCTAAATACTACAAATCAAATAGGATTTGAGTAGAATAAGTCACCAAACTTGAAGGACCATGAAATTTAAATCACCCTATTATGAACCACAAGGCTTAAAGCATTATAATATATATATACATCAATTCTTAAGTAAGGCTAAGTTTGAATAGAAATCTTATATACATCATAAACCATCTCAAGTTATTGCCATTAAAATTATATAGTTAAAACAAAACCATTGTTATAGAATTTTTGGATAATAAACAAAAATACTAGATCCCTAAGGGATAATTGTTACAAGTAATAAATCAATTTCCAGAAGAGCTTGACTATTTGAAAATAATAATAAAATAAGAGAAACACTTAGTTTCAAATATCCCTGCAGCATTTTATGTGTTTCATAAAATTCTGGATATTTAAATCCTTAGAGAAATTCAAATTTGTAATGTTTTGTAAAAACAAAAAAATAAAAATAGAAAAAGAAAAGGAAAAGAACAGAGTCTAGAGTAGGCCCACGGCCCATGTCGTTCCTACACTATCTATCTCTCACCGGCGTGCCTTTCTGCACCTCGCTCACTCCGAAACAGCCCACTTAAGCCCGGCCCAAACACCCCTTCGTTTTGTCGTCTTCGTCAATGACGGTGAAGTAGCTGCCTGGCTCGAGCTCTACCATCGATCCTCCGCCGTGCTGCGATGCGCGCTGCCGCATCTGACCTCGAGGATAAGAATGCCCGCACTCTCCTCTATTCCCTCATACCCACCTCACTCTCTCTCGCACTCACTACGCAATTCCCCTAAAACGGAAACCCTAGCCACCGTCGGTCGTCGAAGCTCGCCGATGTTCCCGACCTCCCCGAGCTTAGGGAAGAGCTCCATCGTCTCTGCCATGGTCTCCTCGGTCTTCCTCTACAAATGAATCGAGTTGATGTGTCCGGAGGCGACCAAATTGACTTCATCTTCCCAAACTCCGACGACCACGTTCGTCTTCGATTGCAGCTTCACCACGTCTCGCCTCGCCTCCCTAAGCCGTCCATCGCAACCATGGTGAGAATCTTCTTCTTCCCGTGCCTCTCTTGCTCTCTGGGGTGGCCTGAATCGCCTTGCCGTCCCATGCCACCGCTCGCCGCTACAGCGGGTCGTCACCGGCACTGTTCCGGTGACCAAGAACTAGCAACGTCGCCACCATAGTGTTCAGCATAGTCGTCTGCGTTGAACCCAGCATTCCGCGTAGCCCCACGATTCCTCCCTGTTGCCGTTCGCCGCCGTTCTGTGGGTCACCACCGGGATGACGTTAGGAGGACGTCATCACGTGCTGGTCAGCGAGGTCAAACTGGGGCAGGCCCCACTTTGTTGAGGTGGCAACCGACGTGCCAAAGGGCCCACATGTTAGTAACTGTAGGCTAGGGTTGTATGCAGTGTAAAAAGATTTAGAGTGAGGCCGACATCAGCACTGACGCAATACAACATTTAAATATTTTCTTTTAGAATTTTGGAAAATTATTAAATCTTATTAAATCAATATATTTTGTTTTATCATTCAGAAAAATGTGTGCTATATATCAAAATGTTCAAAAAAATAAATTCTATAACCTAAACCTATCAACATAAATAATTCTTGTTAGTAAATAGCCTATTAGGGATAAATATTAAATAAATATATTTTAAATTCAGAAAAACAACTATATTATATCAAAATTTGTAGAAAGATAAAATATAAATTTATAAACTTATGTTGTACATTTTTTGTCACTTATAAAAGTCATATCTTATTATTTAAAAATCACAAAAATACATATAATATACCAAAATGATCACAAAAATAAAATCTGCACCTTAAAAATATCATCTTCCATAATTGAAATAAAATAAAAGGTAAAGATATAATAAATCTTATTAAAACCCTTTTCTTTCAGTTTAATTCATTAAAAATATATAAATGTTTACTATTACCTTTACCATTATTTCTTTAAAGTCTAAAAAAGAAATAACAAGTTCAATTGATGTTTAAGTGAAGTTAACATAGGTTTAACCATTTTAAGAGGTATATACTAAAACTACCATTTAAAAATTAAGTGTATCTTAATTTTCCTAAAAACATTTTATCAATTATAAAAGCAACAAGAATAGTATATTGTTTAACAAGAGGATTCTATTCACTTATAAAATCATCAAGCTCATATTTACCAATTCTTTTACTAGTTTGGAAAACCACTTAAATCTAAACCAAGTTTTTAAGTAATTAAAGTATGTCCTTTTCCATGTTTATAAAATATAAGCATTACTTCTAAAATAGGTAAGTGATCCTATTCAGTTATAATATTATGAAGACACCACTTCTATAACGGCTCTAATTGATTAATAATCCTGCTTAAGAAATCTTTTAGATATCATGCTCCATTTGAGTGCTTTAATATTGTATGCTACTTGTTGTATTTACATATTGTTTCACACACTCTCACAAGCCTTAATAAGAAGCATAAGTGTGAAGCTAGTATAAAAGTGAAACACATTCTAAAGAAACCATCCCAGTTTCCGAACCCTAGATCAGATACGATTATTCAGGGGATTCACGTTTATTAAACTGCATTACATTACTTATGCATAATTGCATCTTGCTTCTTTAAACATTCGTCCTTACCAGACCAATGATGCTAATTACAGATTTTGGATCTTCTATTGTATTGAAGACCGTGAGTGCATAATCTTGCAATCGTAAAAGGCAAGTTCACACTTGCTCATGTCCTTTGATTATTTTCTATCAAATGCTTGTAACTCAAATGTTGTCATCACCTACATTTTAAAAAGGTTAGAAAACACTTTTCATAATAATATGATTATGGATTATATACCAAATGGTAATAATCTATTGATACAGGTCCAGTGGTAAAGGAACATAATATCTAGGACTTAACAACCAATGTTGCCAGTGATTCTAGCACCGTATATTACGTGTTAACCATGAGTTTTGGAATGGGACAGAGAAGTCAGCTTGATCTTCTTCCTTTCGCATGGACGGATGACCTTATCGTGAGGCTTTTGGTTTCTCGTGGAGAATGCAGCACATGGGTGGGACCCCTTAGTTCCTCACGATATTGGTGTCTAGATTATCTATGAGGGGCTGCCATAGGTATAGTCGTTTCTTTATGGGGCTTGCCAGGGGCTCAACCGGCTCATAGAGTCTTTGGGTGCCTACCAGAGTTATAGTTGGTCCTATAAGGGGCTTAACAGAGGTGGGGCATGTCCTGGAGGGTCGTGTCTTCATGCAGGGTCGTGGAGAGGGGCAGTGATTGGCTTGGATCTTAGACTGGGCCCTATACCAAGGAAGTGTGGAAAAGCTCATGACTTGGATGTGCAACAAGGATAAGGTCTCTCATGGGAAAGGGAACACACCTCTGTAGAGTGTAAGAATTGTGACATGTTACTCCCTGTTCCGGGAAGGAGCTACGAACGCGGCAGGAAAGGAACCCCATGGAGGTTCTAGTCAACATGTGAAGGCTGTCAGACATAGTTTTCAGAATAAAAGCAACCTTTGAAGAAATGTTTACAAAAACCTGCATTGCCTATGACCTTTGGTCTGTGGCTGTAGATATAGTGCATCATACACTCCTTTTTAGTGAACTTGCTGAGTACGCTCGTACTCAACCGTACCTTACCTTCTTAACCCTTGCTAGGTTCTAAGTCATGGAAGACGATGTCAACATCAATTTTTGCTCAAGAAACCATCATCGATAGCTCAGGCCCTCCAATGAAGTCAACAAAGTCAACTTGTGCATCAACTAAATAGAAGATGAAGCTCCTGATTGATATGAGTAGATTATCTAGCCATAAAATCTACTTCTGTAGAGCATTGCATTAGCATCAATTACAAGCCTATTAGTTTAGATACTAGTCTTATAGCCAGATAGTTCTGAGTTATTATTTCTGGTCTTCTTTGTAAGAAGTTATTTTCTTCCTCTGTAACCTAGAAAGTTCTCTGGACCTTTTGTAAAGAGTCAAGTTGTAATCTATAGTCATGTCTTGGACCTGCTGTGTTTCTATTGTACCACTCTGAGGGATATATTACTAGTGAATGGTGTTTCATTGGTGTTATGTCAACGACTATAGTGTACTACATCATGAAGTGGTATGCTGGGTCACCGCATCATCCTAGAGTTGTTGACGCACTTTCGGTTCTCGAATCTCTTGACACATGGCGATGAAGGCAGCCCACAATGCCGGCACGTGGTGATCAGGCTATGCAGGAGGCCTCTGTCTGTAGTATGGCTCATCCTGCTCGACCAAATCCACTGGATTCTTCCACTCATCCTCAATTATCATGTTGTGGAAGGTCACACAACAGTTCATCACTTTCCAAATTAATCTTTTGACCAGGTCATAGCAGGGAACCGAACAACTAAAAACCTTTGTTGGAGCACACCAAATGCTCGCTTCACGTCCTTCCTGCGAGCTTCCTATTCCTTGGCAAACTGAGCATACTTGGGGAGCATCGGGCTTGAGATAGTCTTCACAAATGTTGGATATCTTGGATAGATGCCATATGCAAGATAGTATCCCTTGTTATAGTGGTGCCCGTTGATCTCAAAGTCCACAGGGGGAGCATGACCCTCAATAAGCTTGGCAAAGATATTTGAGGACTGGAGGATGTTGATGTCGGTGTTCGATCCTGCCATGCCAAAGAAGGAGTGCCAAATCCAAAGATCATGTGTAGCAACTGCCTCGAGTATCATAGTGCAACCTCCTTTGTGGCCTTTGTACATTCCTTGCCAAGCGAATGGACAGTTCTTCCACAGCCAATGCATGTCGTCGATGCTTCCTAACATCCCAGGAAATCCTCTATTTTCATTGATTGCGAGGATCCGAGCAGTGTCTTCAACATTCGGTGTTCTCAAGTACTATGGTCCAAACACTGCAATCACTGCTCTGCAAAAATTGTACAAGCAATCGATGGCGATGGACTCGTCCATGCGGAGATAGTCATCGACATTGTCACCCGGAGCTCTGTATGCAAACAACCTCATCGCCACTATGCACTTCTGTAGTGAGGAAAACCCTACCATGTTGGTGCACTCCTTCTTGCATACGAAATAGATGTCGAACTCCCGAATGGCATGCATGATGTCAAGGAAGGGTTTTTGGCTCATCCAGATGACATGGTTATACCCTACGGGTACGTAACTTCAGCATACCTAGTCCAGCCCGAGGAAGGCCCACAACAGATATACGCTGGCCCATGAAGATTTTCGGGTGGCCCAGGCCCATGACGCCTTCGGATCCTTGGAGAGCAAGACTAGAAGTTTGAATACAACTTGTAACCTACTCGTATCGGCACCCGAGACCTAGCCTCCCCATATATAAAGGCTAGGAGGGGCCAACGAGGGGGACACGTAATCCCACAATAGACCTTTCGCACACGCATCCACGCCAGATCGAATCTGCGCACCCTGTAACCTTCGGTTCCGCCGTAATCAAAGAGCAGACAAGCAGGAGTAGGGTTTTCCCTCCGGGGGCCTGAACCTGGGTAAATCTTGTGTCTCCTGGTTGCTTGTCTGTTAACCATGCCACGATCTCCAGCATCCCCATCTTCTCCAAAACCCAAGTCCATAACAATGGGCATTGACGAGATTAAACCTCGTCAATTGGCGCCGTCTGTGGGAACTGGGGCTGCTGATTGTGCGGTCGTGACGGTTCCGACCCGATCGATCTACAACTCCGCGACAACGGAGAATCACCTCCTCTTCGGCGCTTTCGACTTCACCGCCCACTCGCCGGATACCATGAAGGATTTCGAGCCCGTAGGCGACGGACTCAAAATTTTGTTCGGGAGTTTCTGCTTCCAGGTGGGACAAACTGGCACCCTCCACCTCCCTGAGCGGATGCCCGTGCCGTCAATCAGGCTCGCTTCATGGGCTCCACACCCCGTGCTACGCACGTCACCATCAACAGATGAGTTCTACAGTAGCAGCAGCTGCAACTCCGATCTGTGCGATCCACCTTCGGATGAAGGAACCTACGGTTCCGAATCCGAAAGCTGCGGCAGCAGCCAACCAATCTGCAGGCGCTATCTGTGCGCCGCAATCATCCAAACCGACGAGGAAACGCCTAACCCGCCGCCCAACCCCAACCCGCAGGACAGAAACAGCGAAAACGATGGAAACGGCGAAAACAGGGGCCACCTCATCCAACTTAGCAAAGAAGGATGGGCCGAAGCATGCCGCGCCGTCGCAGGCGAAATAGTCCTACCTCTGGACTCCCCACGTGATCTACTGATGGCATACCACTACCTCCTCATCGAGGAGCACAAGAAACAAGTCAAGATGCAGGAGACGCTCGACAAACGCAAGAAAGCAGCCTCTGAGTCCAGCGCGCGACGAGCTGCGCTCTCCGCCATGGGACCCGGCTCCAGCACAAACGGAAACCAGGGAAACAAGCACCGCTCTCGGGTGGAAAACATGGACCCGAAGGAGCGGCGTGACGCGACCCGAACTCACCACACATCGTTCATGGATATGGACGCCGACGGCAACATCATCCCGAAGACGCCACAAGCCGCGGTCATGGCAGCCACTGCGTATCTCGCGGCTCACCCACCTCCGGAGGGGGACCCGAAAAGGGCCATGCATAGGTCCGCACTCACCGGACTAGGACTAATCGGAGCTGTGCTCCACGAAGACGCTCCTACGGAGCCGAAGAAGAAAGCTCCGGCCAGGCGCGACCGGAGCCCCACCCCCTCATCCGAAGATGAAGAGGAACACGATCTTCCTCGAAGGAAGAAGAGCTCGCACCGCCATAAACACGACTACGACGCCAGAGACAAGCTTACACAGCACAAGATCGACAAAGCACGCGCCAAACGCGCATGCTCGTCTGAATCTGAGCTGGATGAAGACGAAGGAGAACTCTGCGGGGCTCGATGCTTCAGCAGATCCGTCCGGCGAACACAGATGCCACGCAACTTCAAGCTTCCTTCGGATACTCCGAAGTTCAACGACACGCAAGATCCAAAGTCCTGGCTTAGTGACCATCTGTCATCCGTCAAGCTTCACGGAGGCAACAAAGAAACCGCCATGCAATGCCTTCAGCTACAGCTGACAGGCGCGGCGCAGGTCTGGCTCAGCAGCCTATCATCAGGATCCATACGAAGCTGGGAGGAGCTCGCTTATAGCTTCATCCGAAATTTCAAAGGCACCAGCAAAAGGCCTGCCTCAATCGAAGAGTTGCGAGCCTGCACTTAGAGAACGGGTGAATCTATTCGCTCATACATACTACGGTGGTCCACAACCAAGAACTCCGCAGCACACATCTCCGAAGAAAGGGCCATCGACGCCTTCAGGGACGGCGTCAAACGCCCAGACTTCAAGGAGAAACTTGGACGTGTAAAACCCAAGACACTCGACCAGCTCATGGAAATCGCCAACAGTTGGGCAGATGGCAAAGATTGCATCCAGCGGGCACAATCAGATGAAGAGGACGACTACGGCCGAAGACGCGAACGCCGCAGCAAGAGGAGGTCGCGCGTCTACGAGGACCGCGAAGGACCCGACATGGTCGCAGACGGCTACTCCGACCGCCGTAACGACAACAGCCGCAACAACGGAGGATACCGCAACGGAAACTTCCGCGACAACGGACGACCAACACAGTCGTGGCAACGCCGCGACTGCGACAACGGACCTTCAGCATTCGACAAACTTTCGGGTCCATGCACCATCCACTTCTACATCGACAAACAAGATGGCAAAAAGAAAGCTAGCCACATGCTCAAGGACTGCCGCGAGTTCCAGAAACTCAGCGCAAGCATGGTGCAGATGAGACAACAAGCTCCAATTCCTGCGTTCGGAAACGCACCTGCACCAGGTGAAATAGCACACGGAGCTCCTCCACCGCCGCCTATTGGAGGCCCACATCAACCAGTCGCACCAGCGCAAAACAATGCCGGGGTCACATACCCCCCACCAAAGGGAGCACTAAATATGATCCAGAAGGGACGCCCAACCAACAGGGTGCAGAAGAAAATCACCCGACAAATCAATATGGCCGTGGCAACTCCGCCTGCAATCCCTGAGTACCTCAGCGGATCGGAGTCCTGCATCACATTCACTCGCGCGGATCACCCTTGCCAGATCCCTCGCCCAGGTCATGCTGCCCTGGTGCTGGAGGCGCAGATCGGAGGCTTCGAGATGAGTCGCGTCTTCATGGATGGCGGCAGCGGCATCAACCTAATGTTCGCAAGCACTCTAACAGCCATGCGGATCCCGCAATGCAGCCTGGAACAATCAGACACAACGTTCCACGGCATCGTCCCAGGGAAAGGAATCTCCCCCTGGGCAAAATAGGGCTCGACGTCATCTTCGGGAAGCCGGACAACTTTCGGCAGGAGCGCCTAGAATTCGAAGTGGTGGACTGGCCGTCGCAATACCATGCCATCCTGGGACGCGTGGCATTCGCAAGGTTCCTGGCCGTCCCACACTACGCATACCTACTACTCAATATGCCAGGACCAAGGGGCGTCATCACAGTCCACGGGACCTTCACCCGATCGAACCAATGCGACAGGGATTTCAACAAAATCTCCCAGTCTTTCGGCATGCAAGACGAGCTTGTAAGGCTCCGCGAGGTGACGGACAATGGGCTACCCCCAGTCACCAAGCAGAACGCACCTGACATGTCTTTCGACTCCACCATCAACACCAAAAAAGTTCGGGTCCACTCAACGGATGCCTCCAAAACGGCGCTGATCGCCAACGACCTCAGCACCGCATAGGAAGGCGCGCTCGTCGAATTCCTCCGTGAGCGCTGGGAAATCTTCGCCTGGTGTCCTGCAGACATGCCAGGAGTTCCCAGGGAATTCGCCGAGAACGCACTCAATGTCTTCCCAGACACCAAGCCAGTCAAGCAGTCCATCCGAAGACTGTCAGAGCCACGAGCCGAAGCTATCGGCAAGGAGATCAACAGATTACTCGCAGTAGACTTCATCCGGGAAATCGAGGAAAGCGAATGGCTGGCAAACACGGTGATGGTCCCGAAGAAGGACACGGACATCCTGCGGATGTGCGTGGACTTCACGTCACTAAATAAACATTGCCCTAAGGACCATTTCCCTCTTCCTCGGATCGACCAGATCATCGATTCGACTGCAGGTTGTGAGAAACTCTCCTTCCTCGACGCCTACTCAGGCTATAACCAGATTCGACTCAAGGTCGAAGATCAGGAGAAAACGGCGTTCATCACACCGTTCGGAGTATACTGCTACAACACAATGCCCTTCGGGCTAAAGAACGCGGGTGCCACGTACCAGCGATGCATGCAGGCCTGCCTCAAGGACCAGATTGGTCGCAACGTCCAAGTCTATGTCGACGACATAGTCATAAAACCCAAGGAGGCAAGAACACTTATCGACGATCTCCGCGAGACGTTCGACAACCTCGATCGCTACAGGATCAAGCTCAATCCAGAAAAGTGCGCCTTCGGCGTCCCCTCGGGTCAGCTACTCGGGTACTTCATCTCTCAACGAGGGATCGAAGCGAACCCGAAGAAAATCAAAGCTATTATGACAATGGAGAAGCCGAAAAACCTCAAGGGCGTTCAGCAGCTCGCAGGGCGAGTAGCGGCACTAAGCAGGTTCATCAGCCGCATGGGCGAGAAGGCCCTACCATTTTACCAGCTGCTACGCAAGGCAGACAAGTTCGAGTGGACACCAGAAGCCAACGACGCATTCGAAAACCTCAAGCGGCTCCTCTCCACCTCGCCAGTTTTGGTCACGCCAAAAGAGCGCGAGCCCTTGTTGCTGTACATAGCAGCCACGCACCAGGTGGTCAGCACAGTACTCGTGGTCGAACGACCCGAAGAAGGCAAGACCCACGGGGTACAACGCCCAATCTACTACCTCAGCGAGGTTCTCACTCCAACAAAACAGCGGTACCCGCACTACCAGAAGCTGGCCTACGGCGTGTTCATGACGGCTCGACGACTGAGCCACTACTTCCAGGAGCATCAGGTGATGGTCGTCAACGAGGCACCCCTAAACAGCATCCTGAATAATCCAGAGGCCACAGGGCGCGTGGCCCTGTGGGGCATTGAACTATCACCCCTGGACATCATCTACTATAAGCGACACACAATCAAATCTCAAGTCCTTCCGGACTTCCTGGTGCACTGGATGGAGCTGCAGCTGCCTGACACCCCAGACATGTCGCATTCCTGGACAATGCATTTTGACGGCTCCAAACGCGAAGCCGGAGCAGGGGCAGGAGTCATACTGACCTCCCCGCAAGGTGACAAGATGAAGTACGTCCTTCGGATGAAATTCAGAGCCTCCAACAACGAGGCCGAATACGAAGCCCTCATCCATGGCATGAAGATGTCAAAAATATGTGGCGCAACGCACCTGGTCATCTACGGTGACTCCAACCTTGTCGTCCAGCAGACGATGAATGAGTGCGACGCACACGCCGAAAACATGATCGCGTACCGCGCGCTATACAACGCACTCGAAGGAGAATTCGACGGCTGCGAACTTCGGCACATTGGAAGAGAGAGCAACGAGGAGGCCGATAGACTCGCCAACATCGGCTCCACTTGTGCAAAGGTACCACCAGGTGTGTTCCTCGAACAGATCTGCGTGCCATCCATCAAGCGGAAATTCCCCAAGGGATCACCCGAAGAAGCAGAACACTCGGGGGCTACGCTACCCGAAGGTCATGAAGGACCCGAAAAGTTGGATACCGAAGTTGCCATGGTCAACCTGATGCAGGTCATGGCAGTCGACGAAACTTGGACACGTCCATACCTCCAGTTCCTGATAAACGGAGAATTGCCAGACAGCCCGACGCATATCTCGTCGGTCAAAACCCTTCACCATCATCAACGGCGAGCTGTACAAACGCAGCATTACAGGCGTACTACAACGGTGCGTCACCATCAATGACGGCAAAGCCATACTCCAAGATATCCACGAGGGCATCTGCGGCCACCACGCAGGTAGCCGCTCCCTCGTCGCCAAAGCTCTGCGAGCAGGATTCTACTGGCCAACGGCCATGAGCGACGCGAAGGACATCGTCCGAAGATGCAACGGGTGCCAACGGTTCGCCGACAAACCGCACGCACCTGGGTCCGAACTTCGACCCATACCCATAGCCTGGCCTTTTGCCCAATGGGGCCTCGACATGATCGGCAAACTGCCAAAATCCTCGAAGGGAGGACACGTCTTCCTCCTGGTCGTAGTCGACAAATTCACCAAGTGGATCGAGGCAATGCCAGTCACCAACCAGAAGGGCAAAACCGCCGTCAAATTCTTCGAATCCATTGTCTAAAGATTTGGCGTACCGCACAGCATCATCACCGACAACGGATCGAACTTCATCTCCGAAGAATTCCAGGACTTCTACGAAGGCCTCGGGATCAACATCACGTATGCCTCAGTGGCACACCCGCAAACAAACGGGCAAGTGGAAAAGGCCAACAGTCTAATCGGCGCCGGCATCAAGAAGCACCTCATGAGCTCACTCGAGCACAAAGCCGGAAACTGGACGAAAGAACTACCATCTGTCCTGTGGAGCTTACGGACAACGCCAAACAGTTCCACCGGCTACACACCGTTCTTCATGGTGCACGGAGCTGAGGCCGTGCTACCAGCCGAAGTACGCCACCAGGCTCCACGAGTCGTCGCTTACAGCGAAGCCGAATCCACGGCTGCACTCGAAGACGCCGTCGACACACTCGACGAAGCACGGGATATAGCAGCAGCTCGATCAGCGGTGTACCAGCAGAGTCTCCGCAACTATCACAGCCGCCGGCTGCACCCAAGGTCCTTCATCGAAGGAGACCTCGTCTTGCGACTCAAGCAAAAGCGACCGAATAAACTCGAGTCACCGTGGGAAGGACCCTATGCCATCACCGAGGTCATCCCAGGTGGCGCCTATCGCCTCAAGCACATGGAGTCTGGAGTCGCATACTCCAACCCATGGAACATCTCGCACCTGCGACGATTCTACCCATAGCAATGTACCCCATTTTCGATAAGGCTTACAGCCAAGGCTACTCAGCCGAACCATGTACCTCCTCCATTACGATACAAATAAAGCTAAGTGTCTCGCCCCCAACCTTCGGTTGACTATTTCTCTGCAACTTTATCACATGCTACAAACGCACTCGGGGGCTCCCACCACCTCACGATTTCATCGACTGAGGACAAAACGTGTACACCTGAGTAGCTGACCACGTCAGGCAAACGAAAAGGGCACGTACTAAATAAAAGCACTGCGTGCTCGGGGGCTCCCCCCACCTCACGATTTCATCGGCTGAGGACAAAACATGTACACCTGAGTAGCTGACCACGTCAGGCAAACAAAAAGGACACGTACTAAATCAAAGCACTGCATGCTCGGGGGCTCCCCCCACCTCACGATTTCATCGGCTGAGGACAAAACGTGTACACCTGAGTAGCTGACCACGTCAGACAAACGAAAAGGGCATGTACTACATCAAAGCACTGCGTGCTCGCTAACAAGCGAACCTTTACAACAAAGGGCACATACACGCCCAGCCGCAATATACAAATTTTACATCTATCTGTTTATTTTCAGGTCCTACCTATTCTGAAGAATAACCTGAGCATGGTGCTCAAACAAATCTACAATCTGTTCGGCATACTGCCTTACAGCCGCGTAATGCGGGCGCATATTCCACTCGCCACCATCTGATCGAGGAGGTGGCCCAGTCGCCACAGCAGCCAAATCTACATCAGGGCGGTGCACCCTCACAAGAGACAAGGCATCCTTCACACCTGCGACAAGCTACTGCCGCACCAGCTCCTTGACATTGCTGGCACTCCGAAACTTCGTCAGAAGACCTGCAAGGGTCGTTGGCACGGCATCCAACGGAAACATGACGTGCAGCACCGAGGAAAGCGATGTCTGCACCTGGCGGAGCACCCGCGAAACCTGGTAGACACGATCCTGCACCGTCGCCAGAACTATGGCGCGATCACGATCCATCCAGAAGAAGCCGCTGGCCTCCATGTCCTGTTGAGTCAAGCAATTGACTCGAACAGCAATACGCTCCTTTTCTTCCCTCGGAGCAAGATTGGCACCTGCGACAACCGCACAAAACAAGAGTGAGGCCAGCAGGCTCATCCGAAGAACTAAGCTACAGCTCGAAAGAAGGATCAACTTACATTGCAGCTGCTCGGACAGCCGACCCAGCTCCGCCATCAAATACTCCTCTCTGGCTGCACCACGGTCTGCTTTGGACTTCCAAACGTCAGCACGACCGCGTAACCCAAGCAAATCTCTCTCCAAGCTGCGCACGCGATCTCGAAGAAAAATGAGCTGCGGGGAGTCATCCAATGATGCTCGCAAGGGCCTTTCGGATGTAGTGTCAACCGGGTCAGCACCCGAAAGAACCTATAGCAGAAGAAAAAAGAAGGCACATAGACATTCAGCCAATGATAGAGCACAGCTCGGAGAAATTCATTAAAATATATAAGGCCACTACATGGCACAAGGATGGTACTACAAAAGATATTTACAGCAAAAATAGACTACAAGCTACCCTATGTCTACCACGCCTATGACGGAGGGCACTGAGTCGCCTCAGAACCAGACTGCCTAGCTTTGGCCTCGCCCTGCTGCCGCAATGCGTACTCGGACAACAAGTCAATGAGCTTGGGCCCATATCGTTTGCAGCGAGCGGAGTAGGCGGCGAAGGCTACCTCGGATCCATCAGCAGCCGTCGGCATCCGAGAAGTAATCTGGGGCAGGTCCAGCTCCGCCCCAGCCGCCATGGCCATCGCCAGCCCGACGGACGCGCCGATGCCCTTCTGCTTGCGCTTATACGCTGCAGGCGCTTTGGCTGATAGAGCCTCTGCCAGGGCACCCACGTCTTCAAGGGATGCGCCCTTCGGGAAGAGCTCCTGGTAGAAGCGACCAAGGACCTCTTTCGCCTTGGCAAGGGAGTTGACGACGGTGCTGCAGCGGTCTTCGACCGCTACAGTGGCATCATCCAGAGCACTCCCGTGCTCCAGAGCACCGCGGTCGAACTCGATGCCTGCGGCATCTTAGACAAAAATAAGATAACATGAAGAAAGGCAACATAGAAGACGATCCGCAAAAAAAAGGAGCAAGTACAAAAGCTAACGCTCACCCGAAATAGCCTTGGCAGCAGCCATGAGCTTCTCCGCCACCCCTTTTTCACGAGCAGCCGCAACGGTGGCCAGCTGCTTCTCACGATCCGCGGCCTCCTGCTGCAGACGCTCTTTCGCTTCGGCTGCCTTCGTCAGCTCCAGCTCAAGGCGCTCTCTTGCCTCAGCAGCAGTTTCGGCCTTCTGCTCCAGTTGGCCAAGGCTCTTCTTCAGAGCATCGACCTCACGGAGAGAGTCGTTATGCTCCTCTGCATTTACAGCAAGCAAGTGTCAACAAACAGGACCAGGATATAGCAAGATGAGTACTACAAGGCAGACGAATACCTTGCAGCTGCCGCAGCTTTGCCTCCAGCGTTAGGCGTTCCTCCACCAGCCACTTGGCCTCTTGGACAAAAGGCTGCAGAAAAAGGCAATAGCATTAAGCACAGGACTTGGGGGCTACACCCAATACAAAGAAGCATAAACAACATCAGCACACGAAGACGCTCGGGGGCTCCCCCGTGACATGAAGCAGACGAACTTACGTGCTCCGAGGGCGAACCCGCAGGCCCGCCTGCGAAATTCTGAGGCGTAACCACCAGCCTCTCCTGCACAGGAGGATCCGGAAAGGCGCCACCCGAAGTCGCCACTGTCTGAGGAGGAGGCGACGCAATGTTCGACTCCTCCATCATCTCGCGCGCTCCATCACTAGAGCCGTCGGAGGATTGCCTGCATACGAATCAATCAACACAGGCGCAAAAATAACAAGGGAACAAAAGACAAAAGTGGCAACAAGATCACTTACGAGCCCAACGCGCTCAGGTCAAAGATAGGAGAAGCCCTTCGGGCCCTCTTCTCCTCCTTCTTTTCTTCCTTCTTTCTCTTCCTTCGTCCCTTCCTTCTTCCGCTTTGCTGGCGGGTGCGGAGCAACAGCTCGCACAGGAATGGCAGGAAAGGGAGAGGAAGAACCCCCATGAACATCATCATGACGCTCAAGGCCCAGAGGATTCCTGGGAGTCGGAGGAGTTGAAGCATCCGACGTCTCGCTCGAGCTCCGTGACTGCTTGCGCGAATGGTCCTCACTCGACTCGTCGGCATCCTCCGCTGGAGATCGCGCTGACGGTAGCTCGGACACGGAGTCCACCACTTCGTTATCCGGGGCATTCGGATACCTTTCGGGTAGCGGTGGCGCCATGCCCGGCACTTTGAAGCTCTACAAGATGAGAAGAAACTTTGTTAGCAAACAAAGGACACAAATAAACACCCAACAAAAAACAAAAGGGAAGCACTACGTGCGCAAATCTACACCTTCGGTACGACCAACGTCGAAGAAAAGGGAGGAGTCAGCGACTTCCCCGGGATTTTTTCGTCGGCCTTGAACTTCAAAAGCGCGCGAAGATCCTTGTCAAGTTCCGCCTCGGAGATTTTCTCACTCGAAACCCTCGTCGGATCACGGCGCCCAGAGTAAAGAAACATCGGATGCGCCCTCGCTTGGAGGGGCTGCACCCGACGTTCAAGAAACGTCCAGATGATGTCGACACCGTTCACCTCCTTCTCAGGAATCATTTGGAGCTCCTCCACCCGACGATACAAGGCCTCTACCTCCGCCACCTCACCATCCAAGATTTGGTTTTTCCAGGATCTTTCTTTCTCAATCAACTGGGAGGGGTCAAAAGGAACGAGACCAAAATCTTGCCCAGGCAGTACGGAGTCACGGATGTAAAACCATTTCCTCCGCCAGTACTGGACAGGTTCGGACATGTAAAAGGAAAAGAATTGCACATTGGGAGTGAGGGAGATGATGAAACCCCCAATGGGATACACACCATCCGAACCAGACTGCCTCTTCACGGAATAAAGCTTCCGGAAGAGGACAAAGTGCGGCTCAATGCCAAGCCAACACTCGTAAAGCGTAATAAAACACGCAATGTGAAGAAGGGAATTGGGAGACAGATGATGGAGTTGAACCCCATAGAAAAAGAGCAGTCCACGAAGGAAGTCATGGACCGGAAAAGAAAACCCGCGAATCATGAAGGCAACAAACATAACCCGAAACCCAGATGGGGGACGGGGGATTACCTCATTGCCAGGAAGTATCACGGCTGTCGTGTCTTGCGGGATCAGGCTCCGCTCGTGCAGTTTACGGAGATCGCTCTCCCGCGTTTCTGATCGCCGCCAGCCACCGTCGGTGACGCGAGCAGTGGCGGTGCCCTTCTTGCCTCCGGCGGCGCTGGTCCCAACTGCAGATGAGGACTTCTTTTCCCCCATGGCGCTACGGCGGTGGTGGCGTTGCCAACAAAGAAAGACAAAGGAAATGTGGAGGAAACTCTCAGCGCGAAGCACGCTCGAGCGCAAGGAGGCAGTGAAACACAAGAACTGCTGCGGTGAAAAACAAACCACGATTTCACCAGGGATTATAACAGCGAAGACGACGCACGCTGGCCGTCCATCAAGAAGACCTAACGCCAACGGTAGATCTGGCCGTACACGTGTCAGCACCAAAACGAACCGTCGTTACCACGCCGTCCACTACGTGCGGAAATCGAGGAGACGCCGTAATCATCTCCACGCCGCGCGTGACCGGTCAATTCAAAGTCAGCAAGTGGGACCCACGCTTCGTCCCGTCAAGTCATCTCTGGCGTAGCAGACGCTTGAGGTCATCGATCGTAAGCACTGACGTCATCAAAAGCTATACTAGCACCACTTCGGCTCCACAGCTAAAAGTACTCACTCGAATCTACGATTCGACTAAATACTTGGGGGCTACTCCTATCAGGAGCGCTGGCCGCGCACCCGACAGACAAATGAAGACAAATTACTTCTCTGAGTCCTACGTCGAGTCTACGACTCCACTACGGACTTGGGGGCTACTCCCATAGGGAGGATGGATTTCAGCATCCGAAAATTTTCGAGTCCTGCGGACTTATGATTGGAACAATGATTGAACTAAAAGTCTCCGTTCGAGTCTACGACTCGAACAGACACTTGGGGGCTACTCCCATAGGGAGCGCTGGTCGCGCACCCTATGAAATCTTCGACTGCGATCTTTCGGATCAGCACGCAAAACTTTTCGGCAACTCTGCCCCAATTAATGCTAAGTGAGTAACATCCTCCTTGGCCACCCGAAACACCTCCGCGGTGATAAACATTCAGATGCTGCGTCTGCGACGCAAAGATAAGACCTACAGATATCATCTGATGGCCTGACAACGCACCTGACTGCGCTCTGCTAGTATGAATCCGTACCAGCAGGTACGATGAAAAATCCCGACGGACGCGTTGGGTACACCAATTAAAATCACTGGAATTCCACTCCTGTAAGTCCTCCGCCGCCTGAGTCGAATTACGCCAGCATATGTTCTAGGTCCGGGTTGAGGGACCCGAACCTGAAGAAGATCGTGTTGTTTCGTCCTAAGACAGTTAACTGACCCTGATCCGTCGGGTGAGTCAGGCACACGCATCAACAATCCCTACACACATATACTGCTCCCGAAGGATGGAAGAGTCCTCAGCCGAATCTACGATTCGACTGATCACTCGGGGGCTACTGACATGGTTATACCCTACGGGTACGTAACTTCAGCATACCTAGTCCAGCCCGAGGAAGGCCCACAGCAGATATACGCTGGCCCATGAAGATTTTCGGGTGGCCCAGGCCCATGACGCCTTCGGATCCTTGGAGAGCAAGACTAGAAGTTTGAATACAACTTGTAACCTACTCGTATCGGCACCCGAGACCTAGCCTCCCCATATATAAAGGCTAGGAGTGGCCAACGAGGGGGACACGTAATCCCACAATAGACCTTTCGCACACGCATCCACGCCAGATTGAATCTACGCACCCTATAACCTTCGGTTCCGCCGTAATCAAAGAGCAGACAAGCAGGAGTAGGGTTTTCCCTCCGGGGGCTGAACCTGGGTAAATCTTGTGTCCCCTGGTTGCTTGTCTGTTAACCGTGCCACGATCTCCAGCATCCCCATCTTCTCCAAAACCCAAGTCCATAACAATGGGCATTGACGAGATTAAACCTCGTCACCAGAAACAGCGCCAAAAACGGCCTCTTCGTGCAGCAGCTCGTCGGCGAAGTAGTCGGCATACATCATGCAGTAGCCCTCTACCCGCTGCCTTGCTTTGCACTTTCGATGAACCTTCGCCAAGCCTCCACGCTTCGGCGCTGCAATCTACGTGTACAGTCGGACCAATGGGGTGAGGATATGCATGTGCTCTTCATCTTCGGCGGATGTGATGGTCTCTTCCTCCAACAATAGGGCGAACATCTCCTCGTCGTCGGAGTCCATGGCCGAACTGGAAAACGCCGAACACTTCACGCGCGAGGTAGGCGGGAGCTTGGAATGAAGCCGAGCTGTGGCGAAGGATGGAGGAGGAAAACCAAGGCCTACGCTAAGGGGAAGGGATGCGGCAGTGGCGGTGGACCTTTCCATGTGCGGGGCGGTGCTTCGCCGACAGTGACATAACAGCGAGGGGTAGGCTGGGGGAAAGCTCTATACCAAGGGAGAGCCGAATCATGGTAGGGAATGGGTTGTGTCGCTGACTGGGTTGGTCCACCCTGTTTTCGCTTCATACGGCATTCCCAGGCAGTTCCCGGCGCCCCGGGTTCGGCCTTGGAACCCCGGATGTGAAATGGGCCAAATCCGGCAAAAAGTGGGCGCCTGGGAAAGCGACTAGGAGATTTTTCACCGTCCGGATGAAAAACACGCCCTGGGGAGGCCCTCCTGGGAATGCTAGTGGAGATGCTCTAATAATAGTCTCAACACTCCATGTCTTAGAGATGATTGTTATTTTTGACCGTTTAAGGTTGTGAACCGACCTGTTTTAGTCACCTCCCATCGAGCCATTTTTGGTGTCGGTTACAGTAATCAACCGCTTCTAAAGTTAGTAGATGCGGTCATCTATTAACAACCGGCTAAGGGTGGCGCACAGAGGCGGATTTTTTGTTACTTGGGATAAACTGTCTGAGTGCACTTTCTCTAAGTAACGAGTTTGTGCTAGTGGTTGTTATACCACTGGTAGTGGATACCCGGTAGTTGACATACCGGTGGCATGCCGCGGACACACCGCTGGTAATTATCACACTAGTGGTGTGTTTCTATCATGCCACGCCACTAATGTAATTTCAATAATACTAAATAATCTGCTGCTATAATGGAAACACAATAGTATACCAAAATCTCTGTCGAAATAGAATATTAACACCGTCAGCGCTCACTAGTTGAGTTCTAGGGACAGAGGTAACAGAGGGTGATGTCCTCCCTAGCTTTGGTTCCCGAGAAAGAAAAATGAGAGATAAAGGGCCAGTGCAAGCTAGCTAGGGCCACTATCATGTGGGGTAGAGTGGTTATATGGGGTGGTGGAACATACCAGGAGAGTGGCTGAGAGAGAGGTGGATGGGTTTGTATTGATGCACATGATCTTTGCCAAGATTACCTCGGCCTCTCCTCCTTTCCTCCATGCACAAAAGTCCAAGGGTGGATAGTGCTATAGTGCACGACTAGAGAGAGTGATAGAGTGACAAAGGGGTGGGTTTGGTTCTTGGTTCTGATCAAGAAGGATATGGAGATGAATGCATGTGAAATCCCAATTTGAATTTGGAAAGATGGAAATGCTCTCAGTCTCACCCATGTCATAATAGATCAATGAGGTGGGGATGTAGGTGGATGTGGCCTAGACATTGCCAACCGTTTCCTGAATTTAATTTTGTGATTTAGAAGACAAGAAATGATATATTACCATTTCCATGTTTTTTGGTTAAATAAGAAAAGGGAATTTAGATAAATAGTCTCATTATATGGGAAAAAGAGTGATAACACTTGCATGTCATATTTCCCAAGGTTTTCCAAACTATTTATTTGAAAATATTTGCTAAACCAAGGGAGAATGGTTTGAAGGAAAAAAATAGGGTAAAAGGAATCTAAGTGGTAGAGGGGAACTCTATAGAAATTTTATGAGGTGCATTGTTGTCTTGTAATTATTTAGAGCCTTAGGTGATGGTATTAGCACAAGGTACACACCTAGACATACATTAGGTATTCACATAAGAGATCACATGGCAAAACACAAGTCAAACATGCACAATTATTTTTTGTTACCCCCTATTTGCATAACCAACACATAGTCTTGATTACAAAATATTGAGTGTTACAATCTATGAGTGGAGTTTTTAATGAAAGTAGCGATTTCAACAGATTATGTTAGGATTTTGCTAGCCATCTTCCTCTTGGCCTCCGCGTCAATGGATATGACATCGTCTACGAATAAGTGATTTTCGGCCCTTTGTTCGACGATGTGATTTGCTTTCCTATGTCGATGGTGGTGTTGGAAGATTAAAATTCTCTAGGTATGGACTATCAGATCTTGCTTCACCAGATCTATTTTGGATTTTTCTCATTTTTGCCACGAGGAGGCTTGTCCTCGCAATATTTTCCTGACTGATATGTCCTCGACAATAGTGATCCGTACTCTCTGACTCCCAGCGGCATCGACCGACATGTTTGGCTGCTTTTTTCTGAAATACTGGTGTTGATACTCTTGCGATGTTGGTTGATTACTATAATGGTTAAGCGTGTGCACGTGGCCTTGACATTGCGTCCCAAATTAAGATTACTTGAGAATCCTCATTGGTATTTACATGTCTGTGATTTGGGTTGTATATTCGGCTGGCTTCAGAAAGTGCAAGATTGTGGCATGAAAGAAGAAATAGTATGAAGACCATGAAGATTTGCTCGTTTCTTTTAGACTTCATTTTATAATCGTTGAAGACATGCTTATATAACCATACCATGTATTATTCGGTACCGTAAATATAATATTGTCCATAAAAAGTACTCATCCCCACATCGATACCTCCGGACACGAAAGAGTGCCTTTGCGCCTCAAACTCTCTCCGGAACCGCCGAACCCAGCAGCGAAGCTAGGAATTTTATATTGGGTATTCAAAGTCAAAAATAATAATTTCCAACACACTAATATAATATACATAGGTTCACAATAACAAGAATAGAGCTACAAATTGTTCATAGTACTAAAAACGTCTGCTAAATTGTATTGCTAGAACAAAGAAAATTATTACTTAACTCTACAATCCCCCTTTGGAATATTATCTTCGGTTTTTTAGAAGCTCTATCCCACATATGTTTCGAAGAACTACCATTTTTCTCCTTCTGCTTGTTCTTCATTTTTCAGACCTACAAACCAACGAATAACAAGGTAAGCATCAGCACCGGCCTCTGATCATAATTGGAAAATAAGAAGAAAACAGAATGTAATCAATCTGTATGCACTCACGTTTTGAAGCTCTAAATTTCTTGGAATCTGAATTATTATGTGGCAATGAGATTGACTAGGAGCGCTGCACTGATGCTCCTCTAGGGCTCGTACTGAAAAATCCCCAAGTGAGATTGACGAATTTGAGCTTGCTGTTTCCCTAACTAAATTACCACTTAGCAAAAATTAATGACGGCAGCCGGCAGGGCGCTGATCGGGAGAAGGAACGAGCCGGCGTCAGGTAGAGACACAGCCGCATGAGCAGTCCCCTGCCGAGGAGCTCAGGACTCGGGAGGCGCGTCGAGCGGACGGAGGCAGGTACGAACTCCTCATGTCGCTGGAGTTGGGACTGGACGATCGTGGAAGACTACTCAAACTGTAACTCATAGGTTGGCTCGCTGGAAGCGGGAAGCCCAACTCGTTTTTTTTCCCAGTTTGAGAGGTTGAACACGGGAGGGCTTCAGAGGTCGCGTTTACATGTTTTTTTCGAGTTAAACACGTGCAAAAGAACCCTATCATTCATGTACACGCGTATATGAGCTTATATATTGAAAAAATTTGACAAACATTATTGAGTATGCACCGCATACCCATGAATTAGTGTAGCTTCGCCCCTGGCCGGAACCGACAAAAGGCTCCTCAATGTTCAAGTCCATCCAGAAGTACCGAGCATATTCTCATGTACCACCGTGCTACTCGTACTCGGCACCCGACTCTGCCACTCTGGCACGTCGACATCATGTACAATTTAAACGGATTTGTGATGTCCAAGTATTAGTATACGATCAGTCTCGTGGTAATGAAATTAGTGGAGGTAAGCACTTTCACAAAAGACAAAAAAGAGAAAAGAGAACATTGGAGCATTTAAGAAAGAATAGCTAAAGGATATGATGGTCAGCCACGTAAAATACTGAATCTGATAAGAGTCAGAATTGTTACGTGTGATGTACTACTGCTTAGCACGTAGTGGAGGCTAGCATAGATTAATGGAACACATATAAATATTCGTATGCTGAATTGTTGATATTTCAGAGTTGGCAAGGAAAAACAACGTAGCGTTGCAAAGAGTTGCTTGACGTTGAATTGCTGATATGTCAGAGTTGGCCAAGAAAAAACACGTAGCTTTTCAGAGAGTTGCTTGCTGACAAAGAGGCCGGAATGGGTGGTATAACTATACGACATCACAGTCTAGAAGGACTAGATGACCCGGTGAGCCGCTGACGCCGAGGCCAGAAGCGAGACTGTATTTTAATCACAAGTTGGTTTAAATGGTCAAATCCAATGAAAGGGAATAATTTAATGTCTTAGTTACTCCATCTGTCCCACACAGAGGTAGTAGTTTTCACCAGCTTTCAGGACTCTAATTGTACTAACCATTTCCTTGGAGGTAGTAGGTTTCACCAGCTTTCGGTACTCTCATTGTACTAAGTATTTTCCTGGAACACTTCAATGGTCAAGATGAGCCTGTGCTCTTGTTTAAGTCAAAAGTTGATATGCTTACCGCTATAAACTGACATGTTCTTGTTTTCAGTAGCAGGCATTCAAGTCACACAATACAACACAAAGCATGTTCTGATCAAAACACAATGCATACAATTCTAAAGATATATGGACGCACTCTTTAGAGGGAAATGGTCTTACAACATACTTCATCCCCAAGGGATATATTGTCAAAAGAACAACAAAATCAAAAGTAGGCTCCAATCCAACTTCTCTCAAAACCAAGATGGGTATTGTTGGGTAACTTTACTATGTACCAAGTAGAGACGCCTTAGCTTCTCTCTTCGAACCACCGCTATGTCTCGGTGATCTGTGTATATCAAGAGTTCAGCGGAGCTTACCCTCTTCAACCATGCCCCTCTGTTTTTGTTCAAATAAGTTGTCCACCATTTTGTGAGGTCAAAGAGGAGCCAAATTGTTCGTCTGCCAGATTCAAGTACAAAACCACGAACTAAGTCCAAACAAAAACCTGAATAGCAACTGCAATCACAGGTTAGTTTTGAACAAATATACTATTCCAAGCTAGGTACTTGATGTTTCTTGCATACATCTTCTATAAACGATACCTGCAAAACACAATTAATAGACTGCACATGTGAAGCATCTATGGTGAGGATAACATAAGATTACCTAATTTGCACATCACTCAAGTAGTATGCATCAACACCTTCCTGATATAAAAGACGAGTACCTTTTAAGTTTGTATTAGATTTTTAGAAAGAAACCTGAACCAAGTCTAAATTATTTCCTAGAACACACGAGCAGTAAAAATGATGCTATGTGATGTCTAAACCATTACTAAAGTGTACTATCTGATTTAGTGGCTACACAAAAGTGTAAATATTTAGCAGATATGAGACTAACAAAAACATTCAGCCATTTCATCAAGAAAATGGTGTACTTTTTGAGAAGGAACAATAAACAGAAACCCCACCATCCCTGATTTTTTTGAAATGCACATTGTATTTTACAGCTAATATTGTTCATTTTGCATGATGATGTAATGCCAGAATAGAACAACAAAACAAAGCATAAAAATAGTAAATTAATCAACTGAAGAAAATACCCATTTATATTTTATAATTCTTAAATAGTAATAAATATGAGTATTTTCCTCTGCAAGGTTCAAATATATCTAATCTTAAGCTCCGATTGTCGTCGGATTGATGACAAGTACGCCATGAGGGGGTCCTCGAGGCGTGTAGAAGAGAGGGGTGTGAGATGTACGGTGTTCCGGGACGGTGAGCACACAAGTTTACCCAGGTTCGAATCCGCCGGCGTTGGACGGATCCTACTCCTGCTAGCAATCCAGTAATACGGCAAAGCCGGAATGTGGGTTATAAGGGTTTTGCATGTACGAGTTGAGATTGTAGACTATTGTGAGGGTGCCCTAAAGGCTCTTCCTAGGATGGCTTATATAGATATCCGGCCTAGGGTTTACAGGAGAGATCTATCCGGCTATGACTAAGAGTCGGTTACATAATACATCTTGAACTACAAGTAACACTATGGGCCTATGTCGGTAAGTCTTCTGGGCCTTCCCGTAGCCGGATTGGACTCTGTCTCTTCTCCCTGACTGGACCGCCCGTGAAGCAAAGCTCTAACCTGAAGTGGGTCACCCTGGTCAGTGAGGAACTGTGAGGATACCCAGAAAGTATATCCCCAATAGCAGCCCCCGGAAGTCTCCAAGATCCAATGTCGGATTCATCATCATCTAGCTTGATCTTCGGCTTGCAGAATCTTGAAGGGTTCCTGAAACTTTAAAACAAAAGATACGATCCGGGTCTTAAAAATAAGTCGGACCTATGAGTGCGTTTATTCGTGCTTCTTGCTCGAAATTCAAACTAAGCCGGAACTTGGTCTCTGACATAATCTGACAACAGTCATGGTTAAGTCACGTCACTGACAGACATTTCCTGTCAGCATGACCGTTGGTGGGTCCGCCTTTCGCGGAACCGAGGCGCCGTTTCAATGTGTGCGTGGAGATCGAGGCGGTGTAATCGTCATGCGGAGGTTTCCTCATCCTTTCCACGACGCCTGGCACGTTTACTGTAGCATTTACACAAATCTTGACACGCCTGGCGGATATAAGTGGTGTGGATTCTTTCCCCCATCTTCTCACCAGTTCTCAGCGCCTTTTCCTTCTCCTCTACGCCTCCCACGCACTTAGCGCTCCTCTTCCCCTAGAAAAAACCTCCAACGCCGCCCATCCAAGGTCACCAGCGCACCGAAAATAATGGCTTCTTCATCATCCTCCGGCTTGGCAGCGGCGGCAGAGAAGGAGAACCACCGTGGAGTTTGGATCCCGTGCGTCCTCGACAACCCCAAACTCCATGTCGTTGAAGATGAAGGGATCCTCCGCGCCGGCGTCTGGCTGATAAGGGAGCAGATTGAGAGGAAGATTCCGTAGCTGTCCCTGGACATGCATACATCGGAAAATCCTGTTGTTCCGATAAACTTTAGCAGTAACTCTTTTTATGTGCTCATCTTTATGTTATTTTTGCAATACTGAGATACTTTTCCTTCTCATCTTGCTGACCTCCCTGAGTCGGAGTTCGCTCCTATTGAGGGATATCCTCCTGAGTTTTCTCAAGACGAGGGTGAATTGGTCCCAATACCGGATGTCGTTCCTCGGAAACACAAGGCCCCGATATTGGCCATCGGCACCAAAGAAGTGCCCGTTGTGAAGAAGTAATCTTTCCTCACAGGGTCTTTGTATTTTACTTGTAATTCCTTCTAAGATGTAATGTTCTTTGTTCTATTATCTTCTCAGAGCTAAACAGCTCATCAAGGGCAAGGGGAAGGAAGCTGCCTCGAAACCCCTGCGCTAGTCGAAGCTCAAACTGGCTTCTCCTGCCGTGGTTCCTCCGAGTCCTGCCCCTCAGCCTGCTGCAGCGCCGGAGATTATTCCATCTCCGACTGTTGTAGAAGATCCGGCTCAACCATCAGAGCCAACGATCCTTGAATCGCAAACTGATGTCACCATGAGTGACTCAGGTGTTAATAAGGGTGAACCCTCTTCGGGTAATGATCCCTCGGCAGAGACCTTTGCCGAGAATCTCCTGGACAATCCGGGACTTGCCAAACTTGGCTTATCTCGGAAGTCTATGGAGGATATTCAACGGCTGGCCCGGGAATGCCTGGAGAGGCGGACTCTCTCTGCCAAAGAAGAAGCGCAAGAAGCAGAGGATATCAAACACTCTGATCTTCTTGAACAAGTTCGTCTTTGTGACGAGAAGATAAGGTCCAGCGCACTTCCAACTGCGTCGGTGATCCCCCTAACTTTCACCGAGAAGGTTGCCACCGAGGTGAATTCGAGTTTAGACAAACTCATCCGCGAACAATATGTAAGT
This sequence comes from Avena sativa, assembly GCA_916181665.1. Lineage (NCBI taxonomy): Eukaryota > Viridiplantae > Streptophyta > Magnoliopsida > Poales > Poaceae > Avena > Avena sativa. The sequence goes on along the minus strand of OV702290.1, from coordinate 173,517,502 downwards.
TGGAATTCCAACTCCCATTATTCCTTATTTCATATCATATCCTCTAACCCCCAAGCATGAAGCTAGAAAATCAAATCCGATTTTATGCTTCCTTAGGATGCCAAAGAATGAACTAGTGTAGCCCCCAGGATCGTACTGATATTAGTAAAAATATTAGCCCGGGCCTTTAGTAGACTTCTGACTCTGGGTATTCTGACTTACAGAAAGTATATTGCTATAACCAGGATTTGTTGAAGAATGCTTGCAACAAGCGGAAAGAGATCAAAGCTCTCTGCCTTGAAAATGCACAGCTGAAGGTTTCCAAGGATGAGGCCGAAGGTAAACATTCCGAAACTCAAACCTTGTCTTTTATTTCATAGTCGATTTTTTGTTGAACTGTTGTTCTTTTGACTTATAGCACTGGTAAAACAGTCCTGCGCTATGATCGAAGAGGATGAGAATCTTAAGACCTTGGTGGTGGAAAACAAAGAAATTCTCCAAGAGCTGGATAAGCTTAAGGAAAATGATGAGAAGAGCATTGCTAAAATTCTCAAATCCACCTCCATGGCTACCGAGGAGTGTGATCGCAAGATTACGCTTCAAGATAAGAAAATCCCAGATCTCAACAATGAGTTATTCAGAGAAAAGGACATTTCCGATGCACTCCGGGCTGAACTCCAGAGACTTCGTGAAGAGAAGGCCAAAGTCGACGATGTCATCTTTGGTATGTTTCCCTTTTTCTGACTTATATGCATCTTCCGACTCTTTTTGGAGTCCGGGTTTTATTTGGCTTACCCCTTTGCATTATATGCGTAGGTCCTCTGAACTTGACGGACTCAGCCTCTACTGAACCTTGCACCCACCGGCTTACCCAAGTCGGTGATTTGCTACATGACTTCCGCTAATCCCTCGAAGATATTGGCGAAGTTCTCAAGGTTCCGGATATGCATAGCATGTCCGGTTTTGAGGTGCAAGACAAGGCCAAGGATATGCCGCAGCTTGTTCAGGACTAGAATATGTCCTACGCGTGAACTGCAGCGCAAAACGCTCTCACCATGGTTATGAGCCATCATGGAAACATGGAGATCTGGCAAGTAACCAGAGGGTACTGCAAGGTGGACGAAGACGGACAGGAGCAAGACATCAAGGCTATCATGGACTCCTACACCGGATATGGGTGCCACGTAGCTGATTTGACCAGCTACGACACTCCCTTCTTCACCCGCGTGGACACGCCGCCTCCGCCTTCCGAAGAAACAGCTGAAGTTTCCGACGATGATCAAACCATATTGGATTTGAACATCTCGGAACGTTATCAAGCCGAGGCCGATGTATCCAGCGAGCCGGTAGCTCCTACCTCTCCTCCTGCATCATAGAGTATCAGAAGAACAATATGTTATTCTAAAAACAATTCGGATCTGTAAATAAGTAGTACAATACTTTTGCTAGTGCTAAGTTTTAATTTATCTATTCAGCACTTTTGGCTTTGATATTATGTGCCTGAAATGTTTGCATAAGCACTTGTATTTTTTGTCTGCACTTATCATTTATCTGGCTTTCCGCCTCGTCCCTTTCGTGAGCCGGCCAACTTTCAGCACGGAAACTTTGCCGAGCAACGGAGCTCAATTGCTAAACCAGTTTAAACTCGAAAAACAAAGTCGGCTTCCAGTACCAACAATTCACTACTTGGAAAATTCCCGCATCCAGCAATCAGACAAATAACCAAAGTATAGACTAGAAAATTTAGATTTATACCCAAAGGTATCAATTTTAGAATCGAAAATCTAAACCAGAACAAACATGAGCATAAAGTACATTTAAGTATTCTGGGATTTTCGACTGCCACATGATCATTCGGAAATAAGATGGTAAAAACTTCTCAGAAAGATTTTAAGGGAACGAAGACTTTATTTCTCATTGAACATGTACACATATATGATTACAAAGAAAAATAAACTAAGAATAAAAGGGACGTAGCTGAGCAATATTCCATGGTTTGTCTAACTCATCCGGATTTGTACTGCCTCCAGCTGTCTTTCTCTTCTTAGTAGCAGGTCTTTCTTTGTCTGGCCGCATATCAGTTAGGTAGTATGAACCATTGTGCAATACTCGACTAACTAAAAATGGCCCTTCCCATATTGGGGAAAGTTTGTGCTTTCTTTGCTGCACAAGCCGGAGAACCAAATCGCCCTTATTGAAAGATCGGTTTCTGACTCTCTGGCCATGATACTTGCGTAACTTCTGCTGATAGGCTGTTGATCTCATCTCAGCAACGACGCGAACTTCTTCGACTAAGTCTGGATCATTTTGTCGAGAAATTCTGGCATCCTCTTCAATATACGCGGCCACTCTAGGAGAGGTGTGAATCAAATCACTAGGAAGAACTGCTTCTGCGCCATAGACCAAGAAGAAAGGTGTATATCCGGTTGACCTATTTGAAGTTGTTCGTAAACTCCATATTACAGAAGGTAATTCTTCTGCCCAAGCCCCCACAACACGTCGTAGTGATGCTTCGAGTCTTGGTTTTAGGCCCTGTAAGATTAAACCATTTGCTCTTTCGACTTGTCCATTAGCTTGTGGATGTGCGACTGACGCAATGTCAAGCCGGATATTTTGTTCATTGCAGAATTCGGCAAGCTCTCCCATAGAAAAGTTACTCCCATTATCCGTGATAATGCTATGCAGATAACCATATTGGATTATAACATCCTCGACAAATCTTCTGGATGTTGCTCCATCATAACTAGTGACGGGTTTAGCCTCAATCCATTTGGTGAACTTATCCACCATCACTAAGAGGTGTGTAAATCCACTTGGAGCCCGTTTAAACGGTCCTACCATGTCAAGCCCCCAGACCGCCAAAGGCCATGTTATAGGTATTGTTCGCAGCTGATCAACCGGAATGTGAGCTTGTTTGGCATACTTTTGGCAGCCCTTGCACGTCTTGACCAGCCGTTCGACATCTGCCTTGGCTATAAGCCAGAAAAAACCGTGTCGGAAAGCTTTTGCCACTAAAGATTTGGCTGCAGCGTGGTGCCCACACTCGCCTTCATGGATCTCTCGTAAGATTTCCACTCCTTCTTCCGGAGATACACAGCGCTGAAAGACCCTAGATGTGCTCCGCTTATAGAGCTCACCACTAATTATAGTATAGGCTTTTGCTCGTCGGACGATCTGCCGGCTCAGAACTTCGTCTTCGGGTAATTTTCCTTCTATCAAGAAATCAAGATAGGATTGAGTCCAGCTGGGAATCATAGCCAGAACTGCTACTAAAGGTGAGTCGGATTTGGTCGGATATTCCTCATCTACTCCTTTTATAGAGGGAACTTTGAGGTGCTCTAGAAAAGCGCCATCCGGGACCTTTTTCCGGGTAGAGCCTATTCGAGATAGTGCATCTGCTTCCTCATTTTCTGTTCGAGGGATGTGTTGAACTTCAAACCCTTCAAACAATTTAGATAATTCATCCACGACAACCCTATATGCCGCCATGTGCTTGTTTGCCTTACAGATATCCGACACTTGTTGAGCAACAAGATCCAAATCTCCATAACACATTAAACGTCGGATGCCGATGTCCTTAGCAATCCGGATTCCATGCACTAGTGCTTCATACTCGGCAATGTTGTTCGCCGCCGTGAAGTGTATCTGCAATACATAGAAAAACTTATCACCTTGGGGTGACTTGAGCACCACGCCAACCCCCGAGCCCCCGAGCGCTTTAGACCCGTCAAAATGCAAGGTCCGGTATTCTGACTCTAGCAAGGTCATACTCTCCGTTGTCTCTGTCCAATCAGCGATAAAGTCAGCGAGGATTTGAGATTTGATTGTTGTACGAGGTTTGTACTCAATATCAAAAGCTGAGAGCTCTATGCCCCATTTGGCAACGCGTCTTGTAGCGTCACTATTGTTGATTATATCTCTCATGGGAGCTGTGCTCATGTGCTCACCACGGTAATTGGATGTTCCTGAAAATAATGACGTAACTTACGAGATGCTAAGAACACACCGTAAGCCATCTTTTGATAATGCGGATACCGTTGTTTTGATTCCGTTAAGACCTCGTTGAGATAGTAAGTCGGACGCTGCACCAAGTGTTTCTGATTTTCCTCCGGTCTCTCCACCACCATGATAATACTGACGACTTTGTTTGTCGCGGCAAGGTAGAGCAACATAGGTTCCTATGGTTCCGGTGCTGCAAGGATGGGAGCAGATGAGAGTACTGCTTTCAGGTCTTGTAGTGCAGCTTCAGCTTCGTCGGTCCAAACAAAATTCTTGGTCTTTTTCAGGATCTTGTATAGTGGTGCGGCTCTTTCACCGAGCCGGCTTACAAACCGACTGACTGCGGCAATGCAACCAGTTAGTCTTTGTACGTACTTCAGGCGAGTCGGCCTAGAAATATTGAGTATAGCCTTGATTTTGTCTCGGTTTACCTCTATTCCTCTTTGGGACACGATAAAACCTAACAACTTTCCGGCTGGGATTTCAAAGAAGCATTTCTTCGGGTTAAGCATTATGTTGTATTTTCGTAGATTGGCGAACATTTCCTCCAAGTCGGAAATCAGGGTTTCCTTCTTTTTGGACATCACCACAATATCGTCCACATATGCGTGTACATTGCGTCTGATTTGATCGTGGAGGCAACACTGCATTGTGCGTTGGTACGTAGCTCCTGCGTTTTTAGCCCAAAGGGCATCATAATGAAACAAAAGGTTCCAAGGGGGTTATGAATGAAGTTTTGACTTTGTCAGATTCCTTCATCCGGATTTGGTAATAACCGGAATATGCGTCGAGAAAACATAGGAGTTCTGAGCCTGACGTAGAATCGATAACTTGATCAATCCTAGGCAGAGCGAACGAATCTTTGGGACAAGCCTTGTTCAAGGAAGTATAAACAACACACATCCTTAAATCAGTGGTGTCCTTTTTAGGGACCATTACAGGATTGGCCGACCACTCAGTGTGGATGACCTCTTCTATGAATCCGGCTAACTCGAGTCGTGCTAGTTCCTTAGCTATTGCCTTACGCTTTTCGTCGCCAAAATGTCGTAGGGACTGTTTGACGGGTTTAGCGTTTGGGTGTACATTTAAAGAGTGCTCGACAAGTTCCCTAGGTACTCCGGTCATGTCAGATGGCTGCCATGCGAAGATATCTTGATTTGCTTGGAGGAACTTGAGGAGCACGCTTTCCTATGCGCTATCTAGGCCTACGCCTATCTGGGTCACCTTGGAGGGGTCGTCATCCTTCAACAGCGTCTTCTTCGTCTCTTCCGATGCCTTGAACTCCAAATTCAGCTTTGTCACCTCCTTCTTTGTCGCGGGCATCTCGGACGGATCTATTGTCTTCTTGATATCCTGGTACTCCTAGGCGTGCAGCACGGCTTCAGCAAAGGCGGCATTTCCATCTTTGCATTATCGCGCTTTCTTCGGGTCTCCCCTGATGGTGATCACGTCGTTGGGACCTGGAATTTTCGTCATATTGTAAATGTAACACGGACGAGCCATAAAAGCCCAGTAAGCTGGACGTCCGAATATAGCGTGGTACGCGCTCTTAAACGGGACCACTTCGAAGGAAAGTCCTTCCGTCCGATAGTTCTTTGGAGTTCTAAAAGTAACATCCAAAGTGATTTCCCCCAGGGAATTTGCTTGTCTTCCTGGGACAACTCCGTGAAAGATCACCGAGCTGTAGTTCAGCTGGGTCTCCGAGATCTTCATCCGGCGTAGCGTTTCGACATACAGAATGTTGATTCTGCTGCCGCCGTCCACGAGAGTCTTGGAGAAACCATAGCCGTCAATAAGTGGATTGATGACTAAGGCGTACTTTCCTCGCCTGTGCAACTTAGGCGGATGATCAGCACGGTCAAAGGTGATTGCCACTTCCGACCAGTCCAGGAACTGAGGGACAGCCAGAACTGTTGCGTTGAGCTCATGTAGAACTGCTTTCTTGACCTTTGCTGGTTGAGATCCGAGGAAGGTGACGTAAGTGCCTTTCTTTGTCGGGAAATTCTTTTTCCCTTCTATCTTGGGTTTTGAAGCATCGGCTTCCTCCATGTCGGAATCATCCTTGGTCTCTTTATCCTTTTCGGGATTCTTCTTTCCCTTCTTCCGCTTAGCTCTATAGCCAGCGGTATCGTCTTTCTTGATGTTGTCATTGAAATGACACTCGGCGTTTGTGTGGGACGAGCCCCCATTGGCATCTAAGTGATGCACACATGGGTTATTGGCAAGGTCGGCCTAGGAGTAGGTTTTTTCGGGTTGTTGGTCTCCTCTACCCTGGACTCTTGATGTCCCACGACCGCGTCCACGGCCACCGCCACACCCTCCTCGTCCTCCAGACCCGAAGGTAGCAGTGACCTTTGTCGTTTCCATGTTGGGCTTTTCTTCCGAGGTGTTCTTGCGCTTCTGAGCTTGTTGTTTTGGTTGTTTTGCCGACTGTGGCACAACTAGGGCGTTAAGTAATCCCCCTGCATCATCGTCAGCATCTGCATACTTGCTCGCTGTTTCTATTATCTCTCCCAAATCAGTGACCTTGTCACACTTCAAGTGATGACGTAGTAAACCAATTGGGAGTCCTGTAATGAAAGCTTCAATCGTAGTTTGGTCATTTACTCCTTCACAGGAGTTCTTGGTGTCGATCCATCATCCGAGATAATCCCGGGAAGTTTCTCCGGCTTTCTGGGTGCAACGCTGTAGGTCTCCTACCGTATAGGGCCTCCGATATGTGCCTTTGAAATTCCGAAAGAATGCACTTTGCATATCATACCAGTTGTGGATGGTGTTCTCTGGAAGTTCATTGAGCCATGATCGTGCCGTCTTCCGCAACATGAGTGGGTGATATCGGGTCGCGACCAGGCTGTTTCCACCTTTGGCGATACAGCAAGCCTGGAAAAAATCCTGGAGCCAATTATCTAGCCGAGCTATACTGTCGTAGGCTTGAATGCGTCTTGAGATAGCAAATCCTTCCAGGAATTTTATAGCTCTTATGCGTGGTCCGAAGCATTTTGGGCCCACGTATATATCATCATTTTCGTAGCGCCGCGCCTCTATGTTGGAGTTAATCCTGTGTCTTGCGTCACTTGGGGATAAAGATCGTCCCGAATGACGGCTGTGGCTGCGGTGCCTTGGAGCCGGACTTCGGCTTCTGCCACCACCTCCTCTGCCATGACGCCCTCCTTGGCCTCCTTAGGAGCCGTTGTGATGGCTACTTGGTGGAGAGGGTGGAGCAGCTGGATGGTTTCCGGCTGATCGCCCGCCTCCGTCCGGAGCGTCGTTATTTCGGTTCCGAAGAGGATCTTTGTTATGACGAGCCCCCTGCCGGCTTTACTCAGCACGGTGTCCGTCGTTCCTTCGTCCATCAGCCAGACAACTTGTGTGTCTAGGAGGTGGCATTCTTTGACTGTCCTCCTCCCGAAGTTTTTCTTTATCTTCTTCCCTGTGATCATTCGACTCTCGCCAAGGAGGATTCTTTGGATTCAGTGCAGCAATTGCCTCTTGCTCCGCTGCTGGGGCAACGTTGCGCCAGTCACGTGTAGCTTTGTGGTGCTGTCCTAAAGATCCAGTTCTTGAGTAGTTGTCTTCCCGACGGTCGGAACGGTGATGCTGTTCCGGAACACGTCGGGATCTTACGTCATTCCAGGCCGGATCCGTGCGGCATTGGTCAGATTGGGAGACCAGTTTTCCGCTTCCGGACAGGGCGGCCTTTTGCTGTTCTAGACCCTTGTTGAGTAGTTTAATGCCCAATCGAATCTGCTCTGGGCCTGGATTACTTGATAGGATTTCTCGAGTTGCAATGGTGTTTTGCACTGGTGTTGGATACACCCAATCCCCGTTGCTGTCGCGCCAAGGAATCCCATGGTCTCCTCCGAAGAGGACTTTGTGAATCTACCGGAATTGGTTGTCATGAGTATGACGTTTCCTGGTCTTTTGATGCTACCGGGAGTTGTACTTCTCCGCAGTTGCCATGCGTTTCTTTTCTTCCTCAAGGTTTTTGGCTTCATCAAGGAGTACTTGGGGACGCGCTTCTAGGGCCTGGGCCCTTTCGTCCAGCTCTTTAGCAGTAAGTTCTGCAGCTGTAGGAATATGTGTGGTTAATGCAGCATCGATGAGTTTACGCGCACCTTCGGTGATCATGTGTCCATCCACCAACTCTTCTTTGGGCTATTCTGGGATCAATGCTCCATCCGAGTCTTCCTCGTATTCCTCGGCAATCACTTCCTCCGCCAGAGGATCTTTTGCCGGGGTCTTGTTCTTCTTGTTCTTCTTCTTTGCCTTCTTGGCAGTGCCGGTAGCAAAGACGTCTTTGGGTCCGTTTCCCGAAGTCAAGCTCTAGTCAGTACTTTTGGACATCTGGACCTCGGGATTATCTCTGATATCCATGTCATCCTGCGCTTTCAGAGAGTTTTCTCCGGATCCTTCATCCATGGCTTCTCCTTCCTCTGAAGCTTTGGAGTTATACTCCTCTTCATACTCCGCGGAGAACTTTCGAAAATCTGCCGACGTCATCGAGTCATTCGAGGATGCGGGTAAGTCGGTGTTTGTTCCAATTGCCTCCAGCACCGAGTTGGTGTTTTCTCCAGCATCGGCAGAGCCGGATCCGGATCCAACATATCTGACAAAGTGTGACGTGTGGGTCCTGAGGTAGTTGCGGCTTTCCTCGTGGGCTTCCTCGAAGATCCTGATAGTCACGAGAACTTCATCCACGCTTGCATCTTGCATCATCATACGCCTCAACGTGTGCCTCAGGAACGGTTGATCTGTTCCGGCGTTGGCAGGGCCGGAATCAAGGTTGTTGCTGTGATCCTCCTTGATTTCGACCTCAGCGGGTGGATCGATCTGGGATTCGGCCTCGCCAGGGAAATCCACTCCAGATTCGACTTGAACCGCCAGGTCTGCTTCAGGCTCGGATTTCTCCATTATCTCCGCACCTGGTACGGGCTGGGTGGGATTAGGTTTTTCTGAGATCCGGAACTCTGCCGCCTCCGCAGATAAAGGGGACCTAGAAATTTCTTCTGCCTCTATCATCACCACTGGGGTGGGTGGGGCAGGTTTAGTGAACCCGATGTATACATCGATCTCGCTGAAATACATGATGGTGTAGGCAGTCACGGCCTCCCTAGCCGGAATCCAGGTCTCGTTGAGAACGATGAGAGGGACGTCGCTGGCGCCGAGGATGCGACCGACGGTGATAGTCTCGCTGATTCCGATTCTTGCAGATTCCGCTCGGAACGCAGATCCGAAGCTCACTTGCCCCACGGTGGGCGCCAACTGTCGTCGGATTGATGACAAGTACGCCATGAGGGGGTCCTCGAGGCGTGTGGAAGAGAGGGGTGTGAGACTTACGGTGTTCCGGGACGGTGAGTACACAAGTTTACCCAGGTTCGAATCCGCGGCTTTGGACGGATCCTACTCCTGCTAGCAATCCAGTAATACGGCAGAGCCGGAATATGGGTTACAAGGGTTTCGCCTGTGCGAGTTGAGATTGTAGACTATTGTGAGGGTGCCCTAAAGGCTCTCCCTAGGACGGCTTATATAGATATCTGGCCTAGGGTTTACAGGAGAGATCTATCCGGCTACGACTAAGAGTAGGTTATAGAGTACATCTTGAACTACAAGTAACACTATGGGCCTATGTCGGTAAGTCTTCTGGGACTTCCCGTAGCCGGATTGGACTTCGTCTCTTCTCCCTGACTGGGCCGCCCGTGAAGCAAAGCTCTAACCGAACTGGGTCACCCTGATCAATGAGGAACTGTGAGGATACCCGGAAAGTATATCGTCAACACCGATCTCACATAAAAATTTACATCTACAATAAATTAGTCACTATCTATCACAGTATAGTGCATACTTACATCGGCAGGGACCATCATTGAATCCACCATTCTTCTGCAAATTAGACAAGAGCACCTACAGATGAGGGAATTCAGTCAATAGTAACTTGGATAGATAAGAATAAAAAACTTATAATGCTAAATATACATGGGAAATAAAGAGAGAGCAATCTAAGAAGAATATATCCAACAGAAAAAGAGTAGCTCTCCATGTCTGCATTCTACTCGTATTCAGTATATGCTATTGTCTCCATTTATTTGTTCAACGACAATAATTTATTTATTAGACTAAAATATGGTGACTTCAGCAAGGATGCGATAGCGGGTAGTAAAAAATAAATGGATGAAATAGAAGTTAATATGCACGTACAATAGTTTGTATCATGCCCCGCTGCACTTACATTGTCCATGCCACTGGATTGTCCAAAACGGTGATAGCGTGACAGATTCATCAGCAACTTCCCAGCAAGTTCTCTTTCTGCCTTCAGAAAAACAAAAATCAGCCTAACCAGTAGTATCAGCTCCAATGACCCGAATAATACCTACCACAAGACAAAATAGATCATTAGTAAATATAACCGATAGACCAGGAAGAAAAAAAGTATAGTACAAAAGAAGGAACGGAAGTTCAGCAACAAATCCTAAGCAATCTAGTTTCGGTACTGTACAATGAAGTTCTAACGTTTAGATCATTTTATAGAATTTCACTGCAAGTTCACTTCTCAATTTAGTCAAACAATATAAATAATAAATATTAGTTATCTTTGGATTTGGGAAGCTGGGCGCACTTGGAGTGAAGCAAACTGAGAAATTCACCTAGAGTTGAAGATCAGGATAATCCGATGTCACTTCATGTAGGTACTTATCTCCTTAGCGTCCACATCAAAGCACAACTGGTATATTTCTTGACACCAAAGCACAAAAATGAATAAAACTAGAAGTAGACCAGGCAAAACTGAATTAAGCAGGCATGCCGCAGTATAGAAAAAACACTTCACGAGGCTAAGTAAAAATCTGTGACATTCTTTTAGTGTTTAAACACAATTAGATAAGTACTTCAAACCCATAAACATCAGAGAGGAAATAAAAATCTAGATCTTCCCAAAGCTGAAGCCTAAATATATTCACACACACATTACTTTTTACATAGAGTAGTTGTAACTGAAACTGCAGGTCTGTTTCAGTTTGATACTATAACATCGGAACATTAAACAAGGTAATGTAAGAGGAAAAACGATGAATCGTTATTTTTTGAGGAATGTTGCTTAATGAAGGGAAGAAAAGATTTAACCGAGCGGCGGATGCACATCAATCTGTATTGGCGGGGATTGGGATGAAGATTGAGAGAGTTCAGGAGAGGGAGAAACTTATCTACTAGTACAAATTCCATTGCAGCCTCCTTCAATTTCCCTCGTTGCTTATCACCATTTTCGACATTAGGCGCCAATTTTCCTCTTAAGTATCCACGAGGAAGAGCAGAAGCAAGAAAACTCTGAAATTTAACTTAGATAGCAGAGCAAGCAAACCAGGGTGTGAAAAAAATGACCATATTTGGGCAAGAAGTTTCGGCCAAAAAACTAATGCAGCATGGTATGCGGAAATGCATTATAATTCATAAAACTAATTACTTAGTTGCTTAGTCGAGAGAAATTTTCCATGTTCATTTTCCCAGCCTGGTTATGCTCTTTCTGCATTTGACTATTCAGTTCTAAGTAACCTGTCCAGCCTAATATCCAAAAAATTGTGTACAGATTCATGAGTCGGTCAGAAAGTCTGTGTGTGAATTTTAGCATGCAATCATTAAAAGAAGGAAAACCGGAGTTGCTAATTCTACCTATTTTCTAATCCACATGCTCCAATAGTACATACAATAGAATAATGAGCAAAACTGAGCTGAGAGAATGTACATACCCAAATCGAAGCCCATCAAACTCGCACCTCTGAATCGTGGCCAAGTAAGGATGTGCCGTCTCTGATCGTAGACCACACTGGGTTTCATGAGTGGAGAGCCGAATTAGAAGCGTATACTTTAGACATCCTCTGGTTCTCGTGTCGGAGAGCAATGGCTTGCACGGTAAGCTATAGGCGTCCCTTGTTTATCGCGATGAGATCATATGGAGGGACCTTTTCATACCCGAGCTGGCATCGTGATACATCGCCACAAACGAGTTGGAAGGCAGCCAGGTTGTTTTGTCGTCTCCCTTGCCTATGAATGCGTCTTGCGGTACCTAGTCTTTCGTTCTTTGGCTCTCATACTCCCCCCACCGATTTCCTCCTCCGTGTGACTCACCAGAGCTACTTCCTACCCTTCGCCCTATCATCGTGCACGGCAACCTTCTTAGACAGTAAGCCTTACAACTCTTTTTTTTCGTGCGCAGCCTTCGTGATTTCTCATTTCATTTCGTGTTTTTGTAGTTTTCACTCTCCTCGGACTTCTTCCTATCGTGTGCATCGTAAGTATGCTTCTTTCTTCCTATCACTTTTCATTTGCTTGGGCTTTTCATGTTTCTATGTTTTTAAGTTAACATTCTCTTTTATGCATCTCTGTTTCAATGTTGATTCGTGTAGACCTCAGGTCGTATGGTACCTGTGTTTCAAGTTTTATCTACTGTTTTTTATCGTATATAGTTTTCTTATATTGTTTGCCGTCTCTTTTTTTTTCGCTTCACTCTTTTTTCCAACAGTTTCTGCTCGGATGCGCGGTGTGTATGACTCTGGACTTTATGGTGGTTCCTACGCGACCAGTTTCACGTGTTCGTGCGACACGCTAAAACGACATTGTTGTCTCCCCGTATTTTTTTATATTTTGCTTGAGATACGTGACACTTTCTTTCCGTTTCTTAGGACCTTCTCTAGCGTGTTTGCTGGCCATTTCCTGTTCTTCTGATACTATCGATGGAGAACCATCCAAATATCATTTCGACACTCAACGGTAAATCGACTAGACTGTGTCTCCTTTGGCTCTAAACTTTGTATACCTCACATAGTATATTTCGCTTTCACGGTACTCTCTGTCGTATGATACATATGAAAACGTCTTATCAGGTCTGAGAGAAAATACATCGGAGTTGACATCGCTTTTATGCTGCCTAGCGCGTTGATGATTCCTTGATTACAAGATCGCACGTGTTTCTTCTTTAGCATTCGCTTTCTGATTATTTACGTAGATGTTGTACAGGTACAAAGATTCGTGCTCGACCAGAGGAACGCGTTTTCTCAGAAGTGTCAGTCAATCAGGAGAAGATTGACGTGCTAACAGAAATAGGTATATCGCTAACTTTATTTGCCTCTTTCCTTTGGTTCCTATTTCACAAATATTTATTCTATTCGCTTTCTAACGTCTATGTTTATGTTTTACATATAGAAAGGTTCAAACTATAGCGTACGAACTCCTATGTTCACAACTTCTAGTGAAGCAAGAGAAGATTGATGCCACGGTAGATAACGATATATGGCTTAAGTGGCTTCTCGTCTCTTTTTTTGTATTTTTTTACGTACGCTTACTGACTTTTTTATGTTGTTAAGTGACATCTCCTCCGCAGGTTTTAAACCCGTCCGACGGTGTTTGTAGCTTGCTGTTGCTCGACGATAATCATATGGCGTATGTTCGGAAATGGTTGAAGCACAACGTTTGAACTATCTATGTAGAGGTTGCGAAGAATCAGAGGATGCTTTTTGACCTCATGAAAGACATCAGCGACATTAAGACAATGCTCCGAAGAGCCGACCTAGTGCACGCGAACGTGAAGTATGGTCATCAGATGCTTCTCGACCTTATCACCAATGTTATCAGCGATGTCCGCATCCTTAAGAGCTCGGCTAGAGAGAGTAGCCAAGAACATGTTGTTTTACCTGTTGGTGGTAAAACAAATAGTGTTACTCATTTAAATAGGTTGCCTTATAAGTTTCTATGAACATTACATTTTTCATTTTGCAAAATATGTATTTAGTCGCGGCTCGTGACCTTGCCCTTATGAGAATGATTTTATGTACTCTTTTAGTCTTGGGTTATGTTCTATGCTATTTAGTTTGAGTGTTTTTATTGTACGTTATATGGATTTCTCTGTCGGCTTATTTGTTCAATCTTTTTTAAATTTTGTGTTTTCGTGTGTTGGCTCTCCGTATACTCTCTTTTCATCGACACGTCACATGTCCGTCTGTCCGGTACACGAGGATCTTTTTTCGAAACACCTATCTACGCCCGGTTCGACCGCGTTGGTGTGTATAGCAAGAGCTTTAGAGGACGGGACACTTAGCCTGTTTCATCACCTTCCTGACCTCTCGCTTAGTCCACACGGTGCTCATAAACTTCAGCCTTGCTTATGCGTGTCACCGCATGTACAAGCGAGCATGCACTAATATGGTACATTCGCGTGGACGCGACAAGTCAAACGTTCTATCTAATAATTTTGACCCTAGGCGCATCCACCGGGCTAATATGAGTCGTGAACTCCAAAGAGAAAGGTTATTTCCAGGGCGTGGGATTTTCATACGGATGAAATACATTACTCTTTGTCCTTTAGTCGTCAGACGTTTTGTCTATCGAGCGTTCCTGGGGGGGCCAGAGAGGAGTATGTTTGTATAACGAAGTAACTGCATTTCATGTCCCGTGTTTTATAAAAAGCGTGCATATAATCTTTATTCTTCAGTCCTTGTTGAACTATGGTTTAGTAGATTTTTTAGTTTTGACGTACGCTCACACAACATGAATTTAAGAGTTACCAATAATATTTTACTTGTGCTATATATCGTCAACTTGTCATAGACGTACCGTCAAAAATTCTACCTAACAACCGCGCATCAGGAGGCGCAACTGAGACTCACACTATAAGAATGTCATTTTGTTCTCAAAAACGCTATTATTTAGCGATACGAGAACAAATCTTTTCTCTTGCATCCGGATGTAGCGCGATTATATGATGGGGTGTTCTGCCTACCGTCTGCGCCCGAGGACACATGAAGAAGTCTAGTATTTAGTAATTTTAGGTTTTTATTATTTATTGTAGCAATATATTGCTTTACGGAGATGCTGACATCGCAGACCCACCAGTTTCCAGCGTCCCTCAAGTTTAACGGACGGGTTTAAAAAAAATAAAGTACTTGTATAGAGAGGTTGTCCCTGACCCGCCTGCCAGACCATACACGGTTGCATTGAGATATGTTAAGAAGGTCAAAGTAATAGGCGCGGACGAAAAAAAACGTCCAATATAGACACATTTCTTGTACAGAGAGGCTGACACCAGGGACCTAATTAGCTAGAACATCGAGTAACGTTTTCAAGATCAAAACGGCGGATGCGACCGAAAAATGTCTAACTATACACGTTTCCTGTATAGAGGAGGCTGACATGTGGACCTAACTGCCAGACCAAACGGCCGGTGCATCGAGCAACGTTACGAAGGTCAAAATAAGGATACGCAAGCGAAGAAAAAATCCACCATACGCACGCTGACATGTGAAACCGAGCAACTTGACTAAACGACAGATGCATCGAGAAACTTTATCAAGTTCAAATTATGAAGTCACGAGCGAAGAAAAAATCCTTCATAGACACGTTTCTTTTGTTGAGTGGCTGAGATGGGAGACCCAACAACCTGAATTAACGGCGGAAGCATCGAGCAATATTATCAAGTTTAGAACAGGGAAGTGCTAAAGAAGAACAAAAAATTCATCATACACACGATTCTTCAAATGAGAGGCTAACATGGGGTTCTAGCAGCCTGCCTAAACGGCAGATGCATCGAACAATGTTATTGGGTTCAAATCAGGGAGGCACGACCAAAAAGTATGGTCCGCTAGAGACACCGTTATCCAGGACCCACACGTCTCAAAAGATTTCGGTGAGTCAACATCACGCGAGGAACCGAAAATCTTAGCTCTACCACGCGTCGTTCGAGTTTCGTCCTCGTTTTTAGCGATTTTATCGTAGTAGAGGGCCGCCAAAATGGAATTGTTTTCCATCAGCCACAGTCAAGCGAACGAAATCATTGCGGAAGAGACACCTTCTATGATGCACGATGGATTGCGGATGGAGACATTTATTATAGTGTCTGTGATACACTTGACCCGTGTCGGCCATAACAGGGGATC
Source organism: Avena sativa (assembly GCA_916181665.1). Taxonomy (NCBI): domain Eukaryota; kingdom Viridiplantae; phylum Streptophyta; class Magnoliopsida; order Poales; family Poaceae; genus Avena; species Avena sativa. The sequence continues at coordinate 173,501,609 of OV702290.1, read as the reverse complement.
TCGCCGGCCAAGTCGGTGTATTTTGAGGGGCTATGTGTGTTGGGTGTTCTAGAAGATGTCTGCTGATTCATGGAGGCATCATGTTCTGAAGGAAATATGCCCGAGATGCAATAATAAAGTGATTATTATCTTATTCCATGTTTATGATAAATGTTTATTTTGCATGCTATAATTGTATTAATTAGAAATTTTAATACATGTGTGTTTAATAAATAAATAAATAAATAAAGAGTTCCTAGTTATGCCTCTCATATAAACTAGCTCATTGATTAACAAGATGATCAAGGTTTTCTGATCATGGACATTGGATGTTGTTAATAACGAGGTCACGACATTGGTGGAATTATGTGATGAACATTCATCCTAAGTATAGCAATACGATCAAAGTCATTGTGTTTAAATTGCTATAACATCATACGAAGTAATTCTAGTCCTTAGATCATGAGATCATGTCAACCACTAACACGGGAAGAGTAACTTAATAACATCAAACGTCACACTGTAACAGGGTGACAATAAAGGTGGGTTCAGATACTCCAAAGATGTTATGTAGAGGCTCATGGATCAAGAGTGAGATTTGTCCATCCCGATGACAGATAGATATACTCTGGCCCTCTCGGTGATATCACATTGAGATAGCTTGCAAGCAAGTGATGTGATCACTAGAATGTTATATCATAGGAACGAGAAAAGGGTGCATGTCAGTAACAAGATCAAACTAGGTATCGAGATACCAATGATCGAATCTCGGACATGTAATATATCGCGAGACAAAGGGGTTTAGTTATGACATTAAAGGTTCACACAATCACTAGAGTCATCGTTGAATGCGTGGGAGTCAGTACGGATCTCCAGGTCCCCCTGCTGATTATTGATTGGATAGGAGTCTCGATCATGTCTGCATTATTCACGAACCGTAGGGTGACACACTTAAGAAATATCAACACTATTTGGAGCAAATAAGATACCAGAGAAAGATTATGAAAGCGCTGGAATTATTTCGACGAACACCAGAATTGTTTCGGGTGAAATTACTGAAATTGGTTCTGCATGTGATATCGAAATGTTGCAAGGGGTTTTTATGTGAATGTTTGTTAATTAAAGTAATTAACAAAATTCTGAATAAAATAAATAAAAGTGTTTTATTTAAAGAGAAAAATGTATTTAATTTAGTGGACATTAAATGCAAGTGAGTGGACTTGAAATTTATGTGAGTGGGCTTAGTGGAAGCTCCACCCACATGAATGAGGTAGAGGTGGGGGCACCCACCATGGCCGGCCAGCCATGGCCATGGGGCTGCGCCCCACCGACTATAAAAGTAGCCCCATGGCTCCTCTCCTCTTGTACCACCTTCTCGCGAAGGTTCTCTTCCCCCTCTAGCAATTACCCGTGGTCTCGAATTAGCGAAATACATGTTCTCGATGGTTTTTTCTGGAAGGATTTGCTGCTTTCGCTGCTTTGCTAGAGCGAGGACTCGGAGGTTGTCAGGTTACCAGACGTGTGTGTGATCACGGATGCACCGCTGCTTTGCGGTGCTGGACTTGCTGGTGCTGGACCTGCTAGACTCGCTGGACTTCATCATGATCTTGAGATCGGCAAGTGTACGACTACATCATCCACGAGTACAACCTCATAACGCTTTGTCACTCTTCAAGGGTATGTTCTCTATGGATATATATCCACCCGTTGATTGTATCTAGGTAGATAGATCTTGGTGCTTAGTTATTCACATCGTAGGAATTTTTTGTTTTCTATGCCCATAACCCAATAGTGGTATAAGAGCCTGATCTATACGTAGATGCTTTGCATGGACAGAAAACATATGAGTATGTGGGCATTAATGATCATGTTATTTCATCGTATATGTATTTGGATATTAGTGGTATAGTGGGATGAGGCGGCCCGAACTAACTTTACATGTCCTCGCACATGAGACCTGTTCCACGTTTGACATGCAACTAGGTTTGCATAAGTAGTTAGTGGGTGTCTGTCTCTCCTACTATAGTCGATATCTGATTTACAACGAGTTGCTAATAATTTGGTTATCATTGTTATGGTTCCATGTTCGTAGGTAAGACCGGTTCTATGTTCGAAAGCCCTAAGCCACGTAAAACTTTCAATTGATAAATTATAATTAAGCGTCTAGTTTAGATTATTGTTGGGCAAGTGTCATGATATGGTGATGTTATAATTCATAATATGGATTGATACTCTTGAAAATTATAACATACCAAAGTGTAAGTTCCATCGACCTTGGCCTTACACATATAGAAATGATAAAGATCATACCAAGATGCACAAGATAGTGATCAAGTGCAAGAACCATATCATTTCACTTTACGCATATGATGTTCTGTTTGCATCTTATATTGCTTATTTGGGGCTTTAGTAGCATTATAATATGATCCCTCATTTAGATATCAAGATAAAATATGTTCTTCCTTAAGTATGCACCGTTAAGAAAGTTCGTCGTTCTGAGACATCACGTGATGATCGAGAGTACTTAACTCTACGCTTTCATATAATGGGTGTAAGACAGTTTTACACAAGCGAGTACTAAGGTTCTTACTTGGCGATCCTAGCATGTACAGACATGGCCTCGAAACATGGACCGAAAGGTTAAGCATGAGTCATATGGTAGATATGATGCCCATATAGATGCTCGCCTTTGAAGCTACACTGACTCACATGATGATCGGACTTGGTGTAGTGGATTTGGTTCATGTAATCGCCAAAACAACTCGAGAGATGTTGGTTTTGAGTGGGAGTTCATTTCTAATTTGGATTAATCAAACTCAATTTATCATAAACTAAATCAAAGTGAATTTGCATAATTTGTTGTAGTCGTTGGCATCCATTTACTACCTTATGGTTAGTTTTTATTAAGATAATAGAACTATAGAATTCTGGATACTTACTTTATGAACTGGTATCGTATTGTTTTGAATGTCAATTTAAAATTTAGAAATCCTATTGCAAACTTTCATCAAACTCTATTTACTCCATAAAGTTTAATAAGTTGTATTAAATCGTGAGTAAAAATTCCAGTGTTAGTATCTAAAGTATCATGTTTGCCTCCATGATTCTTGATATTCAAAAGTTGTTTTAATATCGAGGTTATCTAGGAGCTGAAAGAATTGTTTCAGAAACCATCATGTGTGAAAGATATTGTGATATCTGAAACAATGTTTATGGTTACAATATGATAGATTATAATTTGGCAAATACACGTTCTCGTATTGTATGGAAATTTGCGAAGGTTGGAGACGCTAGGCGTCCTAATCTCCCAAAAAAGGTTTTGAGAACTAACATTATACTCATGATTCGTTCTTATAGGCTATAGTAGCTTGATCATGAAAGTTGTCATGATAAGGATGAATAGAAGATCTAGGTAAAATGTTTACTACACTAATAGATTACTAAAAGAATGAATTTTTGAAAGAACGCTAAACATTTGATGATGGTGATCAACTTCAAAGTGCAAGTCCAAAGGTATTAGTATTTGACTATATACATTTTGGACTATGTGTCATATGTATGGCGCCACTATTGATGTTGATAGATTCTTTTAAAAAGAAACAAAAATTCTGAAAGAGAATCTATAAAATATTTGGAAGAAAAGAAAAGACTGGAAATGTCTAGCTAAGGTATATAGATAATATACTTGTTATGGTTGTATTTTTTGCTTGTTAAACAATGTGGTTCTTGGGTATTGGATACCGAATTGGTTGGTTTAAATGTCATACAGAACAACACAACTCATGAACTGCAATGGCCTAAGTAACTAGCAAGAAAATATGTGATGATGTTCATCGAAAACAAATAGTGTTATTGTGTTTCTGGTTGACATCAAAGCTTGCCTTCAAGATTTGTTTAAATAATTGTTATTTTGTTCTGGTATTATGAGAACAATGGTTGTTCAAATAATTACCGTATTGCATAGAAGATGGTTGAACTTTTACAACTCTAGTTGGAAAAATCACGTCCATAAAAACTAATGCTAAAATGTCGCAAGACAAATGATTGAAAGATCACTTATGAAGTGACATCGCCGTTTAAATTATATTGGAAAGGAAACATGAAGAAACTCCATGTTGATGGATTTTTGGAGTCTTTGATTTTGATCAATTGACGCTTGTGAGACTTTCCTCAAGATAATTGAAACTCTGTTCATAGGCCAAAGATGAACGGATGACTAACTTATTGGATATTGTACATGTTGATGTATATGGGCCATTATGTGTAGCCATGTGCGGTGGATCTTTCAACTTCATATGTTTTCTTCGAAAATTTGAGTGAATATATCTGTATATTTACTTAATAAGGAAGAAGTATGAAACATTTGACAATTGTTCAAATACATTCAAGATGAACTGGACAATCATTGTAACAAGAAAATAAAGAATTTATGATTTGATCATAAAGGAAGATATTTGAGTTACATGTTTAGCAAAATGCCTAAGATTTGAGGAATTGTTCCATGGATTTGTATTTCTCGATAAACCATAAGAGTATGGTATGTTTGAAAGATGAAATCAAACCTTTTTTGACAAGGTAAGATCAAAGGTGTCATTTATAAAACTGCCATTATATTTGAAGGATTAAAACTTTAGAGACTACCGCTTTTACACTAAAAAGAGCACCATCGTAATCCGTTGAAGTGACACCATAAAGGTTATGGTTTGGGATAAAAGCCAAGTTGTCTTTTCTTAAATTTTGGTATGCTATGCATAAGTAAAATTCAAAGGGAAATAGACGTCGCTAGAGGGGGTGAATAGGCATTTTAAAATTATTACGGTTTAGGCTCTAATAAAAGTGGAATAAAACTTAACGTTTAATTTATCAAGCCAAAACCTATATTCACTAGGTTCACTAAGTGCACCGACAACCTATGGTAAGCAAGACAAGCAACAAGGTGATAGCAAGATATAATACTTCAAGCACGAAGGCTATCACAATGTAAATTGCATAAGTAAAGGGCTCGGTTGAGAGATAACCGATGGACACGGATACGATGATTTGTTTCCCAAAGTTCATTTCCAAAGAATCTATGTCTTTGTTGGAGAGGTGCAGGGGCGCAATGTACTTCGAACGCCACAAGTGGCTCACCTCGAGGTGTGGTGGCTCGATACTCACCCAACGCCACACAAGGCCTCACCCCAAGATGCGAAGGCACGTAACCTACTAACGCCACAAAAGGTTCACCCTATTCTCCCGTGAGCTCACCACAAAGGCCTACTCACGTTCCACTATGGGACACTTGAGGGCGGTCACCAAACTCGTACAAGGCTTGGGGCAAACTCCACAACTCAATTGGAGGGCTCCCAAGAAACGCCACAAAGGCTCCACAATGCCACAATAGGCTAATGAGCTTGGGGAATCTCCACAACTCAATTGGAGTCCCCAAGAACACACCACCACTCCACACAACCGTCTAGGGTTCCAAGAACCCAAGAGAAACAAGCCCAAGGGATTGAACTCGCCGAATATCCGAGGAGAACTCAAACCTATGCACCAAATGCAAGAGGCAAGTTCTTCACTCTCAAATTCCACCAAAGCTACAACATCTATTGGGGGAATAAGGGAGGAATAACACAAGAGGAGAACACAAAACTCTCCAAGATGTAGATACCAAGGATTCCTTCAAAAAGAAGGGATTTGGTTTGGTGGGGCTTGTAGATCTAGATAACCTCTCTCAAATCCCTCAAAAAGATGCAAGAATCATAGGAGGGGTAAGGGGAGAGGGCAAGCTCTTCAAGGTCAACAATGGAGGAGAGAGAGTGTGAAAAACTATCCAAAAGAGCTAATCCCACGAAGGGGATGAGGAGCCCCTTTTAAAGGACTCCCAGATCTGGCCGTTGGGCCATTTACGACCCTAACCGGTAGTACCGATGGATGTCTAGTACTACCGGTGGCACCCGGCTAATGGTCCGAAAATAGCAAAGAGAACGAACGTAAAAACAAGTACGATACAACCGCCGGGCAGGCGGAACTACCGCTGGCATTCAGCCAGCGGTCAGAAAATGGCGACGCGGAAACAAAAAAAATCAGGCCGGAACTACCGCCGGAAATTCCGGTCGAAGTTCCGACAAATATATGCGGCCAAAACAGAGAGCATACTTAAGCGAAATCGGGGTTACCAGAATTTCAGCCGGAATTAACATCGGTACTACCGGCGGCAAAAATGCCCTGACGATACTACCGGTGGCCCGCCGGAACTACCGGTCAGGCAGAAACTCTAGAACCAAAACTGCCACAACTTTTGCATCCGAACTCCAGGTGAGATGGAAACCAATATTCACTAGGTTCACTAAGTGCATCGACAACCTATGTTAAGAAAGACAAGCAACAAGGTGATAGCAAGGTATAATACTTCAATCATGAAGGCTATCACAATGTAAATTGCATAAGTAAAGGACTCGGTTGAGAGATAACCAATGGACACGGATACGATGATTTGTTTCCCGAAGTTCACTTCGAAAGAAGCTATGTCTCCGTTGGATAGGTGCGGGGGCGCAATGTACTTCGAACGCCACAAGTGGCTCACCTCGAGGTGTGGTGGCTCGATACTCACCCAACGCCACACAAGGCCTCACCCCAAGATGTGAAGGCACGCAACCTACTAACGCCACAAAAGGCTCACCCTATTCTTCCATGAGCTCGCCACAAAGGCCTACTCACGTTCCACTATGGGACACTTGAGGGCGGTCATTGAACCCGTACAAGGCTTGGGGCAAACTCCACAACTCAATTGGAGGGCTCCCAAGAAACACCACAAAGGCTCCACAATGCCAGAATAGGCCAACGAGCTTGGGGAATCTCCACAACTCAATTGGAGGCGCCAATAACACACCACCACTCCACACGACCATCCAGGGTTCCAAGAACCCAAGAGAAACAAGCTCAAGGGCTTGAACTCGCTGAACCTCCGAGGAGAACTCAAACCTATGCACCAAATGCAAGAGGCAAGTTCTTCACTCTCAAATTCCACCAAAGCTACAAAAGCTATTGGGGGGAATAAGGGAGGAATAACACAAGAGGAGAACACAAAACTCTCCAAGATGTAGATCCCCAGGACTCCTTCACAAAGAAGGGATTTGGTTTGGTGGGGCTTGTAGATCTAGATCTCCTCTCTCAAATCCCTCAAAAAGATGCAAGAATCATAGGAGGGGTAAGGGGAGAGGGCAAGCTCTTCAAGGTCAACAATGGAGGAGAGAGAGTGTGAAAAACTATCCAAAAGAGCTAACCCCACAAAGGGGATGAGGATCCCCTTTTAAAGGGCTCCCAGATCTGGCCGTTGGGCCATTTACTACCCTAACCTGTAGAACCGATGGATGTCCGGTACTACCGGTGGCACCCGGCTAACGGTCCGAAAACAGCAAAGCGAACGAACATAAAAACAAGTACGATACTACCACCGGGCAGGTGGAACTACCGCTGGCACTCAGCCAACGGTCAGAAAATAGCGACGCAGAAACAGAAAAAATCAGGCCAAAACTACCGCCGGAAATTCCGGTCGAAGTTCCGACAAATATATGCAAGCAAAACATTGAGCATAATTAAGCGAAATCGGGGTTACCAGAATTTGAGCCGGAATTAACACCGGTACTACCGGCAGCAAAAATGCCCTGACATTACTACCGGTGGCCCGCCGGAACTACCGGTCAGGCAGAAACTAGAACCAAAACTGCCACAACTTTTGCATCCGAACTCCAAATGAGATGAAACCAATATTCACTAGGTTCACTAAGTGCACCGACAACCTATGCTAAGCAAGACAAGCAACAAGGTGATAGCAAGATATAATACTTCAAGCAAGAAGGCTATCACAATGTAAATTTCATAAGTAAAGGGCTCCGTTGAGAGATAACCGATGGACGCGGATACGATGATTTGTTTCCCGAAGTTCACTTCCAAAGAAGCTATGTCTCTGTTGGAGAGGTGCGGGGGCGCAATGTACTTCGAACGCCACAAGTGGCTCACCTCGAGGTGTCCTGGCTCGATACTCACCCAACGCCACACAAGGCCTCACCCCAAGATGCGAAGGCACGCAACCTACTAACGCCACAAAAGGCTCACCCTATTCTCCCGTGAGATCACCACAAAGGCCTACTCACGTTCCACTATGGGACAATTTAGGGCGGTCACCAAACCCGTACAAGGCTTGGGGCAAACTCCACAACTCAATTGGAGGGCTCCCAAGAAACGCCACAAAGGCTCCACAATGCCACAATAGTCCAACGAGATTGGGGAATCTCCACAACTCAATTTG